>CM076664.1:18881003-18897477 GCA_038496675.1 Rachycentron canadum
TATATATATATATATATAATGACATGTCTATGTCTATGCAACTTCTTATCAATGGCAGCAAAACAGAATCACTGAAAGAAAAACTGAGGTAATGCAGAAAAAACAAAGCCACATGTTTTTTTTTTCCTTGTCATTTTCAAACTTTTTTTTAAAACTTTTTTTTTTTGTTTTTTTTTTTTTTAAACATTAGTTTTCTTGGATTTCCTTTTACACTTGAGGGAAGCTGGAAAATGTTGGAAAATGACAAAAACAAGAGACTTTTCCCTCCATGCTGTGATAGTTTGCTGTTACCGGGACAAACAGTGGTTTCTGCCAGTCAGATGCTCCCAAGTTCCCTCCAGGTAAATGTTCGGTCTTCCAGCTTTACAAAATAACAACAATTCCTACATCTTATGTATTTAGCAGTTTGATTCTTCTTTTTTTCATTATTATACCACAATGTTAAACCAGAGGGTCGTCTCTGCTGTGAGAGGCTCACTGTACATCAATGTAGTGTTTAAAAACAGAAGTACCTTTTTTAAGTAACGCTGTGCTGTAGCAGTTCTATCATTGTGTGCAGGTCAACACTAAAGGAAAATGTAAACTAGAGGAAACTGTATACTTGGAGTTGAATGTTAGGTGTTTGTATATAGGTCTGATTAGGTTTTACAGGGCAGTGGATATACTATACGTTCAGACACCCTTAGGAAAAAAAAAGGTTTGTAGTGTTCAGGATCACAAAGGAACAGCAGTCCTTCTCCTTCCAGGTCCCATAGTGTTTCTAAAAATCATCTGAAATTGTGCCACGTTGATCAAAGTAGTAGACTCCTATTTTTTATGTGGGAGAAACACCTGGTTGTTGTTTTTTTTTTTCCTCATTGTTTCCATGTTGGCAGAAGAGTACAGAAACAGTCTGATGATGTGGCGATGACCTCTCTTGCCACAAAAGAAAAACACGAAAAAAAAAAAACTAAAGAAAAAAAACAAAAAACACACGAGTTGTCACCATTGTCCGCCTGCAGAAAACTGGGAAGGAGCTCCTGGCAAACAAAGAGCCTGAAAATGTGTTTTGGAGCGATGTGGAATTCCTTGGGTGTGATTTGTGGCTTTAGTAAGGAGCAAACCTACTGTATCCTGCCCGGTATAAACTGGCCTGAAAGAGACAGAGAGGACAACGCATTCAGAAAGTGAAAAAGTGAAGTTATAGCTTCATATTGATGTTGTGAAAAATCTGGAAAAACCTTTTGAGTTGTCTGTAAAATAGGGTCTACACATGGTTATACATTTATTGACTCTGGTGAGGCCCAGATCTAGGGCAACGTCTTGCAGGGGACACAAGAAATAGCAATAGTGAACCCAAAGAAGTGCTTAACATGAGGAGACCCTGAGCCCCCCTCAAAAAAAAATTCACTTGTAGTTTTGCAGAGCTTGTGTCAGTTTTCTTACCATGGCTCCCACTCCATAAGCAGCAGCAGCTGGAGCTAAAGCGTGGTATGGATCTGTAGTGTACACTCGGCCATAACTAGCAACACAAACACAACACACAAGAAAAAGGTCATTTGAATTAGGAAAAGGACAAAATCATGAAACGTGATCCTATTCATTTTGTAATCAGTATTCATGCTATTATGCAAAGCTTTTTGAGTGAGTTCCTGTTTTGTTTTTTCATCCCTGGTGGCAAAGGTTTCACATTATTCCCTCATCTATGGGTGGAGGTAGTAATGCACTAAGAAACAAAGCATTCTGCCCAATAAAGGCAGAAAAGAAGAAGACAGTGTAAACAGTGTAAACAAACTCAGGTTTGCAAACATTTTATGGAGAACAAAATGCATTCAACATGTTTGTTAGACCTTGAGGATACACGCAGAGAGTGTCAACACTAAGCTGGTTAAATGTGTAAGCACATCATTTTCTCTCCATTTCATCCCGAGTTTTTCAGTCATCTGCCCATTGAGGGTTATAGGCAAACACAAAAGAAGTAGATATTCAGTGGATGCAAGTTGTTGACACATGGTGACAATTAGTATAGTTTGTCCATAATGTGTTTTGGTGAATAACACTTGCGATACACTTTTACACTAAAGAAGACCCCTCCAAGCCAAGTTTACACTTTTTTGTTGTCTTGTAATTGTAATTAATTAGTCTTTTCTTATATGTAACAAAGTGCACACAGTGTTTGTCCTGCTCCAAAGCTGTCCAGCTCTAAAGGTACGTTTCCAATTAATTATAAGAGTGAATATGTTACTGTATTAGTTTGTCTCTCTGATCATGACCATTCAAGTGATTTTACACAGCATGATACATAACAAGATACATTTTTATGTAACTTATCCATTTGTATCCATTAATGCTCTGCTGTTGAGCGTCACTGTGTCACTCATGTGTCTCATAATTCTATAAACTGTATTCTGAATGTTATCAAAGAAGCGCAGCCTTGGACTCTTTAGATTATCCTCAGCCAATTGTCCTCTCCCTCCCTCTGTACTCAGACCGATTTCTGACACCACAGATCATCTGCACCTCAGCAGTTTTTTCTGCACAGTGAGGTGCATGTGTTGATGCGTGCCCTGGGTTGACCTCACCTGTCACTGTAGGCGGCAGCTGCGGCGGTTGCTCCGGTTACAGCTGCAGGCTGGGCGTAGCGATAGGCAGCGGCGGCGGCAGCAGCAGGGTAGCCTCCCTGGAGAAACACACACACACACGACGAAAGCTAAGTCACATGTCTCTAAGGAACAAGACACCTGGGCTAAGGTGTGTAAATGACAGAGGAGAATGGTCAAGGGGGTGTAATATAGAGATGTAATATACTGACATATAATCGCCTCATTGTCATTTTCAAATAATTATGGCACTATGACTACTGTATATTTCTAATCTATATTTCCAAAAGACCATGTATAAATTATAGGTTCATTTATTTGAATTAGTTTCTATTTTCTTTTTCTTCTATAAACACAGTACAGTGTCAGTATATTGCATTTCAGCATGAGGATAGGAGGAGGTGGTGTGGTGCTGATGTAGGACAAGAAGTGCTTTATCAGTGAGACAGAGAGAGGAAATTGGACTGCCGAGGTTGAGTTAGATTGTATTATTACCACTACAGGAGAGAGAGGAGGCAAAAAAATGTGGAAGACAAAATGGTCACACAGTTGAGGCCATATAGAAATTTCATTGTCTTGTCAGGACAGAAGAATTGAGTAATGAACAGATATGTCAAGAGAAAACCTACAGTAGGACACTAAGGATGCTAGAGTCTGACATATTTGTAGCAAAAAACAGCATTTGTTATTGATATTATTTGTGTTCTTACACATGGATTCAGGAGAGAGAAAATAGAGGAAGATGGAAAATAAAGCCACACACACAAACACACCCACACAAGCCTGTACTGACACTAAAAATCATATTATCATCACTGAGACTGCATGCATGACCCAAATTACAATTCAAACCTACTCAAAAAAACAAAACAAAACACAGCACCACTTCATTAGGACCTGATCAGAACAGAGCACAGCAAAGCATAACAGAAACATCCGGGCATTTTCCGAGACGCCTGCTGGACATGGAGCAGACAGCGGGAAGGTGGGATAGAAAAAACAGGCTTATTAGGTGGGAGAGAGAGAGCAAGGCTTTCTGGGTGAGTGAAGGGAAAGGAGGCCATGGAACAGTAATACAGTATGTCCACATGCAGCAGCTGATCAGCACATGCTTCAATAATCATCCTGGGAGGGGTTGGGGTGGTTAATTCAGGAAGAGACCATGTTCTCCATATCAACTTTTTTTTTTTTTTTTTTTGTAATATTTAAGATTTTAGAGCATCTCACACCCCGGGCTAACATACTGGACCTTTTGCTGCAAAAAGGTAGCCTCCAATTAAAAAAAAAAAAAAATTTTCTTTTCCTTTTTTATAGTTGTATAGTTGTGTTTTGTCATTTTCGCCAAAGTAAGGATGGCTATCACAACTTCCAAAACTAAGAGACAAAAGAGACCAGGCTCTCTTTTGAACAAACTGTAAGGAAAAATACACTCGATATAATTTAGTAGTTTAGTAAACAAACAAAGCCCTTCCCCCACAATCAGAAAAAAGTGCACATTTCAGTGAGTTAGTAGAAAAACAAAGTAAAAATTGTGGTAATTTTTTTCAAATAACTAAAAGACAACATGTTCCAGATCAGAAGATGATTCATAAGATCAGAGGAAGTAGTACAGTAAAACAATGCACACTGTGGGTTTGGTGTTGAGTTGACCCTACCTGAGGCAATCTGGGACTAAGGACTGAGTCCTGAAACACTAGTCTATAGAGAGAACAGAAACAACCGTTGTCAACCTGGATACACACACACACACACACACACACACACACACACACACACACACACACTCGTTCATATGTTCGCACACTCAAACACTGATGCCCGCTACCGCATCCGCCCACAGAGCAGCCTTTGTAGTGGTGTTTGAAACCCTGGATCCTATCATTAAGATTTCACAGCTCTGATTTTTTTTCCATTTTTAAAACAATACAGCCTCTTTTGACCCGAGCTGTGTTCCAACTGCATAACAGATATTTTAGTCACAACAAACAGACACCAGAAAAAGAAAAGGAGAAAAAAAAAAAAAAAATCACCTCTCATCATAAAGGATCTTGTCTTATAATTCATGGCGTGTTGGGCTTGTAAATACTTTCTCATTGTGGGCTCATTCACCTTTATGCAGGCAGCTCTGTGCAGGGCATGAATGGACGCACATGCACAATCACCCCCAGAGGAAAAAGAGCAGGAGAAAGGTGTGAGGGGAGGGACAGAGAGGGTGTGTCGGTGGGAGGTGAGTCTACTTACATACAAGTCCGCGGCTCCGTAAAACCCATCCTGATACACCACACTGAGAGAAGAAGAAAATGGGAGAGAGATGGAGGAGGGGGGGCAAAGAAGGAGGGAAAGTGGGGGTGGTGTGGTGGAGGGGTGCAAATAGAGTGGTGCACAGTCCCAAAAACCAGAGTGGATGAAGGTCACAAGACAGCAAAAACAAAAGAGGGAACAAGAAGAGAGATAGAGAGAGAGAGAGAGAAAAAGAGAGAGAGAAGTAGTTATTTCACACCCATGCAGCATGCAGAGGAAATACAATTTCCATTTAAGCTCCACCACTGCACCCAAAACATTCACAATAGAGTCATGGGGCCAACAGATAGTTCACTGTACTGAAATGCCACCATAAACTCATATTGTTCCCCAGCTACAAGAAAATCAAGGCAGCAAATGCCACTTTGAAGGGATCGTTTAATGAGGAGAAGTGGAGTTTTCAGTGGAGCATATATGGAGAGGGTATTTCCTGCAGCCCCCAATTTCACCTTGTTTAGCTTGATTTGAATGTTCATCATAGTAAGCAACCACAAGGCCATTAACCAATCAATTCTGGTTTGATCTGAACCATAGCAGTCATAACCCCATTAGCCAATCATCACAGCACAGCAACGACATGCACAGTACATGTATTGAAGGGACAAAAAAACATCATAGCAAATGTGAATAATTTGTAGCAAATCTGTGAGCAGGGTGACTGCTTCTGCATAATGACTGAATGTGGTTTGTGTGTGTTTATGCAAATCTGCTGATGGTGGTATCTGGGTGTTTATTCAAATGAACCTTCGATGGTGCAATCCCATCAGTGTGTCATACTCCACTCAATAGCTTGTGAACTGACTGACAATGTGCCAGTTGGACTGCTGGAGAGAGTGAAGTGTAAATGATGTTTGAGCATGAGAAGTGTATGAGCACAGCTGTGTTAAACAGAGACCTGGTCAAATAGATTCTGAAATGGTTTTCATGAGGTGTTCCTCAATAGATTTACCAGGCACTAAACAAACAAGTGACTTTAACCATTTTATTTCCACTGTGTTTTCTGTAAAACACAAATATCTGGGACAGTTAAAAAATATGTGAATTCAACAGCTCTCATTTTAGTTTTTAATTTTTACCCGGGGTATGCAGGGATGGCAGGCTGAGGCACAGCAGCCCGCACTGCGCTGTAGACAGGCCGGCCCCGGCCCCTGAGGTGGGCACCGCGAAATGCTGCTGCTGCTGTCGTGGCTGCTGCTGCTGCTGAAGGGTAGGGAAACCCTGGGACTGAAGGAAGAGGAGGAGGAGAGGGAGGACAATGAGAAATGAAAGAGATGCAGAATAGGAGAGAAAGGTGGAGTGACAGCAAAGGATTTGAAAAGAAGGATAGGTCGGGAAATGTGAAGAGAAAAACGGGAAGCCCCACATGAATTTAAGTGCAAAGAGGGAAGGGAATAATTCAGCTATAGCCCTGAGTGCTTGATATCACTAAAAGTGTCAGTGAGGAGAAACGCAAGGAAAGCAGTGCATTCATATAAATTAAACATTGGACTGTGACTAAAATTTAAAATTTGGCTGGAGAGACAGATTTTAGTGTGGCTGAAGGAAATGGAGACTGGCCTTACCTGCATAGAGCTCTGGTCCATACACGGCCCCCACCATGGGACTCAATTTCCACCCCGCTGACAGTCACACAGAGAGAGGAGGGGCAAAGAATGAATAGGGGCAGTTTACAAAGAGTATCAGCTCTTATAGGCCTGCTGCACTGATCATACTATAGTATATATAGACATTATATACAAACACATTTCACACAGATATTTAGCTACGTCATCAGTCACTCAGCTATTCACCTTCACTATTGGCATTTATGGTTCACAAAGCAAATCGAGTTTATTGATTGCCAGGCACTGTGGAGTGTTTTGTTAAAAACTGACTGTGATGCCTGCGTCTGTTAAGTTTGTTCAAATTGACCTTATTTTTATAGGAATTCCCTGTGTAATTAAGGCCACATGAAACATGTTGCCAGGTTCCTCAATTTAACCTGTTACACTAGCACCACAAGGTGAAGCAACCTAGAAGCAGCACCAACACTCGAATCAGGTCTGGGGACAGGCTTATGGGGTGGGGGGGGGGCAGACAGTATAAACGAGCATGGCCATTAGTAGAGATGTTAGATGACCTGGACAGATAAAGTATGTCAACAAACGCTCTAGTCTTATTGCTTATTTAATTAATGGGACCGAATACAATAAAACATCATGCCTGGTAGGTTGTGGGAAAAAATACCAAAACTAAAATAACCTGCATGAATTTGGTTTACTGAGGGTCTTGCTGAATGCGATCTGCAGCAGAGCCTGCAGGGACTGTTTGATTATTAGACAGGCCACAAGTTCATTGATAATGTGGTTGTTACCATAAGGCAGCGTGCTGAGCGCCTCTCCGTTAGGGTAAGTTGTGACCATTTTCTTGTTAGTCATCACCCTGGCCGTGGCGTTATTTACCTGGGGATGGAGGAGCAAACGTTCAAAGACACAGACACAAGAATTCAACAGAGGAAACTAAAGCAGCACAAACTCAAACAAAGACTAACTAGCTCACCAGGCCAAGGCTGATACACGTTTATTTTATTTTTTTTACAGTAGAATTATGCCTTAATACTTAAATCCTACTGGTTTGTTAAAAGGAGAACATTGCTCTTATTTAAAATTAAAGCCCCTTGATGTGTATAAACACCTAGTTTAAATGTCTTCCAATCACTTTGCCACATAATCAGTCTGTAACATAACCTTCTTGTTATTGTTAAGTAGCACACTGGCTTAAATTTAGCTGCTGGCCCACCAACAGGGTTGTGACAACATGTTCTTGACTATTTTCTTTCTCAACTTTTTTGTTGTGTTTAAGATACTGGACAATAAATTAACATCTGTAGAATAAAAAAAAAAAAAATCTACGATCTATGACCAAGATGACAAAATAGTGGATGTTACACTGAACCCTGCAAACAGTGTGGAAGAATTTTACTCACAAGCCTGCGAACTATTTCAATGGTGTGTGTGTGTATGTTGGTGTGCATGTCCAAGTTTGTGTGTAAAAATGGATGGAGGCTGTTAAGGGGATTTTTTAGTCATCATGCAATTAAAAGCGAGTTGCTCAGTAGAGATTTGGTGATTCACTGTGTAGAGATATGAGGGCTGCCATGGGCGACATTGATTACGATGCGGCTGTGACTACATATAAAGGGAAAAAGGAAACTGTACTTATTTTTCGGAGGGGGCATGCACAGGTGAAAGTATTGTGGATGTGCATGTACTGTGCATGCTGTCTGACATTTCAGGTTAATGCTTAGGTCCAAGATGGCTGCTAATCTCCTCTCTGAGCTTCAAAGGTTCATACTCCGCTCCCTTGATCTTTCCTCATCTTCCTTTGATGGGCTTTCAGAGAAGGAGATTGTAGCTCTCCGTAATAACCCATACTGCCCAAGCGTGCTGTTGAAGCTCCACATCTGACTGTGTGACAAGCTAAAGATTAATGACCTTTTGCCTAGGTGAGGGGAGTGTGTGCGTAAGTGTGTGTGTGTGTGTGACAAAGTAGGAGTGAGAGAAAGACTGAGGGATGAGAGTGCTTGTGTGTACATATCCACAGCACTCCCATTTAGAAGACCATTAAGGCCCAGGCTGCCATTCGCATTGCCTCTCTCAGTGAGTCATGTTCTTTATCTGCCGAGCTACATTCAAATGGAAATGAGGTTTACCTCATTTTTCCCTCATTGCAAATGACAAGGTCAGTGGCAAACAATTCAATTAGCCTAGTCTGGCTAGCTATCTGACGCAACTGTGCGCAGGTGTCTGAGTGGAGACATTTTGAAATCGAGTTAATGAATCAAATTAATGTTCATGTTTTTATTGTATCACAGTGAAAAATTGTTGGTGATGAGTAACACTTGATAACAAAGAGTTAGCATATATTAATGGTGGGCAATCAGCTGTGTTTGTGCAGTTTGTGTACTGTTTGTGTAATGTGCAATTAATTAACTTGGGTAAACGGTTGACAGTAACACATGCAAATCAACAGAGACCAATATGGAAGGCAAATCTCAAAGTGTTAATGATTAATAAAACATTTAATCTTCCTCGTCCTACTTTTGCCCTCCCAGTCCAGCCTGAATAATAAAACTGGACAAAATGAAGTCACATTTCCATATGAAACCAAACTTGTGGGGTTTACATACCTAAAAAGAAATATTCAAAATAAATACAAGGGAGAGGGAGAGAAAGAGGGGGTGCAAAACATTTGTTTGACAAAATTAATAATCATATAACACAGAAATTACACGCAGCCAAGTATGGGCGCATCACATGACCAAGAGTGAGTAACAAACCAAAAAAAGTAAAAAAATTCAGCCAATCAGCAAGCGTTGGATGCAGCATAGAGACCAATCAAAAACAATCGCAGCACTCCCACATCGAACACATATGAGACAAGATGGGACAGGTAAGTTAGAAGGAAGGGATGCAGGTGAGAAGTAAAGAGACAGAGCCAGTCCATATACAAAAACAGGAGAACATAAAGATGGAGTGAAGAGAAAGAAAAAAAAAGGAGAAATTGTACATGAGCAACACAAAAAACTAATAACAATTACTGTTGAAAACACAACATATATACCAAGGTGCATCATTCAAATAAAGCAATTAGATTTGGTGACCATTCTCCTGAAAATCTCATTATATGTGGTGGGTTGAGAAACAGAGCACCAAAGGATGGAGGGAACAGAGAGAAAGAAAGAGAGAGAGGGTGATAGAGAGAGCGAGAAAGAGAGAGAGAGAAAGAGAGAAAGGGGGAGAAAGAGAGAGAGAGAGTGAGAGCAATCCTCATTCCCAAAAAAGGAGAGAAATAAAATAAACATGAGACACTATGCCAGGCATTATAACCGTGTGTCACAAACTAGGACCAGTACACTACGACTATGACTACTACTACAACTACTGATACACAGACAGTCCACTACAAGAAAACCAAACCAAAAGAGAAAAACAAAATGGCAGCATAATAGAGACCCAAAAACACAGCGAGGTAAACCCCATATCGGTTTAGAGATGCATATGGTGACAACGACACTGGGGCTGTGTCCGAAATCACTCCCTCAGTCACTGTTGCCCACATATATGATGCTACAAAGCTTACTCTGTGAGCAGCAAATCTAGATTTTATCATTTCATTTTGGGTCAACTGTTAAGCCCAGCAATAGTAATTTTCCTATCTATAAAAAGCAGTAAATTGTATTGTGGGACTTTTAGCAGACAGTAATATAACATCATGAATTTGAATTTATAAAAAAATGCACCACAAACAATGGCAAGAAAAAGTTAGTGAACCCTTTGGACTTTGTTTATGTATAAATTATAAAAGATAGATCTGCATCCAAGTTACACTTATGAACAAACAATTTATTCAAACTACTACATAGAAGTTGCATTGCTCTTCTCCATATTGAAAACATCATTAAAACATTCACAGTGGAGCCTCGAAAAAATATGAGAACCCCTCGGCTAACAGGAGTAAGGAGTTAAACCCAGAGTTAAGTAAATTAAACCAGACTGTAGGTGTGAGATAGAGCTGCTTTGATTTAGAAAAAGCACTAAATCGTTTTGAATTTGCCATTCGCAAGAAAAATCTGTTGAAGTAAAACATGCCTGGCAAAAGAGAGATCTCAGCAGACTTATGATTAGGAATTGTTGATTTGCATAAAGCTGAGAGGGTTAGAGTCGTCTCAGAGAGAGTCTATAAGTGGAGATGATTTAGTTTTATGGCTACTCTCCCTGGAAGTGAACGCTTAGCTAAGACGACTTAACACAGAATGACCAGTAAATTAATAAAGAAGCTCAAAATAACACCTAAAGGAATCACTGAAGCTGGTTAACATCTCTGTTCATGAGGCGACCAGACAGAGATTGCGATGCATGACTACACAGAGTTTAGTGTCCTGCCATGGACACCACTGCTGTTCTCCAAAAAACATCATACCTGCCTGAAGTTTGTCAAAGAGCAGCTTGACACTCAACAATGTTACTCAGATAACGTTTTGGAAAAAACATGCAGCACTATGTAGAGTATAAATAGAGACCCTGCATACCAACATGAAAACATCATCTCAAAGATGAAGTTTAGCGGAGGGAGAATCATGATTTGGGCCTTTGCTGCCTCTGGGCCTGGGCAACACATCATCATCAAGGAGACAATCAATTCCCAAGTTTATCAAGGTCTCTGACAGGATGATGTCAGGGCCACAGCGCCGTAGGAACACTGATCCAATCTTCACTCTGAACTCTGCAGGTCTGATCAGCTGCTACTGGAAGAGCTTGTTCCAGGTTATTGTTGCCAAAGGAGGTTCGTCGGTTATTAAATCTAAGATTTCACATTTTTTCCACCAGCACTGTAAATGTTTAAAGGCCGTTTAATTTAGTTATTAAAGCATATTGTGTTTGTCTACACTTGTGACCTAGATGAAGATCATTTTATGACCAACTAATGCAGGTCATTACAAAGGGTTCACCGACTTTGCCACTGTATTCGATAAATTTATACACTTTTGGGGTATAAGGGTAAATGTTAATATATGGGGAGTGAATTTGGATGCAGCCTGGCTGATTTGGTAAGTGACCAGCCAGTTGCACCAGCTGTTCTCAAGTTCAAACTTTGCTTAGTGTCTGTTAAGGGTAATTTTATACATCACTTAATTAAACCAAACTATTTCTTACCTAGAGATTAGTTGCTACTAACATTTACAAACACTGAAACAAACATATTTCTCCATGTAAACAGACACAAATGAAACAAAATAAAGCAATTGTTTGTGCCATCACTTTTGGAAGTTATGTTATGTTTATGATGCTACAGTGGCTCCATGTTTTCATAGCTGATTGCTCTTGATTGGACAACACTATTTACTTATTCCTCAATTTTTCATAAGCCATGACACTTAATGTAAATGTAATGTAAATGACTAGTTTTAACTAACTTGCTAGTCGTTACTAAGAACATTACATTCTAACTTAGTCATGGATTTATGAATAGCTGGTGCAACCCAATCCAGATCTTCAACAGCATGGTTCCTCAACACATTTTATTTTTATATGAATTACCAAAAGCTCCCCAATGAACAGTTCCAGATAAATTTTTAATGACAAGACACAGTGTACTAGTCTATTATGTACCTTTGTCTTGGCAGTAAAGACAGGCAGGAGTGTTACTGCATTTTCAAGTGCACATTGTGTCGACTTGGCTAATGTCTGACAAAGTACACTGTGCTAAAAGCAGGCAGGTCAGTGAAATAAAGGAATTCAAAACCAGAGCAGCGTTATTTGCCCTGCAGCTCGGGGTCTGCATTCACTCAAAGCAATCGTAGGCAGCAATAGGGAGCAAAGCTTCATATCATTTCTGTTGATTTTAATTAATTAGGAAGAAAAAAAAAACTATATACATTGAGTCTGACAGAGAATTAATCAGATGGATTGTAGATAGCCGTGTGATTGCATAGAAGAGGGTGATTACATTCGGTCATTCCCAGTGAGGTGTTAATGACATGGTGGGGGGACGGACATGTGGAACAAATATTACTACTAAAAGATCTATTGTGTTGAAAGATGCTGTGTCCATCTGTCTGTGTGCCTGTGGTTCTGTGCTGTGCACTGTAAAATTACATAATACCAACTGCTTTCTAGGGCATTATACTGCGTGGGCCTGTGGTTATTACATCTGTTAAATAAAAATGCAAAGACTAATATTGTCACTTTCACAGTATACTGTACATTATGCTGTGTCAAAGGCCCATTTCAGGGGTGGGGTGGGAAGGGGATCAGTTCAGTGATAGATGTTTGTACACAACTTACCGTTGCCGTAGAAACAGCGAGTGGTTACCGTGGAGACTGACAACAACACACAGAAGTCGTCAGGGAAACAGAAAAAATATAATAAATAAAGGAACAAATAATCCTAGTAACAAAAGAAACCTAAATGCCCCCCTTTATTGCCCCATGTGAAATTAAAACCTGATAGCAGCAGTGTTACAGCTCAGAGCAGAATATAAGAGAAAGGAGGAAGAGGAGGAAAAGGGAGAGGATGCTAGCTCTCAGTGCTTAACAGAGCTCTGAGGATCATTACAACAATCAGACCAGTGACAGGAAGGTATTTGGTGCTCTAGAGAACAAAAGACATGGTACAGGAGAATGGAGATATGGGGCAACCCTGTCCTAACCCTAGAAACTAGGCTACTGAATGTACAGTACAGTGAGGGACTGAGTTTAGACACCTCGAAGGAAAAGTCAGAAGAGCCGATAGAAATGCACACCACCCTCCACCATAAGAGCAAAGGCTGCTTTAATGCTGTCTGGGTCTACTCCAGTCAAAAGGACAAGCGGAGGTATTTTGGTTAGATGTTGTAAGAAATGACTCATTCTTGTGTGGTAAAGTTAGGCCACAAGAGAAGTGTGTGTATGTGTGTGTTTGGATATAGACCGATTGTGGATACAGTGGCTATAATTTCCAGTTTTTACCAGTCACCACAAAAGAACATACTGAAGGACAGTCAAACAATTCAAATAAGGCAGGAAACTGAAAACAAACATAGATGGAAACAAAATAAGGCAGACAAAGATGATGGCAAAACAAGATATTCAAGTTAGAAAAAAAATGCAAATTTTCAAATTAAAAACTAAAATGACAGAAAGACAAACTTGACTGGCAACAAGAGAATGAAAGGATAAGGAAGAGAAAGAATGGAGTCGACACACAAACAGAGACCGAGGGTTGGAAAGGGCAAAGTACAAACTCTCTTTCCCCTTTTCTTTCAACCATTTCTACATTTTCACTCATGTACAAAGCAAACACACATGAATACTCACACATTTCATTCATTATTTTTTTCCTGGGGAAAATCATGCAGTAACAGAGAGATCCAATAAAACAAAACAGGACTGGTCAAATCCGTAGCAGAGTGGAGAGTGGTGGGGGTTCATCCATGAAACTGGGACACAAGGAGCTGGTAATCCTTCGCTTCAGGCCATCGCCAATTCAGCAATTCAAAATCAAGTTCTTGTCTATTCAAACTATTACAATAAGAATAACACTAACGCATAAAATCATCCAAAATGTTTGGAATATAGAAATGTTGGGTAAAAGGCCCAGGCCAAGATGAGTTGAAGGCCAGCTCTGTCCCATTAAGGAGTGTGTGGCAGCAGCATTGGTTGGTGAGAGTGTGCATGGTGCAGGCATGCAGAACCACAAGCACGACTTCTTCTCATCCTTTCCACCACATCCATGCAGGGATGATGACACGCTTTACTCAATACCCCCCGACCCCTCCCTTTGCATGCAGAGCTGCACCAATTCTGACACACTCAGACAACTTAGCTTTTCTGCACTATTGTGTTGAAATGTCTGACTAAAACTCTGCGCTGCGGAGGAGCTGTCACTTCCCGTAACACTCCAGCCACACAGACCAACCACAAGCACAAAACCTTGGAGCACTAGTTAGTGAATGGGAGTCTTAAGGGTTCTGCATGGTCTCTGTCTGTGTGCCGTCTCCTCTGCTGTTGTCCTCACAGTGGTAGCTATCGACATTTCCACACTGGTTTGCAATGTGGATAAATCTACAGCAGACACACCAGAGAGCAGCCCAGAAGATGGATGAAAGTTACATAAACCTGCAAAGTCTTTTGCTCAACACTGACTGTTTGGTAATAAGTAAATATATGTCTGAAACAGTTAAAAAACTAAAATTAAACTAAAATTACTAATATCATTTCACTGGCACACAACTTGCTGTTTTACATATTTCCTTTCAAACTGTCACCTATTGAGAAATGTGGAAGGAAACATGAAAAGGGTGTACATTGGACAACAGAAATATAGTTCTGTGTGACTAGCATAAACTACACAATGAGACCATGCAGAGACCCCGGTACACTTCCTGTTCAGCCTATGATTGCAGCAAAAGAATGAAATGTGTGTACATATGCGACTACACATATGTGACTCAATGAGAAAAGACAATTTATCTATCATTAGCTTTGTAGGTTGTCCTACAGTCAAAGAAACATAAGTCAGTGACAGCAAAAATGTTCCTGCCCACGGCAGACAGACGTTATGAGTGAGGACTGATTAACCATTTATGTTAGAGCATACACACAATCACAGAGACAGCCATGGACGGGTGGAGATGCATTGAGGTGTGTGTTTGTGAGTAAGATACACACTGTCACACCTATATATAGGCATATAGGACTCTATATATACATATATAGAATTAATGGTGATGAGATGGGATCAGAGAGAAGCAGGTAGAGACAAAGTGAACTGTAGTTGGGCCACTTACATGGATACATTGGAAGCGCACAGGAAACTGACTTCTTCAAAGCGCAGAGTTTTATTCCAGACAAAGAGAAGTACAGTATAACTTTGAACAATGTACAATGAATCTTGTTCTATTTCATAAAAGCTACAGACATGCACACTATGGGCAGCTAGGCTATGAGAGTAACTACTAACTAATTCCCATTGGCATGCACCAAGAATAAGAAATGTCAGCACTCGAGTTCAGGACAGCAAACTTTTATAAAACACTCAAAAATCATTCTAATGATTCAGCTAGTTCAGCATTTTTTCTATGAGGCACTCAGGTGCAACTGATTTCATGCTAACTCAACATGTCCCATCACCAAAACTGTTTCAACAAAATAGCTGTACAGAATAAACATGCAAGAAAAAAAACTGTCTACAGAGCTGCCTCAGTTATGCTACATATTTCAATCAAAATACCAACCATGCACACTTAGGCTACAGCAACTAAACCCATGCCAGTGGGTAGCAGTGAACTACAGTCACACACAATAATAGTAAAATATTTTTGTATAACAATGGTATACAGTAGGCCTATATTTCAGAGTTTCTGAATTATACTAGATATATGATTATTCTAATCATCTTTAGCTATCTCTGAAAACATAGTTCAACAAACTCTGAAATGATATGACCAATTAAAGCAAGAGTTACTGCAGCAACATCTGCAAGGAGGGAGAACTGCCAGAGAGCATTGCCTCAAATGTCTGGCCCTTTCTCCTCGGCTGAAAGAATGTATAAACACAAATCCAGGGTTTGTCCTGCGCCAGCCTTTTGTCTTTTCAAGCCCATGCACCATAAACAGACAGAACAGAACAGACACTCTACAGACTCTTGCTGCTGGCCCACCATGCAGCTGATCACATGACCTGCTACAGCCCAACACCACGACTGGAGTACAACAAAGTACATGCAAAGTGACAACTGAAAACACAGACAAACTGCTCGCTGATTAATAAAAGTGACTGATATCATGCAAAACTTGGGAGGAAACACACATCAGATTAAAGCAAAGTCAGGGACAACACAGGTTGTTGACTGATGCAGGGTACATTGGCTCCATCAGTATCCATTCAGCTTGCTGATTGACTGAAGGTGGAGGTGGCGGAGGGAGTATGTTGTACCAGTGGATGCAGGTGGCCGTCTTTCATTCTCGACCACACTGCAGCGGAACTGAGAGCACAGAACTAAAAAAAGGTCGAGCCAGCCTCATCCATCATGCAAGAACTGACTCGCACCCCCCCTCCCCCCCCCCCCCCCCC
>CM076664.1:18902474-18990321 GCA_038496675.1 Rachycentron canadum
ATGTGTATAAGAGACAGAGAGAGAGAGAGAGAGAGAGAGAGAGAGAGAGAGAGAGAGAGAGGGCTGCTTCTTCCACACCAGGCCAGGCAGGAACGACACACAGCATCCAACACCATTAACCACTGGTCTGGCCTGGATCTGGGCCGGGTGACGCCTAGAGACACTTGGTCTCCAGACAGCCTTTTTAATTAGACAGAGTAACTAAGATGCCGCAAAGCAAACGAGCTCTCTCCCTCTCTCCTTCTCTAATCCTATAGCATGACTGCTCATTCTTCCTCTGCAGTGACTACCTCACTGGCTGTAAACAGCCAGCTGATGCTAAAAGGCCCATCTGCAAGACAGACAGCTTCTGGGGTCTGGGCCCATCAGATAGAGGAGGCATCAGAGAGAAGGCTGGATGGAAAAATCTGGAAAACTCATCCACTGCCATTCTCATTGTGGTAAGACTGAATGTGCGTTAGGAAAGAATGTGTGAAAACTGATTGTGTTTTGCATCTGCTAGTCTCACCTAATGATAAAAGAGGAACCAACAAGAACCTGTTCAAAAGAGATAATCAGCCATTAAAATTCACAGGTTATGCTTCAGTCTACAGCGGGTAGGTTAAATCAAAGCTTAAGTGTACTTGTCGGGGCATGCAAGTTCATAAACATGTAATAGCCTGTACTCAGCTACTAAAGGGTGTGTCCTGTAGTCATATCCCAGCTTAGAGCTGAGTCACACAAACACACACACACACACACACACACACACACACACACACACACACACANAAAGAAAGAAAGAAAGAAAGAAAGAAAGAAAGAAAGAAAGAAAGAAAGAAAGAAAGAGACAACAGAACATGAAAATGAAAGCTTCTGATTAGACAGAGAAGGATTTAGAGATAATCATATTTTAACAGGAGTGGCCATTTATATTTAAAGCCCTACTGAATGCGAGCATTGGTCAGTGACTGGGTCGGAGATATTTCATTAGCAAGGATGCAACATTATGAACACTGATCATCTAGTATTTTTTCCAGACACTGCTGTAGGGCACCAGACATGCAGCAGTATGGTGTGTAAAAAGAAACGCTACAACTTTGTTTATTCTGTTATTGCCACAATGTTACCGGCTGAATAGATCAAAGCCAATACTGAACTAACTGGACTGGATGTCATTACACAATTCAATCAGAAGATTAAACATTTTAAAGTGATTCAATATCCGGGCTACTGTTGTAGAGGGTTAAAGAGGACTGGTGCTGGGCTTGTGTATTGCTGTGTCATTTCACTGTTAGCAAACTTCACAGAAACCAAAAGAAATTGTGGATGAATTGATGGACTAATAAACAGAGCAGAAGATGGAAGCTGTCAGTGGATAAAGATCAGAAGAGAAAACAGTACAGCTGTAAGTCCACACAGGCATTCCTGACCCACTGACTAAGGAGCAGCACTGCCCTAAATGGCAGTATCATATAGTCAAAAGGAGAGTGGGAGAAAGGAAAAAAAGAAATAATGGAAAAAAGAAAAGGGGTACTTAACAGGAGAGAGGGGGAAGGGGATTATGGGAAATAATTACACTTTTTTTTCTATGTCTGGTCTCAACTTTCCAGCCTGAATTTTGACATTATGAGATAAGATTTAAGCAGGCTTTGAATTAACATGACAGGAAAAACAATCTGAGCAAAGCTGAAAACAGTGTCGATCAAATATGAAATATGAATTTTTTTTTTTCAGAAATCAGATGTTAAAACTATAAAGGACCATCTGGAATAGGACCTATTCATTCACACCGTTTCACTCTCACCTCGAGCATGCACACACAAACACACACGTTACCTGAGACACCATATGTTTTTCCACACACGGAGAGGGTGAGGGGGAGGAGAGGCCTTTTCACGGCAAACCTTTCAAGCGTGCGTCTGTCTGTCTGCCTGCTGACTTTAGCCTCTAACCACCGGAGTAAACCTCACGCCAGGACAGAAACAGAATGAGCAGCCAACTGGTGATGCTAGTGGAACTCATCAATCGTGCAAATTCATGACAGTTTTTCTAATGAAACTATCTGTAAAGTCGCCTGACTCAGAATAGAAATACTCTTTTCAGCTATTTTTCCCTCTGCAATCCGTCTCTTTTCTGTGGTTGGAGAAGTAAGTATGCTCTCCGTTCATGCATGTTTTTGACAGTTCTGATCACCTTCACAAGCAGCATCATGATCACAATCACACTGACAGCATTTCACTCACCTCAGGCAATATGGCCTAAAAATTAAAAAACAACCTTTGCACAATTCAGATTTTTGACAAAGCACCTCGGACCAAAACATATGTAAACCCTGTATTATTAAAATCAAAATAATTATTATTACGACATGGAACTTTTTTGATTACCAAATTATCAGTACAGTCACATTTGCTGGTTGAAGAAGGATTGAGGATTTGATTTTCCCTTTGAACAAGTGACCTGAATATATTTGATACATTCAACATATTTAAAACAAGGCCTGGGCCTGTGAGACATTATAACACTTTAATTTCAACAGAAGAGAAACAAAAACAAAAGACAATTGCTTGAGAAAATACTCAGCCGATTAATCATTCATGAAAATAGCTTGTTGTTATAGTAGATGATAACTGAAGCAGGCAAAAAAATCATTTAAATGATGATTTAAATTAATGGTAAACCAAACATTCAGAGCAAATCTAAATCAAAACCAAACTAAAGGACTGACAGAAATACAATTAATTTCATTAAAACTGAATATTGTTTCCCTCATAATTAGGCTTTATTCAGTCTCCTACTAGACTATTTGAGTGAGGCTGATTCACAGGACAGAGGATCTTATGAAAAGCTGTAAGAGAAGCTATAGCACAGGTAAAGAAAACAAGATTTAGTTAAAACATGCTGAGGTTTCTTCAAACGCTCCATCTTTGTCTATGTTTCAGGTATGTTCTGTGTGTTATTATTTATAGGATTTGGATGTTTTTATGTCCCTGTCATTCTCATCTAATCAGATTTAAAGAGGATGCTACAGTAGAATGAACTGTTAACCCATAACCATTCAGAATCCTCGAACACACTAAAGAATCAAGGAAAACTGCAATTTACTAAATGCATTGCTAATTCTGAGTAGATGCAGCAAGATAGGGAATTAGTTTGCTGTCGTAACATTTTCAGAAGTATAAATGTAAAAATCCAGCAGCACTGAGTAACTGCTGCAGTTTAAGCTGGGCACAGTGTGCGCAGGCACAATGCTATGGTGCTGTTTATCATGCAGGACCGGGTAACCCAGCAGGTAGTGCATACTTCTGCACTACATCTGTTCATGGCATCACTTGCAGTGCGCTTTTATGTGCGTTTGTACGTGCACTCTGGTGTGAGGTAACATGTGGAGTGGTTTCACACCACAGCCTCAGGCAGTGGCAGTTAGAGCAGCATTAGTGTGAAGACAATATCATCATGGCTACATGAGCAGTGGGAGAGCTGTTCAGCCTGAGGTAGAGAAGTGTCACACAGTGCATTAGGGCACCAATACACCAGCTAAACCAATACTTGGGTTTATCTGTGTTAACAGGCACTCTGCTCATGTTTTTGTACAACAGGAGGTCAGTGTCATCTGTCACTTTCTAATGTGAGAGCTGCAGCACTCAAAGAAATACCCATAATCCCATGGGATAATTATAATGAATTAAGATAAATATGCAGTCACCTGGTAAAGGGTTCAAGCAAATCACACAGGTAGCAGTAAGTTTGTTATGACAGTGCAGCTGCACATTTCTGTCCATTTCTCATAAGTGTGCGGCTACACTCCCACAAACAGACGCGCACAAAGAAGCCTAAGGGCAACAATCTTGGGTGTGGATCCTTTACAAATTCCTTGAAGGCCTGTTGTCGAATGGTGGCTAACCAAGCAGTCTTATGGAGATGATATTGGTGGCAGTTAAATGGAAAGTCTAAATACTCAGATGCCACTAAGTGTAACAGCTGGCTGGCTTGACACCTTTCCTCACTGGCTTAGCACTACATATATAGGTCAGAGGTATGATGCACCACCTCTGTACATCAACAAATACACGCAGAGAGAGACTGAATGTGAACACACAACCAGTTAAACTATTTTTGTTCAACTTTATATACAACAATATAAAAATATGACAGGCACAATATATGCCATCCTTCTGCTGTAAGACTCACTAGACATTCATACTGAGGCCCCCACCACACCGACAGTGTTAGGGCATCCTTCCCAGTCTGGAACATCTCAATTATTATCAAACATATTTGATATTTAATATTTTTACCAGAGGTGTTGCCAAGGAATTGGCTCACTAAGCTCATTTGTTGCTGTGAATAATATCAAGTAAATAAATGTATCCTCCGGCTTGAAGTTCAAATTAGGCCGGAGGATATCTTTTTAAAAAAATAGAATCTTCATCTTGATGCTTAGGGACCATTCACAACTTTAAACAATATTTTTCCTGCACAATGCAGAAAGACTGAGGTCTGACCTAGGCCCACATGTGCAAAACATATGTGCAAGAATAATAAAAGACCTCCAACACTGGTAAGGCTGTCATGGGTACTTATGTTTAAAAATACTGTTATCCTATTCAACTATAGTTGCTCTCACACATCCAGTTTAATAATCAGTGTCAGTACAGACAGAGCAAAAATATCTGCCAAATAATTCAGTTTGTGCGAGCTGACGACAGACTGAAGAAAGTGGAATCTACACACTATGTTACTTTTTGAGTTGAAACACTTATTTGCGTATGATGTAATAATTTAATTTTCATCATATATTTTTCAAAACTGAATTTATGAAAAGAATTTGCTACATAACCCAGCCCTAAATTCAAGGTAGGCTAACATGAATCGTTTGGGACAAGACATTATCTAACCAGTGAGCACATGTCTGTAGCCAGTTTGACTGATGTACCTGTGTGTAGTGTAGATATAAAAAGACAGACCCACTATCATGTTCAATTTCTCCTGTTTATAACAAACCAAATCGTAAATCAGCTCAGAATTCTGCATCTCTGTTTTGTTTAATAGGGGATCTTTACTGCTCCAAAGTTGTGGACACACAGTTGCATAAACACAAAACAGTGGTCAATGAGGTATATACATTTCTACATCTACAGTCTGCAGAGTCAGCACAGAAGGCTGTAAAATGTTGACAGTGGTAACACGAATGGTGCTATCAAGCGAGACCTGCATTTACTCCAAGCATTTAACAGTAACTCTTAACCACAGTGTATGCTATAGGGATGTGTTACCCAAAATAGAGAGCAGCACCATAAATTTTACAGAGGGTGGTGTGACTGGAGGTGGGTCACCTTTAAAGTGCATTCCCACATGGAACTCCACCCCCACACCTCTGCCCTCACACCCTTCTAGTTACTACTGCCAGTCTCCATTTGGTGTCATTTTCTTTGAAGAGGAATAATGTGTTTAACTTACAGCTGCTCTAGCCTGCAGGGGGAGGAAAACAGAGGGAGGGGACACATGAAGGAGGGAGAGAATGGAGAAAAGGAAAGCTCATTTGACAGAGAGTTAAGAGGTCGGGGTGAAGAGACCCTTGATGGGTAATGTGAACAACCAGAAAAGCATTTGCACAATAACTATAGAGTTACCACAAATTTCTTATATGATAAGTGTAACCTTACAGTAGGCTTGACCTGTAGCTTCTCAACCATCATTTCTCTACTCAACATGATGGGGAAGAGGTGTAGGTCAGGTGTAACTTTTCAGACATTGACCAAATAAAGAAAAATATTCCACAAATTTACAACCACTGTCCGTCTTGTTAAATCTTCACTGTAAACACTGCAGAGCCTGCGACTAATGGACGTGTTCACATGTCAAGGATACAAATGGTGTTTTTCTGTGGATGAGTCAAATGCAGGTAGTGCGTGTGCGTGTTCCCAAAGAATAAGAGTGTTTCTGTGTCTTCATTAACAGTGACGATGTTTGTTTGAGTTTGTCGTGCCTTGGGGGGCAGGGGGGTTGTACAGTACTCCTAGCAACAACTGCTCTGTGTGTGTGTGTGTGTGTGTGTACAGAAACAACTGTGCCTTGGCACCTGTCTCCCTCAATCCAGGGACAGATGAAGTTTAAACTGCATGGACAGCTTGGATGACAACGTTGAATCGCTTGACAAAATCTTAGCCTCCAACCTCTGCGCATACAAGATGACAAACACAAGAACATACACATGAAATATAACATGACACCATGTGCAGTCAGCAAGGCAAAAGCATGCAATGGCCAATGTACATGCTTGTCAACACAGGCAGTCTAAGCAGTGGCAGCTACCACATGTCTGCATGTGTGTACCCCCCCCCCCCCCCCCCAATAACCTCCCTAAGGGCCAGAGGAACCCAAGACCAGAGAGCAGGACATGCTAGAACAGAGCCAGAGAACGGCCCTCATCCTCAGGCTGTCTCTCAGCTAAAGTAGCACAGACACGCCCACCATATGCTAAAAGCAGCCTAGTACGCATCACACATCAATACATTCTGTGTATTAACTAACTATTTTAACAAAACAGTGCTGTCACTCTGGAGTCTTTGCACAAGTATTTGTCTGTATATCGTCTCCACTGCAATGACATGAGGAGAAAAATTGTACTCATTCACAGAGTGGTAAGAAGCCATTAGCAAGATTTTTTGACCAAAAGAATCAAAAATACATGAGCACAAAGAGTTAAAAAGTGAAAGAAGCAGAGCTGCAGCGACAAGCCCTGTTGTTAGTCTGATGCTCTGCCAACTATCTAAGAAAAAGGCCTTACCTGGGCCAAGACACAGCAAACCAAAACAGGCCATACCATAACTGCACACCAATTACCTGTTTTCATTGGGCCAAACTAACAAAAACAAATCTTTAATAAACTCTTGTTTTTCTAGCTCTGATCCTGCAGTTCTCAACATGTGCATAAAGTAGGCTAAGGAGAGACGCTCTGCTCCAGAAGTGAACTTACCGGCAGCATTGCTGGGTAGTAAAGCCCCATCATTGTATGATCAAGGGAAACAACTGCTGACCAGCTCTCCACTTTCTTGTTCCCTCTCTTCTCCCCTTGTCTCTGGGTCTCTACTTCTCCTCCTGTTCCTCCTGTCCTCTGTCTGTGCTCTAGGACCATGAGCTGACGATGGCTCCAGTGCAAGTCTGTCTCAAAGATTCAAATTCTCCCTCGTTCACTCCCTCTTCCTCCTCCTTCTCTTCGCCGGTGTCTGTTCTTCCACTTCTCCAGGACGCAAGCCTCGTCTGCCTGTCACTCTCGGCTTCTCTTTTCTTCTGTCTCCCCGGCCCTGCTGCTCTGATCCCCCCGGGCCTTTCTGTCTCTCTCCTCCTGACAGCCTGAGTCTCTTCTCTCCTCCTCTCTCTCTCCTCTTTGCTCTGCGTCTGTCATTCACATGCTCGCCTTACACGTCCTGCTGCTCCCCCTGCTTCCTCTTGTTCCCGCCCCTCTTTTAAAACTTTCCCTCCCTCTCAGCCTCAGTCCCTCCTATTCATCAAAGCATCCATCCTTCCATGTAGCCATCTAACTGTGTGTCTGGATGAAGTCAGAAAGCTGCTGTTGCTGTCTCCTCAAACCCCTGGGGAGAAAAAAGGAACAGGAAGGAAGAAGATGCTGTCTTCTATCCACGCACTGACTGCCTCAAAGTACAGAACACGAACGCGACCCCCACTGCATTGCAGCTTTTTTTTTTGATGATTTATTTATTGCGTGGCAGCCTGTCAGCTCCAAAAAACAGTGGTAGGTAGGCCAGTCTGTAGACAGCTAGGTAGCTAGCTGCGTGGGTAGGCTCCTAGATCACCATCTCTCTTGCTGCAGCTGCCTTCATCACACAGATGGAAGTCGCACAAAAACTGAGGGAGCGCCGGCCCCGATTCCAGTATCTGAACCTCAACCCGAACATGAATCTGTATCACGCTGCATTGCGCCTTTTTCTTCTGGCTCGAGCTCAGTTCGCTCACTTCCCACCACTGTATTGTTAGGAGGCGCTTAATTTGCAGAGATGAGAGTGCAGTTCCTTGCACTGCATTTTCATATGGGAGGGACTGAACTCTGCGGAAAAAAAGTCCTGATGCCAAGCTTTCAGACATCTGCTGAGTCTGGCTAGAACTGGGTCCAGAGGGATCGAGGGAGGGCCACATGAGTGATTGGAGGAGTTGGTGGTGGTGGTGGGGGAGGTGGGGCAAACCAAGGGAACTGGGCCAGAGAGTGGGGCAAAAGGGCAGTGGATGCGGGCAAGAGATAACGGGATAGGCAGATAAATGGATAAAGGGCTGGGTGAAAAGAAGAGCGAGGGATGACAGGATTAGGCCTGTAAGTGAGGAGGATGAGAGGATGAATAGGGGATGATCTGAGGATTAAGCACACAGACTGAACACAGAGATAAACACACGCAGGCACACACAAACACATGCACCTAATGTACACACAGATGTGCCGTGATCATATTCACGCTGCTGATGCACCTTGGCTGATATGCAGACACACATGGTCTCAAACGAAAGGCTGTATCATCGCACACTCATCAGCTGTTTCAAAGGCCCGCTCCTTCAAACACACCATCAACAGATAATCAATTCTCAAGATTAATAATAAATATCAACAGTGTTTTCAGAAGAACTGGACCTTTCCATGTGAAGGTTATGACCTGATTAAATATTGCTAATTGCTTGCGTGTTCAGTCTGTGTAGCTTGTTTGGATTGTCTGTGTGTTGTTAGCCCTGATCATTTCTGTGACCTAAACAGCAGGAGACTGGCCCCACAGGTCAGAATGGCCATGCACAAACACACATTTACCCCTAACAATGCAGCAGCAGGGACCCACAGGGGCCTGTCGCCGTTTAACACGCTCATATTGACATAGGCAGAACTACAGGCAGTCAAACATGCATACATAACGAAAGACAGGAGCATTACCAAGACAAATGTACTGCAGCAATGAACCAGCCAATATGGGTAAGCTAGACTTGGCTAGCTCCATTTGCATGATAACCAGCAGCTAGTATGCTGGAGACTCCTAATATGTGTGCTCAAGGGCAGAATACATTAGCACAGACGACTTTTAAATCATTTATAAAACAAATGCAGCAGACTGCGTTGGCTCTGAATTTAACAGATGACAGGGGGAGTTCAGTACTGCAGATCACAAATGCTCTCTACCCAGGTGTTTGTCTTACAAGTAGATAAACCCAGGCAGGCGAGGGCCAAGACAGGAATATAAGTCTGCTCTAACTGAGCTACTGACTATCGTATGATTTTGTGCCCTGCAGGCAAACTATCTTTAATGACTTCCATTTCTGTTTCACCCGCTCCCCTTCTCTTCATCCTCTCAATCCTCTTCTGCCTTTAATGTCTCACATATTTTTATTTTGGTCAGCACACAAACAGAAATAAGTTAATATAAGACACAAGGGATAAGAAATTGAAATCTAAGGAAAATTAACTTTAAATAAGAAAACCAAATTGTTACAGTGTGGGTCCCCACACTGTCCCCTCACACTGTTAGAGAGCTGTACTCCCAAGAAAGGAGATACTGAGGGTAGAGCAGGAGGAGGAAAAAGAAAAAAAAAAAAAAAGATATATGAGAGGGGACAAGGCCTGTGAGAATCTCCCATGTTGTGATGTGGGGAGGGAGGCTGGGGGCAAGCAGACTCACAGACCAACACTCCCCTCCTGTGGCACTGCCAGAGAGCTGCACATCCCAAAAAGACAGAAGACACAGACACACAGAGGGAGAAAAGTGCATGCACACCCACTCTCAGATACAGAGCCCTTTCTCCTAAATGCATTCAAATGGGGTCCACACATGCATATACACACACATCCACACATGAGCACTGAGCCGGTTTGAGCCGCTCAATGTGCTCTGCTGCTTGGAGGTAGATAAGAAAATAGTCGGCTACCCTGCCGCTGCGCTGCACACACACGGCACTCATTACTGAGAGCAATATGCATGGAGAGACACTCAGAATAAGAAAGAGACAGAGAGAGGCATAAAGAGAGTGAAAGTGTGAGAGGACGGGAACAGTATTGTAAAACAGTGCTACATGTGGAGCGTTCAGAGCTTAGTTTAAAGAAGGTGGGAGCATAATTTCTCTCAGCTTTCTGTGGGTCAAGCCTTTGAAAGAGGAGTTCAGACATCACCAGTTCCTCTTTCATCAATTTTTCTAATAGCCATCATTTATAAGCTGCCACAGGGAGCAGCAGACCAACTGCATAATTGTCTCGATAAGGATGTCATAGTACAACAGAGCCCATCCTGCTGGATGACAACACCTGGCTGAGAAGAATTAAAGGTTGGTCTGAAATGTGAATTATAGAAGTGCCATTCTTATTTCAGTGGATATCTTCTTCTATGAACGAGCAGCAATTGGACTTGACTATTTCTCTTATGTCTTTAGAGGCTGTTCAAAAGGACTGAGTGGCTGAAAACTAGCATACCTCAAGTGATTCAAGGATTCTGCATTGAATTATATTAATTTAGTATTACACAGGTTTGCAAGCAGTCACTGATCTCTTACCTGACTGTGAGGTGGGTATCCATGGAAACCAGGGTTTAAGGGCTCATTGTTCTGCAAGAGACAACAGGAGGGGAGAGAGCAGAATAAGTGGACAGGCTTTTGAAAAATGAGTGGATACAGTACGATGGTCCAAAACTTTTACATTTCAGGTGGGAAGAACTCTCCAGTTTCAAACAAATCATTTTTGACGCAGAGGAATAAAAATAAAATAAAATAAAATAATGGTCAATCAGTAACAGAGAAAAGTTCAAATAAGGACATGGCGAAAAGGCTGAGGAGTGAATTATGCTAACAGTTAACAGATAACAGTCTGTGTGGATGCCATGACTGGTGCACTATCGCTGTAGCTTATCAAGCTTTCACATCCAGCTAACCAATCATAATCCACGAGCTGCGTGTGAGCCCCCCCGTCCCTCATCGACCCTGCCCCAGAAACCAGTGTTGTGGTTAATTGCTCTGTAATTACTTTTAATTAGATTATTTCTGTCTCTCTCCCCTCTCCTTTCTCTCTGACTATTATTTGCTCTTCTGTGTCATTTTGGCCCCAGCAAAAGCAGCCATTGTTTGCTGCAGAGCTAGGTGCTGAGGAGGGAGAGAAGGCAAAAAGAAAAAGATAGAAAGGCAAATAGAGGGAAGAAGGGAGCAGGAGGAGGACTGACGGGAACAATGGGGAAAGTTAGCCAAATGATGATATTTTGACAGCAGTGAGAGAGATGACACCAGCAGCGTGTAGCCTGCTGACATGCCTCGCAGAGAAAACATGACCGCCTAGTGAGACTCAGAGGTATGAGTCTCACTAGGCGAGAAGAGAAAGGGGAGAAGTGTGAGGGGGGGGCACCAGAGAAGGTCTAAGAAGGAAGATGAAAGAAAGATGTGTGCATGTGTGTGTACGTGCGTGTATGCTTTGGGGGATGGGGTCTTAAAAACTGCTGATGTTTTCATGGCATTTAATCTGCAGGATTGAGAAGCAGACAAAAAAATGTTTCAAATCCATGTGCTGCTGCCCGTTGCCCTGAATGTGGTCCTCCATTCAGCAAACAGCTTGAGTGTGGGCCATGTGATGCCGCAGCAATGAGAGGGGCAGATTTGGCGTCTCAATAGTGTCAACAGAGTTGACCTCCTGGCCCTGACCTTGAGCTGCCCACTGCAGGAATCACTTCCTGATAGGATTCATCCAGCCATTTGAGGGCAAGAGTTTGAGATGGCAACAGCAAACTGACACACACTTTGTCTAAACATCCAGCTACATAAGATTAAGAACTGGCTTGAATGTGGCAAGATAGAGCTTGGAGTTATGGAGGGTAAGTCCAAAAACAGATGTGGTTATGATGTATGGACGAGTGTAGAAGGGGTGGGAGCGTCTAGACAGAGTGGAGTAGCGGGAAGTTGAGGGGGAATGAAGGTATGAGGTAAAAAAAATTGGACCAGATGTAAAGAAAAAGTAAGAATGAGAAGGAAATGTTTTCTTTTGATGCTCAGGCAGTAAAGTGTGTGTGTGTGTCTTTGTGTCCACACATGGGGCTCGTCCTCCCTTTCCCTTGTCTGAAACAACCATTTCTTTGTCTCCACTCTCCACTTCCTGTTTCATCTGGAACCAATTTCCCCCTCGTGCCTCGTCCCCAGGGGGAACACTCTCCTTGGTGCGCCACATTTAGAGGGGAATGGACTGGCTTATATTCAGCAACACACTGACTGTGTAGACGCTTCTGCTTCTCAACACGACGCAGATGGAAATGCAGTATAAGGGCACTGTTCAGAGCAGAATCTCAAGTCTACAAAGCCTTGGGCAATGGCGACGGGAATGAGAAAACTCATATTTTAAATAAAAAGAGATGCATGTTGGGAGTTACCAACACTGCACCGCATTTCAAATACGACAGAGCTGCGGTTTCACAACAGCAAAAACCGGAGCTTGTGCTTTTTCAGCATTTGTTCTACATCCATTCAGGAGAATATTTTGTTGTACCACCACTTCACATATACAATTACAGGTTATTAAAATGAAGAGAGTTTATGGTTCTGTCGCATTTACAGCCAAAGTAAGGGTGGAGGCGCAGCATTGGCAACAAAAACTGGGAGGAAAACTGGAATGCAAGTGAAATCTAAACCAAAATTATCCCCAACCGTCAAATTATAGAGTCTGTGTTGGTTCTACAGTGGACAGAGTGGAAAGAAGAAAAGAGAAAGAGGAGGAGGAGTTTGAGAACAGGAGGAGGGAGAGAGGGTAGAGTTTAGCAACATCTGGAATCAATCTGTCTACAGGAGAGGAGGGAGGGAGCGGGCTCGTTGGAAGAGGGAAGGGCAGAGCAGAAAGAAAGAAGAAAAGAAAGAACAGAATGAGATGAAAATAAGGGCAGACACACGCAGGAGAAGGGGGAGGAATGTGGGGAATAAGGCGGCCAAAGCCAAGAAAAGGGGAGAGAAATATTAAGCAGTGAAACGTTTGCAAAATGGAGACAATGAGTCATAACTGAAGAATGCCATGTGATTTATATTTTCTTAAGGGGTGGGGGAAGGGATTGGGGGTCTGAACTTGATACCTAGCTTTCAGACAAACTCATTTACTCACACTCACACTAAAGCGTGTACACACACGCACGCACACATACATCGTTTCCCATATATAGCATTAATTTTAAGTATATTACATGCTCATGTGTCTTGAGGAGTACACAAAAGGCACTTGCATTTATGTCTGTAGTACTGTTTTTATAAAAAATAAAGAAGTGAAAAGCCTGTCCTGGTTGAAAGTCAGGCTTCTTGCACTTCTGCAAGTTTCCATTAAGCTAATTCCATACAGCGTGTGAGTGAGGAGGAGCCTTTGAAGGCGCCGGCTGGCTGACTGTGAGGGCTTCAGACTGCACTGGCAGGGATCAGCAAAAGCACAGAAAACCAGTCACACACACATAAACATACTCTCTCTCTCTGTCCCCCTCTGACTCTGCGGAGGGCAAAAACTAAAGGGCGTCTCTCTTGTTTATTTTCTCTCTCTCTGACTTGCTATTTTAGGAGAGGGAAAGAAGTTGGGCAGTTGCTGGAGCAAATGGGAAGGAGTGGGGGAAAGAAAAAGGAGCAGCAGTGGTGAAGGAAGGCAAAATGACATGAGGTCAACAGATGGTGAGAGGGGAGGGAGACAGAGGGAGGAGGGGAGCAGGGTAATTAAGGGGGCTGCTGCAGGCATCCAGTGGCCCCTAACAGAACAGCCTAAGGAGGTGGACTGTGCCAGTGTTTTGGCTTTATGGTCGCAGTCATATCACCAAATATAAGAAAACCCCCACCTGCTATCACCAATACATCATTACATAAAAGAACAAAACCACCATTTACCCTAGAGTAGACTGGCTCGCAAGTATCGAGACCTAGATTCAACAATAAATCACCTTACTTTTAACAGCCTCACTAACATTTATAAAACTAATATCATCTTTCATAAAACTCAGCTCAAGATTATCAACTCCAAGTAGATTTCAGTCATTCATCAAGTGTCGACTACAGACGATTCTTGGCAATCACTGGCTCAGTATAAGAGCTAAATGATAACTCTAAGAGGTCAACAAATCTTAAGCAAGAGGGAAACACCGGAGATGAACAGGCCACACTGTGAGAGGATCAAATAGTGCCACCGTATAATGCAGAGACTGAAGGAGGAGGAATTAAGAGAACATGCTGGAGGGCAGAGGACAAAAAGTGATGGATGCGCTTTGTCAATGTGCCGTACTCTGAGAGGTATATCACAGCCAAAAGATGAAGCTGAAAATGACAAACGCAACCAGAGATGGTCGATATGCGGGGACATGAAGACAGACCAAGACAACCAAGAGGAAGAGATGGATTGCAAGTTTCCCCTTCGACTGAAGGCTTAGTTCTTATGACAGCAACTTTTCAGAGCAGGCCGCCAAAAATCTGCCCACACGAAGGGACAGTTATGAGTTTTTGTTTCTTTTTTAAGTTAAAGTTTTTGTACTTTCTAAAAGAGTAGGAGTCTTGGAAGACTTCTGATAGAGACAAGTTTTACAGACAAGTTATGTTTTTCCGATCCCGACAGTAACAAAACATAAGCTCTGGGGCATTCGCTCTTGGATTTATTGATGACTGTCTCCTTTCCTCTGACTGTGTGGTCTGCTACTGACAACAGATGACCTGCAGTTAAGAATTATAGAGGTGCTCATGTGTGGGCCTCATGTGGGTCTCTCTACATGCCAGCAGTAGCACACACTGACCTCTGCTTCTAAATGTTTATGGTGCCTTAAAAGTTTGCTGAACAAAATGTCCAACTTTTGATTTGACAGACTGGGATTAGCTCCTCACTGCCTCAACATTCGGTCTTTAACACAAAGTATATCCTGTAATGTGATGATGATTTGTTGAGGTACTGAATCTATGCATCAGGTAAGAAAGGTTCATTTCAGAAGTACATTTGTAAGTCATTTTTATTTTGTTCTTATGTCAGCCCTGGCCTATTGGAAACACTTCTAGATCTTGCATGTGCATGTATACACCCCTTCCTCTTTATTTATTATTTTTTATCTTTATTACTAATGTGTGATACTTTTATTCAAGTGCCCTTCGTGGAATACACACATTTCACTGAGAGAAAAAACTGACACTTTAATACCAGTGATAAAACTTGAATAAATATCCTGGCAACTTGTTTTATTGTTATTCATCATTTCACAATAATGGGAAGTTTTTGTTTAATTGAAAATTAAATCAATGATTTTGTAGATCTGTTTTCTGACAGATCTAAATAAAATCTTCAGTTTGTCAAGGCAAAGTCTGTAGTGCACTATGGGTATGCATTATGTTACAATGGCAACTAAATGAAAGTGGAACACATCTATTTCAGTTTTTCATTTCATGCTTGAACAGATTGTCCATGGTATACTTATTTAATGACGTCTTGGATCAGTTTTCAGCATCAAATGATCCACTTAATAAAGTATTTGGGCTCAGTATTAAACAGGGTACTGACTGATCTTAAAAAGGACAAAGTGTCTCAGTCACACAAATGAACAGATCCAGGTGCATTCATAACTTATGTATTATATATATGACAGTGGTGCAACCATCACAATACTGAGGCGGTGCATCATAGACGACCCCATGTAAGGGAAACCCTGAATTGACATTTGGCTCCATGTGGGTGGAGATGGGAGCACATATGACAGTTTGGGGGCAGCACTGGGGAGGAGGCATGCAGGGTGGGGGAATGGTGACATGAAGGCCATAAAGAGACAGTTAACATGCGAGTGTCATATGAGCGAGAGAGCGAGCGAGACAGACAGACAGAAAGAGAGAAAGAGAGAGAGAGAGAAAGAGAGACAGACAGACAGAAAGAGATAGAGAAAGAGAGAGACAGACAGACAGAGAGAGAGTCTAAATAGTCTAATCTATTTCTTCCGTGTTTATGAATGGAGCTTTTTCATCTTTTCTTTTCATCTCATTATTTCTTAACACTTTAACAATAGAGCTGCTGCTCTTGCACCAGTAAACCAGAGTGAATTAAACTGAACACCCACACAGAAAGAAAGACATAAAGAGAGAGGGAAAATATGAGTTGAGCAACTTTGTCTGAGGAATTTTTAGCTTATCGTTGCCAGTTCAAAAGTCAAGGGTGACCCGCTCTGCTACAGCTCAAAGTTTAAAAGCAATCATTAAACAGCAGCAGAGAGCATAACGTGAGAACGGTAGGACTGGGTACAATCCCCTGTAACACGTTAACACACATCCGTAAGGCCTGAACACACAACCTGGCCCACCTCCTCTGGCTCTCCGTAATGCTGCTCCCCATTCTGTGGAGATTTCTTGCTGTCTGTGAATAATTCGGGCTTCTGACTTCTGAAGGACACTCAGACTTTTGGTCTGCAGTTAAACACGCGCTCTCTGGGTACACGCATGACTAGTTGCTACTGTAGCTATGCAACCACTGGGCCTATTGGCAATTATTAAAAGCAATAGCTATGGCATTTTCTCTTGCTATATTATTTTCAATGATTAGAGGCTCAGATCAAAGATTATTTACATTACGTTACATTACATTTTGTACTTCTGCAACTTTAAACTCTAAAATATCAGAAATAATAACAAATCCCAAATGACTAGAGACCAAACTGATTTGTCTGATAGCTCCAAATATGACAACTGTAACCAATTATTTGATATGATTACTTGATAACAGATTTAAGTAATTAATAAATCATTCAGATTGTCATAGATTGTGATAACTTGGATCTCAAAAATACTATATACCATGTGAGCTTATATTGTATGATGTTGTGAATTGTATGGCCTCAGGGCGATTATTTACATTATTAATTAGTAGATTACATTCTTAATTAATCTTTTAATGTATAAAATGTCAAACAATTGTGGAAAAAATGCCCATTACTATTTCTCAGAGCTCAGACTGTTTGACTTCTCTGGCCAACTGATGATAATTTGTTTACAGTGATGTCAAATCGACACAATGGAGGAGCGCCTTCACATGGAAGATGACTCAAATGATTACAGATTCATTTTCTGTCGCTTGACTAATTCATTAATCACAAAATCATTCCAACTCCAAATCTGGTATCGACAAGAAATATCCGTGAGAAAGAGATTTTGTACAATTATCCACAACAAAATAGTTTTAAATTTTGTTTGCAACTTACTTCTTTCATTAACCCAAACAGATCTCCAGAGTTTCATTTAATGCCTGCTCTCAAGTGGTCAGCAGGGGACTGTGGGCTGCTATACATTTTCATTAGCAAGCAAGCTAACAGGCTGAATTTCTCATTGGACTCGTGGGTAAAAAAAGTTTACATAAGTACACTTGTACAGGAACAACCACCACACAAACATTCTGAAACAAAAGCTGCTCACTATCAGTAATAACCTATCTCAGTGATCTGTCCATTCAGATCAACCTCGCCCCCGCTTCGCCTGACCCCCTCCCTGCACTGAGGCCCGTTAAAGCGATCAGTCTGGTTAATGCCCTCTCCTAAATGAGCTTTGATCTCGTTAGTGCGACACAAAGCCTCTTTACTGCCAACGATAGGACAAATCGGCTCTCTGAAACAGAGGGAGAGACAGACAGACAGGAAGAGTTCGAAACTGTACTCCTCTTTGCATCTGAGTGGACCACAGAGCTGCCTCAAGACAGAGCATCAATACTACCGAGAAGGAGATGAGGAGAAAAACAAACATTAGAAGAGAACAAAGAACGAGACAGATGTGGAGCTGGGAAAAAAAAGTGAGTGATGGTAGAGAGATGGGAGATGGACTGAGAAAGAGAGATAGTCAAACATGGAAAAGGGGAGATGGGACAGCAGAGAGACAGAGAGGAAGGGGGAGGGGTTGGGATGGTTTGCCTCACTGGAACACTGAAAGCCTGTGAACCAGGAGTCAATTAGTTATCTGGAAATATGCCTGGAGGAGATGGGGAGGGAAGGGGGGGGGGGGAAATCAGAGGACAGCTAAAGGGGAGAGACAGGGGAGGAGGCGGGTTGTTGAAGGGGGTCTGCAGTTTGGATGAGGCAGAGCGGGGGGAGGAGAGCAGGAGCAACAAAGGGGAGAGGAGGCTGCACTCTCATTTATTATTACACTCGTGATTTACAGTCAGCCAGGAAGGTCAGCAATCTCCTGGCTCCTGCTCTCAATGGGAATACTATGGTAATTGTTGAGTGCATTTAGTTATAGGATCATCCGCTGAACTCATCTTTCCCATACTGAGCATGCTACCGCTACAGTGAGCGGCCGCCATTCAACTACCGTGATGACTGACTTGCCGGCAGTAGCCCTCAATGTCATTTGATATTTTATTTAGCCTTTGAATCAAGCGCTATTTGGCCACTCATCTTCATTCAGAGTGTATCCTCATCCTTATCTCTCTCCTATCACATTGTGTCATCCTGCCATCCATCACTTTCCTCTCATCCTTTATCATGGCCCTTGATGCAAGCTAATGGCTCTGATTTTCTTTCTGTCCTCTCTCTCCTTCATTTCACCCCAACATCCATACTCAATCAAGGCCACGTATACGCACCCAAATATTTATTTATTTTATCCACTCTTTCTCCTTCAAGCCATCCAGCGCTCTCTCCTTATATGCATCCACCTATCACTTTCTGTCTCATCCTGCATCCATTCATTGTCCCTTCACTCTCCCTCCCCATTTTTATTTCCAGGCTGGCAACCCACCCCCAACCCAGTAGTGCCCAACGATCAATACAACTGATGTGCAGCGAGGATCCTCCCCACACCACGCTGCTCATAGTCACATCATCTTTGCCGGCAGGCTATAACCTTTCCTCTTCGTCAAGATCTATCCTCTGTGAAGCTCACACAGCATTAAAACATTACACAGGGACCTATTTGTCATTGCAGCAGGTCAGCTGCACAGCCAATTAAAGTATTTTTACCAGTTCCCCAGGATTCAATTACCTGCAGATGACCTCAAACTGTGTCCGTCTGCCCTCCGATTGCTGTTAGTGCCGTTTTCCTGGACTGAAACACTGTGGGTCAGCAAAAATTTTCCCTTGTACTGTTGGGATTATGGGCACTTCAAGGCATATGTGTGTAGATGTTAGATTGATGTGTAGTGCAGGTGTTAAAGAAAGACAGAAAGAAATAAACAGTAATGGATTATAGTAAACAGTAATGCAGAGTAAGCAGGAGAGTTGCACCATGTTCCTTGGCAATCCCCTGGTTTACTGTAATATGCACATATTAGTCCAACAAGGAAGGAATAGTTGTTGAAGCTTTGCTGTCTCAGCAGTCAAGTCATGAAAGCAGGGAAGACCCGTGTTAAGGAGGGCTCCCTGAACCCCCTCACTCCTTCAGCCTACACCAAAAGGCTCTGTTCTTTGTCTTTCACTGTGGTGACCCCTCCCCCAATCCTTGTCTGCCTCTCTCTTTTAACACCTAGCGACAATGGGGGGGGGGCCAGAGCGATTAATGGCACATGCGGTGTGTATCAGGATTTGATGTGGTGACTCACTGCAAATTATCATCACAGGTCTGAGTAATTTCATCCACGTGAATCAAGAAAATGATGGCGTGCCTCGCAACTTGTGACAAAGCACTGGCTTACTTTCTGGAGGACAGGCATGATGAACGGGTCTGATCTTTGCTGTGCTGCTGTCTGTCATAGCAATGGAGTCTGTATCATATTACCTTTGTCTGGCTTGGTCATGCTCCCTCATGAGCTCCAGAAGCAAAGCCACAGCATTTCATTTAGCACCATTTTACTATTGCCAGCCTTTTATTTTTTCTTTTTTTTTTTTTGCAATTCATAAATCTCAGTTTTAATTGAAGGATTTTCTGTTTGCTGCAATGATGCATGATTATGTTGATGATGAGAGAAAAGGCCCTGTCAAAACATTATCATCGCTCCCTGATGATGCTGAGGAACAAAAGCTTTTGGTGAAGAGGGAAGAGGAGGGCACACGATACTTAGTTACAGCGCTGCTACACATGAAGCTGAGAAACAGAGCGATACAGCTCTGAGAAATGGATACTACGTGTGTTTACAATGCAGTCCTACCTGTCCAATGTCACCGACCACACTCCCGGTCCCGTCTATCCTTGGTCTTTTGCACTCCGCCCCGGCTAAGTCAGTCAGGGCAGCGGCTGTCTGAGCGTCGGGCTCCGGGTCTCCTCGCTTCATCCCCCGGACAGCTGCTGGACCCCCGGCCGCGTTCGCGTGGGGTCCGGCTGTTGTATCAATGTCTCTTTCCCGGTCCATTATTCCCCGACTAACGGGTAGCATTATAGATGCAACGTCGGTCGACATTAACATTGGACGGCAGACAGTCACTGGTCAAGTCTTTTTTTACCTGTCTTTTTCCTCTTGGTTTGTCCACAGCTCGATATTCACAATGGATCTGGCTTTTCCCAAGACGCGTAGACGGATAATACTGAACAGATTTTCATCAATATAGACAGCTCCCACTGTTTATTGTCTAACTTAGCGTTAGCTATTCAGGACAGACCATAATGACCATCCCAGGATTCCGGACAAAGCACATTAACTACAGCCTTTTCCTAAAAAGTGAAGCCACGCCAAACAGTGACCTATTTCAATAAAGATCACACGTCCGACTCTTGGATGCCTGACAAGCTAATTAGCCAGCTAACGTTAGCTAGCTTGGTAGCATTACATTCCGCTAGCTCTCTTTATTACTGTGGCTCGGGAAGCTCACTCTCGCTGCCAATAATAGAAAATGTTGGGAATTAGCTGCACTTCTCCTTATGACGAGCCAGCCAGTCCTCTCTGCTCTCGCCGCCAATCGTGTTTTTGTATCAAAGCCCTGCCTTGGTCCTACCAGCCTTCCTTCCCCTTGGTTTCAGTCCCTTCTTATCACGCCGGCCGTCCCCTGGCTGCGGTCTGCTGTGGATGTGTCTTGGCGTGCGGACCTGGCTGCCGACGAACACGATTTCCTCTGGTCTGAGTCCCAGTCGGTGTAACTCGTAGTGTGGAGGGAGCCCGAGTGCGCTGATCCGCGGTCAGATTTGACTACGGGCACCGGGTTGAGAAGGAAAGGACAATGTAGTGAGGTGGGCTGGTCTGAGGTCTGCCTGTCGTCCTTCCTCTCCCCTAATCCCACCACCACCCCCTCCCTCTCCTCCTCACAGCTCCCCGCCTCCTCTGTCCTCACTTCTTTCACTGTTCATCCGAATTAAAAATGAAGATGCTTCTAGTTTTCTCTCATGAAACTGCTCAAAGATTTGTTCGTAAACCAACTAATATATATATATATCATATATTTATATGTGTGTGTATATAGATATATATATCATATATCTGATATATATTTGACTTTCATGGTCATCGTGTTTAATATATATATATATATATAATAACGACACAATTAAAGAATTGAATAAACTCGGTCAATACCACAGGCAAAAAAGAGCAAATTACAAATTATTATATGTCTGCAGCACATTCTCACAATACAGTGTGTTTTTCATCAAAATAATTTTCAATATTAATTAACTGACAATAGATTTCTACTTTTGGGAATTATGCAATGTGTTTGCATTCTTTAGGACATATTTGCCTTATAATTCCCATCATATTTATATCCTGTGTGTTTTTAACAGCATAGCTCAGTAAATTGAGATAAAGGGCCTGATAATCACAGCTAACAAGGAGGGAAATAAGATAAATACAAATAAAGCAAAAAGGCAGCGAGACGGCACCTACAGTCTCTTAAATTTGATTATTTTTAGTAAATCATTTATAGTCCTCTCATGTTTTTTATGTTTTTGCGCCCCCTAGTGGGTCTAAAATGACAGAGCGTCTGAAGGGACATATTTTCATCTTGATCAAGAAAAAAATTCAGCACTCTCTTGAGAAATTGTTGTCATATAATTCACACAGAAGCAACACTAATCAAATATGGCTGCTGTTGTGTGGAAAGGTTTATGGTGGCAAAGCAACAATAACTGAGAGAAGAGGGATACATCAAAAAGAGAAATACTGTGTCTCTGTTGTCACACACATTTAACACACACATATACACAAGACACACGCCAGTGGGACACAATGTGCACTGACTCCTCTCTTCACCTGTCTGATTCAGAGCAGATTATTGCAGGCCAACTGCCAGCGTGTTAATGTGTTTGACTGTGTGTGTTTGTATGTGCGCACGAGCAGCTGAAAGTGTAGTCTGTTGCACGTGTGTGTGTTTTTTGCTCTCCTTCTCTGTGACTCCCTGGATCAACCTGTCCCTCTGCCACCCACTGAACCTGCAATGATGGACGGCAGTAAGGTCATATCACTCCACACCGCCGCCTGTTTCACTGACACAGACTGTGAGAGCCCACAGAAGTCATTACTCTCTTGATACAGCCACAGACCTCACAGGTCACCAAAAGAAATTGGTAATGAAAAAAAAAAAAAAAAATCACCGTGGGAGCATCTGTATTTCTGTGGCACAGTGCGTCTCTCCTCCAGTTTTAATGTTCCCATTGTTCCTGCTGTCTTCACATTGCACACTTATTTATACTGGTATTATATTGTTTTATTAACTTCTTTTCTTTCTTTCTTTCTTACTTTCAACACATGTTCTGCACATTAGTTGGTGAGTTTCACAGTTAGCTTGTGTGTGTTTGTGCTCACTAGTGCACTGTGCATTAGAGAGGAAGGGCTTCATTTGTCACACTGGTCTTCCTAATTCCTAATCATTTCAGTCAAGCAAAAATGTCAAACTTTCTCTGATTTTTGCTTCTCAGATTTCCTGCTTTTCTTTATCATACAGGATAGCAAATATAATATATTTTGCAAACCTAAAATAAGGGCTTTAAAGAGGCAACCATAAAGCTCTGGGAAACAGTGTTGTGCTTTTTTTTTTTTTGCACAAAATAAATTATTCAAGATAATAATTGTCACAGATTAATCAACAATAATTTTTTGCAGCCTTAGTTTAGCATGCAAGCCAGAGGAAGCCACTCATTCACAGTTGCTGAGTTTAAAGATAGGTGTTTACATGTGATTTGAACAGATCACTGCTGTTCACGAGGCAATTTTAAATGCTTGTGTCACAGTTTGCACTTGTGGTTTATCACCACGGGTTAGACCTAACCCATTGAGGTGAACATGGAGACACAACTTGTGAATATGACCCCCAAATCATTATCCCCCCTCCACTGTATTTCACCTTGGGGGTGATGTATTCATGTTGGTGTGCAGCTCCCTTTTTACACCCAAACAAATCAAACTTAGCGTCAAGCTGCTCTTTGGTAAACTTCGGGGCATTGCAATGTTTTTTTTTTTGGAGATCAGCAGTTTCCTCTGAGGTGTCTAAGCTTCATACAACCATGATCTGTGTCTGGTAGCCCGATGAACAGAGATGTTAAGAATTTCTGGTGATTCCTTTAAGTCTTAAGCTGTTACTCTGAGGTTCTGTGTCATGTTACTGATTGCTCTATGTTGGGCCTTTGAAGACATCATAAATGCACACCCATTTCTAAGCCATCTCCTTTTATAGACAATTTGTTGAACTGTGGACTGGTAAAAATCTAAACTCTGAAAATGACCCTTTCCAGCTTCATGGAAATACAATTCTTGATCATAAGCCTTTAAAACCTCTCTTTTTTGAGGCATAACTCCAGTTAGATTTTGCTATTGCCATTAACTGAAGGGTGCATGTACTTGTTCTCAATATGGACAAGAACGTTCCAATGGATTGTGTGTAGTAGTTGGAATACATTGTGTTTGTTCAGAAGTGTAACTTGGATGAAGATCTGTTGGACAAACTTATACATAAATGAAAATAATTCCAAAGAGTTCACTTTCTTTTTCTTGCCACTATATGTGGGGCATGATACAGCAAATTTTCCACACGGAGCAAGTGTGCCACACCTTAATTCTCAGATTTCAGTATAAACAAATATATTTGAATCATCACTGAATATGCTCAATATGTATGTGAAGATATATAAGAATATGTAAAACAACAAAGCCAGGAGTACAGAATTTACATTGAGTGGCCATTTCCCTACTTTTCAATCGAGTGATGCACCTTGCTTATCTTTACATCCACTTCATAGTGTGTGTCTGTGTGTGTGTGTGTCTGTGTGTGTCAACTATCTTGGCTGGAGGTTCTGAAAAAGAGAACAAATGTGTTGTAAGGGATCATGACCTAAAACACATGGTGAGGTTTAATGACACAGACATTGTCGAGCTGCTCTAATATTGTGCAAGTTCCTGCACGTTTGCCTCCACTTCATGCACAAAGGCCGTGTTGGAAAAGAGGAACTTCAAAATGTGTTAAAATTCTCAATCTAACCAATGTACAAACATCTGAACAAAGCTTTCTGTTAGTGAATAGGCAATGATAGGCCTTAACACAACAAGCAGTTTATTCAAAAAAAAGGGTAGCAGCAGGCCTTTCATGCATTGAGTTTCGTGCTTAGGTGGGACAATCGTTTCCAAAGGATTTTTCGCTTGGACAGCCTGCGTTTCCTAAAGTTTCGCTTTGACTTCCATTCCTGCTTTCATCACTCTCAGCCAATGGCATCACCGAGCGAGATCAGATAGGCGGGACATTACTGTATTTAAGATACCGTGACATAAATACGCAGCAATATTCTTATCGTGATTTCATTGCGACCACCTACCACAAGAAGACAGAGTGCAGAAGACCCTCTTCATATTCAGGTATTTATCTCATTTGCAGCTAATTCTCTGTTCAACATGGCGGCCACACGCTTCAATGTCTAAAAGATAAGCGCAGGAGCTTCATGTAGAATTTACGGCTAAAATACCACAAGACCCTCGGAAATGAGGTTTAAATGTACGTGTAGCCTGCCACGCAACAGGCCCGCACAGGTGATGACGCCATTGCTCCACACACCTCACAGGCTTCACAGGGACACGGAATAAACCGCTGGTCATCATGGCTCTGGACGGATGTGGCACATTCTGCAAATATCTTCTCTTCATCTTCAACCTCATCTTCGCGGTAAGTTTTTATTGATATCCTTATATTGGATTGAACAAGGCTCAGTTTTTTTTTGTTTAGTTTACAAAAAGAAAAAAGAGAGAAAAAAGAAAATAATAATAAATTCTCCCAAATAAGAAATACCAGCCGGTGAATGATAAACCACTTCATCTCCCCAGAAGTGTTTCCACAGAATAAATGTAACCGAAAGAGGAAAACTTAATATAACGTTTTTCTTTTTAAATCTTTTATTTCTTTCTTTCTTTTTATTATTATTCTTGTGTTTTTCACGTGCTGTCTTGTCAGTTGTTGCAATACTTTGAATAGTTTGTGTTGTTTACTCAGCTGTCCCACAGTTGGCCATTCTGCAGTTTGATCTCTTAAACATCACTAGATGACTATAGACTGAAAGAAAATTCAGCAAACCTGACTCTACTACTAACAGAAGATTACAACTGCAGTTTTAATGTTTGAGTGAAACCAGCAATGTACTGCACCCTCATACTGTGATCTTATTTCCTGTTTGGAAGCTGGTGGGATTTGCCTTACTGGGTCTAGGCCTGTGGCTGAGGTTCAGCAACAACACCAGAGGCTTCTTTGGAATAGATGGCCTCACTGGCTCAAGTGTATTTGTCATTGGTGAGCTTTTATTTTACCCAAACTAGCACCATTTATTTTTTATTCTAACACATATTCATTTACAGGTGTGTCTCTGTATTTCCTATTAGGTGTGACGGTGTTGATTGTTTTGGGTGTGGTGATGCTCATTGTGGTGATGTTTGGAGACTATGGTGCCTGCAATGAGAAAAGATGTGCTCTCCAAGTGGTAAGACTTTTTTTTTTTTTTTTTTTCTCTTTTTTTAAGTTTCCTGTGAACCTGGCTTTCACAACAACTAGACTAACTTACACGGGTCTGAAAAATCTTGTGAGGGAGCTCTGTTTAGAGATTTATTGTGATTAAAAGGTTGCAAAAAATAAATAATCACAGGTGAATTAAGCAGCCCTGTGATGTCTCATGAAACCCAACTGAAAGAAACCAAGAGACTTTCATGGGTTTATGCACATGCACACACGCTGCTGGAACAAGTGCTATACAGTTTGTTATCAGATTAATAATAATTAGTTTCATTAAAGTCATTAAATTGAAGTTTTATTGTCTTTTTCCTCTCCTTTCAGTTCTCTGTCCTTCTGGCCATTCTGGCTGGAGTAGAAATTGTTGTGGGGGTGCTTGCTTATTCCAGGAGATATGAGGTGAGAGGAAAATGAAGAGGGAGTGGAGAAAAGCAAAATGGGGTGGGAAAACAATCAAATCAGAAACCTCTAAATGTCTTACATTTCTAACCACAATTTCATGTTTCAATTTTAATAATTTAGGTTGGAGCTAAAATGGCAGATTTCTACACTAGCATGTATATTATGTATATAAAAAATGGAGGCGATCCAGCAATTGGCATTACTCTCACAGGCATCCACAATATGGTGAGTCCAGACTAGTTCCTCATCTCAGTTTGAAAAAATAACAGTTTTACTGTTAAGCTGTTGTTTAAATGAGTTTCTACTTGCATGATATGCTAAAAAAAAAAAAAGATATTGCGATTATTTTTGGCAGATATTGCGATTTCAGCTGGAATTGTTGCTTTTAATTTCATTTCCATTGAAAAAAAATATTTAAAAAAATTACAATGAATGTGCAGCTCTTGTGTTTTTTTTATTTTTTAAAAACTAAAATGTAGTTAATTGAGCCAGCTAGCTAACATATTGCAGTTGAGTTTGTTAGCCTAGGGGACACAGGGGTTATGTGATTGGCTGAAAAGTGAGGGCAGTGTGAACAGCCACTCATAAAAGACTTCATTTCATAATAAATGCTTCATATATTGATATGTCAGACGTCAAATACGAGGCTTAATTTACTCTGTAATTTTGAACATTCTTGATTTCCCTTCATCTCCTTACTCCTTTACCTGCTCTGTAGCTTCACTGCTGTGGAGTGACAGGAATGAAGGTGATAGATTTGGCGAAACAGACCTGTCCAGAGCCAGATGGATTTCTGGAGCACTTAGTCATGCCTGTAAGTATGAGCTGTTATATGGTAGTAGTATGTGTGATGTGTTAACTGGACCTGCTGTACTATGTAGAGTCAGGGTTAACTACAATATTGTTGATGCTCACGGTTTCTTCTGTCTTGGTCCTCTCACAGAGCTGTCCTGATGTCATTGCAAATATCTTTGACAGCAAAGCATCACTGGTGATGGGCATCTTTGTTGGAACTGGAGCATTGTTGGTAGGCAAACGTATTGCATTCTGCACATTTCTGTTTAGATGGAGTCAATAAAATTAATTTAAATGTTTGTTTTTTAGAAATGGAAGTGTAAATTTAAAACCCTTTCACTCCCTCACAGTGTACTGCAGTTTATTATGTTGATTGTTGAGATCTACTGTAAATTCTGAGGCACCAAATCAGGCAACTGATCAGAAAACAGATACAGGTCTTGGCTCACAGACAAATAGATTGTTTTGCCACACAGGAATAAAATGTATAATAATGTAAAAACATTAAATAGGGGACTTAATACTAGAATCTACACTCAAAAATGTTATACTAATGGCTCATTATTTAACTATTTTTTAAAAACTAAATAAATTTGCAATGAGATTAATCATTAGAAGTTAGATTGTTTGAAGTCAGCTGATGCAGAGACAGCAGTTCAATTATAAGAGTCGTATGGTACAGAGTGAAAGCACAGGCTACCTTATTATCTAAAAGGTTAACAATAGTGGCAACAAAATGATGCACCAAACATCATGAAGCTTTCGCCGACTCAGAGACAGAGAGACACTTAAGTTGTGGCTAGTTGTACTAAATCAATGAAAACACCTGTACGTACACTGCACCTTGCAAACCACAGTGATTGCAGTGAACATTTTTACTTGGATGACTACTGCTTTTTCCAGCAATCCCATGTTTTGCAAGAAAAATGTATACTTTTCTCATGTAATCTTGCGACTGTCAATAGTGCAATAGATTATCCCTTTGCTGGGGGGGGGGGGGGATTTATATATATATATATATATATCACAATAAGATTATCCTGTGGAAACCATCATGCCAACTTTCATATTAATTGATTTAATAGCAGTTTGCATAATATTAAAATAAACTAGTGAACATAGTGGCTACATATCATTGACACTCATACCATGTTAGAATGCTAACATTAGCATTTAGCTCAATGTACCATTATGCTTAAGTTACACTACCCAACACTAACAATTCGTGAAATGAATAAATGCAATGTATACAATGTAAAATATACAATCAGCCAGCCTTATTTATACTGTAAATACTCTTTACACAAATTGCTTGCTTTTGCTCGTTGATTATGATGTTAAAGGTTCTAATTTCTCTGCATCTCTTTCTCTCAACACTTCCCTTGTGGCCTTGCTTTACAATTTTCTTTTCCTGGCCATTGGTTTCCAAAGGTCATAGCTCTGATTTGCAGCATGACACTTAGTAGAAAGATTTGTCAGTCTGTCTCATCACCTCAGTACATCATCTTGACTAACTCCACCCCCGCCCTGCCTAACCCTCAACCGTCTCAGCATGAACTTGTCTCTACTTCCTACCCAGAGCAGCAGCCAGTCATCTTCCCCCCTCTCACAGTGGCTAACATCCCTGTGGCTCAGGCCTAGTGCGCTCAGACCAGCTTTCACTCACTTCTCACTCGCACTGTAATACTGTTTTGTAGTTTTCTATAAAACACCTTTCTTGGCACAGTCACTTCAGAATGCATTCAAATCCCTTTAAAGGAAATATCCATACTGGAATACCTAAGACGCTCTGATGACATCCGCATTTGTGGCTTATTTTTCCCTCATTCCCACGGATAATGATGTTAATGATAGGCCAAGATTTGGGCTTTATCTTCCCAGTCTCGTTTCTTCCACAAATGGATATGTGCAACTGAAGACGACATTACAGGCATTGGATATTTCCTTTAGATACCTACTTATTCCTCACTGACCATTTAGCCTTTTTCAGATTTACATAAGCCTCTGTTTCTGTGGCTGCATACAAACTAGTAGCAGGACCCTCATTGCATCTTCACTCTCACCAGCTCATTGAGAAGCAGGGTTTCCCCCCCCCCCCCTCCCCCCTCTGGCCTGCCTAGTTCCTTGCGTCATCCCTGCTCTTTACCTCCTCTTCTCCTTCTGTGTCTCTGATAGATTAGTGCCCTGGTCTGTACCATTATCCTCATACAACAAATCAAGAAAATCAGTCGGGACATCACTGCCTACTATTCAACCGTTTACTAAAAAGGAGGATCCTGTTTTCTGCCTTGACCCTCCTCTGCCTCATCAATTAAGACTGTTGCAGGAATTTAGGCTCAACAGGTAAATCATTGTTGACAGATTTCTCTCTCTATGTCAACCACTGACATAATCTGATCTGTTTTGAAAGTGGTAAACTGATACCTGCATTGCTCAGACCAGCCATTAATATTTTAAACTTTTGAAGCATTTTCTGTGCCCCGAGTGAAATGAATGTTGTGTATGATTAGCTATCATTCATCCAGGTAGGCAATGTGTGTGCACTAACCTGACAAGCTTCTAGATACAACAAGTAACCCAAGAAAATTACACCCATTTAATGACATTATTGAATGTCATAACTGAGATAATATGAATTTATTTGGGAAGAGGATGAGAATCGTCAAACATGCCTGTTACAGTTTAGTAGTTACCTTAATATCTAGTGTTTAACATAATCACAGCTGATACTTTTGTGGGATAATTTGAATGTGAAAGAGTTCAACCTGAGCCATGACCAATACCCACCATTTGTGTTTAAAAATGTATAAATGCTAAAGAGTTCATTTTCTTAAATCTTTTTACATTCATGTTTGTGTTAGGTTTGGTACTACACTGTTGTCACCTTTAAAATATATATATATATATATATATACACACACACACACACACACAAAAATAAAGGGATGGTGCTCCCAGTTTCACAGCAGTCATTAATGTCAGGGTGTAATGACAACCTTACTTTGATTATTTTTATCTGCTCTAGTTTTGTAAAGCCTGCTTTCCACTTGATAAACTTTGTTCATGTGTGCATTCAAACGGCCAAAGGACAGGCCTGATAAAAGTCAAGCACCTTCTTGAATGTGACATTCTTCAGCTTTCCTCAGTCATCAGCTTCAGTGTAAGGCTTAACTGCCTTTCATTCCTACAAGTTTCTGTTATATATCAAAAGCTTCTGTGACCGAATAAAAATAGACTTTAAAAGGAAGTGACAATGCCTTGCCAGCTGTGTACTCTTTGTACTAACTATTGTTTTACTATATTGTTTAAGTTCACAATTTCAAAAATAAATATTTTTCTTCTTCACCAACAGTTGTGTAAAATGACAAAACAAGTGCAGTTTGTAAAACTGTCTTTATTTCATTGCTCACACGTCACTGTTGGGACCTATGAGGGAAAAATAAGTTAATGTAGTAATAGATGTGTCCTCAACACTGACATTTGAGAATCCACAGCTGATAAATCACATTTTCCCAACAGCTTGTCCTGATTTCACCCATTTAATTCTAATGTAGCATTATTAGTGTTGAATTTGTTGTTGTGCTTTTAGTTGTGCCCAGTTATAAAAGTCCTGGATTCTTGAGATGCAATGTGAAATATAACAACTTAGTTGGATAATGGGAACGAAAATTTTGTAGCCACAATGTATTTTTAGCATTCAAAAGGGATCAGTGTGCAGCAGTTAGTGATGTGGCTGCACACCGTTTTTAAAAAACAGTGAACTGTGAACCAGCTTTTCTGCAGCAGGAAATGAAAGGAAGGAGGAAGGAAGGAAATGAAACCTTGTGAGTGAATGCAAACAGAGCCTAACCATTACAAAACCTCTGTGTCTGTACAAAGGCAGTGTTAGGTATAGTGACAGACTAGAGAAAAAAGGCAGGTAGCATAGGAAGACAGACTTGGTGGTTAGGGGTTCCTCCTGAAATTTTTGTGTATTTGTTCTATTTTTTGGCAATTAATGTACAGATTTGCCAAAAGAAATACAGATTTCTTTATAATGACCTAAAACATGAAAAAAAACTAGATGGTGATGAAGGAGCAGCAAAATATCTAGACTCAAATGTCATGGATGTTTGAAATGAACAGGACAGATGGTGAAAAGCAAAGCCACCTGCAAGTGCAACATAATTGTGGGAGCTTCTCTTTAGTGTTGAACGGATTAACTTTCCAAACGTCTCATTTCCACTGTAAAAAGATGGGCATGAGCGTGTTCGGCTTCTGGAGGAGTCAAGAATTATAACTAAGAATTCCAATTGCGTTTTCTCTTTTTTCAACTTTTAACTATTTGTTCTACACTTTAATCCACACTATTATAGTACAAATTTCAGCAACAACTGGTAAAATGGAGGTGTTCCAAAACCACTGATACACCCATATCCAGTGTATATGAGGTTAATAGTGTGTTAGACCTCAATCTGGAAAAAGAAAATATTGAAATTTTAACAAATATATAAAAATTTAGAAAAGAAGAACTACTGAACTACCTCCTGTATGTTTCTACTATGTTGAACTTACTGTTGGTCCAGCCAACACTGCAGACACCAGCAGCAGAGCACACTTCTGTCAAGCACAAGAAGTAGATCTGGGGGAGCAAAAAACTACACATAAACACCATTGTCAATGGATTTATCTTTAGGAGGCTTAACCTTAAAAGTAGCACATTATCAGTCACTTCAAAGACATGAGGACAGTAGATGTTTCCTTGTGTGTGTTTGTTAAGTGGGAGTTACCTCTGGATCCTCCATGAGAGAGGGTCCTCCTTTAGCCATATGAGAGGACGTATCAGAGGGCAGGGACAGGAAGCTAGGGATTATGATCTTCCGGATATGGTGTGAGACCGATGGCAGGGCAGGAAGCAGCTGCGAATCAATGTGGCTGGAAATGGTAACCACACAGCAGTCAAAAGACTGTTCCAACCTAATGTTTATGAACAACGTACAAAAAGAGTATTTGCTGTTTGGAATTTAGGACTACAAGGTTTCTACAATCCAGAATACAGATGTGCGATAAATTTAAATTTAAAAGTTTGAGATAACACCATGAGATTATGTAAAAAATCAATGAACATACATGTACCACTTAGATGGTTATCTCTTAATTAGATTCAGATTAGATTTCTTTGTCATCTTCAAGGGGCAGTAAATGTTCACTGTTGACTTTCATGAAAATCCAGCTACTAATTTTTCAGTCCTTGTCTTAAAGGCTAAGTTTAAAAGGAAATGTTGACTTGATGTTGGTGAAGTGTGACAAAAAGGTTGTTACCAAAATCATCCCCTAAGGACTATGAAATAATTAAGCAAATATTATGGCAATGCAGCTAGTGGTATTTAACAATCTGGTTTTAGATGAAACATTCTCACCATCCTTAGGTCTGGACGAAACTACACCATAGTTATGTCTTTTGAAGTAGTCACTTGCCCCTTGCCATTCATTGCTTGCAGTTTTCATCATATGCTATTCGTCACTTTCTGTTGTGCTGAAATTTGTGTGAGTTCACTTATATTTTTATCAGTCAGCACCACAATTCAGGAAGCAGATGTTTTACAATTTAAGACAAGATAAAAAATAAACTAGTAGTAGATTGTAGGTGCAGTCATCAATCACTAGGGGAAATGATCAAAATCATTGTGCTTCACACTCATTCACACTGCTGATCTGGAATCCAGTATCCATCACTTTAATACTTTGTAGTGTGATCCTGGGATTTAGCCTGTTATTAGAGGGGTAACAATACTTTCCATAATTCACAGTTGGCTGCTCAAATTTCAACTAAATTCAATGAAATACTGGCTCATGAAGGAGAATAGGTTATAATACTGACATGGCCCGTTGACAGCAGCAGCTGCATGAGAGATTCAAACAGTCAGATAATACACCTACTGTGTGACTTAGAGCTTCTGACAAATAGATACTTAGTGTAGTAAAATAATGAACTAGCTCAACAGTGAAAAGCATTATTGTCTCATACAAAGATAATATGCTACTTATTAAACATAAAGAGCCAAAAAGGATTGAATAGGTTGCTTAAACTATTGATCTTTGTGACTATAAAAGGACCTTTCAAGGCAAAATTGGCACAGAGTGACTCTACAACAACAATCAAAAACTGCATCGGCTTTTAACATCATCCTCTGAAAACATTAAAGGAGGTTGTAATCGATGGTGATCCTGGTTAGACAATTCAACAGAATGAATAGTGTTTATTTTCCATTATCTCTGTATAAACATACCGATTATAAACAGGCATCCAGCTGGAATATGGAGCTTGAGTGTAAGCCAGGCAGGATTGAACCAGCAGAACCAGGTCTGACTCTGGGGGGTCCAACAGGTTCACTTCAAGATAAAGTGGTCTGCCGTGCACAAGACTGAGAGGCAGGTGAGCCTCAGAGTGGTAGCTGGTGAAGGACTCGTCTGAGAAAAGAAAATTATACAAGTAGATGGAATAATTTCAACTGGTGTTCAGACATCAACTTCAAAAGTGAAGGTTCATCGACGACTCATTGAATTAAACTGTTAAGAGGTATGATGTACAGTTTAATGAAACTACCACAGCGAAAACTGCTCACCTGTTGCAATTCTGAGTTGCACAGTGATGGTGGCTGGTGGAGACTGGGTGGGAGGTGGAGAATGATCCATCACATGGAGCCTTACTTCACCTGGAGACCCTGGGGAGGAACTACACTCCACCATCACCCTGTGGATCAACAACTGACTCAGAGGATAGTGGACCAAAGAAAAAAAATCAAGCACAGTGGATGTAGAGAACTGTTTCATAATGTTTATTGTCCAACAATTGTTGTAGTGTTTGCCTTTTCACTGACCAAGAAGGTAGGTGTGTGTGTATATGTGCATGTACTTAGCAGTGTAATGAGCAGCTGTTGTGAATTATTATTACAAGTGAAAAGCTATTGAATCATGATGGATGGTTTTAAACTATCCATTTTCTCTCCATTTGTTTGGAGGCTTAGAAAATGCCTTTGATATCAAAAATGAGTGGACAATATTTATGTGACAACCGTGTTTAACGCATTTAGTGCATTGTAGGTAGAAATAATTCCCACAACAGAGAGAGAAAGTCAGCAGAAACCACTAGAAAGGTAGATAAAAACACTCAGAGCTGAGGGTGGATCAAAGGTTCTGTCATCACTCCAAAGGGAAGGATGACTTTAAGGATGAACTTCAGCAGCACAATGCAAATGTTAACGTCACAGCCAAATGAGATTTCCCACATCCCTCTGAAATAAAGTCAACATTGAACTCTGAACAGAACATAATTATTAAATGAATATGTGAAAACAGAAATAACTGTACCTGACAGGAGTGTACTCCTGCATTGAATCATGGTCTTGATGAAGAGAATTGAGACCTTGGACCTCCAAAAGATGAACCACTGTGTCACCAAACACCTAACAAGGGTATGACATTACAAACAGTTTAAATCATTTCACAAAGCAGGACTCTCTTTCACATCTCTAGTTGATTGTTAATAAGAACAGTGATCGGTCAAAGCCAAAGTTTTGTGGACTGCATCGCTCCATTAAGATGGAACCAAAGAAGTAAGCCTTACATGCTTGTTTACTCCACAGCCATCCAGGGGCACAGTGTAGAAGTCAGGGTCAGAGGTCAGTTTCTGCAGTGTGCAGGACACATTTCTGGTCTCAGATAGATGACCAGGAGGGGCCACTGTGGGCTCCACCACAGAGTCAGGCAATGCAAAGACAAAATGCTGCCCCATTGTACAGTCTGTTGGTACACACAAGCACCTATAAATATGCATCCATCCTAAATTTTCAAGTGTATGTTGGAATATACGCATCAGTGTATGAGAATGTTTTCTATTCTTTGTCTGGGATATAGGCTTCCTGCCTGAATGTTAAAACATCAGTCATTTACTTGTGATTTTCTTTATTGTGAGTGAAATTAAGCCAGACAAGACTGGACAAGATTTTGTTTTGGAGACACTCACCCTTAACAGGGCACGAACAGCAGAAATCTGATGCAGGGCCAAAGCCACAGGGTGATGCAGAGGGCGTGTATATGTTGGCCTGTAGGCAACCTGCGTACATTGAATAAACAAGGAGGAGAACCAGTTTTACAATTATACCTATTCAACAGCAAATATGTGACAGGTAAATTTATGGATGAGTCAGAGCATATGCCCAACAGGTGTCTGGTTACAGACCTCCACCCTGTCAGAACTGAACAACTATCTGCCCCCCTGTGGTGATCAGGTCAACACACCATCTCTACACATCTTTCCACAAAGGAATTGTAAACTAACCCAGAGAAATGTGAACACAGCTGAACAAAGACTTTACCTTTCATTTCATTATCCAGATTCTCTTCTGATTCTTCTCCACCAAGATACTCAAAAGTAGCATATGGATGTTGCTGAATCCTGTAATGGGAATAAAAGCTGTGCAGTGGCCAAGGTTTGCCCGAATACCCCGCTTCAGGAGAATGACGCAGTGAATTGATCCTGCTGTGGTCAGAGTCAGGGGGAGGATTAGATTGTGAGTTCGAAGAGGCTTTTTCAGAAACCACGCTGCCTGCAGGATGTAGTTCCTGGGTGTCTTTGGACACCTTAGGCTTGTAGAAGAGGTGGTAATAATAGTAGTAAGGATGTAGGGGGGCATTTTGAACCGATTCTGTGAGTGAAGCAGAGGAAAACACTTCAGGCAGAGGGTCTGACGCTTCTTTGAACGAAGTTGGAGGCACATCGTTTGTGCTCTGTAAACTTTCAGGTGCATAATACATCTGATAGCGATAGTAAGGGTAATAGTTGTATGGATAAGGAGGGGGATTATGGGTGGATGGGTAAGAGGGTTGTCCACTTGGAGGGGCGGAAGACACAGGTGTAGAAAGCCTCTTTTTGCCATTGAACCCTGGTGTTACATCATCAGTTTCAGTCAAAAGTGGATTTTTGATCCAGTCTGCACTGTATTTTTCATCATTAATGATTTCATCTGCATTTGGCTGATCTATTTGGGGATTGTCATTATATTTGTGATGAAATGGAAGCACCAGTGAGTGAGAGAATGGGTGAGTGATGGACAAATTTTCTTTTGCATCTATGATGTGATGTAGAGCAGCCAACCTTTTAGCTTCACCTCTAGCAATTTGTGGAAAGTTATAGAAGTAGTGATGTGGATAAGGCTGTGGATAAGGTGTGTGAGGTGCAGGGGCTTGGTGAGCAGATTTAGTACTTGCTGGGACGATGTAAGGATGAAAGGCAGCATCATGCACAGGCTGATGGGCCTGGTCCGAATGAGCCTCAGACTGCTGGACATTGGGGGTCAACAAAGGAACTTCAAGGGCATGAGAATTAGTAGGCGGCAGTTCCTCAAGAACCTCAGGACCTGGATCAGGATCTTGAGGTGGGCCAGGAAGAGGGATTTTGGGGTGATGGTAGTAGTGGTAGTATGGATTGAAGGCATGGCTGGGAGGCTGGAGAGCTTCAACTTGAACTGGACAGTCTGTAGCTGAGCAAGGTGAATGTGCAGCACTGTGCTTCTCAGAGACACCCGAGACAGGAGCTTGTTTTTGTTGTAGATCTGGATATGCCTGACTTGAATCTTCCCTTTCATCAGTGGATGATGGAGAACTGTGTACACCAAACTGTTTATAGGACTGCCTGACAGGAATCTGGTGGGAGTAGTATTGCACATAGTCTGGCTGGAAATCAACAGGAGGGAAAGGCTGTGGACCAAATGCAGAGTCAGGAGTCAAAGATGAGGGAGTAAGAGGGTTATGAACATCAGCTCGTGGGTACTTATGATGATATGTAGGATGAGGATAGTAAGGTGGGGCCAAGTAGAAAGGTGGTGCCCATGGAAAAGGCTCCAAGGTTTCTGGTTTCAGCGCCCTGCTGTTGATAAGAGGCTGATGGGTTAGTGGGAGTTCTTCCAGGAGGGGGGCAGGACAGGAGAGTGTGAATGTTTTTTCTTCTACTTGAAGAGAAAGAGTGTATTTTCCATCCTGAAAAAAAGAAAAGACATTTCATTATAAGAGAAAATGAAGATGTGTAATTCTGCTCAGGCTTCAACAGTAGATGCCTGAACTCTGTGTGAACTCAATATTTAGAAACGTTGTAACCATTTAAGAACTTATTCAGTTACAAATATTGTGCAAGGAAGTCAACTGTGTTCATATTTACCAGTTCAGACGAGGGTTCAGAGATGTACTAGGAAATAGTGTGGGTGTGTGTGTTCATACCTTTTGCAACACTAATTAATCTAAAGTTCTGAGTTCACTTCTTTTGACCCCCATTTTTGTTACATACACACACATACATTTTTTATATTTATATATATATATATATATATATATATATACACACACACACACACACACACACATAGACACATTTATGCATTTTTAAAAAGAAAAACACTAGCTTTTGTATTTCTCTAATGTTATTCATTATCTTTAAGTATTTCAATTTTGGTGATGATTGGTGAATAAATTTATTTCATTTCAAACATTGACAGATGAACGATTTAATACTTAAAGACAGTTTGAAATGTACTTATTTATCAATGACGACATCCCATCAATGGTCTAAAGAGAAAATTGATACTGAAAATGAAATTTCAGTAGTTTACAGCAGCATGATCTGTAGCCACTTTCAGGGCAAGCTGACCAATAACTAATAACCTGACCAATATTTTCTGAAATTCACCTAACCTTTACTGTGATGCCACACGTAAGGTATGGAGCAGTGATGACAATCTCTGCACCGTGTGTGTCCGAGATGTAGCCACACTGCTCAGCTAACACCAACAAAGGGGTCCACTCTCCTCTCACTAAAGTGAAAAGGAAAAAAAAAACAAAAACAAAAAACACAATGATCATGATGTTTATTTTAAGTCAGGAAAGTAATGTTAAAAAGTCCTTTGAGTGAGTGCTAACAGGACAAAATGATAAAATTTTGGTGTTTACCATTGATCCTCATGTCTGCAGCAGATTGTCCCTGCACTTTGACAGTCATACCATACAAGGAGCAGCACAAGGAGGAGAGGCCTGTAGTGTGAGGGTATATGCGAGTGACTGGACAGGACATCTTGACTGGAATCCCCCTCCACAGCAGAGGCAACACATAGTTGTCTTCCTGAACAGACAATTCAACAGCATTTTTAAATGCTCTTGCTGCCTTTGGTTGAAATATTTTATGCAAGTCAGAGAAGATAACTCAGCATTTACAAAACAAGCTTCTCTTGTGAAACTAGAAATAAGAATTTACCTAAGTTTCAAGTCTGTTACAAAAGACATTGTGTTTGGTGCTATTGAACTATGCTTATCACTGTTAAGAAATTAAACAATTACCACTCAAAGGAAGCCCTTTAAATAAAATTAGGGCAAAATGAAAAAGCAGGGTGATCTTGATTTTTGAAATACATCTGAATCAAACCTTTCTTTTGAAACAGTATATAACATTTTGATACTCTAAAGCGGTTGAGATCCTGAGGCATTAGCTATTTGGTAAAAGTCAGTTGTGACTCACTTAACTGTGCATTAGAATCTGATTGGTTTATATTGTTTGGATCCAGTACCTCCTGTGTGACATGGCAGGCATCATAGTGTGCCATCAGGCTGAGATTTCTCCATGTGGTCTGAACAGAGTAACCACAGTGAGGTGGCAGCTCAGACAGGGCCACAGATGACTCATTCGCTGGGACACAAATAGACACCAAAACAAAAACTTAATGTCACTCTTTTCACTCTCTAATTTAAGCTAGCCAGGGATAGAAATGTCACTATCCCATAAAGCTGGAGTGTTCGTAAAGCTGCAGCCTAACCTCGATCCAGCAGTAGTTGTACCGCTCGTCTCCTCCTGACAATAAGGGTCATGGCATCTTCTCCACACTCCACCACAGGCTGGAGCCTCTGCCAACTCTCCTCTGAACCTCTGAGCCACTGATCTCTGGTCCTTGCCTGGCCTTCCTCAGCCTGGACTGATAAAATAAACCACCCAGAGTTCACAACAGACAATACATATACAACATGTACAGAGTGTGTATTTTTGTGGGAAAGTCAGAGTGTCTTATCTGATTGATTGATTTAAAATCAGAGAACAAAATTCCTGAAAGAGTCTGTCTGGTCTCGATTTTACAGACTTGATATTAAAAATATGAGCCCAACAAACAATGTGTAGACAGATGCTGCTAACAGTCAGCAGTAAAGCCCTTACATCAACACTTCGCAACACCAAAATAAAGTCCCTGAAGTCCCGCACCACTTTTTCATAGATCACGTTTTTCCCTCTATTGAGATAAGGTGTAATTGAACTTTTGCACATGAACTCTTTTTCGGGTCAAAACAGGCAAATTTACTAGTCAACTGCTTACAATTCAATATACAACTAACTAACAAATGTGAGCAATGTCACACACAGGCCTTGTGGGAAGGCCCCAGGTAGCTTACCTGAAAGAGCAGAATCTGACTGATGGCCCACTTTGGGGATGTTTGGCTCAAGTTGGCCAATAATATAAAATTTTCCTCTACTTATATGGTTCACATTTCCTTCGCTACAGTCTTCATTTGAACGGTCAAGTGGTGAATATGTCCAGTCTCTCTCGGTTTGCATCAGTTTGTGGTGGTTTTTGAAACTTGTGTCAATTGCAGTAGACGCCATTCCGGCTCTAAGTGTCGTATCAGGACTTTCTCCAGAGGTTTTAACCTCGTCCCTGTTTCCCAGGTGGTCGACGACTTGTTCTCCCCGTGTCGTGTGGACCTCTCCCCGCTGGCTGCCCTCCCGGCTGGAGGGATGGGTCGGACCTTTCGCGGTTAAATCGCCGTTTCTGACATTGTGAAAAGCCCGGAGAGAATTTGGTTTGAAGGAGTGAGTAGGCTCACACCAGCCCACTGAGGGTAAAGCTATTATTGTGATGGTGTAAATGAGAAGGACACCGACGCAATATCCTTTTTGTTTTAAGCACATTTCCAATACGAGTTTGTGTCTGTGCACCTAAGTCACCGGCGCCGAGTGAGCAGCAGCCGTGTTTTAGTAACAGCACACCTGCTCACTAATTGGCCAGGGTGGCACGTGCTCGGTAGGTGGGGCATCATCACTGAAGCTGGTGCAGATTTTCCTAAATGTCTTAATTGTAGTTTAGGTAGGAGGTGTTTTTAAATGAATAATTAGTTCTGAAATAAGCCTTCTACTTAAAAATCAACATAATTATATATGTGTAAGTAATTCCCATAAACAGTCGGGCTACTGATGTCTTAGAATAACATGGGATACATAATGGTGGAGAAAAGTAACACTCATGCAAGAGACCCACATTTTTCTCATTTTGTAAATCTCAATTTGCTTTTGTTTTCGGCCAATAACCTACTCCTCATTCCAATTTAATAATCTTTATTCCAAAGTATTCTTCTGTCCACTAGAGGTCAGCACTGAATTGCATGAGTATTATTTTCCTCCCTATCTATCTATCTATCTATCTATCTATCTATCTATCTATCTATCTATTTATCTATCTATCTATCTATCTATCTGTCTGTCTGTCTGTCTCTCTTCTGTCTTTCTGTTACAATATAATTTGAGCACTATGGGGTGGACATATATACATACATACACATACAGTCATTCTTGTTTATCTTGATAACTGAAAGACTGAAAAGACATTTAAACACACATTTCAAATGCTTATATGGTTCTACCTTTCTAATGCAATTTATGCCACACAGACCTTCAAGACTTAGTTAACCTTTGCCCTCTTTCTAAGTTTTAAAAAAAAAAAAAGTATTCTCTTTTTTGTCAAACTGAACCAAGTGTATCATCAGATTGATAGAGATCATACCCTAAGTCAACTAGGAAAGTTAATTTACCACACAACTCCTGTATATTATTTACATTAATTTGCATTTTTTTTTAATTTCTTTCATACATTACTGAAATTAAATCAGGTGCTCCTCCCCACATATTGCCATTTGGCTTGATCATAAAACATAAATGTATCAAATATTGGTTTAACAAGCTACTGATGCTCCATCTTTTAATGAAAAAAAGACTGCTAGTGATATTATCTGTGAACTACTGTGCGATCAGCCAAGAAACAAGATTAGTTAGTTTGCTGCCAAGTCCACCTTCTGACAATAAGTGACTCTGCCAAGCAGTGATCAGTCATCACATTGTGGTCATAATGTTATCAACTGAGGTAATTTTCTCTCAGTAGATGACTTATGAGGAATGTTCTGCCTGTGGGTTAGAAGAGGGCAGCAGAATCAGATGAACCTCATTTTGAACCACCATATTTTCACAGTTTTAACAATTTGAACTACGCCTCATAAGGAGGATCTGAAGCTGTGTGTGTGTTTGTGTGCATGTCTGTCTAAGGAGAAGTGAGGTGGTTGATCAGGTGATGATGGGCGGGTGGGATGACTCATATTTGGAGTTGCCTAGCTACAGCCAGGAGTTGTTTTCTTTAGACTCTGAGTGCGAGTACAGTCTGGATTTCATTGAGAGCAAGGCCTTGTGGGGGCGGCATAAATGCAGGGGTGGCTCCAAGCAGGAAACAGGAGGAGCAGTAATGTTCCTAAAGAAGAGAAGAAATCACGTGAAGAGAAACTGAAGTTAAATGTAGTAATGTCAGTGGGGGGGGGGTCTACATAAAGAGCGCTCAGGGTGAGGAAGTGAATCAAAAACGAAACCTCAGGTTGGTAACCATGGAAACGGCTAAATATGAGGAATTCTTTTTCTATTGAATGCAAACGGTGGCTCGGGCACCATGGACACACAGCACTCACCCCACTGGAAGCTGTTCAAAACAGACTTTTAAAACTGCTTCTGTCTGACGTTCAGTTAAACTACAGGCAGAAGCCAACAGGGCACATGGAGACTTCACTCAGAGTTTACCTGTGTCTGCCGATCTCCTACATGAGTAGTTGCTCTGTACCATATAATTTCCTCTTCTCTTCTCTTCTCTTCTCTTCTCTTCTCTTCTCTTCTCTTCTCTTCTCTTCTCTTCTCTTCTCTTTCAAATATACAGTACATGAAAAAAATTTAAAAAGCCATTTATTCACAGGGAACAAATATATAAAGATAAAAGATAAATTCTTTTTTAATAGAAATTATACTAAAAATACTCTTTCCTAAGCACTTCTCATGCATAAAGGTGTGCTTTACAATAAATTATATAATAAATTATTTATAAATAAAAAACTTTAAAACTGTATTGCCAAAGGTAAGCCAACACAATATATTCAACAAGACTGGGTATAACAATATGAATAAGATTTAAATAAGATTAAATTAAATTAAATTCAGGATTTATTAAATATTAAGAAAAAACTAGGTTACATGGCATCATTGGTGCCAACAATATGTGTCAGCCATGAATCCACTATCAGTGCTACACTATATTGCTGTATAATGAGGATGTGTAATAAAAAAATAAATAAATAAAGAAAAGTATTGGGACACCACTTGAACACCATGGACACCATGTGATGGGTATTTGAAACATGCTTATCAATACTTACCAAAAGTGTCCCAAGCTGCACATTTATCCATATATTGAATATAAATGCGACATCCTTCAGTTCCTCACTGATGAAATGAGGCTGAGGTTGCTTTCAAGTTACTGTGGAGCAGAGGCAGAGGCCCACAATATGAACAAACACTAGGGAGGTGACCATTCCTGGAAAATGAAATCATCTCACTCCTGAGAAACAGGACAGTGGGAAGGAAGGTCTGTGTGTGTGTGTATGTTTTCTCCAGTGCCTGTGTGACCATGTGTCACTCCCTTAGAGGTTGGTGAGTATGTAGACTGTAGGAACGTGTGTTGTTTGTTTGTGTCACTATTTTTGGAAATAGATGAGAATGTGAACACGTAGGTAGACATACATGTGAGTGAGAGTTTATGTGTGTGAATGTGTGTGTCTCCACTCTGCTGACATGTCTGTGTAGTATCTTATCACAACCACCCTGATGACACTGGGAGGTGGGCGATAGTCAACTTTTCAAGTCAGCACCCTGTGGTGAGATGAGAATTTCAACACAAAACCACTGACATCAGACCCTTTTGTTCGCTGCCTCATTCAAAAGAACACACACATCCAAAGTTACCCCTGCAAATCCTGTAAATACTTTATACACTCCTGCTGGTTTTGTTATAGGTGTTTAGAAATCACAGGGCAGGGTGCAACATTGTGTAAGAGAGGGAAAGATTGAGCAGAGTGAGACAGTCATTCACCGACAGGGAGGTTTACTATTGTGTAAAGCAGCAGTGACTTGGTTGTGGTCAGGCTCGCTGCTTTGGTATTTAGGCACCACTCTACTGGCTTTGTTTCTTTGCACAGTGGTGTTGAAATACTTCTGCACTGAGACGCCTCACAAACACCTTAATTAAGAGATTTTGTTATTACTCACCCCAAAAATAGCAATCTGTCCTGCTATAGGCCCTGATTATCTATTTACATAAAGTTTATATTTTTACCATTCAGGGCGGTTTATCACATGTGTCAGAATGATTATTGCCCGATGTTGTCAATTTAACAAACAAGCAGTAATTAAGAAAGTATGACTCATGGCCATGGCTTCAACACAGAAGATCAAACAAGTAATCTGTGATAGAGGAGTGCTTGGAAAAGTTATGTCTTCTTGACAGGCCACATAACTTCACAACTTCCACAATGTAAATGTCAAAGTGTAATGTTGTTCAGTTGTGTGTATTTCAGTGATTTTTCAAGTCTCAGATTCAGATCGGCAGTTAAATCTTCAATGATCCCACAGTGTACAATAAACTGGGACTAATAGAACCACCCTGGATCAGCCAACTCTGAGAAAACGTTTCAAGGAATCATCATTAATACTTGTCCACACAAAGTTTGGCATCTCAGACAATATCACAACTGTTTCAGTGATCCTTTATGACTCTGGTTTTTCCAGTCCTGATCAGCAATGGCAGCATGACAAAGGGCTGTTTGTTGAGCAAGCCACCCTATTGGTCTTCTTCAGAATCTATACAGGCATGTGATTTGTTGACTTGTGTTTGGATCAGAAAAACGTGTTTTGGCTAAGTTCCTGTCCCGCCCCCAGCTACATCCAGTGGTAGATCGTGGCATGGTCAAGTTTTTACTCTGAAAAATGATAGCTGACTGATGCATGAGTCATGGTATTTCCTCTCCCGAACATATACTGAGAGCTGAAAAAAGATTTGATTCTTGCATAACTGATGTAGTTTTGGCTTCACAGGCATGCACACTGGTTCACTCAGTAACTCTCAGTGCTTTCTGTGAAGTTATGCTGTGGAAGGAGTGCCATATCACACTGAATGGTGCAGTACAAACCATATCTTACTTCAAGGTGGGGTCGACACGCCCAGAATAGAATCAGGTCCAACCACATTCTCCATTCTCACCTCTCTTATTCTCAGTCTGTCAGTCCTGTGTTTTCTCCAAACTCTATCCACTAAAGCCCATCCACCATCCTTCCACACATAGAGGGAGTTGTGAGCTCAGGTGGAGGTGTGTGTGTTGGTGATGGATTTCTAGAAAGATTTTGAGGAGTTAATTTGAATTAGACAACTTTAATCCAAACCTGACATGCAGAATATCAATGGACTGATATTCTTTCCCATGGGGATTTGGGTGGGACACCTGGGACATTGAGTAGTATAATCAAGGTGTGGTGTCTGAAATTCAGACTTTTGATCATGAATGAATGAATATTATGTCACCCTTCCTAAATGGTTAGATGGATTGTGTATTTACTGTGGCTTCTATGGACAGTAATAGTGTTGTCATGGAAATGAGTGATGTGCATAAGGTTCAGAAACTTGAATTGTTACCATGGCAGAAGCGTCACTTAGTTAAACACTCAAGTGCTGTCTATGTTCAGCATACCAGCGCTCTGAGTCCCTCTGTCTAGATATGAAAAGGGTTATTTTCCATGACAACTATATTGAAATACACAGTGTTTTTCTTAGCTCATCAAATAAGAAGTGTCTTGGTTTCATTACTGATCTCAAATGATTTTTTTCTGTATCTGGTTGTGAAACCTCAAGAACACAGCAGAATGTAACTACACAAGTTGCCTTACTGTAGACTCAAGCAGGCTCTGCTGCCTTTTGTGGTTACTGTATTTGCAGGTAAATTATTTCTGAAGCTTGTTATTATCCTGCTGGCTCAGACCTGAGGGTGAGGCAGGCTGACATGATACTGACCAGGTACTCTGCTGAGCCTTTGACTCAGACTTCTGTAGGCATTATCAACATATTTTTATACTTACCAGAAGTAAACAAGCGACCTCAGACTCCCAGTCCGCACCCAGAGTATTTTCGTCTGTCTCTATCTGCTTGTTTATATCTGACTTTCCTGCCTGGTTTTTATTAGTGTGCTTGCCTTCAGCAATACACTCATATGTTCATATTTACTGATATTTCCTGCTTCCTCATCTTCTAGACACTATTTTTCTAACTTCCTTATACTGCTAGAAATTCCATTGAATTCCACTGAATTCAGCCCATTAAGAACATCTATGCCTCTTGAGTGTGTTTTTTTTTTTTTTTTTAGATATTGGAAGAAATACAAACTGTTAAGATTCTGCCCATCTTTGAAACTTGTCATTTCTGCTTAAAATATTTTATATATTCACCTAGAAACTTCATTTAAATTTTCATTCAGCTTCTTCATAATTTCTATTTTTCTGGAATCACATTTGAACTTGAACTCTTTTTGTACTTTCTCAGACTTTTCCATAGTTGTGCATTACATGTAATCTTCAATTTCAGCTATCTCATTATTTTACACTTTATATGGTATTTCAAATGTTTTCAACACTACATATCAACAGACGAGTGAAGACATATGTATTAGAAATTAATTTTTAGAAGCTATTTTTTGACCGGACACTTAAACTGAAATTTCAATGACTTTCACCCCCAACAAATTAATACATTTGCACTTTTTACTCTTCAACTGACATTAAATTGCTTTTAGAAGTTGGATGTTGACTGAAATTTCAACTTCTTTCATCTCCTAACCGTCCAGTAACACAGCTGCTTTCAGCACAGAACTGAGATTTCATCGGTTTTCAGTCATTATGGCTCATTTACACTTTATCTTTTTTCTTCACCTCCATCTTACCATCTATTTCACCTTCTGTCAGCAAATTCACTCCAACATCACTTCAACTCAGCTGTTTCAGTACAACAGCAACTACGACAACTATGTTCAAACTGCAAGACTAGTGGGAGCTTTTACTTTTTTAAATCTGTGCTGAACGCCAAACAATGGGTATTTATTGTTGGTCTCCACTCAGCAGTTGTCCCACAACAGTTTTAAAATCAAACCACATTGTAAAACTATAACTTGTGTGTTATAACGTGTGTTTTTACTAGGCTGTGCTGTGAGTTGGTTTTCCTATGTTTCTATATCCAGGCCCTATTCTGCACGTGTGCAACATGATTTTTGATTTCAATTTTGAAAAATTCCGATTTTTGAGGCTGACGTAAGACTCTGCTCTTTGGCCTAGATCTATAAAGACAACAATACTTGAAGACAAACTCTGTCTTTCTCTCTTAGCGTCTCATATATTAAGGTGAACATTTTGGATTATTAGATATGATTAGCAATGAGGCTCTGACACTATTCCCCATTAATGTTGATTTGTTAAAGGTATCCAGCCATGATCAGTTAGCTCTATGACAAACAAGCAAAAGTTATTCTGTGTAATAGGGCAATTGATGTGACATTGGTAGGTAAAATGTAAAGACTGTCCCTCTGTCTAAACTAATGCAACTAATGCAAATGACTCATTGGAACCAGTAACGTCAGTCACCAGCAGAGAAACAATGATAGTGAGTAATGATTAATGAGATCTCAGCAGTATGAAATGTCTCCGATATCCCCCTCCTTCCCTTTCCAAATTCCAATCTCACTGCATTTGTGTCTCTCTCCACCTTCTTCCCTATATTTTCAATTTCTCCCTTCTCACTCAAGCTGTGACTTGCACTCATTTGCCCCCACCTCTTTTTTCCCTTGCAACTAACAACATTCCTTCATCCTGAAATCTCTTCCTCTGTGACAAAAGCGGGAAGGCACACAGGGTGGTGATCAGGAAGAAACACTACACTGTCGGTTGTGTATGTGCCCGGGTTTGACTGTTTGTTTATACTGTATATTCAACAGTGACGATGTGATTGTGATTAGGCCCAGCTGCAGTCTGTTGCCATGGCAGCATGCGTAAAATCAGTGTCAATAATGCCCAATGTTGTGGGAGTTCCCCCCTCAAAACACCAGTGAGTCATCCGCCGCGCTCCCGAGAGAAACACCATCATCAGCTAAGTGACAGAGACAATGTGACACCAAACACATGAGGAAAATCTATCGCCTGCCCACAAAAGTTGTTGAAACAGTGGCTGGTTTGATGTGTGCATGTGTGTAAAGAAGACAGAAAGAAGGAGAGGGTGGGACTGGGAGAAAAAAATAGGGGGGAAGGTGGGTGGGGGTTGGTGGAGGAGGAGGCAGAGATGTGAGTGAGCAAGCATGAGGCTGGTCTGGGGTGTGGACTTGAGAAGAGGGAGGGGTAAAAGTGGGCGGACGGGTAGTTTCTAGTGTTTGTGCATTTAGAGTCTGAGTCTGGAATTAGTGTCATTGAGAGCAGGAGGAATTACACTCGCAGAGACAGACAGCCATCAAACAGTAAGTCAAGATTCTGCTTCTGCTTTTTGATCCCCTCTGTATTTCTTTTCTAAAGCTGATTAACAATGTTTGCACTGTGGTATTTGAACAGGAGCTGACAGCAGTTTTGATTCAGTATTTTTTATTGTTATATAAGCTTTTGCACTTCACAGTAACGTCTTCATCACTGGGCAGGTCAGGCAGATTTAGATATTGAAGTGACTTGTCTGAACGTTACATTGTGAAGAGGCACAGGACACACTTTCAGCCACATGTATTCTATTTTGTGTTATGGAAAAAAATATGCCACATCCAGGCCAGATCAAAAAACCCCAGCAGGAAGAGCTGACACAGCCTGTGTCTTCAAGACATTTGATCAAAGTATTCAATAAGTGTGTTTTAAATTAAAAGTGTCCAACTGCTGAGCATTTATTTGTTATTTTTCCCCTCCAGAAGTTGTTCATTAAAGTTTGGTGATCTGTCAGAAGACAACTCAAGAGCATGTCTGTATTTGTGTTTGTTGCTCTTTGGACAGAAATTATACAGAGCAAATATTTAGAAAAGTCAATCTTTCACTTCATTGCAGTCAACTGAGGTGGATGAAAGGTGGGAAACACTTGTAGACATGTGTCAGGCATGATCACATGTGTTTCAGTCTGCCCCAGGCGCTCCATGTCTGTGTATTGAGCTGGTTTGCGTGTGAGAGGGAGCTGGCGAGCATGTGTATGTGGACCCAGCCCTTGACCACTCCTTCACCGTGAAGAGAACCAGCACATACCAGATGTGCCTCTTCTTCTGTTCACACCCAGCGCAGCCTCCATAGTGCACAAAGCCATATTTTAATAAGAGTTTAGACTGATCAAACATCTGATCTAACTGATATTTCATAAAGTGCATAATAGTGTGTACTCATTCAAACAAGAGGGCATGGGCGTGGGCAAGCAGGTATTCTCTACAGTTATTTTAAGGAGTGGCAGGTTTCATGGAAGTACAAGACAAGCCCAAACTTATCTGCCTGCCATGAACAACATCCTTTTACCCAGGGATGAACTGCTTTAGTTTACTGATTTCTGAGTGATTTCTCCTTTCACAAATACACAGCTACAGCTCCTCTTGATATGAACATTATCTCACAGTCTATTTTCAGTCATTTCACTGGGAGCGCGTTAGATGTAATTCAAAGTAATTATAAGTTGTGAAGCCACACCCTGAGCGGGTGCCAGGTTTGGGCCTTGCTTTGAATGTGTTTATGAAGATGTGTGTGTATGTACGTGATCGGAGCTGTCATTAATGGCTCCCTGTCTGAAACCAAGCAGGAAGTGTGGCCTTTGTTGTGGGCAGTATTTGATTTTTTTTGTTCAGTATGTGTGCGTGTGTGTGTGTGTGTGTGTGTATGTGTATGTGTGTGTGTCTTTTTTCAATAGATTGTGTGTGAACTCTCCAGTTATATTCATACTGCATAATAAAGGGTGGAAAGCAGTGTAACAGGTTTTCTCTTTGCGCCTCCAGCACAGTCAACATGCTGATCCTCCTTGCTGCCATCTTTGCCCTGCATATCATCTGCATCATCCTCCTCCTGGTGGCTACTATTGACAACGTAAGTAAGGCTTAATCTCTATTTACCTGTACAGTTCATCATTCCCCTGCTACATAGCCTCACTGCCTGAAGGCACCCTTGCCACAGCCTAATCCCCAACTTCCTCTCTAGTTTGAGTGTTAAAATGACAGTGGTGCAGAGTTATGTGCATTACTGACATACTGACAGAAAGTGCAGAGATGTGACTGATGAGTGATCAGCTGCTCACCTCTCCTTTATTACTCGAGGCCTTCATTCCTGCTCTGTCAATGGTCCACTGTTCCTCTCAGGGCCACATATCTGACATTCCTAGATGACAGACAGGGCCGACCAGGGTGTCGTCACCTGCTGCAGCTGAGCACATCTCTGTGTTTGCCTGTAAACTGTACTGCCCGACGGTTCAGTCAGACGGTGTGCCAGGCCATGCTATTCGCACACATGTAAATATGTGGCATTCTTGTAGTTAGTCTTTTATTCCAAAGTGATCTCTAGAGGAGCATTCCTCCGTCTGATTGGCTCTGCTGCTGTGTTGAATTCTCCTCATTTATTTCCAGCCCTCTTATATTGATTCATCCATTTTCCTTAAGCATGTAAGAGAACTTATTTTATTTATGCAACTGCTGCACGAGTTGTAAGATGATTTGAAAAGTAAAGTGTTGTCCCTCTGCACTCCTCCTCAGGCCTGGTGGATGTATGATGATATCGCCACTGACATTTGGGCCCGGTGGGTTCTGAAAAACGGAGTGTGGAACTACACTGAACTCCCCACAGGCTCACATTACCCGCAAGGTAAGACCTGTCCTGCAAAGCAACAAGTTTCTGTGCTTTCCTCATACTAGTTTGCCATAAATGGCAAATTCATTCATTTTCAAAACTTTGGTGCTTTTTTTTATTCTTGACCCTTGGTTGAAAAACCTGCAAATATCACCAAAATGAAAGTTAAATGAAGATATCTTTTAGCTGCCATTTATCAGGAGCTTAATGTTAAAATATGCTAAAAGCTTATCTGCTTTATCATGGCTATATGGGCATGGTTTGATCAGGTTTGATTGACACAAAAAAAAAACAACCCACCAACCGTCACTGGCTTCTGAGTCAAATGTTGCTAAATCCTGATTGGTGCACAAAAATAAGTGACATCACATCTTTTTACAGGTGTGTTGAGCCTGAACCCATCACTTACAGTAAGAGGCTGATTGTGAAAATAGGTTTTTCATAAGACTTAGATTGAGTCTTTTCTTTTGATAGACTCACCGAAAACTGAACACTGAAGTATTTTTGAGTCATAATCAGGAAGAGTAATGTAATAAATACACAGTTTCCAGTGATGAAATCTTCTCATAAGGTTTTGTTTTCTTATGGTGTCCTGCCAGAACACACACATGTGAATCAACTGAGGACACAAATAAGTTTTCAGTTATGCTAATTATTATTGTTATCATTATTTTGCATTGCAAATAAAGACCATTGTAGCTCAAAATTATGCTTTCAAGGAGATAAAATAATGTAGGAAAACTGAAAATAATGACTTGTGTTTATCCTAAGCCTGATCTAGTGATGGGTGTAGTTTTGGTTGTACTGTAATCACAATTAAGGACAAAAATGAACTGTTGTTTGTCCTCACATGGCACCATCCTAAATCCTAAAAACATTAGGAATATTTAAATGCAACATTCCTGCCACTCAGAAGTGCCGCTTGACTGTTTCCTGGATGTGTCCGTATGTTTAGTGCATATTTAGGACTCCACATTACACACACCCACAGTCAGCACCTTTCATTGTGTTGCTCTCTCTCTCTCTCTATCTCTCTCTCTCTCTCCCCCCCCACCCCCCACCCCTCATCTGGCTCCCCCTGCAGATTACCTTCAGGCAGTGCAGGCCAGCTCAGTGCTCGCTTGTATATTCTGCATCCTGGGAATCTTTGTGTTTGTGGCTCAGCTCTTCACGCTCGACAAAGGACAGAGGTTCACCATCTCCGGCATATTCCAGTTCCTCGCATGTGAGTATTTCTGTCTGATTTCTTTCTCTGATAGTAATTTTTCCCTCTCTTCCACTGTGCATCGTCACAATTGTTCTCTCTGTTTTTTCTCATTCACTGCCCTCACCGATGTCCATGTTTCCCTCTCTCCAGGCCTGTGCATCATGATCGCAGCCTCCATCTACACAAACCGCTTCCACATCGATGAGGAGAAGGGTTGGTATGGTCACTCCTTCATCCTGGCATGGATCGCTTTCGCTCTCACGTTCATCTCCTCCATCACTTACTTTGTGCTACGTAAGAAGACAGCGTGAGGACACAAGAGCTTGCTCCAACCTGCCCGACAACCTTGTCTGTATCTAGCTGTAACTGTATTTTAGCTGTAACTCTTTCAGCAAAAATCTGGGTTTAGTAACTGTGGATTAGAAATTACATTTGCCCGTTTTGGACATCAGATTTGAGCTGTTAATGTACATTCAGTTACAGATATAGCAGACCTGTTGATCCTCGCAAATACATACTAGTGTTTAATTGAGTCTGCTTTCAGTTTTGGTTATTTCTGCAGTAAAAGGCAACCTCAATCAATCCCAGTTGTATTTGAGTGTATTTTCAACCCAGAGTTTGGCCTGGATCTCTTAAGAAAATGTAAGAATATTAATTAATATTTTTGTATTATCTTGAAAAAAAGACCTTAAAGTTTATAAAGATGATCTGATAAATTAAAAACCAACAAACTTTATAACTTGTAACAAAAGCAGGTTGAAGAGTAGTTTTTTTTTTTTGTTTGTTTGTTTGTACATTTATATATGGATATGACTGTTGGAATAAATAGGGCGAGTTTATGATTTTACTAGATAGTTTTTTTTTCAATATTATATTGTTAGTATCGTTATCTGTTCTGGTCTGACTTTATGTAATGTGACACTAATTAAACACAGTGTAACAACAACATGGTGCTTGGTAAATTTGTGTAAGCCAATGCAATGATATAAAGTGTGAAATCAATTATTTTCTAATCCTTGTGATTAGGAAAACATCAAACCAATTTGTCAAATCACATACAGTACTATCTGGCTGTCAGCCTGCCCAGGAACTATTACACTAATAAACTGATATAAAGTGGAACTTCTTGATACGCGTCAGAGTAGTGACCATCTGAGAACTACATGAATGAAACTTGCTGTTTTATATAAATCAACTAATTAAATATCTTCTCTGGCTGTAAATGCAGCCTTATACCAGTAATATATCAACCTTTCATATACTTTCAGTCAAATCAGCTCAACATGATGTGACTCTTCAAGTGTGAGATATAATGTGTAAATATGTTTTGTTTGCCATAAAGATCCATATGTACAATGCTGTTATTTTTGCTACAATGACGATGATTTTTACTACATTAAAACTTGATTTTCAATCAGTGAAGCTATTATTTGTTTCTTTTCCATTTGTTGTGAGTCGGACTGAACAGTAAAGGTTAAATGTTCTGGCTACCATCTGGCCATAAATTGTGTATATTATGACAGATTTCTGTGTTTGCACTTTAGAAAACAGTGGTTTCCTTGGTCTCCTCTACATCTACACCACCCTTCTTTATTAGAACAGAGTGATTATGATCAAAGCTAATTACTTGGATCCATTGAGTCACTGGATTGCAATGTAAATTTAGAGCACATGACAAGACCATGACAAACATTTGACTGCAATGCCAAGATGGGAGTAGGTCCTCTGTGTCTCCAGTCTGTGCTGATAGTTCAGAGTGGGCTGTAGTCCTCCTCTCGTTCATAACAATTCACTTGGCGTCCTGGCAGGATCATGTGGACAGAGACAGACGGAGTTGGTGATGGAGAGGGGAGGGACAGGCGGTGGAATGGGGATGCGGGTGCAGGATGGGAAGGGGGAGGAGGGAAGAAGTCTGAGTGGGGGAGAGGAAGGGAGTGGGAGTGTGTGAGCCTCGGGGTGGTGGAGGGCGGTAACGCTGTTGATGGGGGCTCATAGTAGGGAGAAAGGTGGGAGATCCGGGGAGGGGACGGGGGACAGGCCAGGGTGATGGTCGGGTTCGGAGGGGTGTAGTAAGGAGCCGGTGGCAGGAACCCCACAATGTTAAAGCTGCAGGGGTTGAGGCCAGAGGTACGCCTGGGCCCCACCATCAGGACCTTCTTGGTGTAGTTGTTGAGTGTGGAGACTCCGGCTGACATGCAGACAGTAAAGGCGAACCAGGCCACACTGAGGACAGTGTGAAACATAGAGAGGCTCAGAAACAGGTAGTTTGTTAGTGTGTTATGTTTATATGGATGTGCAGAAGATGGGTTCTGAGTTGGAACCAAGAAAAAGGCAAAAACATAGAAAACTGGATGAGCATGATGACATGATGATGTGATGACATGTTTGATTTAACAGACTGGACAGAAGGACATTCAACTGATTAAAGGACTTCATTATAATGTACCATTAAATAAGTAAATGGACTGAGGATATTTATAGGTCCTTGTGACTCAATGCAGTTTCAATCAGGCCTGCTATGTGTGAAATTTGAGTAAATAGAATGTATAATGAACTCACTAGAACGCCCAGGAGTAGCCATAGCTGTGAGGTTTGAAATCCTCTGGTCCCATTGAGGCAGTGGTTTGAAACACCTGCATGAACATCATGTGACCCACCATCCCAAGCAGACCTGACAAGACAGGGTGAGTGAATAAATGGTAATATTGATCATTCACACCAAAGCCATTGTGATTCATATCTACGTAAAAGAAACACCGTACCTCCAAGGACTGTGAAGACAGCAGCAAAAGCATTAAGCAGCTGGCCCCAGCGCTGCGTAGAGGGGAACCAGGCCCTGATACACAACTGCACAGACAGCAGTATGCAGCTGATTAACAGCAGACCTATATACATGATCTCCAGTGACAGTGACAGCCACATCATTGCTATGGAGGGAGGAGGAGAGGTTGAGCACAAAGACAGATGAAGACATGGATTTCAAACAATGAGTCAACCAAGAGCCCAGAAAAATGCAGGAAAATGTGATGAATCCATTTACCTTTTTCAGATGCTGGAGTCAAAGTGTAAAAGCCACGACACTTCTCCTCTAGAAATAAAAAAAAAAAAAAAAACGTCAGTGGAGTACCTGACAATACATCTTCCTTATACCAAAAGTACATTTGGCGATTTGTGCTGAAAATCTTTAGCTGGTCACTGTACTCAGCATCAGTTCTCTATTATATATAGAGATTATATTATACAATTAAAAGAGCACTGCAGTCAAATTACTGGGTCACCAGCCAGATTGAGGTGACAATATGCATGAAGTGTTTACATGGCCTAAAGTAACCTGATGGGAGATTATGAGATTTGTTTGGTATAAATCTGGAAGGGTGGGGTCTGCAGGACAAACCACAAAATAAGCCCCTGCAATTGCATTGCATTTTTCATTCTGGTAATGTTTTTGTTTTCTCTTATATATATTTCCATAAGACACAATTAAGCTTTCGCCTCCAAAGTGAGGTTTTCTACCACTGCTACATATGGTATTAAAAAAACAAATGACAGAAACATTCAGTTTCTGCTGTCAGTTAAGCTTCTTAGTGGCTTGTTTACCAATGTGTTTACATGACAGCTGCAATAATCACAGTATCGTATTTGGCTCTAAATTACAGTCCTTGTGAAAGATCAACATACTTAAGGAAACAGATGCAGACAGTCAAAGCACCAACTACTATAGAGAACACTTTCACAAACATGTATAGACAATCATTTGAATGCTTTAGATGCCTATGCGCTGAAAATGCCATGGAGTTATTTGACTGAGTTATCGTTGTGGCAAATATAAACGTAAATTAAAAACACCAGGAAATATGATAATAGCGTCACAGCCATCCATAATATTAACCTCAACAACAAATTATCAGGGCTGAATATTAAAGCTGGCAAAACTTGGGGCCACCATGGAGAAGCGGAAACAGAGCTGTTTCTGACATAACATTTAGATTTTAAATTGATTTAGCTAACATTAGCATACTGCTATCCATTTTAACATGCAGCAGATACAAAGAATCATTAGTGTGTGTTTTTTCTCTGTCCGTCTGGTGAATGCAGAAGTCTGATATTGATTCTCCTTTTAGCTCTGTTTTTAGTCTCCTCCACCCCCTGAGGGATATATATGGCTCTTTAGCAGCAGATTCTCTGCTATGTTCATGTTAGTTAGTATGTTAACAACTCACCAACTGTTTTATTTAAAATAGCTGCTATCTGTTGCCATGATTTTAGAACATTTGTAAAAGACCAAGCTGAAAGAAATAACAATATGTTATTACGTAATACATAAAAGCCAACCATTATTTACATGATGTTGACTGGTTTATATAATTGGCAACGTAAGTCAGTTGTAACTTTTGGCTGAACTTCAGTATCACTCAAACAAGGATGCAAATCAGCTGCAAATGAGACAGTGAACATGCAGCTGATGTTTGTGAATCCTATTAACCTTCCTTTCTCTCTCTGGGTTTTTAATCCATAATTGAGTCATGCTATTGAAGTCTCAATCTCTGTGAGCAGAACACACACAAATCATAATCCTCTTTGGACTGAGCATACACACACATGCACACACACAATTCAATTCAAACACACATTTACACACACCAAATAACGCACCTGAGACCTCAATTCATATTATCACCTTGGATTTCCTACCCTCCTGTGACCTATTTCATTGTCTGTTGCACTAGTGCCACAGTTAAGATACAATTTGTTTAACCCTATTTCTGTGTGGATCCTCATCTCACCTTGGGTATATCCTCTACAACACACACAACCTGATAAGCACACACAACCAGGGCATACTGAAATCCCTTACAATGATAGTGATTGCATACCATGACCATAACCACATGTATTACTGAGTCCTGTCAGTGCTTCTGTTTAGATTTCTTTGTACAAAAGAGTTTTCTCTCTTTTATTCATTACCTCTATCTGCTTTATCCTTTTCAGGGTCACTAGTGACAGGCCTGGGCTTTTACTCTTTTTAAAGAAACAAAGTCCTTTGACTGTCCTATGTGATCAGGGTTATTTTATTTCCAGCTGACTGGACAGGGAATTTATTTTCTCATATTTTCACCTTTTTTAGCCACACCTGAGCAGAAATCAATAAAATGCTCTTAATATTTCAAACCTATCTCAATTTTCTACCTATTTTGTCCTCTCTCACCCCATGCATCTGTGTAGATGTTTTCCTCACAGGTGATGAATAGGCCAGTGTGAAAGGATGGAAAGACAAAGCGGTCGTCGCCCGTCTCCCAGGAGAACTGGATGCTGGTGGAGTTGGAGACGCCGGGGACGGGGATGCAATTGCTGTGCTTGTGGGGTGAACACAGTGGCTTAGGCACCTTCTGTTTACCCTCGCACCAGTAGGAGGACATGAGGGCAACACCACCTAGGAAGAGGGACACGACCGTCTGGATAAAGGAGAGGCGAGGGGAACGTATCTGCTGCAGGAACGCCATCATGCAGGGGTTTCAGGACGGCTTGGATTGGACAGGAGGAGACACAGAGAGACGCTCAAATGTACTTCAGACAAAAAAAACTAAAAGTAACACATCAGCACTGTATGTTAAATGTCTGACAAGCACAAGTTTTCCATTGTTAGGCTACTTGACTTCAGGTTAATCTCCACTCTTGCAAGTCACTAAAAATATCACCAGCATGTTATTAGTCTCCAAGGAGAAGCAGCTCTGCCCAATTGCCTGAGATGATTAGTGAGATGTTTGAAAGAGAAAGTGCGGGGGAGCCAGGGGTTTTACATGACAAATCACATCGGAAGAATAAAGAGACTGTGACAGAAAACTAGCACACCTTTGGTAATTGGTGGGAAGACAGACAGTTGAATCAGAGGAAAATAGGTGAAAATTGCTGCCACCGTGAAACCTCTCCAGGAGACAGATGCTCAAACCAAAACCTCCAAGCACTCGATGTCAAGCAGTGAATTAAATGTGAACCCGGGGGGGGAAGAAGCACTCACCTCCTCCAGACTCTCTTAAGTCTTACTTTGTTCTCTGTTCCCTCATCAGGTGAGTGAGGAAGGTGAAAGAAACATCCGACCCTGGTTTTCTACCCGCCTGTGCACCCTTTCACTCTTCATCAGACAGCAGGAGTGATGGGGGAATTTGGCCGTCACACTGACCTCTCTGAGAAGAGGAACTGTCAGTCTTTATGATGCGAACCCAGTGGTCAGACGCAACTGTGAGCATGTCACCCAGACACACACACACACACACACACACACACACCCTCTTTAATCCATCAGTATAAATCCAAAACAGACAACTCGGTTCCATCTGTTTTCATTTTGATTCCTTGACTTATTTTGATCTATTTCATTCATCTGCTCTCCTCTTATCTACCCGCTCTCTCAACGCTTTCAGCCTGTAAAAGCATCCAGCACTCATTTGGTTTTGATGTGTGAATTGACATGACCTTGAAATGGTGAATAAATATGGCAGATAAACACTATTACTTGGGCAATATTGCTCTGCTGCACCGTACATATACAACAACTATTTGACTGTGGGAGGCAATGAGGGTGAGGGTGGGTTATTTAATAACTGCAGTAAACCACAATCACTTGACTGCAAAGGTTTTATGTTGTTGCCAGAAATCACGAATAATGTGTGAGTACCAATACAGCCATTAACAGATTACCTCAAGTGCCCCTTCATCAACACCATCCACCATGTTCTGCATGTGTACCTTTCATTTAGTCTGATGTTGTTTAATAATCTTTTTAATTTAACTATAGTATTAAAGTTGTTTCATACTGCTAGACCCAACAGCCATTTACTCTTTACTTTAAACCATTTCAATTGTGTATGCATTGTATTAAGGCATTTTTCCTGTGCTTTCAGCTATTACATTACTTGCACATTAGTTTTAGGTATCCATCATAGGCTGTCCACTTTTGGCTATTCAACATTTTAAAAATTACTTTCTGCTATTTTTTCATTAATATTAGCTACTTTAACTTTCCATCAACGTTATGTGAACTATTTCAACCATTTATCTTATTTTTATGAAAATTATTTTAATTACTTCTTGTTTGATCTTTTTAATCATTAATTTTAGCTATTTTAACCTTTTATTGATAACTTTATACTTCATCCATTTATCCACTATTTTTATGTTTAAAGCATTTATACATTAGCTATTTTTTTATTCACTACTTTTAGCCTTTTACCTAATGTTTACTTATAATGTGTATATACAGTATCATTTTAAATCAAACTTTACATCTTAGTTTCTGAAATCAAATTTTAATTTATGAACTGATTACAATTTGGTGACCAAAGGTCAAAGTTCAAGGTCACTGCGACCTCACAAAACACTTTTATATGTCAGTATTTGCTTTGAGGGAATTTCTAAAATATTTTGCATAAACAAATGATTAGATTTTTGTGGTCAAAGGCCACTGTGACCATGCCAAGCATGGTCACAGTGGCAGTTTTTCATAACTCAATAATACACACATTGACTGATAGAAACACTAAATCCCTGACCTGGTACAACAGGTTTCAGATTGGAGAGAATGCGTTCTGAAACAGAGGTTATGCATTCCCCTCAAAAGGAAAAGAAAGGAATAGCTGGAGAGAGAAAGCATGCATGTGTATGTGATTAAGAAACAGCAGAAACAGCATATGTGCATAAACGATGTGCAGAGTTTGGTTCAAGCAAAAAAGAAATTGGGGCAGAAAAATATCAGATGAAACTGAAACAGGTGATTTTATCAGTGCAACAAAAGTAACAAAAATAAGTTTCAGAAATAAGCAGAGGAGCATACTTGAAGCATTTTTTAAGTGTATTCATAATTCATATACATATTGACAGGTTTCTAATACAGCATGGTTTTGATAGTGTAACTGTCTTCTCAGCTTGATTTTTTTTTTTTACAAGAATAACAATAAAAAATGATAAAGACAACACCATGTACGACTCACTTTTAAATTTTATGGCAATGCTTCTTTTGAATGGATTTTGCATCTCCCGATCAAATCGCTGCTGTGTCACTTCAGAATGAAACCATTCAAAAGTACTTGGTTAGGCTTTCTCCCACTGGCCAGTACAGTTGGCCAATCACAGCCACTCGTATGACACGTCCACCTAAGGATTTCAGCTCCAAAAATGTTTCATCACCGTCCGAGGGACTGACACCGGTCAGTCAAACGTAACTTCCTATGTAGAACATACACATTTGTGCACCCAGTACACAATTCCACAACAATGAAAACTCCTCAGTGTCCCATCCTTCATCTTTTTCCAGTCAGCACGGTTAAAGATGGCAAACACGCATTAGTCCATAGTGTCATCTCCTCCTTTTACAAGGCTCTCTCCTTCTCTTTGCACGTTACAAACATTTTTTACTTGAAAAATAAGACTGTCCATCTGATTTTTCATGAATACTATCTGTACCGTAAAAACCCCAGTGATGAAAAATAAGAACACTTTTCAAAAGGATCAAAATGGAATCAAAGACCCAGATATCGGCATTTTTCAGTTTCTCACACACACACACTTCTCACTCATACACGTGACTTTTGAAAGGCAACAAATGTCCGTTCTCCAAGGCAATAATGTCTTTGTGGCAAACTCGACCCTGACATTCCAGACAACATCACTCTGGCTCCTCCCTCTCCAGGAATGGGAAAAAAAAAAAAATCCAATTTATGTGTTGACTGAATATAAAGTGAGATACATCCATGTCATTTTTATGAGTAAATACTAATGAGGATACAAAATAATAATGAGGGCTAAAATAATAATTGTGACCACCCTAATATCGTAAGATAAAATACTACTTGCGAGAGGATACAACATTCACGCCTTTTCTTCTTGCTCCTGTTACACCTCTTCAAGCAAACAAAAAATAACCTGGAAAGAAAAAGGTAAATGATAATACAGACGATGATAAACAAGCGTTTAACACTTTGAGGGTGTCTGAGGAAAATCAAAGTAAGCCTAGGGAGGAAGATTGTTTCTTTTGTTCTTTAAAGAAATGTTCCTCCGTCAGTCTTGACATCTCTTTTTATTCCACTGTGACCTTTGTAGTTTTTTTTTTTTTTTGTTGTTGTTTTCTTGTAGCTCTGTTCCTCAATGTTGCATGTTCGTGTTTTGTTTTTTTTTTCTTTTTCTTTTTCTGCTTTTAAGTAAAGAGCAATAATTCTCTCGGGGAAAAAAAGGTTTCTTTTCCCCATTGTCTTAAATGTAAATAATGCTGATTCCTGTAGAGAAATCGTACATTCCCTTTTGTTGTTCTCTGTCAAAGATGCCAGTCCTGTCCTTTCACATTTGGGGCTGCATCAAAAACAAGTTTCTCTGTCTTCTTTTGTCCAAACTAACCTGGGAAAGGAAACAAAAAAATGGAGGTAAGCATCATCACTGAGATACACAACTTTCACATACCACACACCTTAGTAGAGGCCTTTGACTCTTTCGCATTGGGCTCATAAGCAGATAATTACAGATTGTATCATCATTATTGTCCCACATGCTGCACACATTGTTTAAATGTACATGAGAAAGTCACGCACCCAAAATATTCTTTTGTGTCTAATTCAGTGATATTCATTTGATAGCTGGTCAAAGAGCTGTTACCAGGTAACAACTGAATATGCAAATATACTAGAATTAAAACATGATGAGGTAAAGAGAAAAGAGAGAAAGTTGCTAAATAGCAGACCAAGAGTATTCTGCTGTAGTCGCACTTAAAGAAAAAGAAAAGAAGAGGCGTGGCACGTCTTTACTTTCCATGGAGACACGACTGGACTGAAAGTGAGAGTGAGGCAGTGACAGGCAGTACAGATACGAAGGTGAGGTGAGGGAGAGAGTGAGAGCAGGATGATTTTTATCTACAGGGAACAACAAAGACAAGCTGTTCTGTTGCTGTGTGAAATGAGAATAAACAGGCCTGAGGCAACAATTTAGTGATCATTTACTGAAGGTCCATTAATTAGAGACCAGTTGCCCAGCAAATGAAGAAAAACCATTCCTAGATGAAAATGTATATTGTAAATATATATTGTGTATGAGGTGGAGTTTTACACTAGCATTATATATATATATATATATATATGTGTGTGTGTGTGTGTGTGTGTGTATATATATATATCTCTCTCTCTCTCTCTCTCTCTCTCTCTCTCTCTCTCTCTCACATGCTACCATCCAGGAAGGAGAATTGTGTTTTCCTCTCTGGACACACATTTCTGGTACATTTTTAGACATGTGAAGCTTAAATTCCTTTTGATATTTTTTTTAGAATTCTTCTTCTTCTTATTATTATTATTATTAATGATAATAATATTCACTCTTGCAGATTGGCTCCCATCCAAATAGTGTGTTAATAATACACTTTTTAAGTGGGAGCCAATCTGAAAGAAATAAACTAACTGAAAACACACACACAAACTGAACTTACAGCTCCCAGACTCCTGTATCTCTTCTTCCTCTCCATTTCTCTCAGCCTCTCTCTGACTGCTCCAGGTACACTGACTTGGCTGGCCGGATGCTCTGGGTAAACTGAGAGCAAGAGAGAGAGAAAAATAAAATTGCTGGGTTTAGAGGTAGTGATTGAAAGAAATGAAGCCTACCAGCTCAGTGGATGATTGAGGTTGAGGACCTAGAGTTGCTAACGTAAAAGAGAGAGGATTTTCACCATCACGCCAAGCAAAAATTCCCCAGAAGCAGTATGGGAACCAACCTCTCTTTCTTTACCTTGTGCTTCGGACAACGCAGTGAGAAGTTATCATCATTCAGAGAGCAATCTGGAGGGAAGAAAGAAAGTGTGCTGTCAGGACTATGCAGAGATCACACCAGAGCTCTTCGACACCATATTTGTGTTTTACACTGACTCACTTTCCACAGTGCTGTTGTATTTAATGCATCCACTCACCTGCTTCAATAGCACACAAGTAGTGATAGCGGAGTGTACAGCCTTTACTGTAACAGCCCAGCGTTGAGCCGACCATCTCACAGTATGAGCAGTTCTGAGCGGAGACAGAGAAAGAAGAAATCAATACATCTCAAAACTATACTAGACAGTGAAGAACAGCTAGGGGCCAAGAAAAATGATAAAAATCAATAAGCACATAACACAATTAAACCACTGACATGTCTGTTTATCAGTTCCACAAACCACATTTTAAACTGTTACAGTCAGCAGCAGAAATAAGGAGCTGTAAACCTGAATTATCCCAAAACAGAACAGGTCAAATAGATTCAGAGGACACTCACTGTTTCTCTGGCGCCATCTAGTGCCTCCTGCAAGCCATACAGCCTCCCATTGACAAGATACACTCCACTGGTCCACACTATACATCCTTCGTGGACCCACAGCTCCTCTGGGTCCATGGGCATCTGAGGCAGCTGAGCAAGTTGTGCCAAGGGTCCCAGGGAGTCCAAGGCCGGTGGAGGGGGCTGGAAAGGTAGGGATGCCTTACTGTTGGATGGCACCATTCTGGGAGAATCCTCGCTAGATTTGTGTCTCCTCTTAAAGCGGGGATGTGAGGTCAGCTTCCTGTGCTGAGGTCGCTGTAGAGCTTCGTCTATTGGCGGCTGCAGCTGTGTCGGCACCTGCTGCTGGTCAATCTCGAGGTCTGGCTCTCTCTTAAGCTCAGGGATAGGTCGGATATCTAGATTCATGTCCCAGGTTAGTGATGTTGTTTTACTACTGGTGGTGGTGGTGGTGGTAGTGGTGGTGGTAGTGGAAGAGGAGGAGGTGGAGGAAGAGGAGGAGGAGGAGGAGGAGGAGGAGGAGCAGGAGGAGGAGGAGGAGGAGGAAGAGGTGGCAGTGTTACTGAGGTTTCCAGCCACATGCATCATCATATCCTCTCCACCAGCTGGGGAGGCAGTTCTAACTGGAGCGTTAAGAGATGTTGGGTTTGAACTGAGGCTGATGGCAAAGTCACTCTCGGTCGGAGGCTTATTAAACTGAGCCTCTTGTGTTTGTGAGTCTTGGATAGTGCTCAAAGTATTTGAGCTTATGTCTGAATTTGGTCCTGTTTTGCTTGTGACTGTGGTTGCTTGACATTGTCTGACCTGGGGCTGGTTCTTGGGGAGTTTTGCAGCATATTCAGCTGGATAGAAAGGCCCATAGAGATCTCCAAGGTGTTTGTAATTTGCCCATTTCTGACACAGGCAGCAAAGCAAGCGGCCAGAGTGATTGGTTTCTGTAACCACGGGTCCTGAAACAACATAGCCAGATGAAGGAAGTGCTTTTCCTGACTGAAGTGTAGTTTCCACCTCGTCCGTCTTCCTTTTCTCTGATTCTCTGTCTTTCCTAGATAACTGGGAGGGAAGAGCTGAGGTCAGGAGAGAATCAATTCCACTAACGCCTGCTTTCGCTCCGACAGCAGTACGCTCTCCTTTCATCTTGTCCTCCTCAGCATTTACAATGGTGCACACTGCGCCAATCTCTGGTATTTTTTTTTCCACATGTATGTGTGGAACAAACAGGCCTTTTCTATTTGGATCCAAGAATACTCTGTTTGTGCCGGGGCTTCCTCCTGCCCCTAAAGGTGTATCTGGGTCATCTTTGGCCACTGATGTTGCTGCTGCTGCCCCTCTCCTCCTCCTGCGCTGTCGCCCCCTTGCTTCTAGTGGCCCATCTTCATCTTTGACACCTCTGCGTCTCCGTCGCACAGGTTTGACCTCCGTCTCTGGCTGGGTGTCCTCACTCTCACCATCCACTTTCACTACCTGGGTTAAAATTGGTGGGGCCAGCGGGGGAGTGACTTTATTTTCTGGCAGTGGGGGTGCTGCAGGGGCTGGTGTGCTGTTGGTAGTCTGCACTGTCTGCGGAGTTGGAGCAGCAGCTGGAGCTGGAGCGGGTGGGGCTAGAGGAGCACTCAGAGTTGTGTTCTGTGCCTGGACTTGAGTCTGGGCCTGCGCCTGTGTTTGGGCTTGGTTCTGGGCCCGTTTTTGTTTATTCACGCTTCCTACAGGCCTGCCCTTCTTCTTGCCAGATGGGAAATAGCCCTTAGGCACAACATTCTCTGGGGGTTTAGAATCTTGTGGTGACAGACTGGACCTCCCGGAGGACATCTGATGTCTGTTCAGCATGTGTCCTTGAGGCTGGCCGTGGTGCGGAGGGGTGGTTCCATAGTAGTCACTGCCAGGATAATCATCAAATCCCATGCCAGATTCTTGAAGCTTCTGTCGCAGGAGGTTAGCAGCAGACTGCTCCCCTCGTCTTGTCTCAAGCTGCTGGTAAGTGTTTGTGAAATGTTGAATGTCTGACAGGGCAGATGAGGATGGAGGTGGGGAACCCTGGACTGGGCGAGGAAGAGGTGGAGGAGGGGGCAAAGGTCCAAGCAAAGCAAAGTCCTCCTTATCATCAGATGCTGATGCCACAGCAGCCCCTAATCCAAAGTCAAAGTCTTGTTTGAGGGCTTGGGACGTCTGATGAGGATCACATGGGTAAGCAGATGGAGGCAAAGGCCCAGTATCATCAACTCCTCTGAAGGGAATCATGTCATTTAATGAGTGACTTTCATCCATGTAACTATCATCCCCTCCTGCAACCCTAGGGAAATGTGCTAAGTCTTGGTCCTGTGAATCATTAAACGGCGGTATTTCTGAATGAGAGAAGCCTGGGTAATGATTTGACTCATCATCAGCATGGCCTGCTGGCTTTTTAATATTTGGCGTGATTTTCTGCACTATTGCCTCGAGTTTCAAACCTCGTCCTTTCCTGACAGGCAAAACTTTGGCATTACCACTTGCTGGAGATAGGGGTTGTGAATAGATATTCTCTCCGGTCAGAGGGGAAGAGAGTCTGGGACATGGGATGTCTGAACTGGATGAGTCATCTTCATTGTGATGGCTAGACTCAGACTGGGCCCCAGGAGAATGATGTGAATTTGTGGCAACCCTCTGAGATGCATCCTGGAGTTGCCTTTTGGCAGGAATAGGAGAGATAAAAGAACGAACTCTCCTTCTCAATATTAGTGGATTTGTGTCTCCAGAACCCCCAGCTTTAGTCTGACGCTGCATCTGTGGCGGAGCGGAGTTTATGTCAGCAGGAAGCTTAGTGGAGTTGGATGGGGGAGGTGGGCATGGATGTTTGGTTTCCTCTGCAGCTCCTCGGGAGACCTCAGGTTCAGCAGCATTTTGGCCAAGAGTCATCTGTGGAGGAGCAGGTCCGTGTGGAGCTACTGGAGCAGGAGGCGGGGGAAGAGGAGGTGGAGGAGGTGGCTGTGTTCTGTAGTAGGAGTCTCCTTCTATCATTCTAGGCCCCTCTCTTCCAGGGTGTGCTGGCTCCCACATTTTCATATCAAAGTAAGCGCTCTGATGATGGAGTGAAGTCTTGGTTGCATGTTGTTCGCCAGGTATGTCAGTTTGGGAGAGCATCCTCTGTCTCTGCTCCGGTTGGACAACCTTATGTCTTCCTGGAGAAGACCCAGGCTGCATCATCATCTCCTTAGATGGCCTATTCATTGCCTTTACCCAGTCACTCAAGTCATGCGGGTGATGAGGGAGGCCACGAGGGTGAGGATACATTTGAAGCTTGTTTGATGATTGAGCCTGGGGGGATAAGCTGTGATATGGATGGTGGGGGGGGAAATGTGGGTTGCTGCGTGGCATTATATTTCCTTCTCTTGTATCTCCAAATCGATACCCAGGAAAACTGCTGCCACTGCCTGTTGATAAATCAACACCATGAAGATAGGGTGGATGCCTTGAGGGTGAAGATAAAGGATTAGTGCTCATAGGGTGAGAAGGCAAGGGGGAAATATCTACATTACCCCGCCTGTAGGGGTCAGCGTTCATTACAACAGATGAATGAACAGACTTGGGATGATACTCTATATCTGCCTCATTAACTCCACCACTGCCATGATGATCAGTTTGTAAATTTATAGCATCTGGTCCAGCCTCTTTTGATGCCATTTCCATTTTCACCACTTGTTTCTCTCCTGTATCCTTTTTACTCAGATCATTGGCTGCTGCTGGAGAGGAAAATGGCTGTTGAATCACAGAGGCTCCACTCAGACTTTTCTCCCGCTCTCTCTCTCTGTCACTTTCCCTGTCCCTCTCTGGTGTGCTGCGTCGGTTTGGCGACACATCACAGATGACAGAGCGTCGCTCTGATGGGGCTAATATGGAGCCTGATGATTTTTGAGACTCAGTTTGACCAATGCTGCCTGTTAGCGGCTCTGGCTCCTGTAGAAGAAGCTCCTGCACAGCAGAGGATGGAGTGGACACATTAGAAAAAACTTTTCTCTGTGGCAGAGAATAGTCGGCTAAGTTTATATGTTTGGGTAGGGGCTGCTGAGACTCTGTGGCTGGTAGCACATGACTCTGAGACACACCCACTTCAGGTTTTTCAGCATTTTGTAAAATCTTAGCATTGGACACTTCTGACTTCACAGAAGACTGAGGATCAGGGGTGAAATCAGGCTCACTCCCATGCCTTAAGTTCGGATGTGAGGGCTTTCCAGAGCTGCCCACTTGGGCAGAATGAGCTGAAGCATCAGTCCCTCCACTCTGCATCCTTATATTTTCAGTCATGCCATATGGGTGTCTGGTTTGAAACTGTTGTTGAACTTGGAGATGGGCAGGAAATGCCTGCTCTGGTCTGCCATAACGTCTGTCTAAATTGTAACCTTGAAGAACCTCTTGTAAAAGGCTGGGGAACTGCTGCATTTGTGAATTATCCTCATGAACTTTACCTCCTGCTCCTTGCCCTCTCTTCACCAAACCCTCTGCTATAGAAGCAGCATCTTTTGGATGCACAGGGCCATAACCAGGTTGTGATTGTTGGTATCCTAAGTATCTGGAATTTGATTCCATTACACTCACAGCGCCAGCCCTCCCTCTCTTCTTCATTGACAAATCTGAGCCATATGTTGATTCTGGGTAGCCATATTTATGAGGTCCAGACTGGGGAGGATTTTGGGGCCGTCCAAAATTAGATTTCTGGTGATGGGAGGAATATATGCTCAGATCTACTCCTTCCTCCCCATTATGACTGCTTGACTCTCTCAAAGAGTGTGAGTGTTTCTCTTCAACACAGTTATCTTGGGGGTGCTTGGTTTTTTCAGTGTGACTTCCCTCAGACCGTGCTGACACAATCACACCAACACTACTGGCACTTTGCTGTTCCTCAGATGTGTGCTTTTCTTCCCTCTGGTTATTGTGTAATCTGGATGCACTGTGCAACCTATTTTCTTTGTCCTGACCATTTTGTGTATTGACTTCTCCATCTCGTTGGCTACTGCCTTTCTCTGTTTTCTCAACTGCACCTTCACTTTCGTTCTTGATGACTTCATTTTTAATTTCTGTGGTCTTCCTGTGGCTACCCCTGTGGTCATTATATGTTAAACCAGGCTCTGAGACACAGTTTGGTTGGGGAGGAGGAATACTGGAGGAGGTGGATGAGGGAGATGAGGAAACTGGAGGTGTTGAATGTGAAACTGGGCCAGTCTCCGATGTCTGACATGCAAAGGATGGAGATGATGAAGAAGGAGCACGAGATTCGTTCACTTTTGTTTCGGAAACACTTGGTTCTTTTGACAGTGAATCAGAGCTGACCGTTTTAACATTTGATGCTTGTCCAGTCTGTGGTTGATGTTGACTCTGAGGTGGAGGGTGATAGCCAGTTGTTTCAGATCCACTGCTTGCACCACTCATCTGCCTCACTCTCCCATGTTCCCCCTCAGAGAACTGTTCCTCACGCTCCACCTTGGTCCCTGATGAACCTCCAACTGAGTCTTCATCCGCACCAGCATCTAAGCTGGCAACATCACCACTCCCTACTGCACTTCCATCTTTGACGGTGCTAGTACTTGAGGCTGCACTTGCATTCCGACTCCTTGGTTGTGATGGGGGCACGCTATGCGTCGCCTGTTGCATCTGCCCACCATCTTTCTTCTTCTGTGAAAGCACTGTGTCAGTGAGGAGCATGTGCTGAACTGTGTTTGGTAAATTGGCTACTTGTGAGCTCAAGGCATTAAGACTATTGAGGCCTGCATCCTGCATTTTATCAAGTGGAGAAGATGAAAAAACAGAGGAGCCTTCTTCTCGGGATCCAAGTCCTGCACTCAGACCCATTTTGTTGCGGGCTGTTGGAGGAAGACTGCTCCCTCCAGCTGAACTCATGCTGTGAGCTTTATGACTGCCACTGCTACCACAACTACTGATGCTGCTATTTGAGTTGGGTGTGGGACTTAACTGGGGCATAGTCTGCAGTAATCTGCCATGACCATGGCTACTACGGGGATTGGATGTTGGAGGATGTGAAGGACCATGACCTGAGGGGTTTCCATGTGCCTCTGAGACACCCATCAAAGGAGAAGGAGAGGAACTACAGCTGGGGGAATGCACTGCTGAGGCAGCTGGAGAGGGGTTGGATATCGGGCTAAAGTTTTGGTTGATCTGGGTTTGCTGAGCATTGGGGTGCATTGGGGATTTGGCTATTTCTTGAGATGCTGCTTGAGGTATACTGGGATTGGAGGTTTGATGATGTTTAGCATATACAGACCCTGAAGACGGGCCCTGGTGCTGCATCTTGAGAGAGTTGTCATAACCTACCCCCAAATTGTGCTGTGAGTTGCGGTGTTGTAGTGTGGCCTGCTTGTGAAGAGAATGCGTCTGCGGGGAATATCCAGGATAATTTGAAGCATGGTAACTCTGTTGAACATTCTCCATTGGCCCCACATTGTTAGCAGCAACTGAACTGGAGACTGAATTTGAACTGGAGTTGACACTGGGAGAACTGTTGACTTTGGGATCAAATCCAGTGCCAGCAGCCCCATCTAGATATCTCTGCGGAGGGGGGCTGTACATTCCTGATGACCCTGTGGATGCTCCGCCCTGTGGGGAGTAGTGTGTGTACTGTGGGGTCATTCTGTGCCCAGAGTGTGGATAGCCCCTATGCTGCTGTCCATGGTGGACAGCTGGGAAGGCCTGCCCATGCTGGCGGTGCTGCATCTGAGAACCTGGCACTGACTGCATTGCAGGGTTCTGACTCATATTGTACTGGTGAGTAGGAGAGAACGCTCCAGCACCAGCACCTCCACCTGAACCAGCACTGGAGCCATAGTCTACTGGATATGGTGACATCAGGCCAGATGATGGAGCAGAACCAGATCCAGCATGCCTGTACTGCTGAGGTAAATGTCCATCAATATTAGGGTACCCAAAGCCTGCCCCATAACCCATACCTCCCCTTCTATGCCTGTCCTTCCCACCCATCGAAAAATAATAATCCATGGCATCCTTCCTGTAAGGGTTGTTACTGTTGCCACTGTGAATGCTGCCCTGTGTTGGTGGTGGCTCCACAGCTCCTCTGTTTCTAGCACTATAAGCAAGCATGTGGCTGGCTTGAGTGGGGTGGTGATGGCCTCTGTGCAGGCTCTGTTGTTGCATCCCTGCGTAATCATCTGTCATCCTTGGGGAAATCTGGGGATCTGCTGGCTGAGGGGGATACGGGGGTCCCCCTCCACCTCTTCCACTGAACCCATGGGGGAGAGAGGTGGGAGTTGGACTGTTAGAAAAATTCTGCATTGTTTTTTTCCCCCAAGTTTGGTTCAAAAACGGAAATATCTGTCAGTGTCTATATCAGGGAATGTTTCTGATCAGAAACTGGAAGGCTTATGGCAGTAACCATAAATGACAAAGAGAGAGTCTATGGCCTGGCAGTAAAACAAGGAAATGCTTTTGAAATCCAAAGAGCTGAAGCAGAGGAATATATATCGCAGATGTTTTTGTAGCAGAAAGTTTTAGGGAGGTGGAACAAACAATGATTTTATCAATATATAAAAAGGCTCAATGGTAAAAAGGTTTCTTCTTCAATGCGACAGTTGTTGTCAGTTTAAAAAAATGGGTCACTTAATTATTGGGTCTTAAAAAATGGAATTTTTTAAAGGAAAAAAACAAAAAAACATAATGCAGGTTTCTACTGCAAAAAATAGATTAAAAGTGTGCAGTCTTTCCCACGAAGCTGAAGTGGTTTGGCACAGAGCAGGCAACGATATCATGGACAACTGACACACCACCATGCAAGATGTTCAACCTCAAATGTCCTTACATGTATACACTCCGCTATAGTGACGGCTCAAGCAAGCAGAGCTTCGTTAGGATTATATTGAGTTATGGTCTGACAGCATCTTGTGCAAAAAAACAAACAAAAAAATTCTCAATACAACCATTGAGACTCTGTCCCGTCACAGAAATCCTTCAGTTCGCCAACATGTATGACCTGACTCACACCTGTGTGAGAAAAAAGCTGCAGTAACAGAATCAAGAGGTCTGAGTACAGACCCTCACTAAACACTCCAAGAGACAAACACTCCATTGATAGTCTCATCAACTCATGGATGCAGATTGTAATACTTTTGGAGATGTTCTTTTTCTTGCTCATTCCTTTTCAAAAACTATTTTCTTTTTACTTTTTTGCTTTGCTACTACATGCATTCATTTGGCCTGTAGAGGTCTTTGGTCCCTATTTTGTGATCACTCTTTTCTTTGACTCTGTGTTCAGATTCTTCTTGGTGCTCTCCTGTATCTTCAGCATGTAGCCGTCTTACCTTTGTTTTTTTCTCTCAACCATCACTTAACTCTACCTACTTCCATGGCAACAATTTTTTCCAAAAGGAGGGTAATCCATTTATTCCACTTTAGTTCAGTCAATGCAAGCTCCGTTTTTCTGTTTCTCTTCAGTATTTCCATGCGGATAAGTTCATTTTCCAGGAGTTGCTGACCAGAAGCCTTCACAAGTCTGCAAATACAAAAGATGAATCAAAAAAGTTAGCATGCAAAAATGAAACATCTGTTTACCATACCTTGTGCTAAAGCCCTGTTTCTGTAATGAAATGATTATCAAGAAAAATTAACTGTGGTCACACAATAGTACTAAAATAGATTTTGAGCTAATTCCAATTTTCAGAGATTTTTAATTCATCAGTTTAATTTAAACAAATCAGTGGTAGATGTGACAAATTTACCATTACGCGTTCAAACCAAATGGATGAAATTAGTTTTGAGACTTTGCTTCGGTTTTGTGTAACTTGATGATTAAAAAATTAACATTAAATTAAATTGCTGATGCTGTGTTCACTGAAGAAAGAAAATCTAGAATCCAAAGATCACATGTTACATATTACATCAGCATTTCTTGTTATGTTGATTTATCTTTAGTAGTCCAACAAAATAATCACACAGGTCACACAAATATATTAACCAAACCAATAACAATGTTCACATTACATCCTTGTTGGATGTAATACCCATTCAGCTCCTTAATTCACTACTTAAAAGGTTTGCTGGCCTCATCTCGATGCTCCTATTTTAATATGCACTGTGGGTACAGCCTTTACTGTGGTTGGAGCTTTTACAATACATGCCTAAGCTGTCTCTTCTGACTGATAACAAACACAGTTGGTGGAGAGAAAAGTGGGTTAGCAGCAGCATGCAATTAAAGCTACAAAGTGACATGGACAAGGTCACAAACACTACTTCACATGTAAACAAACAGCTTTGTGCAGCCAGGACAGAAGCAGTCCATCTCCCACCTCTTTACAATGGGACTAAACACCATTAACTTTAGGGTATTTAACTTGTTTTAATGGGCTTTAATTATTATGGGTGATACTTAAAGGGATGACGCCACCTTTATGGGGTCAGTACCCATAATTGCCATGTGTGACACAAGTCTCTATTGTCTACTTCAAATACACTGTAAAATGGTTAATGGCCCTAAAACAACTTTGGGTGATTTGTCTCCGATTTAGACTTAATCTGAGCTGCGCTGCTTATAATTACAACTATTAGTCTAACTGGAATTATTTATCACTAATCATGTGTTCATTTATAAGTAGTGTGGACCTATTCTCACCGATGCGGTGTATTGTTTTTCTACCGTGAAGAAAGTGATGAGTAGTTGAGGGGGAAAAAAACAGGACTGGGAGGGAAGGGGGACCCAGACCAATGTGATGATACCTTGTAAATCAAATGGGAGATAGATAGACTGCATTATCAAACAGGTCTGTGTCCAAGTGTCACATTTAAGGGTCAAAGCCAGCGTCCGTGGGTGATGTTGTGTAAAACTGGTGAAGTTAGAAGGACACACTTCATCTCAATCCGTCCATTAGCTCATATCTTGATTACTAATTAATCACAGCAGCTCAGTGTGCACGACCAGGCAGCAGCATTCACAATACACACAACAGTGCAGCATTAATGAAAACTGACTCAATGCAGTCTGTCAGCAAGTCAATCAGTTGCATAGCTGCCAAACTGATAAGAGCATACGCAACGCTTTTTGCAGATAATGACCAAACGCCAGCTCTGTTGTGTTTGGTTTATCGTCTCAGGTTGTCATCAACACAACACTGGCTCCTATACAATAGCCTTAGCAGCTACATTAGCCAATAGCAAGGTATACGCATTACAATTAGCTTTGTAGTGCTGCCTCTTTTAGCTCTGTAAGGTTAGCGTTAGCCAAAACACCTCCCATACTGCAAATTAAATATGCCAGCTAGTCGCATATGTTAGGAGCTAGCTAAGCTACAACCACCAGCTAGCATCTTAGCGAGCCAGCTAATTTGCGTTTATTACATTATAACAAGCATTTGAGGACGTGCACAAGCCGATAGTTACAGCGGGCTAAAGGCACAGGGCAGGCGAGCAGCGTTTAGCTACAAAAGAGAGGTGATTAGGTGCAGATGTTTCCCCCCTCAGAAATTCACTTGGGCTCTGAGTAAATGGGGTAGCTAGCACATATAACGTCTACTAGCAAGAGACCTGGTGTGGGTACTGCATCAGAAAATTATCATCACGCAGCCTGACATTTTCCTTGAATAAACAGAGCTAACGTTTGCCAGGGAGAGGCAAGTGAGCCAGAGACAGGCTAGCTAACATACTCTAAATGCATACCTGAAAACGTAGCAATACAAGGCCCCTCGAAGAGTGAAAGGCTGTTTTGTGACAATCCCGCTGCTGTGGCAGGAAACCCCAGTCTAGAGTCGACTGCTCCGCCGCTTTTCCCTCACCCTTTTGAGTCCAGACAACCCCGACCAGCGGCGGCGAAGTCGGGGGGCCCGTCACGACACTCAGATCCCGGGCCTTTCTTCCGATTCCCCCTTTTTTCTTTTGTCCTCACCTCCAAAAATGATGAGAGCAGAGCACAATCGGGGTGCCTGTAGGTCCCGTAACCAGTGAGGTCCATACACCCCCGCCCCCTCCCCTCTTGTTCCCTCGTCTCTCTCCCTCTTTCACACACCGCTGAGGTGATTCCACCTATCTCCAACTAAAATGAAATACATTCCTATCGCACAAGCCTCCACTAACACACGAAGATCTCAAACGTCAGTTTCCGTCACTAAAATGCATTTGCATGCCTTCATCAGTAGCTCGACCTATTCGTTTTCCTGTTAGACTACTGTTTTTTTTTCTTGCAACAGAAAGACCGCCTTGAAAATGCATACACACTCATATTCCTGCACCCCCTCCCTCATCTCTCTCCATCACATCCCTCCATCTCCCCTCCCTCTCTGAAGCTTTTTCTTTTTCACTGATTTTCACCTATTTACACCATAAAATAGAAGATTATGCTTATATTGCAAATGTAATTTTGAATGTCTGGGCTGAGCGTTTTAACACAGCTCCTTTGTTCTTATTTCATCAAGTCAAAGTGAAATAGGGTAGCCTAATGAAGGCACCAGGGTACAAAGGCAACATGGGGAGGAGATAGGACTGAATGCAATGGCAGGTTGTGTCTGAAATGATTAAGTCCACAACAGATAAAAGACAATTTGTGCGCAAATAGGGATACCTGCATTAGAGGAAGACTGCAGTGCAATAGATGAAGCTTAAGTTTATTGTGGTCTCTGGATACTGAAATATACACTCTGTGTGGCTCTATTGTTTTTTTGTTCTTTGGGGGCTTTTTTTCTCACAAAGAAAAGCCACTTAAATCATTACCATAATATCTAGCTAGTGGTTAATGTTTGACATGACTCTCTCAGCATCATCATGGCCAGAACAACAATGGAGGTGCTACAAACAGAATCCTTTTCCCATTAAATTTATTGTGTTGTCTCTGCCTGAGCTTATCTGCTCTCACACAGGGCTAGTGAGTGCAGTGCAGACCCACTCACACTCTCCTACCATCATAATGATGTGCCCTATGCCCCCTATCCATGGTGCTGCACTTTTAATGTACTGCAGTGTGTCATGTATGCATGCACACACAACACACACATGCACACACGCACACACACACACATACATATTCACCATGACTTCTATACATACCCAACATGCTCATACAAAGGCATATAGACGCTCGACCACAAGCATCCAGTCTGAAATGCACTAACACATGCACCACACTCAGACTTAGCACACAAGCATACACATCTGTATGCAGTCACTCACTTAACCTGCCAATCAAAAGAGTAAAATCTCTCTCAGTTTCCAAACAACAGTTCAATACATTTCATTCCCTTGCAGATACACGTCTATTTCTATCATAGTTGCCATAGCAACTGCATCACAGAGCCTTAACTGTGGATAATTTTTAGGCTACATATCTACATTTGCTTTTTACATGTGCTGTTTCATACAGACACGCTTGTTTGTCAACCACAAATCTTCAACTAAGAATCACTTGTGAGCAGTTGTGTACTTGTGTTGCCACTAAAGTCGAAGTGTAGAAGCTGAGAGGCGAGATAAAGGGCATTGATACTCTGGGCCAGCAAGTCAGCCAGCCAGGCTTGTCCAATCAACAGGAACGCCTGCTGGGATACACACAGACTCTCTCCATCATGGACAAGGTCACAAAATCTTCTACAGTGGAGGCTCAAAGCACACAGTTGTAGAGAAAGCAACCGGTTTTGAACACACTCAAACACTCCGCGTCTTTGTGACACACACACATTCATGTCTGCACTCAGTCCTACAGAGCCGTCATCTCTCTTCTGTTGCATTGACAAAGATGATGGTCCCTTAATCATAGCCCAGTGACTTGCAATTAGTTTCTTTTGTTTTTAAATTGCCTTGGTACAACCCTGAAGCAAAATATGTGACAGATAAATAAGAGACCCTAACATTGTTGTATTTATTCATTTTCCAGTGATATTTACAGTTGGAAAGTGGGAAACCAGTGTTTTATGCCTCAAAATGAATCAAGCTTCCTTTTTTATAGTTTGATCATCTGTGCAGACAGTTGAATAGTGCCCACGTTGGTTTTGCTGCCCTGTATTGATTGGTAAAAGTCTTTCACTTAAATGATGACAAAAAAGTTCAATTTTATTTCACTATATATTCATTAAAGGAAACATCCCAAGGCTGCAATGCAGTGTATAGTTAATGGTTGATATTGTCACGACTTGCATCCTCTCAAGAATAGGCTAATCTTTTTTTACAGGATTGAATTTCTACACATCCTTGGATAAATACAAAAACAACAATGTGTTGACTGCCTTCTTAAGGTTTTCTTAAGTCCAACAAAACCCAGTCAGTATACTTCTGAATTCTATGTAAGAGCTGTTGCATTAGAAAACAGTCTGCGTATCCATCTTGACACCATCTATTTTAAAAACCTGTGCAAAATATCTGCTCAGAGCGAATACGTAAACTCTCTCACCAAAATGTCCTTGACATGTCAAAACTGAAAGATACATTTTTCATCAGTGCAAACATTTTGATGAAATTATTTTCAATGTGTTCAATCTGTCTGGTTTTGTACAAAAGCTTTATATTGTCCACAGGCTTCAGGTACAGGCGAGCAAGATGTCAGTCAGGCAGGTGAATGGGCAATTAAAACTCAGCTGGAACACAGTTCTATAACCCGAGTGCATGGAGAGAGGAACAGTGGATAAGTGCCTGCACTGTGTGTTCACTGCTCACTGAATATGCCTGTGGGTATAATAACCAATAAGGACTGCTGATGATTTGATAAGAATTTGATAAGAATTGCAGCACAACAGTCACTACTCTGGGAACATGTGGCACTTTCCAGATAGGTCCACAGTTATTCAAGAGTATCTGAAAACAATAGGCCAAATGAACATTAGAGCCGAGTTTTACTTGCTGCAATCATTCCTTCTTCCCTTCCTAATGCACTTCCATTATAAAGGATGGAAGGGACAAACTCTGCAGTCTACTTGTGTGCAAAAATATATTCTGAAGTTGATCCAAGGTTAATATGAAGCTTGTGGGGGTATTCTAAGGTGCAGTCAGCATTACAGTCCGTCTGCTGCAGTTCAGCAACACTGTCCAGGAAAACACAAGAGGGAATTTTACACTGAATGCTTTATTATTGGAAGATACTTGCTTCATGTGTTGAATCAGACTGCTCAAGCCTCATATTAACTTTTAAAATAATGTATCCACCTACCATTAGGCTACACAGGCCCATCCTTACAATACACTGCATATTATTTTGTAACTAGCCATGTAAATATCTGTATATACACACAATTTCACATTATTCGTGTCAATGTCCATATGATTCAATTACCTTTGATTTTGTAAAACAGTGGGTAGAATAGATACTAAGATAAATAGAAGACATTTGGCAGCCAATGTAACAAATTGTACTCAAAACATGTTACTAGCCAGGATAACATTAGCATCCTGCAGCATCCAGTTCATACAGCTACTAATGACATGCCCAAGAGCAGCAGTGATTTGCAGTTTCCTTGATGACCACAGGGAGTCAGAGTCATACAACAAACATGCAGCTGTGATCTCATGCTCACAATCAGGCCTTGCATTACAGCATGAAAAATGGTCCTCATATTATTTTGTCTGAAATCCCAATCCATCAGTCCCTTTGAAGTGTGTGCTTCTAAAGTTATACTTTGGTATAATTTCACAGTCTTTGATCCTTCTTCATGCGGAGTGTCCTACAATATCACAATTAGTGTCCCACAGACATTAAGTATTGTATCAGAAGAATGGGCACAGCTTTGAAAACATGATTCTGCGTACATGGAGAAATTAGATCTTGAACTTTGATTGCTACTAGGTGTGGTACCCCTCTCACAATCACAGTGAAACTCTTATAGATCAAAGAGCATGATGTAGCCTGGATGAAATACACTTGCAACAGCTCCAACTCTAAATCAGTGACCTTAACAGGGACTGATGATGCAAAGATGTATTTTCCTCAAAGGGGCATAATCAGTATTTGCTCTGTCCTCCACCATTAAAGAGATTGTTCCCATCTTTCAAATGATATTTACCAAATCTGGTTATAAAATAACAAAAAGAGCATACACAATGGCTCTGTCCCACTTAAACACACACACACACACACACACACACACACACACACACACACACAAATGCACTCACACTCACCTCTGTGTGATCCTTCTGCTTATTCATTAAAGATGAGAGGAGGCATGAGGCACTGAACAGATCATTTTTATTATAGGCATCAATGGCCGGCAGTGACCAGCAGGGGGCGCTCTCGCCTAATGTCCCTCACCACTTTTGTAACACCCTCTCACACTGAGGCAGGCTGCCACACTCTCCTCGTCTCCTAGCAACCACACAATCCTGCCTCCAATCACTACGGATACCGGGAGGGAAGGAGGGAGGGTGGGAGAGTGTGAAAGAGGCAGAGGTGGGAGCAGGGGGTCGTGGTTGGGGAGGGGGGGCTTCAGCATCAGCATCTCAAGCAGCAGAACTGAAAGTGTGCAAAGCTTGAGTGGCAGGTAACAAGTTGATCCAAGGGGTTTAGAGGTGGATGATGTTGGGTGTGGGTGGTGGGAGAGGTGAATCATAGAGTCAAGGTTTTCGGGGACATATTGGGATCATAATTTGAATCAAACGTACAACAGAATGTCAAGTGGAGAGGAGCGATTGCCCCAATTATGCCAGTTTTCCCCATTTTTTTTTTTTTGCCCTCACAGCTCAAGCCCCCCACCCTTCCGCAGCTCCTCCTGTCCTCTCTTCTTCTACTCTCACCCACCTTCTCCCGCAGCCCATTAAATTTGATGGTACCATCATCATCTCTGTACTGTCCTTGTGACTCGTGGCAGGCCTCCGTGCTTTATTACTCCACTCCTCCTTGGGGGTCCACACTCTCCTCTCTCCAGTGATATATGTCTCTCTCACACGCACGTTGGGTGCACACATAGAGGAAATGTGCACCTTACAATCCCACATGACTTCACACACGTCACATACATTTGCACCAAAGATGCCACATACTCACACATCACATGTGACATTCTGTGTAAATTTCATGCATACAGAAAAACAAAGAAAACAAACTTCACACACACACCCACACACACTCATCACTCACAACACACAAGCTTTCACACACCCCTCGTGTGATGCGAGAAGTGACCTTAGATGCTGGATCTCCCCCCTGTGGCGGCTGTCATGAGGTGATGCACCACACAGATACATGCATGACAGGGTTTAGTCAGGAAGACTGAGCAGGTTGATACACAACAGGGGCCAGTGGAGTGAAAGCTGACAGGGTGTGTGTATCTTACAATGAATACATGTGTTGCGGTGTAAGTATAGTGCAGGCACTTTACACACTGTAGTACACTTCTCAGAAGCAACCAACCTATTAAATGTTGCAGTGGAAAACAGTGTTGTCAGCATATTGCAAAATAAAGCTCCATCAATAAGCTGTTATATTATCGTCTTATTATTCATTACACCTTGTGGTGACTGTACATTTAATTTAACATTTAATTTAATCTCAGCAGGAGCACAACAGGGCAGCAATAATACACTTCTGAATAGGTGACATGAAAAAAAATGTAATTTCTGTGAGGATTACATCTATAAATCTATATAACATAATAACAACATAATAATAACATGAAAAAATGTAAAATGCCGATAAGAAGGAATAGCACCAATATGATATGATATGATATGATATGATACGATACGATACGATACAATACGATACAATACGATACAATACGATACGATACGATACGATACGATATGATATGGCTCATTGGATAAGATCATTGTACAACACCATTCATTTCAAAGGACATCCTGTGCTTCTGAGTGCTGCCACAGCATCAGACAAACACATCACCCCTTGAAGAAATCTGTTCCAGGAAGAGCAGTCATTAATATACGCCTGCAAAACTTTAACTCTGTGCCACAGGGAGACAAGATGAGGGAGCGACCATGTGTATGTATATGTGTGTTTGTGTGTGTGTGTGTGTGTGCAAGAGGGATTGATAAAAAAAGAGAGAAAACGCGGGCTGCTGTTGCCGAGGCAACCATCTCTCTCCCCTCTCCTCTTTAACCCTTTCTCTTCAGCACTTCCTTTTCACCTCCTGTCTTTTGCCATAGCAGCGTTCTCTCACTTGTTGCTGTCCTGTCACTCCATCTGTACTCCTCTCTTAATCTCCATGCATCTTTCCGCTCACATCTCTCTCTCCTCCCATTACCCCGCAGCACAAAATGCCTCCTCATGTCAGCACACCTGTCATTTTGTCTGCACACGTGCTGTGAATCACTGTGTGAGAGAACAGTAACAATTTGTGCTAAACTGTTTTTAAGAAATTCTTTCACTCAGGTGTTATTGATGATGTGAAAACCTTAACACAAGCTGCGACATCATATATAAGATAAGCAGCATATTTACTAACCCATAGGAACTGTCTGTGTGTGTGTATATAGTATATACATATACATATATATGTGTGTGTGTATATACATATATATGTGTATATGTATGTGTGTGCGTGTGTGTATGTGTATATATATATAAAAAAGACATAGCATTAGGAACATTTTTATCTTCTAAGTCTTTCCACCTGTTTCCAGTCTTTGTAAACTAGCTAAGTTAGCCTGCTGCTGGCTGTAGCTTAGTGTTTAGCAGCATTTGTGTATTGATTCTCTCATAACTCTCTCACTAACTTTAACACAAATATCAAACAATTCCTTTAAAATATAATCAGGTGAATGTGTGATGTTCAGCCCAAATCAAACTGAAATTCACAAGCAACTTAAAGTTCAGTCCTGTGTAACCATTTGTTATGATGCATGTCTGTAAAATATTTCAAGGTCAAAAGAAAAGAATGCTTCAAGTATTTACTCTCTCACTCTTTGAACGCTGCAGGATGAAATAGACTACCATCCCCATAAGGCACAGTTCTGAACACTTTGTGTGCTTAATATTGATTATATGTGTTCTCTCGTCGTCATATTGATCATGAAATCTGCTGTGTGCTGTCTAGCTGCAGTGTGAAATCAGTGCCTAATGTCCCTCCTCAAGGAGCTATGGTCCTACATGCACATGTACACACACACACACACACACTCTCACTGAGTAATCATTACCCTGCCAGGTTAAAGGACCAGTGTGTAGGATTCAGTGCCATCTTGTGATGAGGTTGCAGACTGCAGCCAACTGAATACCCTTCCTCTCCCCTCCCAACCATGTAAGAGAATCTACAGCGGCCTTCAGGTAATGTGAAAACGAAAGGCCCTCATTAAGGCCAGTGTTTGGTTTGTCCATTGTGAGCTATTGTAGAATATTGTAGAGATGCCGCTCGTATGTAGATAAATGGCAAATTCTAAAATAATGAAAACACACAATTTCTTAGTATCAGGTGATTAAACACTAATGAAAACATAATTATGAACATTACATTCTCTCTGTATCCTACACACTGGTCCTTTAAATTGCAATGAGCAGTTTGTTTGCTGTGTGCAGTGTGTGTGTGTAATCAGCATGTGTCAAACACCAAACATTTGGTTAAATTAAATAATTCAGATGATCTTGTTGTATCTTCCAGATCCTCTGTCTCACATTTAGCACAAGGCATGTAAATCATATACTTTAAATTTCATTGCTGCTTTAGACCTTTGACATAATATATCCTGTTGCTAGGTAACTGTAAATGGTTGAAAATGTAGGTACTTCAAGATACTTCTTCAAGAGCAGAAAGAGAGGGGACAGACAATGAGAGATATAAGTAAGAGAGAGTGGTGCTGTAGATATTGGTTAGACACTGACACACAGAAAAAAAGGTGAGCAACTTTCTGCAAACAAATGACTCTCCTAAAGTCAAGTTTCAAGGATGAACTGAGTTGTATCACTGAAATAGAACAGAAACCTCCCATACTGGGTTCATGGAAGTACAGTACTGCAGCACCACTACTATCATCTGTCATTTTTACCCCTTTTCTCCCATCCATCCTGCATCTCCTGCACATACCCTCCACACACCCCCCGCACAGACACACACACACAAACACACGCGCACACACGCGCCCACACACACACACAAACACACACACACACACACACACACACACACACACGCGCAAACACATACACACACACACACATCTCCCTCCATCCTAATAACTCAAGCTGATGCACAATGGAAGTGGGGCCTTGGTAAGAGAGGGAGTGCAAGTGTGCTAAAGACTGATGAGGGCAGGTAAGAGTGAAGAATTTGAGGAAGTTTTGGTGTTAGAGTATCAAGTGATAGAGGCAGCAACACTGAGAGGCAGAGAGTGAGATTTTTCCGAGTGGCTGTTAGATTAAAGTTGTCAAAGGTTTGAGTTCAGATTCGCACACGTCAGGATTCTGCTTTGTCCAGCTCTTCAAACCGCAACAGCAATGGCAACTACATTTCATTCAAATAAACTAGTCCTAATCTTAGAGATCCTCCAGTAACAAGAACAAATCTATAGCAATGTCAGTGATATTTCACATTTAAGGTGGAGGTGTTGTGCCACTTCACACGTGACTCTCTATCTTACTAATAGATCTCATCCTTTTTTTCCTCACACCTCACTCCCTCCATCAATAATTTAATAAGTCTTGCTTGCCAGTGTGACTGAAAAATTAATGTGAGCTAGGAGTGTGGGTGTGTGTGCTTTTCCAGGGATGATGGATGGGGAGGTGGGCGTCATCATAGCTGGGTGGGGGACAGACTGGCTGCTGTAGGCTGTAGGAGGTATGGGTGAAAGGCTAAAAAGCTTTATACTAGGTCAGATAGCAAGGATACAGAGTGGACACCAAGGTAGTCGGTTATAGTATTGTTTTATGTTTAATTGCAATTGAAGTGTAAGTCTGTGATTCACAGTACAATCTGTTCTGCTGCTCCCTGGCAGACACCAATTTTCAGCTGTGGCCAGTGGGGAGCCACTCTGCTTCTACAGCTGCTTTAACCAGATATTTCAGTCTGAATCAAAGCAAAATGGTGGCATACGCAGCATCACTAGGTTAGCATACCTAGTGATGCTGCTTATGCCACCATTTTGCTTTGATTCAGGTTAGCATACCTAGTGATGCTGCTTATGCCACTATTTTGCTTTGATTCAGACTGAAATATCTCAACTTTTGGATGGATAGCAGTAAAATGTTGTACAGATATTCATGCTCCCCAGAGGACAAACCATTTAGTGATCAACTGGATATTCATCTAATTCCACCAGCAGGTCAACATCACTACACATTCTTGGAAAGATCTGTAAATCGACATCTATCTAAAGGTGGACTGGCTCAAACCTTTGTGCAGACATTCATGGTTCCCAGAGGATGTGCCCTTGTGATTTTGGTGATATGACTTTTCTTCTACCCCTCAGCACAACCTAACTGGCATCGACATCAACAGGTCTGTGGCAATTTGCAAAGATGCTAATGGACAGACCTATATCAATTTCATTAGGAAAACTTCAGAGACTGTCCAATCAGAACAGAAATGCCACAGACGTGTCAATGGATCACACAGGTAAATAACACTGTTCTCTGTTTGTGGTGCTGGTTTAGTCACACATACAACCCATCCATCCATCTTTGACCAGCTGATAATGCCAGCAGTAGGGAGTGAGTAGGGACATGGAGAGGAAAGGGAGTGCTGAAAGTCTCCTTACGATACCTGGCAAAATAAGTGGTGAGTCACTGGCACCGATCAACAACCCTATCAATCCCCCACAGATATATTGTGTCATTTTGTATGATGGGCCAATAAAATTCTTAATGCCTCTTTAAGTCACTCTAGATAAGATGTGCTTGTTAAAATGCCAAAAATGTAAAAATTTACAGCCCGCACCAGCCAGGCTCAACACAACAGTGAAAAAAATACATGGCTGTTTTTTGGGGTTTTTTTTTTTTTTTTGGCAGTTTGAAGTGTTTTTGTGATTTGAGCATCATGGCAAGAACAGCTAATCACTCACGCCCACAATTAAGCTTTGCATATTGAATCTTGCTTTCCATCTTCATGAGGTGCTATAATTCAAATTCAGTTAACCTGCCATTTGTGTGTGTACAACTACAATCCTACATGAAAAAGAAGAGTTGATACATCTCCTGACATTAGCAGCTGAGCTAAATGCATGATTCTTAGCTTTGATTTCCTCTGGGATCCCTAGCCAGTATCCTCCTGATTCTTATTCATACATTTAAATACATTTGCTCAAGGGACCTGTTCAGTACAAGCACAATGTAACTGAACAGTGTTGGAGACGGCTGGAAAATGAATGCCCTTCTCAATGACAGTTTGATGGCAATTGCTTAGACAAGGGAGGTTTTTTTCATTTACCTCCATCATCCTGATTTTCCAACCTGTCCCGCTTCCCTGACCTCAGATAATTATTATGCATCGTGAAAGACACCTTCAATCTCACTGTTGATCTTGCTCATAAATAAAGGTTTAAAAAAAGAGCATTATAGTGTTACAGACCAGTTTGTGCTGTCTCATAGGTGAACTGAAATGGGTGCCACTTCAGCCTCAGCCTAGTTTTCCAACTTCAACACACTGCACACAGCTCTGCCTGGGGGCACAGGAGAAGAAGAGCATAATGAGATATCTTACTTGATGAGGTCTCAAGCAGTTCCACTGTTGCTCATGCTGGACTGCGCAGCAATGTGGGTGTGTGTGTGTCCCGGGGGGGGTTAGGGTGAAGAGAGCAGCATGAGAGGGCCCCGAGGGCGCTGGACGCCATCAGATGAGGCTGTGACTGGCACCAGAAGCAGTGTGGGTTGTAGAGGGGACAGACCCAGGCCCAACCATTTCACCATACAGTCACCATATGGCCCTGGTTTCTCAGGCAGACCTCTCCTCTCCCACAGATAAATGCCAGCCCACAGAGAGAAAGAGAGAGAGACAGCTCGTGTGTGACAGAGAGATCATGCTTTTGAGAGCATGACAATAGACGTGATTGTGAAAGAAAGCAAGAAAGAGAGAGGAGCAAACCTCTACAAAGGTGTGCGCTCAAGAAAGGAGAGAGAAAGGAAGGAAAGAAAGGAGGTAGAGAACCAGACAGATTATACTGGGCAGACATACTCTGTGGAAACAGCTGAGACGTGAGAGGGGATGCAAGAAGGGGGAAGTTCTCCGACACGTGAATAAAGCAGCCAAACTAAACCAATCAAGTGCACATGTGTATCAAAGGTTCAAAATTCAGAGATAAGCACAAGAAAGCTTAAAAAGACTCATATGCCATATGTGTGTAACTTCTAGTTTTTTATTATTAATACTCAACACTTCATTTTGTTCATCATGTACAAAGAGAAAGAATAGTCTTATTTGAGCACTTATAATTTGTAGATATCAGTATTATCCTTATTAGAAGTACCTTAATGATGTTTTTTTTTCTTTTTTTGCAATTTTTGTCATGATGTGGTTAATTTTTGTTATTGAGATTACTTTGATCGTTTCCATACAAAAAAAAGAAGGTAACTGTTTTCCCCAATATTCAGTATTTACACAACCTGTACAATTATTTGTTTTTGTGTGGTTTTGTTTGTATGGTGTAAAAATTTTGGTATTATTTGAAAGAAAAGGGCCACAAAAAGAGAAAAGAATGGCCAAGAATAATATTATGTATATCATTATGTATACAATTGATACTATTCATATGTTACACTTTTTTTTGTCAACCCACAGTAAATTTAATCAGGCTATGCAGCTTGTGTGTTTTCATAAACCTGTTCACCTTGTGAAATACATTTAGGAGCAACCCCTTATGTCATGTCATCATCAGTTCATCCAGGTTCAATCAATCCACTCTCCAGTTATGGATGATAAAGATGGAAAACAGCAATATTAACAAACAAACAAAACTGTACACAATTTAATAAAAAATTTTGTATGCATCAATATAAAGCAATATCAATACATGTTAATACACATGTACACACACAGAAAGAACTGTAAAATATTAGTAAACAAGTTCTGTGATGGATAAGGGCAGACTGCTAAATTACATGGACCTTCACGATACATCAGTCATATTCACAGTATAATTCCTCCTGTGTGCATGAGATGAAATCACACAAGTGACTCATTAATAAAAAAAAAAAATAGCAGTTACAACTCAATCACCATGAGGAAACATATCAAATACCTTTTGTCCAAAAAACACTAAATGCAAAAATACATTTTCACAAGTCAATTTCAAGCGGTGCATCGATCCCTGCAGCCGACCATGTCACGCTGTTATTTGGTCCCATGTGTCAGTTTCCTGACAGAAAAACGAACGTCAGCTGAGGTGGTATTTACATCCTCAACCTTCAGGATGTTCCAGCCCTCTAACTAGCCACAGCCATTTCATGTGTTGTTAAAAATAAAAAAAAAAGTGACAGTGTTTTGCTCAACATGTAGTGTTTGAACAAATGTGTTGTGGCGTGCTGTGCAGAGAAGGAAGGCTGGAACCAACCTGGCCTTAAGGGAAATAAAGACCTCTGACGAGCACTGCTTACTCTGCAGTGCCGGCACAACCTGCGCATGTCGGCTGCAAAGCAGAGCAGCTGGAGGTGGTACAGGCCTGATGATAGCATGTTTACCACAGTGTCAGGTGCACATCCACTTCCCAGCCAATAGCTGTAACCCTAGCTCGACTTCCTGTGTCGGAAAAAACAGCAGGAACTGATGTGTTGGCACATACAGTGTACAGTAATTATAAATGACTTATTGCAAATGGGGAGAATAAACATGGTGCCTTGTGTGAAAAATATGCAAACTGAACAGAGTTTATGTGCACACGGATACATTTTTCACTTTTCAATCAACCCTCTAGACATGAAAGCAGTTGAGAAGAAAAACAGAAGAGAGATGAATTTCTTCTCTCAGGGCTGCGAAGAAGATTATAGAGACTTATTGGAATCAGTACCACACAGAAGAAGAGCAGGGGAAATAATTTCTGACTGCATGGGGACAGAATTGCATATGTACACAACAAATTACAAATTATATTTCCCGTCTCATACAGAGGAACAAGCAGTGCACAAAGTTGCACAAAATAAATTAGAATCCAAAGCATTTAAGTGTTTGCAGCTGTCAAACAACACAGTTTAGAAATATGTGAGTTAAAATATAGCAACAACAAGTTGGTTCTCCTGAAGCCAAGTTCGACATAGAATGAAACATGACAGAGCAAATGTTTCACCTTTTAATAAGGGGTTGCACAAATGCATTTCAGCTTCAAATGGATCCTCAATAAGATGAAACTACACACGTTCTGGTGCTGAAGTCATCAACAATATTAACATCTGCAACACTGGGAAATCTCCAGTTTGCCAGTTATGTGTGTGTTTATGTGTGTGCATGTGTGTACATACATATATATGTATATATGTGTGTGTGTGCATTATATCTTCCTTTACCACAGTGATGTCTATCCCAAATGTAGAGAGGGAACAGGATAGGCCGGGCCAACGATGGCTCTAAATTCTGTGTGCAACAATCACCATTAGAGCCCAGGTCAAAAGAAAAATTAACCAAAAACATATTAATTAATTAATTTAAAAAAAAAAAAAAAAAAAAAGGGCAACAAAAACACAAATGTCTTGTAAGTTTTTAACAAGGATTGCTGCTTAAAAATGAAGGATCACAATATACTGCCTCTATATGCAAATATCATCTATGTATACATGTAATATTGTATTACATAAATGTGTAGATAATTGAATTGATCTCAAAAAGCATGAAGAAGAGCTTACCTTAAAAAGAGAGAATCTAACACAATTCAAGGGAAACTTAGCAAAGACTCCTAAAACTAAACTTTCCCCTTTTATCACCAAACGTCTACACCTACAATAAATTATCCTCAATTTCCAACACTTTAGTGAAAATAATAAAAAGCATAAGTCTTAACATAATCAGTATACTGATTGGTAAACTACCATAATCAAGTAAACATGAGATTGAAAGAAAAAAATTATTTCAATTATATCACTTATGATTAGTAATATTTGTGTCTTAACTATATTTTGCATATTTTTGTTCATGTATTTTTTGTTTTTATGAATTTTTATTATTGTTTTGTTTATTTCTTAAATTGCTGTAAAACATATTGAAAGTTACATCCTGTCTGTCTGTTAACTGTACAAAGTGAAAAGAGTTTTAAATATATTATTTACAAGGAAAAGATTGAATGTACTAATACTGACACTGATTGATGCTCACTCCCACGTCCTGCTTCTGCTCCTTCTGATTTCCTCAACGTTTCCCCCGCACTCTCCTGTCTCCTTCTTACACCTCCTTGCTGATAATGGCTGACCTGAACTTTCAAAATGTGTGCGTATAAAAATTCCAGAGATCCCAATGTACTTATTGGGAGAGTCATTTATTGGGGGTGGGGGAGTGGGGGTTTAGTGGGGAGTGAGGCGGGTGG
>CM076664.1:18990700-19194190 GCA_038496675.1 Rachycentron canadum
GGTTTAGTGGGGAGTGAGGCGGGTGGGGGTGGGAGGGGGGTGATTCTGTTTGATTTAAGGCTAACTCCATCAGTCTCACTTGGACAGTGTTAACAGAGGCTGTTGAATTTATGAATAGTTATCAGCAGGTTAGTGGGGGGAGAAAACAGCTGTTATCATTCAGTGGTGATTTGCTTCCCTTCACAAACACACACACTCACGCTTGTGCACACACACATGTGCACACACACACACGCCAACCTATTACATTGGTGCATTTATATCAGGGTATGGGATAGAAGTACGCACTGACAAAGATCACAATCTACACCCTCCAGCACTCGCAAGCTCCTGCAGCCCTTGAACTTCTGACATCGGCAGCTAATCGAAGATCAAACCCTTAAATAACTAATAGAGGCTTCCTTTTTCTGTACAGTAATATGATGAGTCATCATCAGACAGCTCAGGGGTGGGGGTGGGAGAGGGAGGGGGTAGGTGATTGGATGATAAGGCATGTCTACTGAGCGCCTGAACCTACTCTGAGTAAAAGGTCCTGTGCAATAAATGAGGCCTCTCCAGCTAAAAAGACTATCTACATTAGTCAAAGAAAAAAAAGAGAAAAGCCTGAAAGCTTTTGCAAGATGGCCGACGCCTCAGTCAGCGTTCAAGAGGCCTCTCTCAAATAGACATCCTCCTCAGATCAAGCTTTTATCAGCGTCATTGTCATGGGGCAACAACACTTCTCCTACACACTTTGTAGCTTTTCGCCTACATAAACAACAGTGCATATATTGTCCGGACAGAGCTTCCTGTGTGCGCTTCTCAGGCTGCTTACGTGAGTGAAAAGTAATGCCGTCTACGAGATACTAGTGAGAGGCCAAAAAAGAAGTAAGTGCCTGGTGACTGTTGTTATGTAACCTGAATAAAAGAAGTGGTCTAAAGGCTGCCGTGTTGTGAAGTGAGACCCATGGGTCTATCCGTGACAGTGGGACATCCTGAATACAACTGCATCATAAAGCATACTTCACATATGAAATTATTTTACGAAGTTATAAAACATCTCCCAACGGCATCTTGTATCTAAACCATCGGGGTGCAGCGTCTCAAGCCTGCTGTAAATATTTACTGCAGTTTTGGCTCATAAATGTGAAGAAGAGAACGCCACAGCAGCCTGAAAGCATGCTGGTCCGTCCTGGTGCTGTCGCGCTTGAGGACCACATGTGAACTGGAGGACACATCCCCTGGAGACCATTAAGGCACGTCCTTCCTCTCAGTATCTTCAGCCTCTGATGAAACGTGTTGTTCACAGTAACACAAGTTCAGACCGACAAAAACTGTATGTGTTTACGTGTGTGTGTGTGTGTGTGTGCACTTGATTTGTAACGTCTTGAAACATCAAGTAAGGATCTGTCAGCTCTAAAGGCGTCTTCGAGATCCGTTTTTTTTCCAAGAGGAGCAAATAAATGAATGAGCATGGAGTAAAATATTCTACAGAAAAACAGGAGTTGAGGACTCAGTCTTTCTGGCTTGTTGGTTGAACTAAGAACAACCTTCCTGCTGCCACCAGGGGCAGACAGGATACAATGTCAGATACTAAAACAGTAGTGAAATATTCTACCAACAGAACATAAAACAAGAAAAACTTAGTGATATCATAAGCTGCGTTATCATAATCAATACTAACATCTTTGTTATTCACAATGTTATCAATATTATTGTTGTTCTTATACCCTGTTTTTTTCTATAAGAATATCTTATTATCATTCATGATTGTATTTCTCATAGCAAACAAGATCGGCTCTTTTGGCGTCAGGGATGAGGAGGAGGAGCAGGGGCTGGGAGAAAAAAGGGGGGAGAGGGAGAACAGAGGAGCGGGGTGAGTGCAGGATGGAGAGAGATGGACAGGCCAGGCTGTCTCCTTCCAGAGTGAGAGAGGAGGAGAGAGAAGTACTCGTCATCTCCTGTGCTGCGGCTCTGGTAAACGTGACAATGTCTCCTTTCTGTGGTGACAGAGGGGCAGATGGGCAGTTCACTTCTCTCTCTGCTCTTGCAGTCTTTCGTCGTGAGCACTCAGTGGGCAGCCCTCCGACAGCCATCAAATTGCACCAGACTCACACGTCCAATATCAAACTAAGATGAGGTGTCGTCTCTGTGATAATAACCGAGTACATTGACTTCTGCCTCACTGGTGGATGAAGTGATGGACTTGAGTTGAGTGCGTTTGAGGGGAATGTATTGACTGTGTTGGTACATAAAAGTAGAGTAGCTTTGGCCATTTCTGAGGAAAGGTTAACATCCCACACCTCCTCAGAGTGTCCTGATTATTTTACCCAGATTTTCTTGCGAAAAAAAATATGTTTAATTTTTCCCTTAATCTTATGTTTCTATTTCACAGTCTCTCATCTTGCTGTCTGAATATGGGCTCTGTTTGCAGTGTGTGGATAGCATCTTTTAAAATCATCCCTGATCTCCTAACACTGCATGCCTCGACTCCTCTCCTCCTCCTCCTCCTCATTTGCCATTATTTGCTCCTCCTTCCCCGTTTTTCTGTCACACGTCAGACTCTATGCTGGAGAGTTTCTCATACACATGGCCATTGCTTCCATTGAAGGGACGTGGGGGGCCGACCCCCAGCATGGAGCCGTGGTGGTTCATTCCACCGAGGCTGAGCTCTTTTGGGAACCGTGGGGCTACATTGGACATCACACCGGCCGTGGCAGATGCTGGCAGGTATGACGTCGTGCTCATCTGGCCCCTGAAGTCACTTCGGCTGTTTTTGGCAACTTGTTGCTGCTGCTGTTGCTTTTTCATGTAATATTGTTTGGCTCCATGCATCAGACACTGGTCATCCCCAAAGGTGGGTATAAAGGGGTTTTGGTTTACCCGGTCGGGGTAAAGAGATTTGGATAAAGAAAACGCTGCCCCACCTCCACCTTCCATCAAAGACCTTTCCCGGTCTCTCATGTCTCTCTCGCCGATGGAGCGGCGGTGGAGGCCCTCTCCGCCTCTAAATAGACCAAATGGCGAGCCAGGTCCTTTCCGGCCCTCACCTCCATAAAACAATGGGTCCCTGTCTCTTTCCCTTTCTCTCTCCGAGCCCCCATGACGCTCAAATATGTGTGCAAAGGGGCTGGTGCCCTCCATGTAGCGTTCTTTCTCCTTCAAACTAACACTCCTGGGTGGGGGCAGCATCCCTCCCATACCTGCACCACTTATCCCTCCACCTCCTCCTAGACCCCCCATCAAACTTCCCATCCCACCTGACTCCTCTTTCTGAAGGTCGACAAATGTGTCATATGAGTGCTGCCGTCTAAGTGGCTTGCCGAATCCTCCACTCTTCCTCCTCTGCTGGGCCTGAGATTGAGACTGAGGGCCTGCACCCATACCTCCTCCTCCTCCCCCACCTTTTCCTCCCCCCATCTGTTCCAAGAGGTGGTTGTTGTCCTCGCTGATATCATAGAGGTTTCCTGTCTTTTTACAGCCCTCACAGCGCATGCAGGTTGCAGAGCTGGGGCGGCTGTTTCCTCCGCCTCCAGAGGACCCGCAGCTTATACCACCACCGTACCCGCCACCGCCACCTCCATGCATGGACATCTGCTTGCCCCCTCCTCCCCCGCTAGCCCGACAGTTTCTGCACTCCCACTCTCCCCCTGCCAACCCAGATCCACCCCCGCTCTTTGAATCAGATTTTTTGGGTTTGCTCTTAAGAAAGTCATCCACTGGAACCAGGGAGGTGCAGGCCCCCACACCCCCATCTCTGTTCCCAGGGCCCTCTGTCAGGTCCACGTGCTCCCACTGAGGGACGCCCTCTTTGGGCCGAAACTGGTCCAAATAAAAATCTCTAACACTCTCCTTTTCTCTGAAGAGATAGGAGTTCCCATCATTGTTTCCTCCTCCACCTCCTCCTCCTCTCTTGCGTTCAGAGGGCAGAAGTGGTGGGGAGGTAGAGCGGTGGCTGTGGTAGTGGTGGTGGCTGATGTGGTAGGGTTTCCTCCTATAGCCCAGCTCAATCTCGTCCAGCTCCCGTCTGGACTTGGCAGAGGCCGGCCTCTTTTTCAGGCTATCACGGTATTGTTTGCGCTTCTTGGCATTACCCTCCAGGTTTCCGTAAGTTACCGTGTGCGTGGAAATGTCTGAGACATCTGAGCGTATATTCCCATCGTCATCTCCTCTCCCTCCACAATAGCCATGCCCAGGGATGTAGGTGGAACTTGAGGCACCTCCTTTGAAGGAGAACTTCCCATACAGGTCTGGCAGGCCTCCCTTGAAGCTCTGGCCTGAGGGAGGAGTCTGTCCAGACAATAGGTCAAATTTGCTCATGTTCCTGTGGGTCAATGCTGAGCAGGGCTGGGTGGTGAAAATAGGAGCCACCCCTCCGCCCAGGCTGTCACAGTCGAACATACCACCCTCCAGAGAACTAGCACTGCCCAAACTATGGGGCCTGTTGGGAGGAGGTCCACTGAGCCCTAGCGTTGAGCCATGGTGGTGTAGGTAGTGGTCCTGGTACAGATTACTGTCCTTCAGGTGGAGGTTGCCAAACGTCCTCTCCACCTCACTGATGTAGTCGCTGAACATGTTATCTTCTGGTAGGTATGGAGCCTTGCAGTCTGAGTGGCCTGCCAAGCTGCGCCGGTGTTCGGAGATATCATAAACAGAGGATTCGCGACGGATGAAGTCCAGAGCACTGTGTGGTGAGCCATTCACCCCGGACAGGGAGGCCATGTTCTTGGCAGTGCGCAAGAGACGCATAATGTTGGAATGGGTGTTGTTCATGGTGGCTGATGGGGAGTTCAGTGCTGAGCTGCTTTTCTCCTCAATCTGAACCCCGTGGATACAGCTGTAGATGCCCTGTTTGGGCGAAACACAGGCAGGAGACAGCTTTAAAGACTGCATATATTAAATTCAACTATTATTGTATTCTACATTGACAAAAACAGTAGACATACATCTACCCTGACCAAACCTAGATGAGGTAAAATGAGAGCAGCACTTTCTGCTGATGCTGTCAATACTTTTTCCCAGTAAATAATGTACATAGTGCGTACACATAATTTATAGGCAGTAACATGTGCCAATGTGAGATAAAGTGAAACAGCGAGTGAACACACATCTTGAAGATTCAGAGAGGATCATGTAGCTGGATGGAGGATGATTGATAAAGGCAAAGAGGCTGTAAAAACCCCAGAGTCCCACTGGTCAATACCTTTAATCAATGTGATTAGAATTCAGCTGACAATATCCTCCGGCAGTTATTAAACACCTCAGCTCCACTACCCCTCAGAGCCACTGGCCACAGCACAATCCCCTCTGAAGATAAAGGCCAAGCCAAGGAGACACTAGCTGAGCATTACAGTGACAGAAAGATAAACTGCCCCATTTGCATTCAGTGATGTACGATACAATATTCAGATAAAAATGAATGTACAGAGGAGAGCAAACCAGGCATGACAGATGGGGACGGTAAAGGATCAGATCAATTCCGAACAATGATTTTGCTCAGTTTTTCTGAACGTCTGTAGATGGCTATGGAAATAAAGGGATGCTTTCCACTGTTAGAGATCAAAGATCAGCTGACCTACGCCCATGCTCTCCACAGCAGAGGTCAGGACTCTGCCAAGAGGTTAGGGGTCAGTGGCCATCAAATATTCTCTACTGTTAAGCTATGACTCTTCCCCCGTCTCCTCCTTTTATCCACTAATATGACTCGTTGACCCTTGGTTCTCCTTCCCCTGACCACTCATTTCTGGTGGTTAATTAGCTGCATGGACAGTGCCTGCATTGCAGCAAAAAGGCCTTCATCCCTCATTCTGGGTTTATAGATAATGTTATTACTTCTTTCAATTTCACAGTGTGTTAACAGCCAAGAATGTAAAGCTTGACAGTGGCTGAAACCACATATCACGCTTTACAAAATGACTCAACAGTATTTGTGAAATATGAGATTTGGATGGGGATCTTGAGGCACAGGACGAATGTATACACCCACCTGCGCGATATTCCAGGTTTTTTGTTTTTTTTTTAACTTGGAACCATCTTTCAGTGTTTGTCTGGCCCTTATCTGTCTCATCTCTGTTTCTTTTTTCCATCTGCCGTTTGTATAATTTGTCACCACTTCATCTCTTTTTGTTTTTCTTCTTTTATTGTTCTGATTACATCCCCACCTGTTGCTGAATCTGTCACTGATCTTCCCTCCCATGAGATCTATGACATAATCACATTTTGGGCTGAAATCTTCCACAGCATCCACCTTAATCTGAGGATTATCTTTCCCCCATTAAGATTTTCAGCTGTATAGAAGCCAAGATGTTGTTGTATTGAGCAGTGATGGTGTTAGGCAAGGTCAGACTGAACATTTGCGCCATTTTTAAGCCATTTTCTATCAGACAGACACGCTCACAAACAAGCCACACTCAGATAGACTGATAATACTGTAGTGCATCAAATCTTGGACATTTAACAAAGTGATTGCTACTTCAACAGCAGATTTTGTCTACTCCACATGCCCACATATTGTAACAGTTGGCAGACTGCTGCCAGCCTGGTGCTACAGTAGCTGGATTTGGATAAAATGTATGAATAGCAATAATTGTGGCCTGAGGGATCCTAAGAATTTTCAGTCCGCCTGGGGAATCACAGCAAAATCTATAAGTGATTACACTGGTACAGAGAGGCAGGAAATCAACAAATAACTAGCTGCCTCCTATGTACGATTGCATATAGAGCACCTAGTGTCCATGAAGCAGCTTATAATTTAATACTGCCTGAATGCAGTGCGAGTATATGGTGCTAAATGCAAATGAACACAGCCATTAAGTGATGTGAAGGCTGTGAAAAGAAGGGTGATTAAAACTCTAATACATTTACTGTTCTAAAGTCATTAGAGGCTTTTTAAATCGATATAATTAATTTGTTTCAGTGTTGCAGGTGGGACCTGCAGGAGCAGGTAGCCAGGGGAGAGCCGCTCACAAAGCCGCTGAGGCCCTCCGAGGGAGGGAACGTTAACCGACCGTGAAGCCATGACTGAGGCCACGTGACTCACGCCGACCGTGACAGATGTCTCATTTTTTACACTGCCGAGCCTAAATGTTAATTGCGGCAATAACAATAAAGTTTATTGGATTATGCTGTGAAATTAAAAAAGCGGAATCAATCTGAGTGGCAGCGCAAGAAAGAAGAAGAGAAAAGGGAAGAAACGGCCAAGGCTGGAGAGACAACAGTGGGGTAAATGAGAAGGAGACAATGTGACGATGTGGCCGAGGATTGTGGAAAGATAATAAACAATCATTTCCACTGTTGTTGTCTCGTAATGCTCAACCTCTGTGCTACATATGCAAATGAACATTCGATGAATATTTTCCCCTGAATATTTTACTCAGTGAATCATTTGGCTTTATTTGTGGACACACAATGTTCATTTATGTTGTCACATTGTTGCAAGGACAGAGGTAATTTCTGTAAATGAGAGGAATCACTGAATGTTACACAAAGCATAATTGCTCCTAGATCCAGTTCCCATACAAATTACAATGACGTAATAATCAAAAACAACACCAAGCAGCCTGTCTTTGGAAATGAGAAGTCAACTGACAGTTTAGTAACTGGTATTTTATGCTTCTTCTACACAAGCTGACACAGACGCACCCACACAACCATAAACAAGGCAACAGCACCAACATAAAATTAACACCATACAAAATAATCAAAGTTGGGCACTGGAGCGTAATATTAGAGCAGAGAGGGGAAAATGTTATGCTTTTTTTTTTTTGTTTTTTTTTGTTTTTTTTTTTTGCTTTCTTGGCACAAGCGGCGTCGGCACCACAGCAGCATATCAAATGGAGTGAGAGAGAGAGAGAGTGAGAGAGAGCAGCAGTTTGTGGCTCTCTGCTGTAAATTAGCCACGTGGTTTAGCCCGCAGCGGTTCACCTTCAGAGGCGCACAGTGAATTACACCGGAGCCATGTCAAAACAATTGGAATGCAAATCAAATACCTCTGGGGTGACTTTGGTCCCCTGGGATCCGGTAATCTACCCTCACCAGTGCTGTGGCTGATTTTAGTTGAGTGAAATATTGATTTCGGCTCAACATTTTGTAAACATTTGCCTCATGGACGTCAGAAAGGCCTAAGCGTCAAAACAAAAGGAGAGAGCTCCTGTTTCTGTTTATACTTTGGAGGTGAGAATTTGGTTTGGTTGGTCTCATAGGATACATGCTCATTCACACTTTTCATGTGTAAAGCCTTGAGGAGAAATGCACTTTCATTTCAGACATTTCATTCTGGAGAGTACAGCTGATGATGGAGGGATGGGTAAACGAAGGTGATATTATAGATAAGGAGGATTCAGCGATGAAAAGGTTAATTGGATAATTAAAATCCATTTGCAGCTTTTTTCTTTATCCCCAGATTGTCCTGCCTGCCCTTATGAGAAAAAACAAACTTAAAAATATAAGCAAAACAATCTTGTGTGTGCCGAGCCCATCATGAAGTGCTCACAATGACAATCAGATCTCAGAGGGGATCAAATTTACCCCAAAATGGCAATTTGGGTTATGTAATTAAATTTTCAAAGATAGGATTTCTTCATCTCTAAGCAAATTAAACATGTGAAAAAATACAACTATACTATATGTAGCACTTCAGGTGCTAAAACAAAAGTTTCCAGAAGTTATCACCTTCGGTTTTAACTTTGGAAAAGATGACAGAGAAGCTGCTGAAAGCCATATGGAAGTTTGATTTGAAATTTGACATTTATTTATATCAGTCGTAGCACAATTTGGAAAGAGCACCAAGTAGCAAAGTGTGATTCTACTGAGCTTATGCTTGATTTCGATGCTTGGAAACACAAGCAAGGTGTTAAATGTGCCAGTTCTAGTGTGCTGGCTCTGTCTTGAACAGACTGATCTGAATCAATCATCATTTGAGAGAAAATACGACAGTGGACATTGTGCTGCACCACGCAGTTGGACATCTCAACTTCAAATATGAACAGAAACTGTATCTTCTTGTAATTTCTCACCCTGCTGATGGTGAAGACGAAGCCAGGCCGGCCGGAGCAGACGCCCATGAAGCAGAAGCGAAGCTGCCAGTAGAACCAGTGTTCACAGATGAAGGTGATGAGCGACAGAGCCATGGCTGCACCGAGCATGTAGAAGACGCCGGCCATGTTGTCCACATCCAGCTGGCTGGACATCACCTCATTCTTCTCGTGGTGGCAGATCCCCGTCAGCCACAGGGACTCCAGCTCCTCCATCTCACCTGGATGGAGGGAAATGTCATGACACAGAGAGGAGGAAATATAGGCAGGAGACAGGGAGATCAAGGGAAGTGAGGGAGTGAGTGGATGGAGGGAGAAACAGATGGCATGGAGTGAGAAATAGGCAAGGAGAGGTGGATGAGATAGCAGGACAGAGGGACGAGTCAGAGGAAGTGGGAAAGAAGAAGAATAGGAGTGGACAGAAGCACAGACAGAGACAGGATAGGGGCATGATGACGACATGTGGAGAAGTGTTTTTATAATTGGTATGGGAATTGAAATAAAGGGGTGTGGAAAAAAGTAGGAAGGAATGTAAAATATGAAGTAGAAAGGAGGGATATGATGTAATAACAGGATGGGTATTGGAGGACACAAGGGATGGAGAGATGATGCAACAGAAGAGGAGGAGGAGAGATGGCAGGCAGGCGGGGTGGAAGGGGAGTTAGGAGAGTTAGAAGTGAAATACAGCTCTCAGTTTTGCAGCAGGCTTCACAGGTAAAGAGAGACATACACGCCATTGGTCACATGTTGATGTCACTCATCTGATCTGAACACATCTCTGTTCATAACTGTCTGTGGGTTTTAAAACAAGCATCTAAATGAAGTGTGGAGATCTTTGAAAATTGTAAAGAACAGGTGTTTGCATGTGTGTGCATGTGTGTGCATGCGTGCGTGTGTGCGTGTTTGGGTTCGTGCGGCTGCCAATGCATCTGATACTGGTCCCTGAGCTTCTGGTCTCTTTGTGGGTCACCTTCTGTTTCATCACGGGCTGTTCTCTATCAAAGCCGACTGTGGCAGGACAGGCGTCACTTAATTAATCATACATTCAGCCGCTGTCGCTGCACGTCAGCGTGTCTCTTACACTGGAGCACTGGCTGGCCTCTGAACAACAACACGAAGCTGCGCAGCATACAAACTCAGCCAGAAGCACCACACACATGCCGACAAAAACACATAGGCACAGTCATGCAATATGTCACGCACTCATTATATCTGCTGATAATCGATGGTAACTGCAACCATTTTGATGTGTTGATGTTGGTCATCCACCATTACAAAATGAGAGCACACATTGTGTGAGGATGCAAAAACTGTCCGAGACTGGATTTGAGTCACAGGTACACACAGTAAAAAGTGTAAATAAATGTGAAAGTAAAAATGAGATGTTATCAATATAGGTGGATAACAAAGAAAACATAATAATACAATGTTTGAGACTGATGAATGTGTTTTCTGTAGTATAAACACCTAAACACAGCTTCCAACTGCATCTCACAATCATCATCTGAAGTTCCACACTTCCAGTAGGTCATGTGATGGTGACCATTTATGAAAACCATGAAAGTTCTGAAAAAAGCTAGTAAGTGGATGTTGACTTAAGGTTGTTTCTGATTTGGCAATACTTTTTTGTTTTCATGTGAATAGAGTCCAAGTCTCTGCAAGCTGATTTTTAGTGTTTAGTGTGAAACAGTTAAATTTAACCTACTCTCCTTCTAAAATAAAACTACTTTAACAATGTTGTGACCTTATAGCAACAATTTGACATTTCTGTAATAGCCTTACTGTTTACCCTTATTAGATGAAAATATGAATACTTGTTTTGTGTCTGTTTTCGAGCTAAATATGAAGCTGCTGCCAATTAAATTAGCTTAGCTTAGCACAGACAGAGAGACAGCTGACCTGTCTAAGTGTAAGAGCAACAATTTTGCTAAGTAGCATGTAGCATGTTTTATTTACTCCTTTAATCCTGGCAAAAGCACAACTATTGAAACAACCATTAGCTATATCACTGGTGGTTATGGGCTCAGCTAATTGTTTTTACTAAACTAAACTTAGCAGCTGCTCACTAGCTTTATTTTATATGAACATCAGAGTGATATCTTCACATTCAACTCTTCACCAGAAAACAAATGCACGTTTCCTTGAACTTTTTACCTATTTCTATTCATTCTGTGAACAATAATGCAGAGAGAATACAATAAATGACACTGAAAGATTAAATTGACAGAATGAAAATGAATCATATGATTGTATTGGACAGTTGAAGGCCTTCAGAGGTTAGTCATTGTGCACGTTTTTTTTTTTTTTTAAAAAAAACCTTTTCCCTCTTCTCTCTTCTTGTGAGTCTAATAATGAAAAGTATGGAACACAACCATTTACTAACAATAGTGGTTTAGAAGTCAGATAAATCATGTTTTAGAGCTGAGGGAAAAGTCATTCTTTTCTAACTCACATCTGGAGTCTCTGAAAAGATGCAACAGGTATTTCATTGGCCTCAAGGGCAAAAAGTCATTAAACTCAGCTGAGTGACTTCAAAACTTTCCATCCAATAGTTAATTAGAAAATCACCAATCAAAAGTGCAGTTTCTTTTTCACGACAGCTGTGATATATTTTTTGCTCATGTCTGCGTCAAACTACCCAGACTCCCTTCCAGCCTTCGTACCAGGCCACTGGGCTTTCCACGTGAGTCTGATCACTTTCTAGGCCACCAGGAGGGGAGTGGATGGTGAGAAGTGGCAAAGTGACATTGAAATCCTGTGAGGGGCGAGACAGGGCCGCTTGGTTCATGTATTGAATGCTGTTGTGGCAGCACAGGCGGGGTTGCTACTGCGGGCCGACCCATATTCAAACACACACATGCTTGTGTTCATTCAAAAACATACACATACATAAACAAATTAGTCTTACAAACATGTTTGAAAAATCGTTTTTGAGTGAAACGCATAAATAATCAAATGTATAATCAATAAGACAGAGACAATACACACATAATACTCTTACTGAATTGTATGTAGGTTAATAAAAATAAACCTGTGTCACAAATAGTCAGAATCTCTACTGCTACCCCCTTTATCTCTATCACACAGCTCTCTTATACACATAGGCACTCTCATTTTCAAAGACCTGACCCATATTCACATGTGCGCATATACACATACACACACACACACACACACAAACTGATGCACACACACTGTCGAAATACACCATGAGCTATGCTGGCACCCCTAACTGGGACGCACTATAGTGGGCCCCGGAGGGCCCTTGGTTCAGGATGCTCACAACACACTGGACCATGCCCAAATAAACTAGCTACAACACACAGACGCCAAACTTCCATTACATTCCCATTCTGAATTGAGCTGTATATCAAAACAGGACATTGTGAAATTAGACTGTGAAAGTCGATAAACTCAGCGAGCAGCCGTTGTCTATGACATTTTGACTTGTTTACGATGAAGAGTTTTTGCTTGGAAACCATAAACCATGTACTGCATGGGTCAGGAATGGACATTTTGAACACATTTCATTTCATTCCCTTCTCGCTCGGAGATTCATTAATGCTCCAGCCAGAGCTGACAGGAATGAAGTGTGTTTCAAAAGAACAAGCCCTGGAGAGCTTGAACAGTCTCCCATAAAAGGCAAGCATGATCATAAAGACTATGGCCCCCATGGTGGAGCTAAATCTCAACTTATATTTCTAGCAGTACCTTTTCTCTCTGTACTGGATGTATGAGAGGGTGGGATTACTGTACATTTGACACGCAGAGCCAATTAAACACTAAAGTTGTGGTCCAGACACACAAAGTCCTTACATAAACTGAGTTTATCCTCCCTCTGCTAGTTCTTATTCTGAACAGATGGGAGTGGGTGAAACCCAAAGTATGACTAACCCTTTTTTGCATGAGTTAAGAGTAGAAATTCTATTAAATATTGTGTTTTACAATATAGATAAGAATTAAAGTTGTGGGCAAATTGTAAGGAAATCAAGTGTGTCAAATTAACTCTTTAAGGGTGGCTGTTACAACATATTTATAGATATATTCATTTGGTCACCAGGATGATGGTAATGATGACACTGTGCTCACTGAGTTCACTGCTGAAATCTGGGAATGTCTAAGCACCATTAGAAATAAGTCAGACACAAACACAAAGGCCAATGGTAAACTGTCTGTTGTGCAGATCCATCATATTTGATTTTGACAGTACTTACTGAAGCTTCTTGTGCTATAATAATTACCAATTCAGTTTTGCCTCCAGATGGTTTAAATCGGCTCTTGACTAACTGTTCCTCTTGTCTGATCCCTTGGGTTTCTCGCCCCATCAGATTTTGTTTTGGTGTTGTCACCATATACCCAGATTTCAGCAATTAAGTTGATGAGTACCATGTTATAATGCATGATACATGGTGGAAACTGTGGCCAAAGTTAGTAAAATGAAACCACAGTTGAAATAAGCCAGACTTATCCTTTAATGTTTGCCGTGGGGCTGTCGATCAGTTTCCTTCCCCAGCAAAGTAGAGTATTATCTCAGCGACTATCTGGTGCATCTTTGAGTAATTAAATATACAGCTCATCACATCAACACAGCTGTATGCATGACAGAGTCTCTGCTCACTGAGGGCTTTAAGCTGTGCAGCGTCTATGAATAAATGAACAAATGAAAAGAAAACAGTCTCACCGTCTCCAAAGAGCTGCAGGATGGCAAGGTCCACGTGTCTCTTCCAGAGTGACTCCTTCTGGATAGCAATGCCATACCCCGTGGTGGCAAAGATGTAGCCACTGCCAATGGTCACCAGCTTGCAGCCCTCGTCCCTGCCAGCCATGTAGTTCAGTACGGCTGCATCATAAATGAAAGCGTCTAGTTTGCTAATGAAAAAGAGAGAGAGGGAGGAAGAGAGAGAGAGGGAGAGAAGATAGGTTACAATTAATTAGCACTTAGGAGTCAGACATCACTGCTACAACATTCCAATTAACCTGCTAAATAGCACTAAGCTGCTGATAAGTGTAATAGACTTCCACTTGGTTTGCCAAAGGCTGGAGCTGGCACGCAGACTGGCGAAAAAGGCTCACTCGATGAAAACTGAAGAGGGGGAGTCCAAGTATTACTGGAGTTTTTCAGCTACAATATGTTTACATGAAAACAAGACATAAACAAGACAATTTGGACTTGGCTATTTTTAACCCTTTCTTCCCACAATTTGCACTTGATATTTCAAGATACGATGATGGGTCATGATCATATGACCTTGCCATATTTTATTATTCTTCTTCTTATAATCCCCTTAAAAACTTCAACAGCTGCCACATCACAGTGTCAACACAATGAAAGAATATTTAGAAATTCTGAAAATTAGCAGAATTAAATATCATAAACTGATGAAATAAGAGATGTTTAGTAGATGAGAGTAACCATTTTGTTAAACTTTGCTGCTTAAAATTAATTTTGCCATGAAAATGTTTCACTCAGTTTGTCAAGGTCAGTTTTATACAGTTTTTGGGAAAACCACGGCTCTACTTTACTTTGCAGCTTCTCACCCGGACTTGAGACTCTGCAGAGCCTCATTGACGTTTCTCTGGTGGAACTTGGTCATGTAGGAGTGCATTTCTGGATAGTTGTTCCTAATGTTCCTCTCTGTGCTCCCATTTGGGACAGTGCCGAACCGAAACGGAGGCGAGAAGTCATTGGGACTCTGGAACTAAACACAGAAGACAGACCAAATGGGAGAGGCACGTAAAACATCTTTACAAATTTGAGGTACACATGAGAAAAAGAAGAGAGAGAGATTAGGAGAGAGCGACCCAGGATCAAAGAAAAACCTTCCAACATACCTTTTTGTCTGAGAGACCAGATACCTGGTCCACATATTCCTCCTGGATCATGAAAGCAGCCAGGTTGGCAGTGTAAGAGGCCAGGAAGATGACAGCAAAGAAGGCCCACACTGACACCATGATCTTACTGGTGGTGCCTTTGGGGTTCTGCACCGGCACAGAGTTATTGAAGACCAGACCCCACAGCAGCCAGATGGCCTTTCCGATGGTAAATGATGGACCGTGTGGCTCTGAAAAAAACACAGTCATGGTTAAAGAATACGTGATTTCTAAACTAGTGCGTGGGACACATTGTGCACTGCGTTTGCTGGTGGGTCTCCAGCTGTTCAGTGATTTTATTTAGGAAAAGGAAACTGACTTAATTCTTTCCCTGGTTGAAGTTTGCTTGTTTGAAGTGTGTCAGCAGCATGGTCATGTTGGCCCGTCTGTCCACCACTTTGGTCCACATTTATATCCTCTTCAAGAGGAATTGATAATCCCTTGACTTTTTCTCTAGCCCTATTTCAGTGTTTTATTTGTCCAGATCAAAACAAAACTTTCCCATCTGACTCAGCTGCACTTTTTTTAAGTGTTAGCTACCAAAAGTTAGCATATTACCATGCTAGCGTTAGCATGTAGAGCTAGAAGCATGGCTGTAGACTCATGTCATCTTCTTCTATCGACTTTATACACTCAGTTGCCTGTTTATTTGGTACAACTAGCTAAAACTAATGCAGTCTAGTGCAACAGTCCTAGTCAATCTGTCGTACAGACATGTTGATTGAACTGTATGGTCATTCTAGAGGCTGCAGTTTGTGGTGCTCAGTACAACAAAGAACCACAAGTATTCTGAACATGAACTTTCACGAAGGTTGGACAAGTGCATAAATATCACATATGTTAATCTAATTACTACATTTTTGTTTGTTTTTTTGATAATCAGTTAGGAACCATGTTGATTCAATTCATCCATGAGTTGACAGAGTTATGTTGTGAGTTGCTTCATAATGTTTGTGGGTATGTGTGAGAGAGACAGAGAGAGAAAGAGAGTGTACAAGCATGTGGGTGTGTATTGTTGTATGAGGCTTTTGTTCATGGACAAACTGACTTTATCCTGCCAAATATCTCCTGAGTGAAGTTTGCAAGAAAGTTGTTAAATGAATTGGGCAAAGACTTTACAACTCTGCAGTCAAGTCATTGATACATTATTGCGTCGAATCCTTGGAGTCCAAACTTCGATCTGCACTCTTCATGATACCAAACTCCCACAGCGTTACAAGCAGATAAAACAAGGAGGCACACAGAAGAGAACAGCGCTTTAGGGAGGGCTACATCTCCTCCAGAACATGATGAGGGATGAGAGGAATGAAAAAAGATAGCCATTGTCTATATATAGCCACATCAGAGACAGAGTTGTGGGAAGACATTGATTTTTTTTTTTTGATTCTTATCTTTTTGGTGAGCGAGATCTAACACAAAACTGGCCCCTTGCTGTCAGAGCTGACATGTGATTTTGGGAAATATGGAAATGAATGCAAATGACCTGTCCGGTGTGAAGGAAGCAGCACTAGAGGTGTCCTGAAACAAAAGCAGTGAGACACACCTGTAAGTGATGAAAAGAGAGCACCGTGGAGGAAGAGGATGAGGATGAGGAGGAGGAGATGAGAATGAAGTCATTGGGTCAGCCAGGATGGCTGGTCTATATGTGGAGGAGGCCTGCAGTGTTTGTGTGTGTCTGTGTCTCTGTCAGTCTTTGTACAAAAAGACAATTTGTACAAGACCATCCACAGTGGTACTGTTACAGACGGAGAGCATTAACCTCCACAGCTTCTGTACCCATGCCTGCTTGTTTGGAGTAAATTGCTCGTTGGAGCATTACTCAGCGAACACTCTCACTCAAGGACTAAACTGCCTGCCACCATGTTCTCTGCATACTTTGGATCCTCATCAAACTTCATCAGCAAAGATGAAAGTATTTTATGTTTTCATCCCTGGACAGACAACACTTGGCTAGATTTAGACCCACGATTCCACCATCAGATTTTCTTTTTTTGCCAAAGCTATTGTTTTGCTTTCACGTGCTGGTGATAGTCTCATGTCCAAGTCATCATTCAAATTGGCTGCTCAAAATCTTCCCTTTTAGTAGCTATTCAGAAAATCAGAAACCTGGAAAATATTAGAAAATTAAGCCCAACAAGGAACTAAATGCTGGTGGAGGGTTTATAACCCACCAGCTTTTAGAATCAGAATCACAGTCTGGCTGTTGCCATGTAGGTTTTTAACATACAAGGAATTTGCTTTGGTGCAAAACAATACACATGGTGAGAAGAGAAAAATATAAACATATACAATACAAGTATATATCCACTGTGCAAAATGATATTGGGAATGTTTATGTTTATCATGTAATTTATCAATTAAGGCAAATGGTGAAAAGGTGATTTGTTACTACAGGTATTTGCTTTAATTAGCATTTGTGTTACAAGTGTGATTCTCAAACCCACTGATTTCTGTTGGCAGTGATGTTTTGCTGCTATAAATGTTCCTATTGCATTTCTTACAAAACGGATCAGATACTGCAAATCATTTGTTCAAAAATGAACAGAAAAGTTGAACTCACATAAGTCTTAGAGTGATGCAAGTGTAACTTTTAGTTTGCCTAATGTAAAACATCACTTCACATGTTGCAAAGGTATAATTTCACTGCTTAATTCAACCTAAGCCCTCCCATCTGGTGTGTTGTGCATTTATTTGCATCTATATCCTCAAACAGTAGTGCAGATACCACACCCGTGTCTCTGCGTGTGCTTTTGTGTGTGTTGAGCCGAGGCCTCTCACCTTTGCCGTCAGCCAGACAGCGGTTGTAGCCCACAGGGCTGAAGTACTCGAATATAAACACAGCCACTGCTGACACCAGCAACAGCATCACAAACATCATCACCCACACATCCGCACTGAAGGGCTCTGGAGGGAAGAGAGAGGAAAGAGAGGAGGGGGAGACAAGGGAGAGGAGGGATTGAGGGAGGGAGTGTGGACGGACAGAGATAAGGAAAAGAGAAGAGGGGGGAAGAAGGTTGTAAGGAGGAGGAAGATGGGGAAGTGGCGAGGGACATTGGGATAGCAGGAGGAACAGGGAAAAAAAGCGCGAGGGCGGCAAAGAGAAAGAGAGGAAGAGAAAATGAAGCAAGAGAGGAAGAGGGCAAGTGAGATATGCAAATGTAGTGCGCCAGATTGAGCAGAGGAAGGAAGAGTCAGAGAAATGGAGTAGGAGTGGGAAACATAAGAGGGCAAAGAGGCAGGGAGCAGAAAAGAGAATAAATACACAGTTAGCCATTTTATCATGTACTTCAGTGTACCTCTTCATGGCACAAATGCATTAAAACTGGGCTCTAATTTGTTCACTAAACCACTTTTAGAGGTGGAACATGGAAGTCAAGTTGCCCAGAGTCTGTCAGGAGGGCCGCCAAAAAGACAAGACTGCTGCATCAAAATCAAACTTTACTTGTTAAGGACAATAATGTTTGAAACCAAGCTGGTGTGTCTGAGTCAAAACAGCTCAACATACCAAACATGTAGATATGAAGTATTTGAAAATATGATGTACAGTTTCCAAGTTATACAGTTACTGTGTTTGTAATTATTATAACAGTCCTTATGGTAAACAGGGGCTGTTTCCTCTAGATCCCCACCTGTGGTATCTACTGTATGATGCAAATCACAACTTTGAAGCTTAAATGATTTTGGCTGTTAAGCCACTTTTCTTGCCAAAATAATAACAAGTTGGCAAACCATGGTCCCAGCACTGAATGCACTTGAACCAAAAGCTACCATCCTTCAACCAGAAAGATTAGGCCTTTACTGAACAGCTGGTTTAATGATGTCAACAGTTTCCCAATATTGAGACAAAAAAGAATGGCACCTGAGTGTTGCTTTTGTGTTTTATGATACCCTCATAGTTATGATGTTCATAAAAATGTCAAATGTCTCCTCCTTTCACCCATCTCTGCCACCATCCCTCAGTTTCTGACAGCCAGCTACACTGTTCCTCACCTAAGAAGGCCGAAGGCGAAACGGTGCCGTTGCTACGGGAGACCATGACGCTGATGCCCGTCTCAATGAAGGGAACAGAAAAGTCGATGACCTCTGACCTCTCCTCGTTGATAGTCAAGGAGCCGACGGCCATGTGGGCGTTTTTTAACACCACCTAGACAGAAAACAGGAAGAAAAATAGATGTCTGTCGTTTGAACATCCACCAACTCATCCATCCAACAAACCAACCATCTACTGCAGCACTGTGAAGTAATGGAGTACACTTTAAAGGAAAAACCTGCTCTAAAACTTCAATTTTTCCCTGAGGGGAAAACATTCAAACAACAAATTCTATCAACATAGTTAAGAATAGCTTATAGTTAAAACAAACTGCATAAAAATAGGATACCACACTATCTGTTCATTTGAAGGTGATTGTGCCGTCTTTCTCAATGTGAGTGATTCTTGTTGAGAAATTTGACAGGGACAAAGGTGAACGTCTTTACAATGTGCACTTCAACTGGAATTAAAATGGCTTTTGTGTTGCATTTCCATTGTTGTTGTTTTTGTTCTCATTTCACTGGAGCAATTATACAGACAAAGTCCACTCTGCTGCAGAAGAGGATGACATGGCAATTTGTCATCTGACCACAATACAATTCAGCAACAAATCTGTTGTGAGTAAAAGGGAAAAGTTGTAGTTGTTCTTGCCATCTCCCATAACACATATGAAGCTCGCAGCAGATTCAGGCACTCTCTCTTTTAGCTGCAAAAAGGTACTTTGGGAAATGTAGGAAATCAAATTTCACATAACAACAGATGGGACAGGTTGTGGGAAAGTGGGTGCATGAAAAAAAGTGGAGAAAGACTAAAAACAAGAGCAAAACAAGACAAAGAAATACATGAAAATGGAGACATTAGATGAAAGAGATGGAGCACGGCAGGTAGAGACAGGAGGCCAACAGACACACACAGACACACACACAGGGCGCTCAGGGTGGACACTCGTGATGTTTACCAGGGGAGGGAAAGAGAGAAAGAAAGAAAGAGGGTGGAAGAAAGTGGGTTACCACAGTGGGTCATGTCTGCCTGAAATAGCTGCCCCAATGCCTCTCCTTCCTCTACCTGCCCCCCTCCTTCCAGTACCTCTGCACAGGTAGTATATTTAGCCCCAAATTCTACAGCCCTACAGCACAGGGGTAAAGTGGGACGAGACTGTCTCACTGAGTTAATAAGGCGTGCGTGACTCAAAGCTCCAGTATGTGCTTCAGTGATAGAGAGAGAGCGAGAGTGTGTGTGTGTGTTTGTGTATATGAGTGCATATGAGTGAGTCATAAAGGGAAAAAGACAGTGTAAGAGAAGGGAGTGAACCTTTGTTCTCTACCTGTGAAGTGGACCTTTACAGGCAGGGAGAATATTACAGACAGAAGTGTTTGTGTCTGTCTGTGTCTTGTGTTGTGTGTGCATTTGTAACTTCCCAATCTTGCTTCTTCTAGTGGCATGCAAGTACAGATCTGCATGTTCACTTGCGCATGAGTGTGTGTGTGTGTGTGTGAAATTCATGAACGTCTCCCCGGGGAAGAGAACAAGTCCATCCAGCAGTATACTCACTTCCCCTCTCTCTCTCTCTCTCTCCATTCGCTCTCTCCATCTCCCTCCTACGACTTGTTCTCTCTGTGTTATGAAAGTGACCCATGTGGGTGTTATTGAGAATGAGATAGCGCAGATTTGCGTTTGTGTGTGAGTATGTGTCTAAACTGGTGTGTGATTGTGTGATTGTGTGTGTGTGTGTGTGTGTGTGTGTGTGTGTGTGCGTGCATGTGTATGCATACAAATGTCTTTATGGGATTCTGCTAGTGAGGCCAAACTCATGTAATCAAGTGTATTGCCTCTAATATTTTAAATTATGAGCATTAGGGGCAGCACAAGTCAGTACAGCCCATGAAATCTGACACCAACTGCTAGAATCAAATTAGGACAAAATACAGACCTTCTCAAAGTGTTCATCGATTTTTTTTCTTCCTTTTTTGATCTTTCATCTTTCCAAGCTATGGCAAATTGTGTAAAGGCCCTCTTGTGAGTGGTCAGGAGTGTGCTGAAGCACGTCCTTCTGTGTGTATGTGTCAGCATCAGTCCAGATCCCTGTCCATTAAGAGTGTGACATATACTGTAGTTTTGGCCATGTTCCAGCTGGGGAGAGATATAGGCTGGGTTTTGTTAGATACAGCAGATATGGCTGCACTATGGTGATGTGTGTGCATGTATGTGTGACAGAGAAAAAATAGAGATAAGTGTGACCGCGCTGTGCACATATGGAAGCAGTCTGGATCTGTGTTCCTGTGTCCACGTGTCTGCATTCATGCACGTATTCGCTTATTTCTGTGATCATTCATGCGGAAGTGTCCCTTGTCGGAGTGTGTGTCTGTGTGTGAATGAGAGAGGTAGATGAATGCCCTCCTCCCTCCTCCTAATGACCATCCATCTGTGGAGGTGAGAAGGAGATGGCACATTACAGCGCTTTTAGTCAGGGTGATAGAGTTTATTACAGGTGACCACACTTACAGCTCAGTGCCCACTAAAGACACAGGCTGACTGGCAACACCACTAAAATGGCTTTATATAATAGATTAAATGGGTCAGTTTAATGTAAATTGAATAGCAAAAGTTTTAAGGGGAAACACTTACACATTATCTTGCCTTGACTTGTGAAGGTTATTCAAACTTCAATGTCCACACAAAGAGGGACAGGGCGCATTTTCAACCTGTGACCTTTGGGGTGCTATTGATCTGTTTGCCTTGTCCTTCATTAACAAATCGCCAAAGTGAGACAGCACAAGTGCAGTTCACTCTTCAAGGTGGAAGTACGAAAACTGACAACGACCTTACCTTGGACCAATGTCGATTGGAGAATGTTTAAAGCCCAAGGTGAATTGTTGCAGCTGACTGAACTGTACACACCCGTGGGTGAGGTGCTTAGCCCTTCTGACATAAGTGTTGGGCCTGACGGGCAGAGGGTTGACCCGTAAATTCAAGGTATGAAAACACACTTCAAAGGGGTAAAGGTACAGAAATGAACCCTTGAGGCAGCTCCCATGGAAGCTAAATATAGCACAGGTCACTGGGCTCAGAAGGGTGAACGCAGACTGTAACTCTGTCATCCCTTTGATCTTTTCTTCACCTTCACCTACACCTCAGCAGTAATTCTGACTTTCTTGATTTGATAAACTTTCAGAGGGTTTAAACAAATATTACGAAAACCCTGATGCAGAAACTAGATCAATTGCATGGTAAGGAAAATTTACACATTATTTTGTGGAGATGGGTAAATTCAAAAGCTGCAAGACTCACATGATATAGATTTCCAAATTTCCAAATTTCCCCTGGGGATTAATAAAATATTCTGATTCTGATACAGATTTATTTTGTAGTAGGTCTTTCTTTCAGATACTGTGGGAAAGAATTGGAACTTGTGCTGCTTTAGTTTTAACAAACTAAGTGAGACTTAATTCATCATTGTTGGCAACAAATTCAGAGAGCAAACCTACAATAAGTGATGTTGAAACTGAGAGTGTCTGAAATCATTGAATGATAATGGATAGTAAATTATGCTGGCAACCTTTCATACAAATTATCTCAAAGCGAAAATGTAAAAATCTATTATACTGTGTTAATTTAAGGACTGATGCAGTTTGTGTTGTTCACTCATACTACCATACATCCCTTACTCTGTGGAAGTATGAGGATATGCATAGAAAATAAATTTAAAAGATATAAGTACAAGTACAAGCAACCAGCTGATGATTAACATTGGAAGACAAACATTCATTCAAACAAATCATGTCCAAACGGTGTTTAAGAAGAGGACGTTGGTTTGATTTGAGAGTATTCGGGAAAATTCATGGAAATGAAAATGGGTGGCACATAGTGTAAGTTTAGGAAAAAAATACCATAGAAATAATAAAAATATATGATCAAAGCAGCATGTTAAAGTTATAACAGTCAAATTTTTCTAATGTTTCTTTTCAAATATATAACTAAATAGAAGTTTTGCAATCAAGGTAGGCGTAATAAGCTGTAGCTTCACTCTATTTTCATGGGTAAATTTCCCAAATTGTATGTAGAAATAAATATATTCCAATCTCAATTTTGCAGCAGGGCTGTCCTGAAACAGAAGTAAAAAGTCATTCTCTGTCTTTACCTGATACTTTGCCAAATATGCTTAAGTTTTTAGGTAACGCAAACAGACGCTCTGACTGCCCACATATCTTCATATCACCATTTAAACAGCAGTAACATTAATAATGATGATATGGTGTTTAAAGTATAAGTTAGGTGCTATCTTACTTTGTGAGCAATGAGATTGTTGAATAATTTATACCATGACATGCACAAAGAGACTTTATTTGTTGACTTGCTACATCTGGTGGCCTCCCACTCACTGAACATTTAGAGTAGTGGATAGAAAAGCTTTCAGATTTGGCCACTTTGGTGATGTTTTATAGTCAGTCTGAGTGGTTTTAGTTGGTTTGTATCTGACACATATGTTACACAGTTACTGACAAAGTAATCTACAAAAATGCACGTAAGAAGCACAAGCAGACAAAGACAGACACGGGTTATCGCCTCACCTCGCCCACCATGCCATTCCATGTTCCATTGATCTTCTTGCCATGTTTCCCATTAGTAACCAGGTACAGGTCATAGGTGAACTTGACAGATTTGGCAATCTTCTTTAAGATGTCAATGCAGAAACCCTTACAGCAACGCTTGATGTAGATCCCTGATTCCTTTGTCTGATTACTGCATAGACAGATAAACACATGGATAGACGATTATTTAATCAAATATGTACTTCTGTCTGAACTGCTAATTGTAATCATGATTTGGTGGCTCTGGCACCATCACTCTCACACTGTGTGAACTGATTCTACCTCTGGCTGTGCGAAGCTGCCATGGGAAACTAACATCATTCACAAACAACATTTAGACAGTTGCCAGTTTTTTTTCCTTTTCATTCCTACTTTGGTCAGTTCTACAGGAGGTAAATCTGGGAGCCACTGTGGCAGATGGACAGAAAAAACACTTACTACTCAACAGAAATTATGTTTTTGTTTTGTAATGAATTCTTATTCTTGTTCCTTGTTCTTGGTATTTCACTGCAGATTGTGACACTGATTTGGTATCTGAGCATTGAGTCTCACACTGTCTTGATCTGTTTCCGGCAGGGTACAGTGTTCCTCATGCAGGTCCCGCTAAGCGGATCCACGTCCTCTACAATGACGAACGGCGCCTCCTCCAATGTCACAATGGACAGGTGGTCATCCTCCCTGGTTGCTGCCCCACCATACAGTTCATAGCGAGGCCACACATGGTACTTCATGGACAGGGAACCATTCTCCCATTTACCCACCTGGACAGAGATACAGCAAACAAGCAAATCATACATGGTTTAAGATTTGATTCCTTTATTTTTTTCAAATAAAACTGCATGCTTGATACCTGCGCTTATGCAGGTCAGTTGACTTGAATTCTTTTAGGAGTCAGTCTGAGTAGGTCACTCATTGACTCAGTGATAATAAATATAAAGTGAAGTAAACACATGAAATGAATCACTGGGCAGGAATCCAATTCAAATGGAATTGAATGCAATTGAAATTCAACACAGAAATAACTGCAAACATATGCCAAAGTTCAGTCAACCAAAAAGCAAAGATGAGTTTGTATGTTTGTTATGCAAAAACCTTGTCATTCTAAAAATTAGGTTTTTGCCTCATTTTCTAATTGTGATAAGTTCAACAGCCAATATAACAACAATAATAAAAATGAATAGGAGAGAGACAGAGGAGAAGAGAGGAGAGGAGAGGAGAGGAGAGGAGAGGAGAGGAGAGGGAGGGCTGGGACCCAGTGCAGAGAATGAGAGCAAGGTTAACATGAAGGGCAAGACTGAAACGGAGGAAAGAGCAGAATTCAGATCAGGAGGAGAGGGTGGAGAGAGAAACAGGGAGAAAAAGAAGTGGATGGAAAGATATGAGAATGAGCTGACTTTACAGAGGGAAAGGAAGAGACCGCACTATACATGAAGCAAACCAGTCAAGAGAGAGAAAGAAAGCTGGAGAGCTCATTCAGATGGCTCTTCTGTAGACAAGTGTCCAGCCGTACGTCTGGAGGGCCCTCCAACCCTTGTGTCTCTACTTCACAGAATAAGCATCGTCAATTAGTCAATTTCCTCCAGATGCCGGTCACATGAAACCATACCTGGAGACTATGTCAGTGCCCTTTCCTCTACAAGTGCCCGATAGGCCATTTTCATCAAGGGAGTGATGTGGGTGGAAATGGATAAGGATCATCAGATAATTTGACACACTTTAATGGGAGATAGGGGAGGACGGGGAGCTGTGGGGTGAGTGTGTAAAGTCAGGATTGTTAAATATGTAAATATACACGCACACAAACACACACACACAGACACTGACACACTGCACTCCAGGGAACACAAACTTGGCAAGGCTGCCTGGAGTGGACAAGCTGAGCCTGTGTATCCCTCGGGCACAATGCAGCCTTCTTCTATCTGCACAGAAAGGGTAAGTAAGTGATAGAGACAGACAGGGATGGAGAGAGAAAGGGAGGGAGGGAGGTTGAGAGAAAAGGGTTAAAAATCAGCCTGGAGGGGAGTAACCAGGACTGGACACTACAGAGTCTTCACACTACTTCAAAGGTGCAGTGGAAGGATGGTTGTAGGAGCTGGAACTCATTAGGATCCAAGAAAAGTGGTTCAGCTGGAAGTCAAGCTAAGAATTAAACATGAGTGAGGGAGTGAGAGGAGGAGGAGGAGAGAAGGAGTGGTGCAGGTTGCAAGGGGAGAAAGAGAGAGAGGGGAGACAGGAGGGGAGCGATTCACCTTGTTCTCTGATCAGAGGACAGAATATAGATTAGAGAGGAAGAAAAAAGAGAGAAATACGGAGAATAAAGAATAGGGGAAGTCAAATGAGTCAGACTGCAGAACACAGATACAATAGAGAAGGAGCATCAGGAAACAAAGATGCATGATGGTGACTTTTCAGGTGGTGAGGTGAATCATGTTCACTTAAGGTTGTTGGTTCAGAGTGTGACTCAGGATTATTGCTGCCCAATCTGTGCTGCCACGTTCTGCCATCCATGCTTGGAGAATATTTCTCCTTTAACCTTCATTATCTAGACTTGTAGACTTATTTAGAGTGGGTGTACTGGGCAGTTTCTACATGTAGAGATGTACATGCACAGTAAAACTTTGTTAAATAAAAACTGCAGCATTTAAAAAGCAAATTTAAAGCAAATTGATAAAAAAGAATTACACAAGTGAATTTCTGTCTCTCCTTTGTAGGGTTTTTTTTTTATTATCCTTGAAGCCACTCGTACCAATGTCAGGTATAACAGTGTGCTTTGTCAGAGCTTCAAGTATTTTCAGCCACAAAGTGTTAAAGGAACAAAATGTTTGCATTATGCAATATATCAGGGATAGTAACAGCTCTGTGTACAGGAGAAAGAAGCTGACCAGTTGTGCTCACAAAAACACTCACAGTCCATTCACATTCACTTGTGTTGAATACTTCTATAATAGCAAATGAGGAATAATCAGGAAAGGATAATCAGGTGAGAACTTCATCAACTTGATTTGATAAATGAGGCCCCTGAGATGGCTCATCATGGTTCAGCTCCCACAAAAATCTGAGGTCCTGTGACAGTAACTATCCTGACTCTCACTGAACTACAGCTTCTGATAACTGCATCACCTCTTGTCAAAACTACTGTCTGTGTAAGTTGTTTTCTAAAAGTCAAATGCTGACAATTTCAACAAACACAACCACAATCTTATGTGAATGTTTATGAAGCATATTTAAATGAACACTAACAAATATACAGTCACATGACCACAGGTGATGTTTTTGGTGATATTTTTGGCTGGACTACAACAGCAGGGCCAGAATGTGTTGAATGTGACTTACTGAGTGATGAACTTACACCATTGGTCAGCCAAATACTGTGTGACTGAGTGATAAGGTTATACCACTGGTTGGCTGAGCAAGTGTTAGAGTGTTCTGTGCTCAAAAAAGCACTGTTACAATTTTGCTCCTTTGTTGCTACATTTACCAACTTTTCTGACCCCTTCACTGGCTTTTTTTAGTGACATTTTTTTTGGATTAACACCAGCTACTTCCTGTAGAAGAGAGTTGTCAGTATTGCCCCTCAAGTGCGAGGTCTTTCCCTTCGCAGGCACACCTGTCTAAGCTGACTGCACAGCAGCTGACATAGCTGCGAATGAGCTTCTAATTTTCTCTCTGAGTGATCATTGTCCCCATAAATATAGCCAAAAACTCAGCAGAGCTGCTATCTTTAACTGAGGTGTATGGTGGTTATGAAATAAAGATTTTAGCAATGCAGAGCAGCAGCTTGGAAATGTCTTGGAAGTGACTGCTGGTTAATATACAATCCTAAAGGAGCTATTTGTAAGTTTTGCTGTTGCTACATGGCCAACATTAGCTTAAATGGTTACTGACCAGAAGAAGAAACATTGCAAGTTCAAGATCAAATTAAGCTAAGAGTCATCTCCAGTGGTGAAAAGCAGCTCTCTTGTAAGGCTGTAATCTAAGATCTTACAATAGCTGCAGCTCTTTGAGAAAATGGCAAGCACACAGCTGTTAATGCTAACGTTGGAATGTAGCAACAGCAAAACTTACCAACTGCTGCAGAAAAAAATGTAAATGAGAACAGATTTAATGTGAATTTGATTGTATGGAGTGGAAGACAGAGGAAAACTGTCAAACTGATACTAGACAGATTGCAAATGTGACGCAGTCCTGCCATGTAGCAGGTTTTTACCTTGTCTTGTTACTTTACTTTCTCCGTGTGAGTTCTGAGTGGATCTCTTGTGGTCAAAAGAGTTATAAGAGAGAAAACTTTTTGGCAGATTAAACTCCCCAAAGTGAAGGATGATTTCATAAAAATACTACATAAATAATGGTTAATGTTAAATAGTTTATCAAACTTTTAGAATGAACAGCTGTGGACTCCTGCAGCAAATCTTCTATATCACCACTCTGGAGTCTGTGCTGCTGTATATTGCTCAAAGGCACCTTTGCCTAGTTGATAATATCTAATCAGGGTGGCACCTATAAAGCTTAAGGCTTAAAATGCTTGAAAAGTAAAAATCACTCGATAAGAGATGTAGATAGAAAGACAGATAGGTACTTATGGACCAATCAGGTACTGTACTTACAGAATACAGCTAACTCCCTGCCATCGCTACCACCCTGTTGTTCTTTCTTAAACACTATACAAATTATTTAACAGTTAATATAGGGAGACATTTGGGTTTTGATTGGAATCTAAGATATATGTATGATCATTTTGGACTATTTTTCTTATAATTTAATCAGCAACATGAACACAGATGTGCACACACACACACACACACACACNTAGGCAACAGGTTGCATATTATAACATTGCACTGCACTCACTTGTAGACTGGTCGTATATAATACTTTACATTACATGTAATTTACATTACCTTAAGACTGTTGCCTGAAAATGGCAGCTGAGAAGGAGCTGCACATGTGTTGTGAACTTTCAGTGTGGCACACCGCCGCCGTGTGGTCGATTCCCAGTCGTTTGCTCGACTGTGCGGTGCTGGATTGATTACGCCTGGCTCGCTTCACCCGCCGGACAATCACAACATCTCTCAGACATGGCAGCGCTGTCATCGCCGCTACGAGTCTGTCGGGGGATACTGAAAGAGCTGCGTGCCATCCAGGGACCGAGCTACAAGCAGTCTCTGGCCTACAACCATGTCATGGACCAGTTTCGTAAAAATAAGGCGAGTTTCCCACCGACTCCGTTTCGGCTAACGTTGGCTAACTTAGCTTCTATCGCAACCTGGGTGGCTAGCGTTAGCTAGCTCTTGAATCATAACGTTGTCATTTTGCTGGTTATGCTAAACATCTGTTGGGCTTCAGCCTTTTAAAAACACAGAAATAAAGTGGATAACCAGTCTGACTCGGGTTTGTTGGGTTTTTTGTTGTTATTGTTTGTTTTGATTGTTTTTTTTTGCCAACTTTGTCATAATTTCAAGCAAGAGCTCAACGCAAGGTGACTGTGAGGCGGAAGGACACGTTAACATTAGCCGGAAGCTAATGAGCCTTAGCACAGCTCCGTGTTAAGACGCAGGTGTTGAACTACACTGAATCTAATGGGTAATTAATTATACGTCTTTACGTCACCGTTGACTTCTGCTTTAATATGAACCCAAACGCAATTAATTCACAGCATCGGGTCCTCTAATTATTGACATGATGAATCTCATGTAACGTAAAAGTTTGGAAAGTTTCATTAAACTATACGTTATCAATATAAATTTTTGTAAATAGGTCGTTGTATGTGGAATAAACACAAGGTGTTATTAGTCCTAAATTCAACTGTATAGTTATAATGGATATAACTAATCTTAACAATGTTTACAAGTATCATGTCTATTCCTTATGTTTTTCTGTTTATCCAACACAGCTGCCTGTTGAAATTAAGAGTTGGGGGTTAGACACATATAGGCTTAAAGCTTGCATTACTTATGCTTGGGAGAATATGGCGTACCAGGGTGGTTGAATATCTGTAGTCAGTGAAGCAAAACAGCTAGGAGGAACTCTTGCCTGTCAGTGTGTATTTGTCCCAGCTCTGAAAAGACCCGCAGGCATTATCATGTATATGTAAAGCTCTGAAGGGACTGGACCAAATGCTTGCTGTCCATGTAGCTGCTGTGGTTGATGAAGGGGAAAAAAAACATTGTAGCAGAAAACCCTGGCACATCTGTTTATGTTTTTGTCTCAGTTATTGGAGAGTCCATGTTGTCCACCAGTTAGACCTTTAGACTTTTCTTTAGAAATGTTCATTTGTTTCTTTTTCTTGGAGGTGACAGACTTAATAAACAAATACCAAAAAAGAAAGCTATTCCAACATCATGGAAATGAACTGACCATTTTGCAGCACTGTTGGTTTTATCCATTTGTTATGATCTTGTAAATCATCTTATCTTCGCTGATATTTTCTCTTTTCCGCCACCCACAGGTAACAGGAGAAAGGTACTGCCGTGCTCAGCAGGAGGCACACCATGCCTCCCACACATACCTGTGTTTGCTGGCATCTACCAGGAATCACCTGGCCCTGCACAACCTTTACCACGGCAGGGGAGAGCGTAGCCCAGAAGAAGTGGCAGGCCTAGTGGGGCTCAGGTTGCCCACTCAGCCAGGAGGCAAAGGCTGGGAGAAGTGAGGACAAGGGACTGCACAACATCCTGAAACTCTTCAAAAATTACTTTTCTGTGGCTCGTTCATCTGGCCTCATGCAATTCACTACACTGCAAAGGGATAAATATTTGTCCAGAGTCAGGCAGATTGGAGCCTGTGCCGTCATGGACTGCTTCAAGGGGGCACCTGTCATGTTGTTCTTCCAATGGTCAAGGAGGGGATGATGTGATTATAATCCGATCTGTGAAACTGTGAAAGTATTAGATAAAAAATCTGTTGCTGAGCTATAAATCTACTGTACCCTGCAGCTTATCTACACCTGCTTTTATTTGTGTTACCTAACTGTTGAAGTATTATTTGAAAATCAAAAAAAAACTTTTTCATTTTGATTAATTTGTTCCACACACTTTATAGGTGCATCCCAATAAACTAGAATATTGTGGAAAGGTTTGATTTTTTTTTTTTGATTTTTTTTTTTTTCCATAATTTAATTAAAAAAGTGAAACTTTCATATATTCTCTCATCTTTCTTTAATCACTACAGTTTCAAAAATCAAATAATCCAGTATCTCATTGTCCACGTATGTACTCAATACTCAGGGCTTCTTAAGTGGTGTGGCATGGAGGTGATCAGCCTGTGGCTCTGCTGAGGCCTTATTGAAGCCCAGGTTGCTTTGATAGCGGCCTCCAGCTCGTCTGTATTGTTGAGTTGGGCGTTTTTCATTTTCCTCTTGACAATACCCCATAGGTTCATTATGGGGATTCTCTACTCAGCTAAGTGAGTTAACTGGCCAATCCAGCTCAGTAATACATGTCATTTTTGAGAGTATTTACTGCTTTACCTCAAAGGTTTGTTTTAAGGCAGCTTACAGAGGTTAAAAGAGACAGTGTTGGTGTTGCCTTGTACATTACTGGTAGATTCTCCAACATGATGTGACGGACCAATAGGAAAAGTCTGAAAAATCCTAATAGTACATTCCAAATACAGGTAACCTGCAGCAGCAAAAAGGCTCAGTGGTAACAAGGAAACCACAATTTGCTTAATAAGTGCAACATACTAACCATGTACTGCTCATGTTGCTGTGAGCCCAGATGGATTCCTGTGCTCTCTCTCTCTCTCTCTCTCTCTCTCTCTCTCTCTCTCTCTCTCTCTCTCTCTCTCACCTGGTCTCTCCATCTTCAGCTCCCTCACACAGCACCTAAGTTTTTTCTGGTCCAATGTTATCATCCCACTTTTTTCATTAAATCTACCCTTCCTGTTTCCTCTTCCTCTCCAGTGGTGACTAACATTGCCTTCAGAAAGAATTTAAATAGACTAACCCTAAAGCAAAGCAACACACAGTGACACAGGGAGGCAGACATGCACCAATGTGCTGCCCCAAACTAACACACACACACACACACAGCCCTGGAAATAAAGCCCGATGCATACTGACAAACCAAGGGCAAAATTTATATTGAGCCAAAAAAAAAGCAGGATGTAAATGTGCTTCTCCACACCCCACTGTTTAATGTGTCCCGGAACAGACAGCCATGACAAACACAATGAGAGAGAAAGTCCAACAAAAGCTGAGTGTCACTGAAGGTTACTCTGCATCTCTGCAGGGAGACTTGGAGGAGGTGACTCCCCATTGACTTCAGATGCATTTTTAAGCCACATGTGTGTGTGTGTGTGTCTGGGGGGGGGGGGGGGGGTATAAGCTGTGGAAAATGATGCTGTCATCTTGATGCCCCACTTTTGGTGAACTTAAACGTTTATGAGTGAAAGGCAGTGACAAGAGTCAGCGTCAAGATGGTAAGAGGAGGAGGAAGAGGAGGAGGAGGAGGGCGGAGACAGAGGTGGTGAGGAGTCAGCATCTGCAACTTCAGTCTCCGAAAAGACGAGAGAGAGAGAGAGAGAGAGAGAGAGAGAGACGCATCAGTTGTGTTCAGTGGAACAAAGCGCGCGCTCTTCTCTGGAGGAGAATTTGCGCTTTGGAGCATCTGGACATTGCTGCTGCAAGTGACTTCTTTTGTTTAGGTTTCTCCAGGAGCACATAAGGCCGAGAGAACGAGCTGACTGCAAAACAAAGCACAAGGACAAAGGGAGGAGAATCACTAACCCCAAGGAGCGGAGAGGAGCGGTGACCTGGCTGAAGCGACATGTTTGGCATGATCAAGAATTCGCTCTTCGGAAACACCGAGGAGACGGAATATAAACTGCTCAGCAGTGAGACGAAGGTAAGCAGTGAGTGCAGACACCTGTCACACAACTTTATCATTCTGATGTTTGTCTCTGTCCTCTGCGCCTCTCTCCGTGGCTTTTAGCGCAGGTGCATCTGTCATTACGCGCAGAAACCCCGCTGTTTGCGTGAATATTTTACACAACACTTAACTCTAAGTATGTTGTGTTATTGCAATTTCTAAAATTGCCATGAACTTTGTAGCGCTTCCGTGCTGCCGTCTGTAACGTTGACTGACAGCCTGCCTGTGAATGACTTGTGACCTATGAAGATGCCTGCTGAGCCGCAGCGTGGGGCAAAGGGGCCAAGCAGCCAGGGGCCCTCTGCCAATCAACCAGGCACAAATGAGCAAACATGGTGGTGACTTTTGTGTAGCCACAAAACAAAAATACACGTACACACACTAGAATAGAGTCAGAGAGGTTTTAAGGCTTTTCATTCATTGTTGTATGCAAAGTGACATTGTGTGACTGTGTGTGTGTGTGTGTGTGTGTGTGTGTGAAACCACAGCAGACAGGCTAACTGACCCTGCTGGGCTTGTGGTTAACCCATGAGCTGGGTGTGTATACTGATACACTGACCACGGCTGATGACATGGAAAACTGATGTCACAGAGGAGGAAGGGCATGCCCTTTCTATGTCAGCTCCTCATCCCTTTTTTATGTTTATGCATATGTTGTGATTGCTCATGTTTGATGTATGCACACGTTGGTAGGGTTCCAATAAGCTCAGTGATGTGTGTTGTGAACTGAAGCAATGCCTAACAGCCATTTCGAGGTTCTTCTCCAGTGCCCTCTTGACCCACAGAACACTACTGTAAATGTGCATCAAGCCATGTAATGTCATGGCCGGCGTGCGTGGCTTTGTGTGGTTATCTTTGAACAAGCAGCTAAATTTTCAAAGGGAGACAAAGGATTTCCAGCCCAACTAACCAGACAGGCAGTGAATCAAATGACCCAAGCTGACATACAGCCACAGAAAGGCAGATCTGTTCTGACACTGCACACTAACAACTCACGTCTGAGGCTGAAATTCAAAAATAGACCGTTGAAGCCAACAGTCTGTGTACAAATAATGATGTTAGCTTTTCATACTCACATTAAAACTGGAAAATAATGCACTTTACTGAAGAGCTGTCAGAAAACGTTTTGTTTCATCATGCTAAAAAAATGGAGAAATGGGATGTTGATGGATGGATGGTCTATAAACACAGCATAATGTCCAAGGTCACCACAGTGTCCTCACTTCCTCCAAATGTGGATGAGCCAGCACTGAAAAGTCAAAGCTGAACATTCATCAAATCTCTGGACTTGACTGAACAGCAGGTATTGAAATCAGAGATTGTCACCTGATCTGTGGAACACCCACCTGACTCTGACACCCTACACCCTTAATTAAAACTGACACAGAATACAGAAGAGCTGCCTCTCAGGGCATACACACGTACCTATGCACACACACACACACACACACACACACACACACACACACACAAACACATTCACAGAATCATATAGGTGAAATTTAGTTAGAGGTTTGCTAATAAATCCAAAAGATAATTTTAGCAGAAAAATTAAATGACAAGGCAGTTTAACAGCCACAGTGTTGATTATACCTTTTGTGTGCTTTGCTCCAGCACAGAGTAATTATCGCTGTATAAACTGGCATAAGAAAGCAGCTAAACACACATATGCACACAACAAGCAGACACATGACAGACAAATTAATTGCACCACTTAAGTGGAGTCAGGCTCTGCTTTCTTTGGTATGCCAGCCATACACAATGGTAATGGTGGTCCCACTGACAAGCCATATGGAGCCAAAGCCTTGTAATTACTATGCAGGAGCCCAAGTACCTGTCACAAGTTAGGACCTTTGTGATAGCGTAGTGTTATCTTGTATCTGTTGAGGACGGGCTATGGCTGCAGGGTCTGAGGGGGTGGGGAATGGAATAGGATGAGGTGGAGGAAAAGTTGTGAGTAACACAAATACAGTAGTTGAAAGATATTTAAAACCCCTGTGACTGGGGAATAGACCCAGGAGACATGAAATTAATTTACACGATGAAGACGAAATCATTAGCATGATATTCTTAGATTTGAATTTGAATCTTAGATGAGAAAACATATTCAAGACGCCCATGTAAGGATGAGAATAAGCAGTGGAAATTAGGCCCTGGGCATATTTCCATTGTTGTCTTTTTTGCTGCTTTTTAGAAAATGTTTATGTCTAAGAAAAACATATGAGATGCAAAATATTAACCAGTATTTTTTTCTTGTATTGGTAAACATTATAAGGTGTGAATGACAGTGGTATTATGAAGTAATAAGAAATTGCTCAAAGCCATCCTGTAAACACACAGATGAGTACATGCTAAAATACCACACAGTGTAACCACGCTCGTGGCATTTGAAGCCTGGCTCACAGTCTCCACGGTAACCAGATTCCTTCAGAACCTATTAAAGTTATTGCTCAGCAGCGTAGTTGAGTGACTGTGCTCCACATTAACCCCACTTAATCATATTTAATGCAAAACTGTTGCATCATATTAACACTGTGTGTCTAGGGGGGTAGGGGCGAGTTGTGTGTGTGTATGTATGTGTGTGTTAGCATTTGCGCTGTTATGTAAGACCCTGCCTATTATTCTCTGTAAGCTGACTGCACCCTGCAGAGCAGAAGAAGAAATTAAATCAAATCAGTGTGAATATGTTTCATCTGCATCTTATTATTTGACTACCCACATTAGTTTCATACACACACACACACACACTGAACCCTGCCAGTTCAGGGCTTTTGTGCTTAGGAGCAGATTGTCAACATCAGTGTGTCAGAGGTGAATCATATATCTGATCTTTACCTCTGCCCTGCACCCATTACTAGGAGGAGAGCAATTGTGTCTGTGTGTTGCATAAAAACAATTTCTTCATTTGTGCATATGTGCATGCCACAGTGTGCAGCTGAGGTTGGCCGACTGATGATTTCCCTCTCCTTAGGATGGAGTGAGCTTTGAGGTGCGGCGATACGATGCTGCCAAATATGCTGTTGTCTCCTCAGAGGGACGGACTTTTGACCAAGTGACAGGGGAGCTGGTGAGGAAGCTGCTCATGTACATCGGTGGGAGCAATGAACAAGGTAAACTATAGACAGCAGACCTCCTGGTGGATCATTGCACTAAGATATGTTCATTAATATTATAGGCCCTGATGTGGCTCATGAACTGCCTCTGTTATCTATCCTGTTGCTATAGTTAAGAAGTGCTACATATTTTTATTTTTAAATCGCACAGATAGGAAACATATAAGCCTTTTAAAAAGACATGAAATGGATAATTTATTTAATCTAATAGAGAGATTTTCTTAGTGGGAGCAGAAACATACTACATTATTAAAAAAGGGTTTTTCACTAATCTTTTTTACATAATTAATCATGGCTCTCTATGGAGTGACTGCCTTATCCTTCAGAGAAAAAATATTTCTTTTTCTGGTGTTCTTGGTGAATTTATTTAATCTAATTCTAATCATTTTCTTTATTTGTGAGATGTTTTTGTTATGTTCTGTGGGTATTTGGGCTGAAAGTAGTTTGGATTCTTATTTAAGCTGGCTGACCTGAAGGTGACTCAGCTTTATTGGAGGATACATCTGAATAATGCTCAGACACTAATGTCCTTTGAGTTCATGTGTCCTCACTTTAGGTCAACAGACAAACATAACCTCGGCTGACTAAAAGTGCAAACCAGGCCTCGGTGCAGAATTATCATTTAATTTGTTTGCTATTTATAGAGGTCTGATTTACATGGCCTGTTTATTTTTCTTTTTTGCAGTGTGAGAATAAAAACTTCTGTATCAGCGTTGGCATTTGAGTAATGATATAATGTACCCAACACAAAGCCGCACAAATCCTGACCTTTAGTTTTTGCTTTTCCGGAGACTAGAGGACAGGGTAGTTTCTCTGCCCATGTTTTCCCTTTTTTTATACACACTTTTTCATCTTCTCAGGTGAGGCCATGGGTACAGCAGCTCCCATCATCATCACAGTGTACCCACGGAATGACGGCGTTCTGTCTCGCCGGTTGGTGGTCGGCATCCGTATCCCCTCCATCTACCAGCAAAGCCCCCCAATTCCCACCGACAGTGCCATCAGGATTGAGGAGCGACCTGGCATGACTGTCTATGCTCTGTATGTGTATCATTTAAATATCATGAGTATATACTGTATATACAAGGACCAACAGTTTAAGACATATAGCTTGTGGTATTATAAAGTACATGTAAATTTTAGATGCTGCAAAACTGCTGACTGTACCTTCAAACCAATTATAGCTGACAAATGCAGTCTGTGTGTGCTTTTTAAGTCCCTGTTTCTCTCCAATGCAACAGTGCACCCATGAAGAAGTCCACATAACTCACCCCATTTAACACTCTAATTATACACCTAATTTAGATCTTTCCTGAGTTCACAGGCAGTTTGGAGGCTTTGCAGCGGAGAGCGAGTACAGAGCAGAGGCCTTACGTTTGACACGTACCCTGGGTGAGACGGCCCCTTTCCAGCGCAAACAGTACTTCTGCTGTAGCTACGACCCACCACTCAAGCCTTACGGACGCCGCAATGAGGTGTGGTTCTTACAGGAGGAGCCGTAAGAGCTGCTGGATCCCAGTCAAATCTCATGCTGAAGTCTTTACTGAACCTTAACTACCCTCTCACACCTGACAGCCCTGTAGCTCTAATAGTATTTGATTGGTAAGAGCAATATGGTGACCTGCTAGGCCTTTGAACACAGAGATTACCCATGTTGCCTTTACCCATCTAATCTTCTTGTCACACATACGGTATGATTGCCACACTGACGTTAGGTGTTCAAGCAGTGGGGCAATGTAGAATTCAACATCAGTGCAGTAGCGTTCTCTCATTTCATTATCACTTTCTCTGTATTTTTGTTTCTGATTAAAAGTCACTGCTGTAGCTTAGAAACAGAACGTGTGTGATAAGAGCTACCAAAGGCAACTAGAAAAAAGTGAACATAGGAAAATAGAAAGTAGCATACCTCTCTTGTTATACTATCGCCTCTGGCTTACAGGTGTGAAAACAGAAAGTAACTGTGAATAATCTGTAGTTAAATACAACTGAGCTGATTTTTTTTCATTCCTTTGACAATTACATGTTACTTCAGGGTAGATAAAGTCCCTGTAGAGCTCCTATCATCCTGAAGAACACAGTAGGGCTTTGCACATCTTTAATCTAGTTTACAATATAGGGATGACTACAGAGAAATGTATAAAATTAATGTTAGAAACTTGGAAGTAAAAAGCACACATCCTTTCCTGAGTCAGGAACTAGGAAGCAACAGGAGATGAGCCATAAAGTAGAACTAGTCTTTATGAATTAACGGGTGAACAGCTGTGAGTGGAAACTAGCTAGCTATTGGTGTTATAAACTTTGTGATTACATGTTGATCCATGAAGCATTTTGTGTAGTGAATGTTTTGTGTTTTAATGCATGACAATGCCATCTTTATTTATTCGGACTCTTGAAACAGTGTTATGCAAGACATCTGTACAGTGTGATTTTCTGTGATAAGAGTGAATATAATGTTCAGGTTTGATAGTGTTTCATAACATAATAAATATGTTATTCAGTTAGAGTGGATCATTCCAACTGTCACATTTCTTTTTCTTTCCCATTTTGTCAGGGACCGTATCTGTAACAAAAAGGTGTTAGGGTGTGACAAGCAAGTAAAAATAACTAACCTCTGTAGACAAGCACCATCTGTAGTTGGCTGTCACCAGCACAGAGCCATAAAAACCTTCAATCTGTTAGGCAACTCTTTTACTTTGGAAAATGACTGGCAATAAACTTAAATGATGGAGAATAAAGCAGGCAGTAGGCAGCAATTGTGAGTAATAAATTATAAATTTAGCATTAACATAAGTCTTAACTTAAAACTTATTAAAATTAGTTATTGAAACTCCAATTAAGTGAGTTTTAGAATGAGATAAACATGTTACAATTTAGGTTTCAAACTTCTGAAGGCCAGATAAAGGACAAAAATATCAAATTGTGAAATTTCATAAATGACATTTATTAGATTTTAATTGACAGACAAAAATTCAGCAAAAGGAATAAGAACTGCAAAAGAGTTATTAATATACAGATATTTGATAAACTCAAGCAAACTAAAAACCAAAACCCAATAAATGCTCTCCACTACTACTTTGTGCGAATAGTCCTTCAAACAGGTGTTAACTGATGCACATTAAGGGGGATGCAATTACACAGGCAGTTGGTGCCTCACCTTAGTTTAATTAGGAATAAATGGTTTGCATTAAGAAGTTGCGACAGTGGGCCAAACACTGATAGGCCCTTAATATATCAGCATGGCCCTGTAACCCCACACTTGTGTAATTACTCAGACAGCAGAGTTCTGGTTTCAGCCTGGCTTTGCATACATGAATACAATAGAAGGCAAGAGTAGAGAAACGGGTCATTCAGGTAACCCCAGTCGTGTATAACCTTATTATGTGAGGTTAAAATATTGCACATACATACACTTGTTATGTAAGAAAACTATCTGATCCCCCTTTTTTTTTTTCAAACTTTACACTGCACTTTTTGATATCATGTCCCTTTAAAGTATATTGAACTATGATGGGAACTGTGAGATATTGGTCATATAACTGGAAATACTTATACTGTAATTTAACTGATTTAGTGCAGGACCACATTGGTAATTTACGAAGGAAACTTAAACTATGAGAATCAGTCAGATATTATACTACTGGACACCAATCAACCCATTTCTGGTTTTGTATGTTGACAAAAAATACTGAAAGCAAAACTGTTTAGGAAACACACACCGTACTTGCAATGATATTGCAATAATACTTTAGTGCTCATAGTAGGAGTTTGCTATTCTTATTAACAACAGGAACTGCAATCAAGAAATTGCTACAAAATGTTTTGGTAATAAATCTGTCTTAAAAAAAAATATATCCCCCATACTGCCTGCTCCTCTCAGCTATTAATAAGGGCAGTTTAGGTGCCCTTTCCCACTACTAGACAGAAGTTAAATCAATCCCATTACTGAGAATGTTAATAATAATAATAATAATGAAGCTCTGAAAGGTCAGAGTTAAAAGTTGTCAGTTATTTTAGTTGAACTCAACTCTGAGGAATAAACAGTATTTCAAAAAGATGTGATTGCTGTTCCTGTATCAAAAATATCATGAATTCATTGGTGAATTATCACTGACATCTTTGAGCCTTCTCTTACTTGCATTTTCTTTTTTGTATTCTATGATTGAGTGGGTATCCATCAAGATTACTCCTTGCTTTAGAATATATTTAAGATACAGAGGAAGGGAGAGGAGTGTCATTGAACCAATGGAGCCTGAGACTCAGTTGTTTTTCTTGTTAGGAGAGTCTGGATAAGGTGCATATGGTGGAGGCCGCTCCTGAGTGGGAATAAAAAAATAAATAAATAAAAATACATATATATTTTGAATAAGCACCATTAAAACAGATCTCTTGTCAATGTCTCACAAATGTAACTGAGAAAACGACAAGCAGAGCAGCTTACCATGGGCATGTAGACATTGTGTGGATTGCTGGGGTTGTAATATGCGCTGCCTGCTGCTTCAGCCGCCTTGGAGTTACCTGTGCATAAAATGAGACATGACAAACATTCCAAGACAGTGATGACTGCTGAACATACTTAGGAACAGATGCTACAGCTCCTAACACTGAGGAGAACTGATGCGAAGAGCACAGTATTAATCACAACAAGTGACAGCTCCAGAAATCCATGAGATAAAATATAGTGGCACACCCTTAGGATGTATACAGGCAAACGTCCAACTCAAGCGCTTCCTTAAAATAGAGTTATGCCAGTCTGACATTTCAGCAGTGTACCAAGCTCACCCCATATTCAGAGTGAGACTGTTTTCACTGAAATCCACAAGGTGCCAGAAAAGAGTATAGGGAGGAGGGAAGAGGGGAGGTTGTTTATCCTTTGTAATTTTGATGCGTAGCAAATGAGACATCAGCACCCCTTTTTTGGTGATGTACTTTGAAGTGATTCACTTTGAGGCAGACAGATCAGATCTGACGGGTGCAGTGACATAGACATACAGAGTGGAAAAATAGAGAGAGAGAGAGAGAGAGAGAGCGAGTGAGAGACACAGAGAGAGAAACAGACCTGGAGGTGCTGTTGGTGCTGCTGTCCAGTTCTGGGGGGGTGCAGTCCAATTTTGGGGTGGCCCAGGGTAAGGGGGAGGTGGGGCCATGTAGTCAAAACCAGATGGGTACATTCCTGTAACACAGAAGACAGGCAGAAAAGAGAGAGCGGTGGAGTTTACAGGTCAATGGAGGTTACAGTCTTTCTGCAATTAGTTACACAGTAAAGACCCCCCAAAAAACAGACAAGATAAAAACAACAAAATTATGACAGGAAGAGGAGCATTATGTGTGCCTGAAGTGTTTTTACTTTGGCATAACGTGTATACAAAAACAGATATGTGCTGCACAGTGCATAGACAAATACATTGCACTTGCGGGGAAATACAACCTAAAGGCTAAAAGACTGTATGGACACATCTTAGAGCATATATTGGGTAGTTTCATCATTTTCATTGAAAGCATATAGGTGAAAGAAAGAAAAAAAAGAAAGTTATTTATAAAAAACACTAGTAAGTCAAACTTGAGCTAACATTTTAGCGAGTATTTAGCGATCTAGAAGGCATCCCACTTCATTTGTCATGGATTCCTTCAGTAGACTCTGGTAGACCATTGGCATTTTATAATCTACTGTATAGTGTACCTGCAGCAGCAGTTGGATAATTGTAGCCCATGTTGCCAGCAGCAGGGGGTGGCCCCTGGTAGAATCCATTCTGCTGTGGTGGGGGTGGATAGGGATAGCCATGAGTAGCAGGTGGAGTTGGGCCGTAGCCATTCATCATTCCAGGTGATGGATAGCCGTAAGAGGCAGCTCCATTCTGGGCCGGAGCAGCACGAGAAGCTGAAACACAGCAGCAGAAAATGTTCCCTTGAAACAAATAAACTGAAGCTTTCAAGTATTAGTGTAAGTATTAGTGTTCATGCACTCTGGGTTTTTCTTATATTTTTTTTTATTATATATTCTTATATACTTTTCACTGCATTTCACAGCTTATATTTCTTTGTAGCATTGTCACAGGATTTTCATATTTTTTCACCACCCTGTAAAGGTGCATTGAACTGAATATTTATTATTGTAAAATGCTTGAAGTATTGATTAAATAAACTAGCTAACAAACCATTTGTGGCCAGTTTGAAGAGATGCTGTCCCAAATCTATGGCTCCTCCACTGGGGAATGACATCTTAAAATGGGCCTGGCCCTCCCAGCCACCTGATGAGAGAGTAGACTACATTTAAAACAAATACATCTCAACAGAAACAACAGTGAAAATGTAGTATCTTATTTCTAATAATCTAACACACCTAATTTCATTATATTTTACAATAAGAGATTAACTATTATTGTGATTAGCATTATAGACACAAAACCTAGTAAGTCAAATCATAACTTAGTGACCAAGAATAAAAACATTAGGCCACCTACCACCAGGCTCAGCCGAAACTGTCCCTTTGATGTAGTTTGCTGCAAAGACTGGCTGCTCAATGCTACAGCCCTTCATCAGATAGTAGGGGAACATGGCTGAACCCAGGCAATCCTTGGTATTGCTGGACACAAACAGCAACTACACCGGTAAATGTGGGAAGAAGGAGAGAGCAAGCGGGAGTCATACAAGGGGGACTTATGAAAACGTTCACATTTCCAAACAAGAAGACAGCAGCAATAATAAGATGTAAAGTATGATGCAGGTTTGTCTCTACCCTGTAGGGCGTGAGGTAAACTGTGCCCTTCTTGGTCCCCTTCAGCAGGTCTGTCTTGCAGGTGACATCGCTGAACGACAGCTCCACGTTCTTACATTCCCTTAAAACACTGGGTCGAGCAAGTGAAAGTACCGTCAATCAGTTACAGCCTCTATACATGGTTCACGTGTACAACTATGGGAACATTACATGAAACTTACGCTGCAGCTGCATTTCACCAACTGTAATTTACCCCGTTTACATAATGTTAAAAGTGGCGACACTTCTGTTTTAACAAGCTGTCAACATCCAAACTAAAACTACCGCTACTTCCTGTTTTGATCATCGGCTAACGTTAGCCATCTTGCATAAACAAACTGGATATAAGGAGGGTCCTAAGTCGGTCAATAACAACATTATACCACACCAGTTTAACAAAGTAAACACGACATTTAAATTGACCTTATAACGTTAACTATTAACAAAAATGTCAACACTGGAACAGATAGGTTAGCTACGCTAATGTTAACCAGGCCAGCTAGCGAGAGGCTAGCGGTTTGATAGCAATTGTGTTGACTACGCACTGGAAAGTAGAAGGTAAACAAGCCAAAAAGAAAGGCGACTGGCAGCCCGTTAATAACGTTAGGCTCACGGACATAATATAAAACACTCACCTTTCTCCGTTGTTTATCAAAACGCCGCCGTTCTGTGAGTGGTTCCGATTCAGGGCCATGTTTAGGTGCCGTGTCCTGCTCTCCCGCTGCCTGAGCCACAGTCTGACCGTCAGCTCGACGGGGTGCCCCAGAAACGTCACACGCGTTACGTCACCACCGCGTCAGACAACTCGTGATTCACCGCCGGACGGTCCACATCTTTAACATAAAAGGGCCGCGTCCTGCTGAAACCCGGACATTCAGGTCTTTGAGATCGGACCGGGTGCAAATACAGGTTCAGTCCAGTGAAACTTCTGACCTCAGCAACGAGTTCAGTGTTTTTGTGTCCTGTGGCATCGCAGTTTTCACATGTTTCCATAGGTAAAGTCAGATAACCTATAATTTGACTTGAACCACCTCATTCCCACCTCAGATTAAATGATAAAAGTAATAAAGCAGGTGAAAGTCTGACCACTTGTCCCTATAGTCAGCTGATTTTAATGTTGGCATCAAATCTGATTACTTGTTGAACATTAATGACGGATGTATCGGGACAGTCCACGCGGACGGGGTGCAGCAGTGAATAAAGGTTTGAGATTTCTTATGTAATGAATGGGTACAAAAGTCGCCAGAGGGGGGAGAGGAGGGGTTGTGCTGGCAAAGCCTTTGACCTACGCAATGATTTAATTTAATGGCTCCCTTGGGATACATTGGTTCATGCATATGCTCAGGGTGAGATGCATTATTTAAACGTTGACCTTTTTATTAATTACCAGCTCAGTCTGTCCTACTTCTCACATCAGCTTTAAAGCCGACTGCACAGGTGGATGTGGCTGAGCCAGGTCTAAGGCATTACATCAATTTATTCGTGAAAGTGACTCACAATAAGCGCCTACCTTCAGTGTGGCGGCCCCGTGGCGCTGCTGTGCCTGAGGACGCAGCTCCAAACTAATCAACACTAATTAACACGTGTCACGTGACCGTGTCAAAGACTGGAGATTTCCGGAGCACACCAAAAAAAAAAAATATCAGCGAAAGCATCCAGACCATAAAGAGATGGATTATCATTGTGCAAAGCGTTGTTTGTTTGTTGTTTGTTTATTGTTTGCGCTCATGGCTCAGCTTTGTTACTGTCTCTCCACCGTCCAGAGGAAGAAAACACCTGAGCTCGCGCTGCCCAAAGTCACCTGCTCTGCCCGAAGAATAAAAGCTGTGTTTGGTCCGGCAGTCAAACATAATATACGTGTTAGAGGTAAGATGACTAAGATGGGCAAAAAAAAAAAAAAAAGTATTTAGACTCTAGGCATTTTGCATTGAATCCAAATCAACTGTATGCGCGTTGTTCTGTCAGATCTGTCAGGGGCCACAGTCCCAGTGCCTCGGTCTGAGGGGTCCTGTGGAGTCAGACTGGGCAGGGAGAAAAATCAGAGCCTTTCCTTCATCAGCACATATGACAGCTGCTATGCTCAGTTTGAGGTAAAATAACTCAATAAAACATAACACACAAACACTTTCCATAGTGAGTGATTATGTGTGTATTATTATTATTATAGATCTGTCTAGAACCTTTGCACTGAACAATCGTTTGTGAATAGGCATATGCATTTACCCATGGGATCATAAAATATGTCTAATATTATTTGTAGTGTATGAAATAGTGTAAATGTTACAAAAAATGAATAGCCTGTGGCATCTTAACATTCATGTAGTAATGACCTTTGATCCCTAGAGCAGCAGAGTGGTCATCCCTCTGCAGGTCCAGCTGACAGGAGACGATCAGTGGCTCAGGGTAAATATCAGCTGTCCTCTGATAAAGAGACACAGAGAGAGGACTCCACGTCTCCCAACATGTAAGTGGAGGCAGCTGACTGAGCGTTAATAAGCCCATTGACACAGTTATGTTGCCTGTAAACATTTTATACCACTGTTTTGTTCTCTTTTGAGCCTGGTGGAGAGTAATGAACAGTTCCTTCACACATTAGTGTCATTTACAATAAGAACAGGGTTTTGCACAACACGTTACTGTGCCAGTGCAGGAGACTTAACATGGTTCTTCTCCAGCATTACCTGGACAGTGTGACACAGAAAGAGCTCTACGAGTGAACTGTGGCCATCAAACCATTTCTAGTGATGCCTGCTACAAACTAGGTTGCTGCTATGATGCCCATGAGTTCACCTGCTACTATAGACTCAATGGTAAGATTGTCATTTCTTATTCTTGAAGGTACATAATGCATTAAAGTGATTGTGATGATGCAAAGACATCCTCCCCAACAAATCAGAATAGGTTGGTCACCTTGCTTGTTATAAATTTGGATTGTTATCACACCTTCCAGACTGTTCTCTGGATGGACATTTTGTGTTCACGGTAAAGGCCACAGACACAGACCCACCTGTCACTCCCAGCAGCCTCATAGTGAAGGATCAGCCACAATGTTTCCCTGTGGTCACCACGCCAGACACAGCTGTCTTCAAGCTTGGACTCATGGACTGCGGTGCAAAGAAGAAGGTGATGCTCCTTGTTATGAGTTTGTTGCCAACATAAATATTGAATGGAAAAAATACAAAAATAAAAACACTCATGAAATTCAGTCTCAGGCTCCTTGTGACTGCATAACTTTTTTTTAATGATGCCTCACATCATCAAAAAAGCTATGCAGTCACAAGGAGCCAAATTTTAGGGAAAAAAAATTCATATTTTGTATAGATATATACTAAAATGCTGTTTTTCTCTTCCACCAAGACTCACCTCCTTTCTTATTTGCCTGCCTTTCAGGTAGATGGAGATGTTTTGATCTATGAGGTGGAAGTGGAGGAGCTCCATACTGATAGTATAACCAAACGTCCCCCATTTAGGTCAGTTTTGACTTTTCTGCATACTACTGCCAAAGCTGATAACTCCACCAGAGTGCTTGCTGGTTAGAATGTTATTTCTCATAGTATGTTGGCGTATGTACTGAGCAGTGTGGGGTTTTAGTCTGCAGGTCACGTGTAAATATACGGCATCAGATCTGAAGCATGCAGCAGACCTGCGGTCCTTGTATGCAGTGACAAACCCGCCACCTGTGGTCGCACTGGGAACCATCAGAGTGCAGATGAGAATAGCCACAGGTATTAAAATTGGTTTAACTACACAAGTGTGAGTTTTGCATGTGTCTGGTCTTAAGAACAAAATCTTGGTGACTCTATTTGTGTTTATTGTTCTAGATGCATCCTTCACATCTTTCTTTCCTGAGGACCAGCTTCCACTGAGCTTTCCCCTGCGTAAAGCTGCATATGTGGAAGTTTCCATTGCCCAGCCGTCCCCAGACCCCACACTTTCCCTGCGTGTACGGGACTGCTTTGCCTACCCTGCATCTAGACACTCTGTGTGGACGCTTCTCTATGATGGGTAAGGTGGAGCCGATTATAGTGGTAACCTTCTAATGTGGAATGGCTTACTTGTGCTGGTGACAATTTAATTTTCTCCTATGAAAAGATGCCCAAACCCTTTGGATAACATGAGAAGCTCTGTCCCTGTGGACAACCAGGGGAAGACCACGTCCCACTCACAAGTGAGAAGGTTTGATGTCAAGACCTTTGCCTTCTTGGACCCTCATACAGGCCATCCAAGTGTGGAGGAAGTAAGGTTTCAGTACTGCAGGAGTTTGTAAACACTGTTCCCAACCATCTGGACTAAAGCAGCACTTCTTTGGTAGCTTGTTAACCATGCAATCTCTCACTTAGATATACTTCTACTGTTGGGTGGAAATCTGCACAGACTATCTTGACTGTGCACAGAGCTGTGCCATCATTTGTGAGTATATCGTGCTCCACATTGTGCACTTCATGTGCATTGCATTTGTTAACCTTCCCTCCCTCTCCTCTCACAGCATCTGAAGGCGAGAGACAGAGAAGAGGGACCATGTTTGAGTCCGACCAGGTCCATTTGGTGTCCTTAGGGCCACTGATGCTGGGACAGAACAACACTGGACTGGAAGACGATCCGTGTGTCAAGCAGAACATAGGTAAGTCCTGCTTAATACAAAACACTGGTCACAGGGTGAATGACCAATGGCTAAACTTTAACATTAGTTTTTCTTTCTCCATCTTCCTCAGTGTTCCAGGTGACAGCGTATACCCTCTGTGGTGTTGGTGTTGCCCTGTTGCTGATGCTGGTGGTCACTGTCCAGTCAAAGATCACAAAGGGCCAGAAGACAGAAATGCAGCAAGAGCACGATGCTGAGTGAAAAAAATTATAATAAACCATTTCACCCTCTCTAATGTGCATTGTTGTAACATTAATTTACCTTGATACTAAAGTAAAACTTTTGGCAACATTACAGTGACAAAGTAGGACTGAGTGAGAGGGGATGACATGCAACAAAGGGTTGCAGGCTGGACTCACCCGTGTGGCTGCAGTAAGGACTGAGCCTCGGTGGTCTTTCTCCACCAGGTGAACCCCTGGGGTGCCCTCCCCCAAAAAAATATTTAATGATTCTTGTAAAACTTTGTGTTTCATATTGCATTTTGCATGTCACCTTTTAACGCTGGGAATTTTAATGCTGGGAATAATGATTTCTCAAAATGTGTCATCTTCTCTGACATGCAGATAATTCAATAATCATGAGAAGAAGTTTATCAGAATATTGGTTTATTAACACAAAAATGCTCCTTTGCATAGAAAGGTAGAAAAAACAAAAAAACTGAGGTGAGATGAGCAAATAAAGATGTGGGTAGTTGACTCAGTAAGGTCTGAACTTTCTCTGTGCCCTTAGCAGAGCGATTCTCTGTTTATCCTCCTCGAACTTTTTCCTTAGTTCGGCAATATCTGAAAAAAAAGAACACACACAATGAAGTTAACCATTACAAAGGAAAGCATTCTGTTTTATAACATTTTCAAGATGCAGTTTACTGATGCAGTAAAGAATAAGTTCAAAGTAGTTTCCTAAATATGTTCACTTTGATTGGTTGAGTAATACTACTTAAATACAAGTAACCTACGTTCTTTCTGTGTGTTCCTGTGCTGCCAGGTGTAGAAGTTCATGAGCTCCTTCCTCTTCTTCTTCCTCATCTCTTTCTGTAGAGTCCTCTGGTTGGCTGCCTCACTGTGAGGACGAGCCTTGGCGCCCTTGTGTCCTCTTGTGACTTTCACCCAACCCTCCTCATCCTCCTGCTGCTGCTCAGCCTCCTTCCTCTGCTGCTCCGCTTCCTGTGGCAAAGAAAAGCAGCTAAGGTTAAAGTTGTGTGGAGTAGGTGGGTGGCGTGCTGATGGAGGAAGAGCTGCAAAATTCTCACCTCATCTTTCCGCTTGTCGTAGTCTTCCATGAAGGAGTCAACTATTTGTTGCAGTTTGTCTGGCTGAATGAAAGACTCTTTGTACTGCTGGATCCATTCTGTAAAAAAACAAACAAACAAAAAAAACCATAGACATAACATGCATGTGTCACACAAGTGATTTGTTTTGACTTGACTGAATATGTCCATCAAGGAAGTGGCTGAAATTTAGAGTCAGAATTAAAGCAAAGCAAAATAACATGAAATAAAATGAAAAATAATATTAAATCTTGCATTAATAAAAACTGCCACTCACTCTGTACTCCTGTCCTCACTGGGTGCTGCTCTGTGCTGACCACCAGAGGCAAATTATGTGGGTGTGATTTAGCTGCTGTCACACTGGAGGAGTTTTGGAACACGATGTAGCCGACTTTGAAACCCTGGGTAGAGATGGACAGAGACACATGAGGTAACGCAACTATTTGAAATGTGTTGTTAAAGTAGTGTGAATGTTTGCTCATAGTGTTACAGCAGGAAGAACTCCAACCTTTTTCTCAGCTGGTTTGAAGAACTTGGACAGCTTGGGTCCAGACTCCTGAGAGGAGCCCGGGTGGTCTCTCAGCTCCACGGACTGAACACTGCCAAACTGTGAGAACAACTGTCTGACAACAGCCTGGAAGACAACGCGCAGGGCAGGAATGACAGACGTTCAGTTACTCAACGATGAGAATAATATTAATATTATCATCATCAGATCAATAATGACTTAGATATGATAGACACTGACTGAGTGGCAGCTATTTGAACGGTACCTGTGAGCAGTACGGGGGGATGTTGAGGACAAACAAAGTGCGGTCCAGCGGTCTGTGTGAACTCTTCTCTGCTCGCACTCTGTGCTCTTTCACGTACACTTTATGCTGCCCAGCACCATCGGAGCTAAACTGTAAGGACAGCACTGCGAAGAGAGACAGGATCAAACCCTGAAGTTAAAACATCCCTCAGCACAACATCTGTGATCAGCCAGAGACCCCTGCCCCTCCAGGCTAAAGAGGCGACGGGTAAAAAAAAACCCACACAACTCGAGTCAAACTATAAGAAAAAGTTCCGTCTTAGCATAAATCTGCATGTATGTGGAGAGATGAAGTAAATAGCCTTCATTTTTTTTAAACAATACCTGTAAATCCTCCAGGAATAATACAAGGCTGGCTACTGGCATGTTTCTTCCTGGCCGGCGCCATTTTGGTGTGACCTTTCACAGCGGAAGTACAAATGCAACGTTAATAAAAAAAAAAACATGGGATTTCAATGCTTTTATTTTATTTATGTATTCATTTTGTTGTCTTTATGATTTTTAGTTGCTACCACACGAATCTAAAAAAAACAAAACAGGATTACCACATATCATCTATAAACAAAAATTGTGAGAGAAGTTTGTTGAGAATTTAATCATATCTTTTGTTCCTTAGGTGAAATAATGAATATTTTATTATCTTTGCCTATGGGTTCATAGTAAACATGTATTATCTGTACTTTCATGTCCAAAAAAATACACTGCAGCTCATGGTTTAAATTAAATAGCTGAGTGAAATTAATAAGAGCACCTTTGAAATGCAGGAAGCAAGTACAAGCACAACAAGAATTGTGGTAGTACTTGAGAAGATAGTAATTTATTTATTTATTTTAGAAAACCAGAATTTTGTATACACACACCATCAGATGGTAGGCAGGAAAGATGAGTCTCAGACAACATCTACAAAGCTAAATATTTAATGGTGACATTTCACAGACAGATCTGACCTCTCTAGTCTCTTCTTGACTGGCTTACCAGGAAAGCAACAAAGTAATTTACAGTATTTGAACATAAATTGAGAGTAATGTATACTAGAAAGAATTAAACATGTACTGCTTCAAAAAAAATAAAATTAAAAAAAATGGGACAACCCAGTAAACCCAGTCAAACAGAGCACACAAGAATATGGAGTCCACAAAAATGGTAAAATCAAATGTAACATCAACATTATGACTGTTTGAGAATTGATTTACTGTAATTAGGGTATTTATGAATTTGTTATGTCTGATACAGATACCGGGCAACCTGAAAATAGGTACAGACAATATAACTGACCACAGCTGTGCTGACCTACAGGCCCTTCAACACAACATCTCCTAATAACAAAGTTGCTCAGGGTCAGTCAATTTCTTATTTCAGCCTTTACTTATTTTTGCCTCTTCCTCTTTTTTTGGGACACAGGGGTTGAAAAGAGTTATACTGGAGAATTTAAAAAAAAAAAACAAAAAAAAAAAACATTCAGAAGGGCTGGCATTGAATTGACAAAGAAAACCACCATTACAATTCCAGTCTGATTTGGCAACCCCCACCACATTGGATAAAAGCAACAAATTACATCACACTCCTTTCCATGTCCAGGTCCATGTCAGCAACAAACAGGTGGAATTGGATACCACAAAACCAAAAAACAGGATGTTAATATCCATGAATTTCACGTTCAGAGTCATGTATATCAAATATGTAAAAATCAGTTTTATATGAGAATGGTGGCTGCCTGCCGTCAATGTGAAAACCACAGTTTGTATGTTAACACTGAGAATGCAGTTATATGTTTATGAACAGACAGTGTAGTCACACTGGATATGAGCTATATCTTGATGCGAAAGGCTGTAGCCTGTGAGCTGGGGGGCTCAGTGGTGGAGGTGGACTGTGCAGTGGATTTGAACAGAGCTTTGAGGATGGTCTGGGGATCCACCTCTGGAGTCGGCTGAGAAGAGGCTCGTTGACCCGCAGGACGTGACAAGGAAGGGGGCAGACCGTCTTTCTTTGTACTGCCACCTGTGCCTGGAGTGTCACTGAGCCTCCTGCAGGAGCCCACAAGAGAAAGGGGTGTCACAATTGTTGTCACAAGACCACAAAGTGATAAAAACAGTACACAGTCACTTCATTTGTTGAAATTCATACTGTTATGGCAGTTGTCATACAAAAAGCATTAGATTTCAGCAACAGTGAATGATATTTCAATGTTAAGCTTGTAAGTAGTATTATCCAAAGTCTCTACAGGTCCCTAAGAAAGACAATGAACTATTCCTTGTAGGTTTACTCCCAGTAATTGAGTCAAGTTTGACCAGTACCTACTAAACCTTAACATAGCAACAGTAAAAAAAAACAACCATATAATAGACCAAGCCTGGGGTCAGGGGAGTTAACGGTTATAATGCTGGTGCCTTTTAGGTTAATGAAATATACAGTCTTGGGTAACATAGGTATTACACAAAATATTCAACATGACTTAGTTGAATTATTGTCATTTAGTATAGTAAGGCATGGACAGGTGAGCTTGTCCCATGGAGAATATCCTTGATTGGACATACAAGTTTTGTATAGGTTTCAATATGCCCTGCAAGGATGGTCACCTTCAGACTGATGGCACAACAATGTTAACTTATCACTCATCTGTTCTCAATCAAGACACCTGGGTATCCTTTCTTCAACTTAAGACAACCAGCTTGCAAGATTTCAATCACAAAGCAAAACATGATTACATCAAGTTTGATGAAACACTATTGTGAGAGGACAACTGAAAAAACAGTTTTCATTGCTTAGACTGAATAACCCCATCACAAAGTGTGTTACTTGATTAACTGCTTCTTCAAGAGGCAACTACTAAAATAACATGAGAAACACATCATGCTTTGATAGTTACAGAGTGCATCTATGTAGTTGATTACATGTAATATCTCTGATCTTTATACTAAAAATTAGTGGGCACAAGATGTGGTCTTTCAAGTTAAATGGAAACTACAGCTCACTGAAAATATATAAAATGAAGGCAGTAAATACAGTGTACTGCTGATTAATTTGAAATGAAGGAATGAAGCCCTGTAGGTTCACTTACAATAGAATGGGCTGATCAGATGTAATGACATTTCCCTGAATATGAAGGTTACACTTCATGGGTTGGCCTGGGGGGGCAAGAAGAAAAGATTAGGAAAGAAACAACTATGCACAGAAACACCCAAAGTCTCAGGAATGCAAAATATGACCAACCAGGCTGCCCTTCAATTCAACAAAAACACTTTAAACAATGTTTAAATAAAATATGTAAAGATGTCATTCATCAGAAAGCTCATTGGTGCTGCAGTTATTAATCTGTATGCAAAACAGAAGACAATGCCCAAAAACCCAGTGATCCATTTGATGTGTCCTTGCTACTGGCACTTACCATCCAGGCAGCGATTGTTGTACTTCCTGTATGCGCTTACAGCATCCTCTTTACGGACAAACACCACTTCAGCCACACCCACCTTCACCAGCCGTGCCCGCTTCAAGGCACCGCACACACAGAACAATTCCTGTAGACAAATAGATGGAGAGTGCAAACACGCATCGAATGAGTCACAGTGGAATAAAAGCATTCACTTCATCACAGAATATCAAACATAACCAAAGGTTATAGGCAAACAGTGCAATTTACTCACAACTATGTCTTCCTCAGTGACTCGGGGATGCAGGTTGTTCACTGTTATTTTTGTCCCCTCCAAAGGACTGAATGCAGGCTAGAACAAAAAATACAACACATGATAAACATGTGCACTGAAAATTTATTTCGATTTATGTATTTCAAGGGTGATAGTAAGGTTAACAAGCCATGTATAGATAGATGTCTAATTCTACTGAATTCTAGGTGTAATTATTGGGGTGAGCATGAAATTCTGACAGAAAATCTATTTCTGGTTCAACCATTTGCTATAAAACACGAAAGGAAGGAGGTAAGTATAATGGGAGTAGAAGTTCTTAGAGTGGAAAAATATCTATATAATACATATTGTTAAAATATGCACATCTTACTCTTAAGATCTTATCTACAAAATGTTTGCAAAAGCTTATGTCATTGTAAAAAATAAATCTGGGTACTGATGAGGGCAGGAAAATGTTTTAGCCAACTGAGTCTTTAATAAATAATTAGAGGCATTCTACATTAAACAATTTGTAAGGACAAATGTCAATGTAAGGATTTCTAATTGACTGAGTCACTAAAATAGCTAACAAGCTTAACTTGGTTGGTTTCTCTATAAAGGTAAGTATAAGTGCATTCTGAGCTACATTTGCAAGCATGAGATGTTTACCTGAGGGGGAGTAGGAGCTGTTGTGCTGGTTTGTGCTGTATTTTGCTGAAGGGTCCTGGAAACAGGCTGTAAGGCTGCAGCGGAGGACCGGTTGGCAGCCATGCTGGTGTTGGGCCGGGTGGGAGCCACAGGGACAGGGGGACGTGGGGCTGCATAAGCATCATTTTTAACTACCTTCGTGATTGGGGCTGACATTGAGAATGTAGAGCCTACTGGACCAGCCTGAACAAAATGGGGGAATGTAAATGGAGGAGGGAGAAAAAAAAAAAAAAAAGAAGAAAAAAAAAAAAGTTTAATATGGGCATGTAATACTTGTTGATTAATACTTCAAGTATGCATTAAGTCATAGGGCAACTCTTACTCGTGATTGTAGCATATTGTTTGCAGTAGTAATCTTTATTTGTTTACTGGCGGTGCCATCAAGCTCATTTGAAACAGGCTAAGGAAGACAAAATAATATATTAAGTTTTAGGTATACAGGTATACAGTTTTAGCTATTATACAGATGAAACAACATTCTCTTTCACAGAAACATTCCTGTTACTATCAATCAGCCATGTTTAAATATGCCAAGAAAAACAGCTCTACCTGTGAAGCTGCACGTATGCCACCTGACATCCCTACTGGCCGTTGCTGTGAAAGGAAGCATCATACATTAGTAAGCCTGACAACATGGCTATATAAAATCATTAAACACTTACATGTATGCTATCTCACCAATCTTAAATATACAAAGTAAAATATTTTACACTAACCTGGATGGTTTTGGTTATTTTTAATGGTGGGGCAGCGGCTGACTGTGTCTGCGTCCCTCCAATGCTCCTCTTGAGGCTCAGCCTATCACGAGCGTCCATCATTCTCTTGTTATTGCTAAGCTGTGGCGTTGCACTGCCTCTCACGCTCAGTCCTTGGACATTAGGGGTAAATTGCCTTATGTTCACACCACCAGGACTGTTGTTGGTATGTATCTGTATCTGTGGCACAAGTGTCGGGCTCTGTATTTGGTGCGTTACTGCTGGCTTTTGCATGGTCTGTGGGGGGACAGTGAACTGACTCTGCCCCTGTTTGCGAGAGTTGATCATCTGACGGGCATCCTGTACTCCTCCTGCTCCTCCCCTGCCACGGATTTTGAAGCGAGCATCTTTCTGTCCCAGCTTTTCTCTGGCATCCTTCACTTGAAAACCTGAGGGGAGAGAGGGGTTGATGGCAAACATAGTTTTAGTCCCCTAAACTAGTTTTAACCCCCTACTGGATATAAGGCACAAGTGAACATAGCATAACACGTAAAACACAATGTGAACATTTATTATTAACCTACACAATGATCATGGCCTTACCTGTCCCTCCTCCAAGCCGCTGTCTCGCATCATTAACCCCAATCTTCTGGCGGGCATCAAAACTCTTGCCAGCGCCTCCTGCAGCCCATCCAAACATGGGCCTGGGAGAAAGGGAAATGATTCAACATGAGTATTAAAACATCCATTAGAACTGAGTAAGGAGAACCGAGCTCTTTTTCACATTAAGTTCCTAAAAGCTAAGAACAATGTTAATTATGGCTTCAATGATGATGAATTGTTTCTCACACAGTGGGAGGGGGGTCCATCTGGAGATCCACGTACTGAGCTCTACTATATTGCAATAAAATACAACCTCTATTATACTTTATAAAACAGTTGAGGCGGGGAAATATTATTTAAAAACTTAATGTGGATTTGGACAGAACCACATCCCAATTAACCGAGCGCTTCCAGCGACCACATTTGTTCACTACGGGGGAGCGAAACCTGTATTTACGTCCCCAACATAAATATTAGCTCACTGGCTAAGCCCGACATGTGAAGCTACAAATATAACCAAACTGGTTACAGCTTTTCAAGTCGCGCCTACTACATATTTGTTTGATTAATAATGGAATTTAACAGAAAAAGTACCCCACTTTTTTCCTAATTCAAAACTGAATAGCTTCAGACTTAAAGGCCTACAGACAATATCAGCTACTTAGCCTAGCCTTGACGCCGTAGCTAGTGAGAGGCTGTTGGCCTTAATGGGCTAACGTTAGCTTACACGAACCTACGAGCTACCAGCAGCTCTCAATCCTCGTTATGGTTTCAAAAATGTTATCAAGAATTGCCATGCTCTAAATATGCAAACATTCGTCAGTGCATGAGTAGTTTTAATACCGTTTAGCTGGAGCCTTGAGGTTAATGCCGCGCTGTCGTATGACTTCATCCAAAGAAACGTCTGCCATTTTCTCGCACTGCCTCAAAACGCATGCGTACTGGGAAATCTTTATGTTGTACTACGGAAGCCGACTCGAGTCTGTATGAGAAATGGCTGTTGGGGACAATATGTTTAATTGTTTTAAATCAATCGTTTGTGAACCACGTACTAGGCGTTCACGATTTAATGTTAGTATCGTATTGAAACACAAGCTACAGTGTTAAAAACACAACCTCCACATCGTTACAAATAATCAATCTGCCATCGATTACTTTGGCACCATTCACACCGCTGCTCCCATGAGCCTTTGCGGCACCAAATTTCAATGTGTAAGTGTAATATGTAACCGCAATTTCAGTTTCTGGGCACTAAAGCACATTGGAGTAATTCATTCACACAAACTGATTGTAATATGTCCGCAAGTGTAGGTAGAAGCTAAGTTCACATGATGACAGTGAGTCACATGAGGCACCGTGACAGAGGATATCTGGTCCCTGTAACTATACCTGCCCTCCTCCTCGGTCCGGTTATGCCTTAAACTGATGAGTAAGGAAAATAACGACGCGGGGTGACGCCCGTGTCCTCGTTCATAATACGAGATGAATTTTTGAAAGGGCACAGGTCTGCCGGCTGAGGTGACTCGCCTACTTTGCGAGATGCCTCGCAGGACTAGGACCTTCCCCGAAACCCCCAAATGTCAAAGAAAATCACAGTGGTCATAGACTCCGATACTGACGCTTGACAGTAAACTCCTTAAAGCAGAATCCAATCATTTTAAAATGAATTTTTTTTTACAGGACTATTGTTTTCCACGCGTGCACAGAGGGTTGAAGGTGTCTTATGAGGACTGGAAACCACCCTGTGAGTTCATATTGTTCAGTGCAGAGACATCACCCCGGCCTGAAAAGCGGGAGACTCATGTTTCACACCAGGTTCAGTTGAACTGAGTCTGACACAGATTTTCCTGAATATATACACACATATAACTCTGCTCCCAGTCGACCACATACATACACCCGGATGTCAATGACCCCATTCCCCTTAATTCATTGCTATGTATTTATTTTCTACTCTTTATCCCTTTGTACCCTACCTAATAATTTTGCACAGTTTTTGTATTCTTTGCACCGTTTTTGTATTTTTGCACTGTTTTCTTTTCTATTTGCACTGTTTTTGTATTTTTGCACAGATTTTTATATTTTGCACAGTTTTTTTTAAATATTTTTGCACTGTTTTTTTTATATTTTTGCACTGTTTTTTGTACTGTCCTCTGCTGCAACACTGCAGTTTCCCCGCTGTGGGACAAATAAAGGCATTTGTTGAATAGACGATGTTGTGCATCAGGATCAAATGAGGGAAAACTCGGTCGCAGAGCGTGACGGATAAAAAAAAAACTGCAAATCCCATCATACAGTGGGGCAGGCGTGGATGAGCCAACCGTCGCTACCTCGCTGATCCGTTAGCGGAGAAATGGCTGCAGCGCTGTCCCGTGCCCTCAAACTGCCCGGTAAGATGCTACAGATGATAAGATGATACATGTATTTTGTACTGGAGACACAAAGACACGAAGCAGAGTTCAGCCGATAATTGGATTGAAACCATCTGTGGTGGTCTTCTCCTGCAACTCAGCTCTTTAAATGCAATTCATTCATTTCCATCCCTGTTGTGTCACAGTTAGCCTCCGCTTCGTATCACCCCAACAAAGAGCGTGTATATATAATATATATATGACATAAGGCAGGTGCTGTTTTGTTTGTAGGCAGAGCAACATGCCGACGTCTTTCTGTCAAGTGTCTGCTCAGTGCCGCCTGTTAGCCACATGCTAATGTTAACCACAACACAACAACTACGACACGATAATAAACACTACATCTAATTATTGTATAGTACTGTAATTACATTACTTATGGCACCTCCAATGATGTACATCTGTAGTTGTGTTATTGTCATAGTATTTTTCCTCAATACTTTTATTTTGGTATATTTGAGTGGTTTCATTATATTAACAAGTCTCTACATTTATTTATTTGCGACCAATTTATTTAAAAATCAAACTAAGTTACATAACCAAAGTCTATTGTTATAAGTAGTAGTAATAACTATTATTACTAAGATAACATTAACAAAAATGACATTAACAAAAATAAAGATGATAAAACAATGACATCATTCTTATTATTGCCCTCTGCAATAATTTAAACAGCAGCAGGTTGTCCTGTCTAATTTAAAAAAATATAAATGACAATAAAAATGTATTTAATAACATATACAATGTACATATGTTATTAAATACAGTTCTTGAAAGAAAGAGCAGTTTTGGACATTAAGACTATTATTTCAGAGTCTCCAGAGTAGAGGAAGGGTTCTTCTATAGTGCTCCACTATTGCCAGAGATTGCATCACCAACTGTGTCCCTGCAGGGAAGAAGGGCTTGGAGCTTGGGGAGTATGACCCTCTCACCCAAGCAGACAGCGAGGACGAGAGCGAGGAGGACGATCTCGTGCTCAACTACCCCCGAAATGGTCTTGGCAGGGATAGCTGCCTTGGCCCAGGGTCCTCAAAGCTGCGGGGTGGCAGGTCCGGAAGACTTGTGGGGGCCAAAGATGAGGCACAGGAGGATGAAGAGGAAGAGGAGGACGAATGGAGAGAGCGACTGCCCAACAAATCCAGACAGGACAGAGATGACCTGAAAGGCATGCAGTACTGGAGCCAAAGGGACTCGGGCAGGAACAGGGCGGGGGAGGACAGAGGAGGGGCTGGTCCATTGGGGGGCGCTGGACTGGGGGTTCACAGTACTGAAGCGGAAGAAAAGAGGTTGAGGATGAAGAACGCTGTCCGGAGTGCATTTTTCCTTGTGCCTCTGGTCTGTGCCACATTGCTGGTGCTGCTATGTGCATTTCTGATCCCTTGCCAGAAGGGAGAGCTGGGAAAGAGGCCACAGTGGGAGAGAGCACTGGGAGACGCAGGAGGTAAATGTAGTAATAGCATGTGAAGTTTATGTTGAATTACTGAAGCCAAGTTTCATCATTTGTTTTATTATTATCCTATTTATTAGAGTGGTACCACCACTCTCTTTAAAGGACTTACTGAGGAGTCTCTTTGGCGAGACAACGCTGACACACCCTTTAATTAGTCAACTGTAATTACACAGGATTGTGAGCATCTTTCTACCTACCACATACTCTGTTTCAGCATGCACTATGAAAACATCATAGTGTGGCAAAAAACACAAACTCAATTGTATTATGGCTTAAATAACCACATAAGTATACATGACAGTATTAGTAAGATGCACATGGTCAACACAGTCAAGAAAGTTTATCCTTCATGTTTTGATATTTAATTATTCTTATGATTTTTATGCCAAATATCTCATTGTGTCTGTTGTGCTAAGCCTCAGCCAAACACTAACTGGGATTCTGCTGGTGGACGGTGTTTACATTGTTGGTCTAGGTGTAACTCCGCCCGCACTGGCATTGTGGGATGTTGACGGTGATTCGGTGGAGGATGTGTTTCTTGGTGTTACTGAATGGACTAATGACACTCATCCCACACAGAGAAACAAAGGTATGTGGGGAATTCTGTGAAAAGCCGTGGCTGGTGTTTCCATCCCATCAATTCAGAATATTCATTGAAAATTGGGGCATTTTACATAAGAAGAGATAAAGCGAGTGGCGTGAGAATGTCCATGTAACGTGCATATGTGTCACCTTCCTCTATGTGTCTCAAGAGCATGTTTATACTAAACAATGTGCATAATCTAACCCTGCTGAGCCAACTCATTTAAACCTGAATCCACTTTATTATCTCATCCTATTTCCCCCTGTTTAACCTTTCTCAGTTTTTTAAAATTCTGCATATTTCCTGGGTCAAATGATGCTGTTTTCTTCATCCCAGTGTACAGTGCAGTGGTGCTGTCTGCAGTCAATGGTCAGGTGCTGTGGAGGAAAGTCACAGGGGAACCGGTGATGTACATCCAGTGTGGTCTACAGTATAGCTCCCAGCTGTCACCTGTGTGTCTCCTCATCAGCAAATCCACCATCACAGCTATCAACGGCACCACAGGTTAGAAGACAAGCTGTGTAAACTATTGTCAGTCTGTCTTTTCCATGTGAAGATTACAAATGAAACAATAATTACTAACAGCCTCTTTTACAAACTGTTTGTATTTGATCTTATATTGGCTTAAACAGTTGCTGGGTTATTGTGAGGGATTAAAAATGTAGATGTTGACTAAGTTCCCCACCCAGACCAGAGCACAAAGTCAAAAGTGTCAGCTGTCTAGGCTTGGAAAACCAGGTCAATAAAGGTAAACTACTCTAAGTATTCAAAGCATGAGACAAAACGAGGTCAAAGAGGTTTCCTTTCATTCCTCAGGGAAGAACTTATTGTCAGTCCAGCTCAAGAACATTGAATCCCAGGCGGTGTTACTTCCAGACCTTCAGGGCGACTCGGTCCCAGACCTGCTCATAGCCACCCTGCCAGCAGATAAGGTAAAGCTACTGTTGTAGATGGCTGGGCACCCCTGAGAAAACTATGTATTGAGTTGGGTTTTTTTCCAAGTGAAAAAAGTAAATACAGCATCTGACGTAATCAATTGTTTGAAAATTAGCCTTTGGTTCAAATGTTAAAAAAATTAGAACGCTAGAATGCCAGTAGACCAAGGCCCACAATCCTACAAGTCATGTCCCATCATTATCTGGACCCAACTCATAGATCGCAGCAAAATAAGTATGTAATTTTTTTTTCCTTCAGATTTTGATATTTTATTACATATTTTATTTCCTGAGAAACTGTTGTTAGAAAATGCACCTGGATCTAACTAATTAACGGATCCACACCCATGCCCCATCCCTCCTCCAAGTTGGGTGTGATCAGTTCAGTATTTTTTGCTGTTTTTTGCAGATAACTTATTTGGCAGAGGTAACAAATAAATGAAATTCATCCAGATTAATGTCAATCAATATAGACCAGACCTCAGAAAAAAAATATTTAAAATGATCAAAATCTCCTCAGAATTTGGTGATATCTCCACCAACTAAATGGAGCTGTGCAGTTGTTTCAGTCTCACAATATACTTCAGACCACGGTACATCTCTTTGGTATTACAGTCTCAGTCAGGTTTACTGATCGCTGCCTTCACATTCTGTGACTACATACCTATTTCTACCGTGTGCATGTCCAGGCTTTGGATCTCTCCCTGACGTTGATCTCTGGGCTGACTGGGTCGCAGCTGGGACGTCCCGTACCCTTCAACCTCACTGGACAAGGAAAGCTGATTGGTCCTTTGCTACATGTTACACAAAAAGGGGCATATTACATTCTCTTTGGATTAGGTAAAGGAACAAACATGCGATCAAGGTGAGACAGTTCATTTATACTGCAGTTTTACAAGACTTTGTGTTAATGTCTGTTTCCCCAGGGAACGTAGAGGCCATCTCTCTGCGAGACATTTACATTCGTGCCACTGGAAAAATGCCCACAACCCAGGCACTTAAAATTAAGGATCCGGCATGGGAGGAACTCAAGAAAACCAATTCATCCTCCTTCATACACATTTACAGGTACGTCTCAGTGAGTAGCACTTGGCTCTAGTTACATTGTACTGGTGTTTCTGTGTTTAACAATAAACCTTAAAGCAGTTGGTTTGGTAATAGCTACAAAACCTGTTAAAAGACTGATGCGTACACTACTGTTTGAGCTGATTTTATTCCAATGGATTTTAACAAAAATGAACCAGCAACAGTAAAAAAAAAACTCAGATTGTAAACAGACACAGTGAAAGAGACAGTTATGACTGAAAGATGTCTCTGCTCTGGCATCGTCTCTCCAGAGGGTCTGAGCGTGTGGACTTCCTGCTCCCTCTTGTGGCTGGTTTTGGCAACAACCACAACAGCCTGGACACTGTATCTAACCTGGAGGCCACCAGAAGTGACTGGGTGTTGGTGTACGGCTCCAGCAAACTGTCAGTCCTCAAACAGCGGGACATACGTAAAAAATGGACCTTCAACTCAGCTCCCATTCACAGGTAAAGCCCTTCATATCACTATGTCACTAGTGACTGAATTACTGCTACATTGCAGTTGTTTAAACTCATTAGCAGCAGATAACTAAAGTTATTTTTTTCCTGTCATAGTCAACCAGCCCTTGGACACTTCAATGGTGATGGAATCCTTGACCTTTTCTTTCAGCATTCAGCAAACGGCATTATGGAGGTAAAACAAGCAGTGTTTTTGTTTTTCCAAAGCTCATATTATGACAAGGGCTCACATGTTGTGTCTCCTTTTTTCTATTTGGCAATATTGAGATGTTACTGATATTACATTCTCCCCTGGCCTCTGTGCTTGCTCTAATTCTTTTCTTTTTCCCCTCTCTGTCTGTCAGGCACAGGTTGTTGATGGGGTGAACGGCCAGCTTCTCTGGTCAGCAAAGTTTGTGTGTCCTCGTCTCATTTTGCAAACTTCTGCAATTTCCACTTTGACTGGCCAATCAGCTTTCCTTTTTTGGGCCAACGAACCAATCAATGCACAGAAGAATGTAGCCAAGACAACTGTGAGTCTGCCACAAAGAACAAGAGGATTGCTGAGGCAAAATCAGCTCTGCTCAGTGAAAAATATATATATTAAAAAAACTCAATGAAGCTTATTTTACATTGTCTTTTGAATTTGAATGCCATCAATTAGATACTTAACCTATGTGCTGGCTTTATAGGTGGCACCAGGTGTTGCTGCAGCAGAGCCACTCATCAGAAAACTCTTCCTGCTGCACCCTGCATATCCCACAATCCTGCTGGAGCTCACCAGTACCACAGACACTGCAGTCACCTCAGCAGGTAAAAGTTGCCATATTAAAAGTTCTCCAGCTGCTGTAAAACACTAAGAATTTCAGTAGTAGATAAGGAAAAGGTAATTATGTCATTACTATGTTCTGCCTCCTATTTTCTCCTGTTCCCTCCCCAACAGTGAGCTATGAGGAGCATCAGAAAGACGCCTCCTACATCACCGTATCCTCTCAGCCCACACCTGACTCGAAGCCCAGAGTTCGAATAGTCAAGAGTATGAGCCTCAGATCTGCCATCACCAAGGGGCAAATTGTCAGGCTGGGGGAAAGCGACAAGACCGGGGGACCCATTAAGCCTGATGTGTTTGAGGTCAACAAATTCTTCAGGCATCTGTCCTTCAAACATCAGGTGAGACAGACACTTGGCACGGTCAAATCAGCTGGAGGAGAAGCCATGTTTATCAGAGGCTCAGTAACAACTGTCAATGATAAGTATCTCTTACCTGTGTTTCTTTGTGTAGTGATGAGGCGCCGCTGCTGCCATCGCCTTGTACGACACGAAGCGGTACGACTAACGGGGCCTTGTGTAAGGATGAAAGGGAGATCAGCTGTGGATAGTTCTTCACCAAGGAGACACTAAAAATTCATTTGAGGCTGTAAGGCTCATTAAGAACAAATTTAACTTACTTGAGAGATACATTTCTTTACTCATTTGTAGGTAGAGATTTTGTTTGTATTATTTTGATCCATATTGTGTTTGTATGATGAAATTTATTTAAATTATTTAACTTGCATATGGGGAGAAATGTAAGATTTAAATGAATGTTAATGATTGTGTGGGCTTGATGGCAGAGGAATAACTTTTTGCTATAGTTTATTAGTGACTGTGAGGATGGAAGATTTAATTGTGTTTACAGCATGCATCACTCATATAATTCTTCCCAGGCCAGTGTATTCATGTGGTGTCATCCCTCAGTCACATGCATTTTGCCACAAAGCCACTGATAGGGTTCATTCTGCTCATCACCAAGTCAAGTTGTTTAAGGAATCTGTAAATATTTAATGCTGTTTGGTATTTATTGGTTTGCTTTAACGTTTTGAATTTTCTTGTTGTTGTTTGATTTTGTTTGTTATATAACCAACCACGGTTTTTTTTCTCCGAATATGTGGCTGCTAATGGTTATGGTATTTAAATGTAAGCTGCAACTTCACATATTGCAAGAGAAAGTAAGGAAACCACCTCTTTACTGGTAACGTGCTTCCTGCGTCGTTTATTTCAACCATTTCTACAACGTTTGGCGTTTTTGAATTTACTGAAATGATGCAGAAGACCTGCTAATACGGATTATTATTACAAAGTGAGAGCGGACTGTTGTTGCAGTAGCGCAGGGCGGCGCTGTTGCGTCTCCGCGTCCAAAGTTACCTCCCGCTTTCCGCATTGCTGCCGCATCAGACGCTGTAAACATGGCGTCGGCCCTCGGTCGCCTGGCCCGGCTGTCGGCCCTCAGAGACGCCCGCACCGCCGCCTGCCACGGGCCGGGGAGAGCAGGGACGCCGTGCCGGACAGCCGTGAGCACATCGTCCGGGGCCATTCTGCCCAAACCCAAGAAGGTGAGTGTCGATTTGAAGGTTCAGGGTGATGGTTATGGAGTTAGACACTGGAGAGGGAGGGGTCCTCTCTCCAGGTATAGACCCATGAGTATAAGCAGAGAAATAATAAATCCACGGGGGTGTGTGTGTCTTCAGCTCGTCTGCAGTCTGTCTCACATATAGTAGAAGTACTTGACATGAACTAACTTAGTTGTCTCTATGGTGGGGTGTGACACTGGGGAGCAGACCCCCTTCGGCCTTATCCGGATTGCTCTGGTAGTGGTGCCCTTCTTGTATGTGGGGACTCAAATCAGCAAGAACTTTGCTGCGCTGCTGGAGGAGCACGACATCTTTGTCCCGGAGGACGATGACGATGATGACTGAAGGGTCTGTTGACTTCCTGGTTATCAGGTATCACAGGCTTGGACTGTGGGCTTCACTGTGAATTGTGGCAAAGCACATACACACACCTGCTCAGTCTATCTGCTGCATGGGCGACAGCTGTGAGACACATTGGTGGCACATTCACTACATACTGAATTTTCTAAGTAAAATGTGAATTCACTCATAAAATGAGTCCATACATTATCTATAGTAAACATTATTATTTTATTTTACAAATGTATGTGCCTACTAGGACTGTTTCCCCACATTGACAGCTCACGTGCACCAGTAGAGGGGAGTGGGGGTTATTGTAATGCTGCTTTTGTGCGTTTTGTTTTGTGATTTTGATTGATTGGCTGTTGATGTACAGATTTCAGTTAATACGTTGTGTCATTTAGGTAGCAAAGGTAGCATGAGAGGAAATTTTTCTAAAAAGTCACTACTCGCACTGAAACCTTTTCTTTCTTCCACAGATCATATTTTTTGCCACCAAGACTGGGAGGAGTCAATGAGCCTCCGAGCAGATAAATGCCTTCCTCTGCTGTGTGTCTGTCTACACTGGATTCAGGGTTTTTGTTCTTATTGACACTAAGCTAGAGCTGTTCCAGGCTAATCGTAGCGCACTGTATTTGCATGCAATGCTTGAGTCTTAATAAAGGGAATGACAATTGTAAAATTTGTGCACTGATAAAATACACATCCCACAATCAGTCGTACATGTAATGTTGTTTGAATGTTAGACAAGTTTATCCTAAACACTAATTTGAATAAGCCACCAATCAAAATATAATCTAAAGAGTCAACTGAACAAACCCCAAAGCAATATACACAAACAATTACAGCATACATAGTGTTTCTGGGAAGAGACTGGGAAAAATATTGTGCTGCCTGTCTTCAGTACTGGATTTCTAGGTCTAGACAAACACTGTCCTTACGCTTCATCAAGAATGTGAGAGGAAACTGTTCACAGTGCTGTCTGTTACATGGCATGTTTTCTGTTCAACTGTGCCTTTAAGTTAATTCTGACTGAGCTTTGATTGCAAATAAATGACAACTGTAGGCATGTGATTGTTAAGTGTGTATTTACAGTAAAGGGGGACATCTGTTACATTGGACACAAGCCAAGTGGGGTCAGAGATCAGCAGACAGCTACACAGTTCATGGGTCATGACCTTGGTAGAATTTGGACAGGAAGTCGGTGGGACGAGGTTCCTCAGTCTCGTGGAAGTAGCGCATTATATGGGTCCTCTGCTTCCAGACGTGGATAGTTTCCTGGAGCTCCATTTTACCCTGGAGATAACATGACGTGCACACAAAAACATTTTTTCAACTAAGGTGGGATTTTGGATCCACCAACACAGATGAGAGGGACTGGACAGAGTGTTAGTTAAAATGATATACAATGATAGTGGTTGGTGCAGTTCACAGGTAAGTACAAGTTTGTTTTTACCTTAATGACTAAAATGTCAATCGTACGGGGGTCACTGACGTGCTTGTTTTTGTTGAACTGCTCCCTCACTTTGTCCCGTCCCTGACGTGTTGTTATGTCCAGCTGAAATATACCAACTGTAGAGAAAGAAATAGAAGTCAGGAGTTCAATTTCAATTCTCATTATCACTCTTCATTCATTCGTTTTTATTTTAAAAGAGACAAGGCCAATGTCAGACATGTCAGCTTAATAGACTCACATGTAAATGCAGGTGTTACACTAGATGAACTGGAGCAGAATAAACATTGACCGGAGTAAATATTTCTAGATACTCTCGTCAAACGATTTATACTTTTCTCATTATTTATTGAGTTTGGACATAATATCAACGTTTCTATCAAATGCCTTGGAACAGAGAGGGTCCGCAAAATAAATGGTTGTGTTCAGGTTGTTTGCTAGCAGCTAATGTTGGTCATTTTGTTGAACGTCCACATAGACGCGACCTTGACGCTCGCACTGCTTTTCATTCATCTTTTACCGGCCACAGCTGACCGACATACCTGTGTTCGGGATCTCTCGGTACCAGGCCCGGTACAGCTCCCGGACCCTGCGCTTAGCTTCGTCCAGGTCCCGGCTAAAAATCGGTTTGACGACTTTAGAGGCAGCAGCTACCGTCCGGGTCGTCGCCGCCATGACTGCTGCCGTTAGAGCGTTTCCGGTTTTACTTTCTCGGTGGTGTAATTATGTGGACAAACACAGTGGTGCCCCCTGGAGGGGAGGCTGACTCAATACAGGGGCCCCTCGGTCAGGAATCATAGGGATTAACTTGATTTTGCAGATTAACACGTTTCATTCCGTTTTAGAGACAGTCGGCTCAGAAGAAAGTATTGTTACTGAACTGCGGGATAGTTTGAGGTGTTTCTTCTTTTTTTTGCTCCTGGACAAAATACATTTGTTTCAAATACACCACAAAGCACAGCCTCAACATTTTCTAATATATATTGCAGATAATTACAGTACATAAGATTTTTTTTTTCATATTTCTCATCCTGCGCTGCATAATCTCTGATTGTTACATGTGGTGTCCCCCAGAAATTATAGATGTACCAATAAAATCTCACAGTAGAAGTGTTACTGTTTTGTTTTGTTTTTTTATTATTGATTGCAAAAATGTGTATAATTTACATACATGATACAGGCTCTTCGGTACATTAAATATGAAAAGTTTTCAAAACGCAGGTAGATAAGTCATTTTATCACAATACATACTGTCAATAAAAAAATTGGCTCATTGATGCAACACCTGTCATTTTGTTGTGATGGTGGCACATAAATGCCAATAATGATCAGGGGAGACTGGAAGCTGGAGAAATCCTGCTTCTCAGGTGGTGGTTTAAAAATAAAGACATCTGTGATGTGGGAGAACGTTCATTCAACAGCTTTTGCAAGCATCCCCAAAGAAAGCTGACCCTAGAAACACCTCTATATGATTCAGCTTGCCAGGAATTAGAAACGTTTGCTGTCTTGTCCTGTTATTAGTCCCACTTTCTTTCTGAATTTCATATTTGCAAATGCAATACAAGAACGAATATTACTAGGTAGAAAAATAATTACATTAAATGATAAACTCCCATTTCTAAAGAAACGTGCGCCATTTTCACCAAGTAAACACGACTCAAAAGCTGTACAAGAGAAAACTGAGATGACAGTAGCTCTATTGTAACTGTGTTCACTCCTGCTGTCTCAGGCAGAAGACACAGGTAATGAGAAGTTGTATCCAAAAAAAGCTGATACAGCATTATCTCCTTATCTACAATACCTGATAAAAAAAGAAAACATGTCACTCAACAAATATTCCAGTTTAAGACCAACGCAGACACACTTGCACTCACAAAAAGCAAAAGCTAAAATAAAATTTCAAAATAGAAAAAGTGCAGATTTATATATCATGTGTGGCCCAGTGTAATGAAACCAGCTAATAGCTACTCTATGCTGCTCATTGGCAGGATGATTGAAAACTAAGGCACTATCATGGTCCCCACACAGCCGGAACTGTACAAGTCCAACAATCAACTCCTCTGCTCCTCTTCTCCGTCTTCGATTCAGTCACCACAGTGCAGACAGACCTGAAAAACAAAATGTTTAAAAATAGACAACACAAACTGGACAAATACGCATTACAAATGTCACATTAGTGTGACACTGGATACCATTTCCCTGCTATTCTACGTTAGTTCACACCTGTCACTGTGTTTGCCAGCTCATTAGTACCAGCAGCAGGTTCTCAGTGGTCCAGGCTGTTGCCCAGCTTTTGCCCCTCCTGCAGAGCAGCCATGGCCAGCCTCAAGTGCTCCTTTAGACTCTGGATCTCTCGCTCGCTCCGGCCCTTCATTCCACTCAGCTCCTCGTGCACCTCTGTATATCGCTCACAGGCCAGTCGATTCTCCTGCAGAGATAAGAGGGATAGATGGGTTTAAGCTCCTCAGTTTGCTTCATCTACCACCACATCAGCCAGCTCTCGTCTCTCCTCTTAGTGTGATATCACATCCACGGATATGGATGTGATATATACTTTGTGTCATAATGTGCTCTAAGTGTGTCTAGAATGATTTATATGGTTTAACACACAAGTCTTTACAGGCCTCCTGAGACAACTATATAGATTTACCCTGGAATCTTTTCAGCAAAACCTTGTTCAAAGAAGATTACCATTATTCACCTAGAGCGTAGAGCTCATACAGAAAAAAAAAAAAAACAGCATTTTTGTATAAACAGAGTACTGACACAGTACCGTGTTGAGAACCTGCAGTTCATTCCTCAAACAACTGATCTCCTTGTGTAAGTACTCAATCTCATTTTCTTTCACCCTGAGAAGAACCTAGGAGAAAAACAAAACAATGTGGTTTCATTTTACTGCAAAACAACAACACACAGAACATACTTTTATTACCCTAAATTATCACTTGAGTCCCACAATAACGCACAGTAATTGTGCTCTGGTTGATTTACAATGAAACAGTTTCTCTGTAATTTATGCAGTATATAACTTGGGCTTCTTGTCAACTGCTGCTTATCATGAGATTCCATTTGTATTCTGAAAACTACAACACCACTTTGTGACCAGAAATAACATAAATAGAAAAAGTGTTTTTGCTACCTTAGGCTTTGCTTTATCATGCCTCCTAGAGGCTGATTCACATGTCAGTATTATTTGTTTGGACACAAGCAGTCTTCGCTCTGAGGCTGATGCTCATCTCATGTACCTCCCCGATGAAGTGTCATTAAGCAAACCATTAAAACTCACTTTGTTACTACATTATTTTAGTGTAAATGTATTTATGAACACTTACTGCAACATAAAAACTCCATATCGTGGTTTAGATTGAACCAGTTCAATGTCAGTCCTTCAATATTACCTCAACTATGATTTTTACTTATAGATGAGTTTCTTGACACTGCATAGTTAATATTTATAAGAGGTTCTTCTGTCCTCAGTAATTGTTGTTGACCTATATCAAACATATGTCAAAAACAGAAAGTTCCAAAAACCTGTGAGGACCCCCCCACCCCCCATCTGTTTTTAGTTTTGAGTTTACAATCTAGGTATTTTACCTCTAGTTCACAGGTCGTCCTGTCTTTGCTCTCCCCTGAGTCCTGATCGATGATGGTCGATCGTATACGGCTGATCTCTTCCGTCAAACGGGCCTTTAAGTTCTGCAAAGGAAAATATTTTCTATTTTATAATTTTCAATGATGCCCTTTGATTGGCTTAAAGTTGCAGACAATGGATGGAGACCATGCCTCTCAAAATGTAATTGTTTGTTTGTAGTTACAAACCTGTTAAACCGTCATGTTGCATTTTAGAGCTCCATCACTTGTCCTGTTGCTCTGAGAAAGTTTTCACAATCTGCTGATAACTCACCTGGTTCTCTTTCCTCAGCTGCTCCATATCTCTTTCCTTGCGGCTGATCTCTCTCTCTCTCTCAGCGTTGTTCTGCTCAGCTCGGTTCAGCTCCAGACACTTCTGGGAATAGCGATCAGACAGTCCAGCCAGCTCTCTCTGCAAGGACTGAGTCTCTGCCCTGCAGAAACAAACCAGCACCACATACAACTGCTGTAGAAATCAATACAGAATCATGTCTGCATCATTTCCGTATTGTATTGACTGTGACAGCACTTCTCCAGTGAGATAACAATTTTTTATACAACATGCGCAGACAACCAAAACTAAACTAAGAAATTTCCTATTAAATGCTACAGTTAAGTGTATTATAGTATATTAATATTATACTGTATGTATTGCATAAAATAATGGCAAGTTGCTGTGAGAAAGTATGTTTTTTTCCATTTTCATGGGGAAAATATGTTCTACTGTGGTTTTAAAACAGTTTTACTGCTCATGACCAATAACCACAAAAATAAGGAAGAGCATGCATTCAATAGCAAAAAAAAAAAAAAAAAAGCAAAACAAAAAACGCAGTGTAGGCAGCACAGATAAGCCCTAAAATGCAGGTTCCAGTAGCAGCCTCTGAGAGAGCGTAGTGTCAAAGACCTCGTGAAACTTACAAAAGAAAACTAATCCATGACCAAATTCTTCTACATTCCTTAAGTGCCTGACAGGACCCAGTGGCCGCTGCGGTAATGGCCTTGCTTTAGACGAGGAACCCTGGATTGTTGTAGAGTCTGCAAATTCTACCTTTTATTTCAAAGAAAACCCTTTTGTGGTCAGCTAGCTCCCACTTAAAAGCACAAGAGAGCTATTCACATAAATTACCAATGTTGGCCTGCACTGCTGGAGACCGAGGGCCAGGCTACGAACAAGAATTTATTTTCAAGGCAATATGGACTAAAGGCTTACACAGGACAGGGCTGCTTGTAGAAGCTCTTTATGTGCTTGTATTTCTGTAAACAATACAACTATGCATTTTTGTCACTTAAATAATTAAAAATATTTAATGCAATCGTGATGTTGTTTTGTTTCAACATTTTAATGTTTCTTGATGATTTTTTGTCATGCTAACAAAAATGTTTCTAGGTGGCCATTTCACATCTCTATCACACTTGCAGAAACTGATTTGAAGTTACTTACTGTTGGTGAGCTCGCAAGGCTTGCGAGTCTAGCACCCCACTGCTTAGCCTCTTTACTTTCTCTACTTCTCTCTCCAGCTCCTCTTTGTGTTTCTTCTTCAAAGCCTCCATCACTAAAACACAAACACAAAAGTGTGACACCAGATCTGTGGGATCTCTTGATAACAACACTGACTGGAGGAGCAACGTGACTCACGCTTTTTTCCTCTCTTTTTTTTAAAAAATAAATCCTTAACCTGCATTAAATGCTTATGCCTACATATGACAGCCATATTAAAATAAGTGCATTATCAAGAAAGTATGTAAATTGTAAGATGTTAGCAATGCTTTTTATAAATTTATTGCTCAAAGTGTAGGGTGATAAGAAATATAACGCAATGGCAATGATAACACACCATACCTATAGTACTTTCTGTGAACTCGATGACCTTCTCAGTGACTGGCTATTTATCAAATTATAATAAGAATATTATGGTCACCTTCATTGTTGTATAATGTTGTCTATTGTTGGTCTTGACGATGTTGTTAACCGTTTAAGTTTTTACTCCCATCTGATCTGCTGACCTCGTGCAGTGTCCTGTGTCTCCTCCAGCAGCAGCCTGTCCTTCTCAGCCTCTAGCTCCTTGATCTGGCGGTCGTGCTGCCTCTGCAGCTCCTCCAGCGCATGTTGGTGAGCACGTTCCATGGATGCCAGGCTGCGGCCGCAGGGGGCCTCAGGGCCACAGCCACCCCGCACAGCTCCCCCACCTCTACCTCCCCTTCCTCCTCCTCTTCCCCCTCGTTGTAGCTCCTCCAGCTGCTGCTTCAGTGACGCCACCTGAGAAAGGACGAGAGCGGAGGTAAAGCCCACTGAGCAACATCAGACAGAAGCCCAGAACCAATTCAATATGTGATTAGCATGCTGACATGAGAAGGCACAAAAGCTGCTGTTGGCAGTGGAAGACATGGGCAGTAAAGGTGTCAGGATATGAAGAAACAGGATGCTTTTGGATTGCAAACTATGCGGCACAACTGAGTCAATCCAAGCGCCAATAATTCATTCTGACTTGTAAACACAATAAAATAAGTGATTGTCACTATATCATCGAATCTGCTGCAGTATCCCACTGCCAACAAGTCATCTACACATAATCACAGGCAGAACCAAACGGCTTGAGCCATAGTTTTCCTGAGGACAGACCAGTGATGTCCATGTTTGCTCTACTGCCACCCTGAGCACTATGCTCTGATTGGATTTTATATGTTTGTGCCTCAAAGTTCAAATTGTTGCAAAACATATGATGCAGATCACCCCCTATGTCATACAGTATGTAGACAGCCTAAGTGCCATGTCATGAACATAGATTCAAACTCAGATGCACATCAAATCACAAAGAGACAGAAGAGACAGAGGTTTCAGCAGAATCTCCCTTATTACTTTTTGTATTCCTCTATGGCATCATCATTGTTTTTTAGATTTTCCACTGCATGTTATTTCAAATGGAAAACACTGCTGAAGAGCAGGGGCAATTCAGAAAATAGTGACTCAGGTGTTAAAAGGCAGAAACAGGAAAAGTTTACTTCATCTGGACAGATGAAGAGTTAATTTGCATTTAATGTAATTTGCAAATTGGAAAATCATCTTCACGCACTACCTCCCTCTGCAGCAGCGCCTCATTGGCTGACTGGCTGGAAGACCGTGATCCCACTGGTAAAGAACTCATCTCCTTCAGTGGCATACGTTCAAACTCTGCCCACTTTTTCTCTATTTCATCCTCCATGCGTAGCCTTTGGTTAGATCCTACGCCAGTGCCCTTCCTGGACAGCACAGCCTCCCACTGGCTGCTTGTGTTCCTCTCCTCCTGCCATTGGCTGTGCTCCCTCCCCTGCCCTTCCCCTGCTTCTCTCTGACTGGCTGGGAGAGGACTGGAGGAGGCAGGAACAGGAGACAGCTCAACGTAGTCAAACCTACGCTGAGTTGGAGGAGCGGAGGATGGAACTTCTGACGGAAGATCACTGTGACGTGATGACAGGCGACGTGAGGACAGCAGAAAGCGTGAGTGGGAGTTTTCCTTGTCACTGCTGCTGTCCGGTAATCTAGGCAAAATTACAGAGACTCTATGTAAAAAATCTTAATTAATGGTCCCATATTGTATAAAGCAACATTTCAGTGTGTTTTTTGATTACAAAACAGGTCTAGGTGCTACATTATATTATTATATGAAAGTATCAAAGCAATCAGTCCACAGGAATCCACACAGCCCGTATTAGAAACAGTGTCTTAAAACAAACCATTTGGACTTCTGTGACTTTATGATGTCACAACAAAGCAGTTACTGTTTTCCCCAAATCTGACCCCCTCCTCTCTGGCTTCAGAGAAGCATGACATGACATGACATGAAGAAGCATGATTTCTTACTTTCTACTTTCAAATAACCCCATGAATCCTATTTCAAATCAATAACTAACTAGTCAATCACAAATTCATTAGTGTTGATATAATAAGCAAATCAACTATAAACAAAGCCTCAATACTCAAAGCACAGCTGGTGCTGAGTCATTATGAAAACAAAACACACTGACACTCCAAGTGATTAATGGCGCTTTGATTCATCTGCATCTGCCAAAGTATACAGCAAGTGAAACATTGGTAAAGCTGCTGGTGCATGTGAGTAACGGAGCCTCTTATCTGACTGTATTTATCCAAGGTTGAGCTGCACCAGGACCTGAAATGAGCAATTTGAAACAATGCTAAGGCAACCATTTAAATACTAAGTGTGAGGAACCACTACAAGAATAACTTTTAGAATACAACATACAATCTCTACAGATGCTGCTGTTTTTTAGAAGAAGATGCTAGTTACCAAAAACCCAAAAAGAGTAATAAATTAAGATAGATAGAGAAAAATAAGTAACACCTCGACTGTATTAAGCTGAGACAAGAATGTATTGATTTCAGATTCACATAATCAATCAGCTTTAAATATGTAATTAGGTTTTTTCCTGTCAATAAAGTAACATTTATGTTAACTGTAAGAGCATGAGGGTCCAGTGCATAAGGTCTGAAAAAATTGTACATTCCTTAATTTTAGCCTTTCAAATGTTTCTTGCAAAATGCTTTTTGCTCCACACTAAAGCTGCTTATATGTTTAATCTTTTATATTTAGCAAATCAACTGGCAATTACTGTGTGAGGTCTGGAGAGCTGCTAGGCCGGATACACTTCTTTAAAACCTCTATCCAGTTCCGCCTGATCCCAGCCGTCATGGCAGACAGCGTGAACACGGCCTCCCGTGTCTGTAGAACAGAAGAGGAAATAGGTTAAGGAAACACAGAGATGTGACAGAACTGGGATGAAATGGAGACGATAAAGAAACACTGAAAGGGAGAAAAACAGTGGAGGAGATAGAGACGGAGATGTGAGTCACGATAACAGAACAAGAAAATGAAGCTGTCATTGAGAGTGGGTGTGTTTAGTGGAGACAATAAGGATGAATATAAAGAAGAAAATCCATCACAGTCTATGAAGGAGTCTAACCCGTGATAGAGATTCACCTGGATTTGAAAGCCATAGTTCTTCTCCACATCAAACTCAGACACCTTGAGACAGGATTTTAGGTCAATCTCTCCGTCCATATCATCTTTCTATGCAGAAAACACAATCATATGTTCACATGTTTATGCTCAATACAATATGATCCAAGCTTGTTAGCATAAATACTGTTATGATATAAAAAAAGAATGTGTTGAATTAAATAAAATATACCTCCTCTGCACTTGAGTCTCTGTAGTACTTCAGTCCAGCATCAGTCAGAACAAACCAATGCTTCTTCCACTAAACACATAAAATTAATCAATTAATCCAAGACTTAACTGAGATCAGCATTTCTTAAATGCAAATGTGAAAACTGTCAAAACAATCTGACACTGTAACACAGAGCAGTGACACATGGAGGCCTTGTGATAAAGGGAAGACGTCCAGTATGAGATACGTGAAGTGAGAAGCTAATTCACTTAAGCATATCATTCAAAGAGAGGAAACACCTGTTGTGTATCGAGCAACCAACCTATTACTGTGATAACAGGATAATCTAGCACTATCGCCTTACACACAACCTTTCTCATTAGAGTAGAGGGATTGAAGGAGGGACGTGAGGAAGGAGGGAGAGGAGGATGTGATTTCTGAGTGGAGTACGACAAACTAGCTTTGATGCACTTTACCTCTCCACTGTCGTCCAGTTTCGACATCCATCCCTTTTTGAAGTTCAGGAGGTCAGGCTGTGAAGGCAGAGAGTATACAGCGTCACATTCACCGACCTTCATGTCAGTGTGACAAAATGTACAAAACATGAAGGACACAGTTCTTGTCTGTGCAAATCAAGGTCATTTTGTAGTCATTTATCAAAAACACGCCTCAAAGGATTTTACAGAGAAAAAAGAAAAAGAAAATAAATAACACTAGATTTAACAAGTGAAACAGGACAAAACATAACACAAGCCCGTATGGAAGGGTGTGGCATACACAATATAGTCACATCTCTAAACAAGAAATTAGCAGCAACCACACCACAACAGCCACTGTAAATGCTGCTGGCTTATTTTGCCACAAAGGACATAAACCAGTTGCTATTGTGGAGAAACTTGCTCCATTAAAATGCATGTTAAAACAGGTAGGACTGGTCAGTACTAGTACACACTAAAAAATTATACTTACACTTTGTGTATACTTTTAAAACTAAAATATATGTTTCAGGGAATATGGAAATACATTTAGATTACTACTTTCTAATTGATTGAGTTGATAATTTAACAAAGCCCCATATTGTAAATGCAGTTTCTCAACAACATGTTTCAGAGTGTTGCTCTGTTACACTGCAGAATAAAAGATATATGAAAAGGGCAATGGCTGCAAAGAAAGATGCATATAATGTGTGAAAAATGACAGGAAATAAGTGAGAGTGTAAAAATATTTCAAGACAACAGATAGAAAAATGAGGGCTTGAGGCAGCACATCCTTAGTGAAGGGAGGAAAGATTTAGAAACTCAAGAGATTTGCAGTGGAAACAGCAGTGTCTACTCTTCTGTTCATAACTCAACCCTGTTGCACATTATGAAATATTTTGCATGTCTCTTGCTGCAGCTGTGCTGTAGTAGACATTCAATTAAACCATGCTTAAGCTTCTCTACACCATTTCCAGGAACTGGCCTGTTTCTGCTTTTAACACGATGACAGGAAGAGGAAAACATGCACTAGGTACGTCAAGATGCGGTGATCCCAGATCAAGATTAGGCAACCTTTTCCTACATAAATTCCTGACTTTGCTTATCTCTCTTTCACTAGTATGTACACTCCTCACTTTTAAATCTCTCACTGTATTCGTCATTTCATCTCCCACTGGTGTCTCATTCCCATTACTTTTCCCACTCTCTGTTGCAACTGCTTGTAGAGCATTTCATCAGCTTTCTACATCATTTAGTTCTGCTCCCTCTTTGTTTAAACTCTAATATAGTTTCTAAGTCTGTTCTGGCAGCTCTAACCACCCCTATTCTGTATTTATACTCCCTTCCTGGCTTGCGTTATGCTCTTGTAAGCCACAGCACCACCCTGTTTTTCTCTGTATAAGTCAGCTCATCTATGCTACTGATCTTCTTTAATCTAACAAATTTTAAGGTCTGGTGACTGCAAATAGACTGTGTAAAGGGAATAATGTCAAGAGCAACACTGTGTTGAGAAGATATAACTGCTTTGTTAAGTTTGATAAGCCCTATGTTCAAATTAAATATACTTTCAACATTTATAAATAATATGGATAATCACAAATGATGGATGGATCATCAGCTGTTAACTATAAGAACAACAGGATTTTGTAACATAAAGAATATTAAAAAGATGAATCACCAGTGACTGTGTTTTGTGTTCTTTCTCTGCCACGCTGTGGGTATCTGAGTAAACTGCTAGAGCACATTACAATGTGTCAAACTTTATCAAAAAGTTAACATTATCTAGTCAATAAATGATGAAAAAGAAAGGGCAACATCTGTTATGAAAAATGCAACAGTTTCTGTCCTTGTCATGTGCTCTCAGATCAGTGACCTTGCTTCAAAGGTTCAAGGCACAAGGAAAAAGGTCAAACACTGGCAACAGCTTGAGACAACTTCCACTCTTCCTAACTCATGTCTCCCATCAGTTCAGAGGAGGGTTGTCTGGTGAGTTTAACCTTGTGCTTTAGGCCTATTACAGTGTGCATGGTTCACCTCTTCTCTCGTCTCCGTTTAGTTAAATAGATTAACTCTCTGAACAATGTGAATAGGTGTTTACCTGATGATACACTCATGTGATAAGTTCCAGGATAACAGTGGCTTAGAGAGACAAACTAGGTAAGTTTACAAAAATATTTGCAAATGTCTGTGTGAGTGTAAACACAAACATGTGTCACAGCTGGCTGCAACAAATGACACACAGCTACTGACTAACAGCCCTGCTACTGTAAACAACACAGGATCAACAGATCAAACCTGTAAACTAGGATTTCAGTTTTTTGTTTTTTTTTAGATTTCTCAGAGGAACAGAAAAGTACAAACCTCAACTTTGCTGTAAATGAACATCCAGACAACAAAACAAGTATTTTAGCTTTAAGCTAGCAGTAAGTAGGAAGCATTTCTGCCCTTTTACCGTACACACCCCTCCTATCAAACAAACATTGGCTCAGTTAATTAAAAAAATGAATGTTTAATTCACATTAACATTTCTTATAAGGAAAACACTGAAACCTAACCGAGATATACGGGCCAGAGTTCATTTGAGAAATGATGAACTCAGGAAGAAGTGTCAGACAGGAAAAACAAACTGCTTTCAAGGTGCAACTCGACTTACCGTCATGATAACAGGATCCGGAGAGGGCAAAATACAGACACAAGAAAAGTACCGTTACCTCTCACAAACAAAACCTCTTCTCGCTCTCAAACCTACTCGCCACCTTTTAATCAATCGTCTCGGGTAAAAACGTAACTTTCCCGCAGAGCACTGGCGTTACGCGAAACGAAATGAAACCCCGCCATTCATACCCACGTTAACTTAGTCAAGCGAACCGCCAACGGTCGGAGCCGAGTCTCTGTCCCGTCTTAAGGGGAACGCGCATTGTTCACCGGACCGACCACGGACAAACAGCCGCAGCTTAAAACCTGTAACTTTCTGAGGAGCCGTGGGAGGCCAACGTTACGGTGTGACCTGGCTGTGTCTCCGCCCGTGTCTGCTCTCTCTGCCCCGTGTCTGCCACTTCCTGGGCGGATCCGCGGAGTTCGTTGTTAGAGAAAACAAGCCCACCTAACCGCACGGCGCTGGCCCGAAAACCGGGGTCCGGGGGACTTCCAGGAGCTGAGAGGGATTAAGTGGGGGGGGGGGGGCTGCCACATGTAGGATGTTCTTTTAGTCCTGATTCATTGGATTATTATAGATTATCACAACCAGAAAAAGTATGAAAATGAGTGTTCAGTCTGAGGAGGCTTCCCTTTCCCCGGGACCAGACCTCTCAAAAATCCTCAGGGTCTATGACATGGTGCAGTTCAGTTCTGCCTTTCTTTGCTTCCACACAGAACAAATTTACTCGCCATATTTTCCTGACTGAATATCTTTGGGTTTGCATACAAAGTGGCACTTCCCCCTCCAAAATCCTCTCTTGGTAGCTATTGGTTTCAGTTCAGGAATTTCAACACATGCCCCAGCAGACCACAATTGACAAAGCTCAGTCAGTCTTATGAAATGCCTGTAGGGTGTAGGTGAAGTCTACAGACTCACAACAAGCAGAGAATTTAAAAAAAAAAGCCACACAGTGTTGATATATACCAGCAGGTTAAGGTGCCACGTACATGAAAAGCTTTACAAGTATAGACAGAATCTGTGTGAACACTGGACAAGCTGCCAGCAGCACTTTGGTAAATATGTAACAGAAAGACAACAAACACTCAAATAGACCAAACCGCAATAAACTAGCACTGAACCATATGTGCTGCCAGTTCATGACATTCACTGCAAACATCAGTGATAAGAAGAAATTCAGCTGTACAAATTCACTCCCAATATGGAAAAGTGGGAGAGAGGCTGTTTCCACATATGCACCACACATTCATAAAGTAGGAGAACACACATTTACTGTTCATGGACTGGCTGCACCACATACCTGCATTTGTTCTGATCTGTGGTGGTTACCTTTCCAAGAACTGCCCTCATCTGCTGTGGGACTGCCAGACCTCTGGAGAAGACACAGCTTGTGGTTATGGAGATGACTGAAGTCCCAATGAGCAAATATAGAAACCCCATGAGTTTTACATCCTTAGATGTTTTTCAGATCTGGTGTATGCTATGTGGAAGATGTGGTTAAGCATTAACACACTAGGCAGGTGAAAATCACAGAGCACAAACCACAAAGGGGAAAGGTGCTTATTGCAATGCACATGTTTCTGTAATGGATTTAAATTTACCATTTACCAGCCCTTCAATAATCATGCTGTTCTCTCTGTCCCCAGTCACATCTCGCTGTGTGAAGTCTTAAAAAAACAGTAAGGCTTTTGATCAACCTTACTGGAAAGTCAAAAGAAGAGCACATGACCTTTTTCACTAATGTAAATTTTTGCCAGAATTTTTTTTCAAGGTTATAATAAAACATGGATTTACAAAGTTAAATCAAGAAGGGAAGGTGAAAAATCTACTTACTAAATGTCTCCTTTGCCAAAATAACCTACCTGCAATGAATTGGAGGAGAGAGCCCGAGATAGACAGCCGCTGCCACTATGCTGCCATTCTCTTTCAGTGTCCACTGGATCTTCCCACTCTCTGGATGGATGTTTGCTCAAGGAGTGACTGGAACAGCAAAGACAAGTTATCAATATGTCTGGACAAATTTATCCACTCTGAAGGAACAGAAGAAGTAAAGTCACCTCGATTTAGCATAATGTCTATACTATTAATATACATGAAACAGGACCATTTCACTATGTGATGTTAATGGTGCAATATTTTTGCAGACACCAGTGGTGCTTTATGGTTTAATAGAAGTCTGACCTGGCTGGTTTGAAGAGCTCCTGTCTCCGAGAGGCCTGCTGGTTTTGAGGACGCCCCACGTGGCCTGCACTGTCCCTCTGATGGATCATTTTGGCCTTTGGCAGGTTGGCCATCATAGCGTACTCCTCCCTGCTCCGTCCTGTGGACCCCACTGACAGTTGGCCAGACTCAGAGGACTCCATGGAGCTCTGGGAGGAGGTGTGCCCCCGGATTTGAATCTGAGGTGAAGGAGAAGGGCTGCGTGTGCGGTGTGAGGGCCTTTTGCCATTAGGAGAGGGGCAGCGATCCTCAAGGATGTCTCTACCAACCCCAGATCTGACACTGCTCGGGCTCCTGGGTGGTTTCAAGGTGACAAAAGCTGTTCTGCTGCCATTTGTGGTCTGTCTAGATGGAGAAGCAGCACAAGATAATGAAGAGCTGCGAAGGGAATGTGCTGATTCTCGCCAGGAGTGTGGTGAGTGTTTGGAGTTGGATTTTGAGCCATTATCTGTATTTTTTCTTTGGAAGAAATGACTGGAGTCTCCATTAAAGGCATTTCTGAGGACTGAGTAACCTGGTAGGTCACTGTTTCCTTTTCCAGAGGGAGAAGAGTTGCGGCTGTTGTGTCTCTTGCTGTGTAGAGAGCTGCTAGTTTCTGCTTTCAACAGTGAGCGTTGGTCAGGAGCATCATAGATTTTCCCTGAAGGCAAAGAGCTGTGGATATCGCGACTTCGGACGGGGCTGTTTTTCTCAGACTTGCGAAGTAGAGACTGAGAAGGAGCTTCATAGCTTCTCCTTGAAGGTGAGGAGTTACAGGTTTCACGACTACGGCTGTTTATTGAACCACCTGTGTCTGTTTTCCTAAGTTGATGCTGACTGGGAGTTTCATAGCTTCTTCTTCCAGGGGAGGAACAACGACTGTCACGCCCCCGACTGCTAATGACAGCATTTGATTCGGTCTTACGGAGTATGGACTGACTTGGTGTGTCATAACCTCGTCTGGCTGGAGACATGGTGGCACTATCATGTTCATTGTCTTGATCATTCAGTCCATTCCTTGCTGTTGAATTTCGAAGCAGAGCCTGGCTTTCAATATCATAGCCTTCTCTTATGGGTGAGCCACAGCGTCCATTGTGACTACGTCCATTCAGAGAGATAATTGATTCAGATTTACGAAGGAGTGATTGGCTAGATGAGCTGTAATTTCTCCTTGGCTGTGAGGAACTGCGTCTGTCATGCTGACTCTCTGAAGTTCTCCTAGATGGAGACACAGTACGACTGTCACGCCCACGTCCTTGTGGTGACCTGCTGGTGGTTTCAGTTTTGCGGAGGGACATTTGGCCTGGAGGGTTATAGCTCCTCCTTGAGGGAGAGGAGCTTCTGCTGTCATGACCCCGACCACTCAAAGAACCATTTACTTCTGTTTTCCTCAAGGCACTCCTGAAATCAGAAATTGTGCTGGATTGGGATTTGACCGAATTAGCAAATGATTTGAAGTTTCTTGGCAGAGTTCCTGACTCAAAACGTTGGGCATGTGTGCTTTGCAAACAGTTTCTGGATCCTGGTTCGGTCCCTTGTGACCGCCCTCCACCATCAAAGTTGTGCCTGCTGAGGCAAGCAGTGGATTCACTGCGTCTGAATGGTAAATTTCCACGTGAGGGAGAAGAAGAGCGAGATTGCAGAGCTGAGCTATGCCTTGAGGAATCAAAACGCCCTGACTGTTGATAGGAAGAAACGTGAGACGGAGGGTTTCCCCGGCCATATGAACTGCTGACACCCTTTCGGCCTGGTGAGGCTAATGACTCCGCTATCTTAAAAGGAGTAGGACTTGGAGAACGAGGGCCGACTTGCGCCTCAACCTCTATGGCAATTTCATAGGGGTCAGGAGGAGGGATTTCCACAGGGAGATCTTCATTAAGATTATCCGGTATCTGCCTTTCAGAGGCCATGCCAAGATTAGGGTTTCTGAAGGGAATGGTGTCCTTGGGCTCAACATTTCTGCTGCTGAAGAGGGGATGTCCTCTTTCAAAATGGCGGAAAGGAGCAGCCGGGCTGTTATCATGAATAGAGCGGGCACCTGCTGCCCTACCCAGGGAGAAGTAGCCACTTTCACGCTTGTCTCTGTCTTCTTTTATCCCTAGAGGAAAAAAAGGAGTCAGGCAGTGTGACCGAAATTTAAAAAAACAAAAACAAAGGGATAACAGAAATAAGAGATGCAAACATCAAAGTTCAACTACTGAGCAACTACCAGAGGCTTCCTGACACAAACCAAGCTATATTGTATTACTGGTAATTGCTCTGGGACACCTCAGCTGGTGACATCAAACAGTATTGCTAAGTAAAGAACACCTTTGGCTGTAACTGGATATGGATTGGTCAAGTGCAGTAAGTCATAGGTTTACTGAAGCCTTAGTCTACTAGTCCACAAGACTCATACTCTGCATTACATATGTTCAAGAAAGATAGATTAGATGATGCTGTTACATTTCTCCCTCTCCTTACCACTCATCCTCTGCTCCTGTAGGATATTTGCCAAGACATGAATGAAACAACAGACAACTAGAATATACAAGGTCAGCTTTCACGTACCTGATCTTTTGGTGAAGCCGTCTCTGCTCCGAGCTTCGTCCATCCATGCCCGAGGGTTGGTCCGGTGGGGTGGAGGGTCAAGCCGGGTCATGCCAAGTGTGGCTGAATGGCAGTGGATAGGAAGGTATTCGTCCTCTGCACTAATGCAGCTGCTGAATTCCGGGTAGTCGTTTTGGTCAAGACAGCTACGTGGAAAAGGAGATGGAAGAAGAATGACGAGTCAAGATGGAAAGGTGAAAGTTTGAAAGGGAGGAGAGGAGAAAAGGAAGAGAAAAAGATGAAAGAGTTAAATTCAATCTGTATGATATGGATTACATAGAGGAACCATGGAAATACGTCACAACATGGCAATTCTGCATCTGAGAACATGATGAGAAGAACTGGTGAGACTTGAAAAACATGACTACACATTACAGTGCTTGCCAGTGTTTTTAAGTGATTAAACAGTACTTGTAATGATTCTCTAAAACACAAAAATGATACTTTTAAGTGTACAAGTCATGTCTACAATAAGTTCAGATGACTTATTCTCACCATCCAGTGACTCTACCTGTCAGTGCTGTTGTCGTCGTCACTGTCGCAGATGTAGAGCTCACAGTCAGGGCTCAGGATGCACAACGAGCTCTCCCCATAACCTAGACGACCTCCATTGACATCACAGTAGCTGCTCACCACCGACAGGCCGTCAGAATCATCCTGATAGGATGACAAGGTAAGACGCCAACCAATCACAATGTTGCAGCAAAGTCCATCTCAGGAAGATGCACTGATGATGCTCCTGACAGTGACTGTACCTCCAAACAAAGTTAATGCTGAAAAAAGGTCATTATCAAACCTCTTTTTTAGCACATAGGTCCACAGACCATACACTGTGACTTTACATCAGAGGAGAAATGTACATACATAACAATCCTAGATCTGTCTGCTCAGCTCTATCTGGTAAAGTGATGGCTGAATAGAGTCTCTCCTCTCTGTCCTCTCTGACACACACGATTCGATTAGGGTTACACCTCTGTAACTTGAGCAGACTTGTGGCTTTCCTCATTAATATTTTATCACTTTTTTTCATGTCATAAACCCTTCTCTTGAAATAGATTGTCATAAAAAGGATGTAAAACATTTCTGTTATTGCCAATGATGTCTACAACCCGAAGGAAATTGTATTATGAAGGAATGTTAGAGCTACCATTAAATATCTACCATGTTTTGAGATGTGTTACTGCCACAAGACTACTACAATTGTCACATTAAAGCTGGAACAATAAGAAAATGTAGAGTTGTCAGTTTTATTACAGTAAACATGCCACCCTTTTTGTACATTACCCTGTTTTCAAAGATTTCACATGATTCCCAAGTGGCCAGTAAGTGATCCGGCCTCATTAATTTATAAAAGGAGCCACTGTTATCGCCCTGCTCCTGATCCCTACCTCTCATTCTACGTCTCTGACCTTTTCTTCATTTACTCACAAGCAGCATATAAATGATCCATTAACTATATTTACATGATGAGTGCATGAAATTACATTTTATTCATCCACAGAAACACTGACTTTTGTAAGAAGCAAGAGCAACATACTCTTGATTTTTTTTTTTCCAATTCCAAATTATATCAGTAAAGTTAATAACTCATTTCTGATCTGCAAGAGATAAAACTGAGTCAGGCAGTACAGGAGAATTTTGTGTCTGCCTTGATTTAGTATCAAACCTCAGTATATTATGTCTTGTTGACTTTACCTGTGACCTCTAACGTTCTCTTCCTGTCTCTCTTCATGTCGAGCTAATCCTATCACTCAGCACGTATTCTGCTCTTGTACCCATCTCTACCCTGTTACCTAGCTGCTCTGTGCATCTCCCTCCTCCCTCTTCCTTCCTAGCTTCTCTTCTTTCTTACCTTGCTGCTGCAGGTGTCCCTTTCCTCTGCCTGGGATGGGATTGGTGTTAACAACCCTCCTTTTCCTGCTCCAATTCCAGTTCCAGTCCCAGTTATACCCCCAGTACCAGTATCTGTGGAGGATTTCTGCTGTTGTGTTATCTCAGCGCTCTCCCCTGCGCCGGCGTGCAGGTGCCTCTGGCGCAGGCAGTCGTGGCAGCGGGAGGGGTCGAAGATGTTGGGCTGGAACTTGGGGCAGATGGGCTCATCGACAGAGAGGGGCATGGTGGGTTTGGACAGGGAACCTGCCTGCTCATCACATCACACAGAAAACTGAGAAACAGCAACAGACAGATGGAAGAGCATCACAATTATAAATAGTTCAAAATAAACAGCTTAAACAGAAACCAAACACTTTTATGAGGGTAAATGAACTTTCAGTGCAAAAGTTGAGTGCTATTTGCTGTCAGTCATCAAATATTTTCAAAAACTTGCAGAGCATCATTCACATCAGTGTAAGGTGATTAAAAAAAGATGTAATAATGATGTAATAATCTTGCCTTTAAATATTAAGAATGTTTGAATGAAAAAAGATGTACATGCATGAGTCTGGCTGTGACACTGCATCACTACAGACAGGTGTAATACTTAAGAGGTTCTTTTATCTCACGGTTCATGCAAGATCTAAAGCGGAACTGTTAAGGTAGGTGATAACTAATCACACTAGAGGACAGTGAAACACAATCCATTCAAAACACTGTCAAAGCTGCTCACAGAGGAGCATTACTGCCAACCACAAGACACATGCACAGCAATTTACAAAGCTTTCACAAGCACCACTGCCTGCAATGATAGAGGAAGGTCAATGAACCCATTAAGACAGAAAGAAGACAGTGACACAACATTTTTTGATGGGTTTGACATAAAAAAGACAATTGATGAGCATTACCTGACAAGAGAAGCTTCCGTTGTCAGCTCAATTTAGACCATGTCATTAGCAGTCTGCCCACCAAACCCCCATCAGGAACATGCCTCCTCTTCCCCATGCTCTCTGTGCTCTCGAGCTGCCAACCTCTCAAATCAATCCGATTGGCTGCTCTAACAATAAGTGAAACTGAAGCATCCATGATGGCCATGGTGGCTCTCAGTTAACATAGCAGAGACCCTGTAGCACACACAGACCTAGAGCCAACATGGAGCCAGTGGCCTGCCGGTTCCTCCATTGAGAGGTTGTATTAAATATCATGGGCTTTAGAAAGCAAAATGAAACGCTCATGCTAGTGACAGCTGGCACACGCTGGCTCAGGTTAACGTAAATAAATAAACACAGGTGAGGCGGGGGGTTAACATACATTAAAACAGGTGGCTGTGTTGTTTTAGGTTCTTCATGTGAACAGTGAATAAGATGCTCCAAGACAGGCAGTGGTTGGTTCTCCTTTAGATCACACACAGGTAATACTGAGGAAACACAGAGCTAAGGGTTGATTTCCTCCTGTTCTACAGAGGATGTTGACAACGACATCAGGTTTCCTATCAAACAATGGAGCACAGGGGGACAAAATTCCACGCAGAGCACACTGACAGTGTGTGACATGTGACTGCAACACAGGATGACTAATTAGCAAAATTAATATTTTGTCCAATGTTAATTTCAGTAAATACAGTAAAGTTTATTTTATGAAATAGCACTTAAAAAAAAAAAACAGATTTGCTTTGAAAAATTTACACATTTGAGCACAGGATTTCAAGTGGCAGTTACTGGGTAAACACTGACATGACAGGTGGTCCAACATGGTGTAGTGTCGACATCAGCTTGAATCAATTTTATAAACCTTTCAGCTCACACTTGTCCTGCTCAAACACAGGAGCATAAATCTGAAGTCAAGTCTCTTCACAGTTCAGACCTTACATAGTATTTTTACACAGAAACAATCCGTCAGTCCTGATGATGCACCCTCTTTCCAGTCTGTCGACGTCTCTGCCACTTGCTGGTCCGACCGGCTCTCTTTTTAATCTCTGTGACACCAGGTCTCCTGTCGTTGGGACGGCCTCGTCCTCTTCGGCCTTCCTGCTTCCCTTTCCTCTTCCGCTTGCTGGTGTAAGTGTTGAGTGACGCCATTAGAGAGCGGATCCTGCAGCAGCAGGGGGAGAGAAAAAAAATAGCTGGAGTAAGAAGGGCAGGAAGATGACAGGTAGACAAATCTGAGAAACATCGGTAAACAGTCATTATGTCATCACTGTGTTCCTGGGGTTTCCAGCACATTTATGAGTGTGCAAGAATTTCTGCATTCCTTGAAATGACTTAATCCAACATGAAGGTTTGCTAATATGTTGAGACTTGCATGACAAGGATCTTACTTTTTATTCATGATTGGGTTGCCAGCTTTTCTTGGCATTGCATTTGTTTTCTCCTTCTCTTCTTCCTCCTTGTCTTCATCCTTGCTCTCCCCATTATCCTTGAAGACAAAGGTTCTCTGTTAATGTTGTTTTCCTACCATCAGTATCACTTATGCATTTCCTTTGGAGTGATCACGTTATGAGAGCCTGTTAAGCTCAATCGATGGTTTACCTGATTTGTTGCAGGTCCAAGCAGGTTAGCTCCAGTGAGGTCAAGATCACTGATGGTTGTCACGGTGACAGTGTGGTTAGGGTGATCGTACTGTGTAGACTCTGTTATACTTGTTATTGCGTCTTCCAGATCGTCATCTTCACAGTCCTCTGAGAGATGAAATCAGGTGGGGGGAAAAAAAAAAAAACAATGACTGCAAATTCTCAAAATCTATTAATTGGTAAAATGACCTGTCACTGACTTTTGCCTTTAACTCACCTAGAGCTTCTGTCCTCTCTTTCAACATCTTTAGATATTCTTTATGCCTCTGAAAAAAGAGAGTGGAACATAAAATAAGTACATCCTTTTCTTACATGTTCACACAGCTCAGATATAATATCTTTCCCTTTGTGCTTACCTCCTCTCGGACTCTCGTTTGCTCTTCTTTGATTTTTTTACGAATTTCTGCCACTGCAGCTTTCCTCCTTTCAACCTTTCTCTTATGGAAACCAGTAAGGTAGTCACTTACAGGAGAGAAAATAAGACACCAGTTACCTTTTTGAGTCTTTGCAGGTTAATATATCATCCAGGACATATACGTCAAATATTAGTTATTGTCTAGTTCTTGAATCAATTTACTAAAATAAAAAACAAATCAAGAATTTAGTAGAAGTTACAAATGGATGACTAGTGAACAGCACCTAAATGCTTAGAGTTTCAGGAAAACCTGTCAAAACTTAACAATGTAGTGTTAAACCTTGTGGTATATAAATAAAGCTAATGCTAACCTAATAGCACAGTAGTGACAGCTAATGCTAAGGTGCTAGTTAAAGCTGCACTATGTTGAAACGCTGTTATCAGGAGAGAAACTTACTTTCTTTCTTTGTCGTCAAACATTACGATGCATTTGTTTTCTCTTTTCTTCGACCCTGGCTTGTGTTTGGCCCTTTTCGGCCCATTGTTGTGCTTTTTTGCGTTTTTCATGTCGTACACGTGAGTTTACTCTTTGCTACTTCCGGCACCACTTTAAAGAGCCCGTCGCTTAACTTTGTCCGGCTAGAAACAAGTGAACAACAGTCTTAAAGGTTCCGTTTAACACATTTAGGACATTATGATTTTGTTGTTTCAGACATATCATCAGGCTGAACAGTTACTGCAGTCACATCTCAAGGTCAGATATTGTCTGAAACAGCATGTTTGTTGCCAGCATGTGTTTAATGACAGATCTCCTTATCTTATATATATTTAAGAGAAAATTTAGTTTACATGGTCTGTATTTCCATCGAGGCATTCACACTCGGCCAGCACCCACACTCTGAATACTGAAATGTAAAAAGTGGGGTTTTCTTTTTCTGTTTCAGTTCTAATATCTGTACTTCTCTAATTACACATCTGCAAACAGTAAGATACTCTTACCACTGAAAGACCATACATACCAACCACTATCATGTGTTGTTTTATTATAAAACAAACATCAAAATGAACACAAAAATTCAGACAATAAAATACATCAAGGGAAAGAGGCAAAAAACATAATTATGATAGCAAAGACTCCAGCCTGTCAATGGAAGGTTGAGCGATTCTTTCTTCTTTGCAAACTTTTACCAGTCAGGAAAGCTATACCTACATTTAAGTATTTTCAGGATTCCTTGCATTACTTATTGACACCTTAAGTTGATCTGGACAGTTCTGTGTGTTTGCTTGTATTTTTCAAACAACACAGAAATTGCAGCATGTACCAAAGACATGAGTTATCCTAGAATATCATGCTAAGTATTTAAAATTGGGATTTTCTCCTTCAATAAAATACACAGTTTCCCTTCGACAGTTTCTGACCCCAGGCGGCTTTTACAAACATAAACAATGATAAAATTGCAAAAATGCTCCCTTCCCACCCAAAAGAAGCATTTATATTAATATTACATGACCATTAAATAAGATAACCAGAGCACAGAAAACAGGAATGACAGGATAAAAAGCAAAATGGACAAAGCTAAAACTCCATCAGTCCAAATATGATGAAACATAATATATATATTTTTTTTACATAACATCAAGGCAATTTTGCTTGAGAGCTTTACATTATATGCAGACAATCGCTTCCAAGAAACACCATTCCTCACATTTATCACTGTCCAGCTTCACACCACCCAAAACCTTTTGAGAATCAGACACTCACTGCCTGTAAACCTTCACACATGGACAGCAGAGGCGTGCATTATTCCATCATGAATACAAACTGACCTCAGCTGCTGTTGTCCATCACCTTGCAAGGTTACAGCAGGTGAGAGTTTGATGGTGAAAAGATTTTTGGAGGAGTAACACATTCAGCTGACTTTGCTCTCTTGGTCAGACACTGACCATTACGAGTCAAATTTGACATGTTTTACAGTGCTTTTCTTTGACGTGTGTCTTCTCTCAAGCATTAGCTAAGAACTTTCTGTTTATTCTACTTCTCTTTATCTGCCTATGTACAATCTATATACACCCATATTGTGAGTTTGTATGCAATTAATTTAATTGTACACTACCGGTCAAAATTATACAACACTAGTTCAAGTCCAGTGAATGGACTTTTACCAATGAGTGAAAATATTAGAAGAAGAGAACTAGATGGTGACAGCACGGTCTGCAGACTTTAACCCCATGGAGCTGGTGTGGAATGTACTGAACAGAGGGTAAGAGCAACAGTGTTGGGATGAACTGTCCAACACTTCATTCCCATTGTAGAAATGCGAGTGTGTTCGGCTGCTAGAAGAGTCCAACATTTAGATTATATGTAGCTCAAAGATCGAGGTGTTATAAAACATTTGACCGGTAGTGTATGAATTTGTGTGAGAGTGTGTGTCAGTAAGCTTTTTTTTTTTTTTTTTTTTTTTTTTTTAAATTGGCCCATGATTGACTGCTTCCCTCTGTTGTTTAAATGTTCCACAAATCCATTGTTTTTTTCCCTGTGTCTTGTTTGATGGTAGGGAACATGTCAACAATAGTTGTCTCAGCTGTTAAATTCCTATAGTATTGCGCTGTTATATCCTAGTCTACACAAAGCAGCTCAGGAAGGTTTCATGAGAACTGACACTGCGCTGGACTGAAGCATCACTTCAAATGGTCACTTGATTCAAATTCAGGGCAACTGTCGTGGTGCTCGAGTATCCTATTTTGCTCCACAGTACAATGCTGACATTGTACAGTGTATGAGGTAGATAAGGAGAGACACAACTCAGCACTGTACAGTTAAAAAGCACACTACTATCGGTCTGCATCTCACAGAAGATCCATGCTAAACAGATCTTGGCTGTCTACTCTTGAATACTCTAAAGCCCTTCATTGAAGCTTGCAAGTTTATCAAGACATTACAGTTATTGAAGCACTCATATCACTGTGCATCAATAATGATTGTACAGCTTGGCAACCTATTGCAATGCACTGCTACATTGCATTCATTTAAACAGTTAAGAGATAGTGGTCCCTTTTCCCTTTGGGGCCTTTTTAACCTGATTTTCCTCATTTAGCATTGTTTAAAATGAAGCCATAAGCGTGATTTGTTAATGGCCAGCAGGGGGCATGATTGTGCTGCAACAATGAAACTAACCATTAAAGCAGTTAATGTGAAGCCTACATGTGATAAACTGCAGTGTGGATACAGGGCTGACACTTAGTTGTAGCTGTGTCGTTAAAATCAGTTGTTGGTGTGTGAGGAATGTGTGCCAGTTTGAATAAAAGTCCATATTCATGGCCCTTGTTCAGTATGAGGGCGTGAACAGGAGACAGTTACTGAATTAAACGTTGTTGGATGAATGAGTGGTCTGGTTAGCATCTTTTAAGTACAATCTTTTTAAGTACAATATCAAATCAGAGTTTTTCAGAGTAGTGCGAGTAGCCCTAATCTGTGTGTGTTAATCCTTGCACTGTATGTGTGTGTGTATATGTGTGTGTGTGTGTTCAAGAGGCCGCGATGGTTGTGCCCCCACTGAGGCGCAGCAAAATCTGTTGACAGTCCTGAAGGGACCGACGGTCTCCCACCCGCTCCAGGGTGCGCTTGGCCTCAGCCAGTAGACGGGCACGATGCCCGGGCGGGGTTAACAGGGGCATGGGCAGGTGGCGGCAGGCCAGCAGGATGGCATGAGCTCTCTCCCTTTCGCCCACAACACAGTCACCTTCTGACAGCAGCAGGGGGAGAAGAAAGAAGACGAAAAGTTCAGATTAGTGTCTGTTGCTTTCTGGTGAGTGTGTCTTTGTGTGCTTATGTGTGTGAATACAGGGTCATGTTGCTCTCTAGGGCTGTTTAGAGTCGATTTTACAGGTTCGCCATTAAAACATTTAGATTAAGTGCATGTGAGTTTGTGTCTTCATTACCAGCTGTGTAGGAGCTGTGTGTCCTGCGTCGGAGGTTGTGCTCCAGCAGCTGGTGTGTCCTTGTGGGGCTGGCTCCAGCCATCAGCCTCACTGTGGTCTCATGAAGAAACACCTGCAGGAAAAATAAAAACACATCAGAGCCACAAGAGAGCAGGAAAACACTGAGCCCTCACATCATTTCACTGCTCATTTACTACCAGAAATATACAAAGGGAATTTTCTGCCTTCAGCTGAGGCTTTCATGCAAAGTGCCTTGCAGCACCAAGAGTGAACATTTTTCTGTAAGTTGTCTCACAACATAATCTAATATAATGATCATGATAAAGTTCATGTGGTTCTAAGGAGACTCGCACCAGTCAAAACGTAACAAATGATCACCAACCGCTACGAAAGCAGCAGTTGTTAAAGACCCTCTGGCTACAGTTACTGTATGACTACGCCAGTAAATCCTAAGTATGATTGATGACATGTTAAACTGCAGTGAGATTTCTGCAGCTGGTAAGAGTCGGAGAAAACCTGATTTCCAAGGCTGGTACAATAAATCTAGTATCATAAACGAGATGCACAGGTCCCCGCTGATTCACAGGCTTATTATCAGTGCAGACCGCAGTTTTTGGAAAACATTGAAGGCCGTAAAGTTTTCTGAAATTATTACTTTTAGCATATACTCTGCTACATCTTTACAAATGTGAATGGTTGACAGCTTTTCAATGTTACATTATTATTATAAACTGATTTTGTCAGAGAGCTGGACAGTGAAAGCCGATTTAAGCCATCACTTCACACTAGAGATCTAATAGCTAAATTATTTATAAAACTATCAAAGAAAAAGCAGCAACAGGAAATACAGTAGACTTCGATGTTTGTCTTTGTCATCCTGTAATTGTTTCTTGCAGATTTCAGCGGCCAAACTTTAATGACTCATACCTTTTGTTGATTCCTTCGCACACAATTACTGACTGATCTAGTCTCAGATGTACCTTGTGTTGTGCCTGTCTGTAGCACTGTGTGAGCTTTCTGAGCGCACTAAGGTCCCTCTGGAAACCCGCCAACTGAGATCCAGGGGCTGGGCCAGGTTCTCCATTACTGCCGCCCCCCCTCTGCCATAAACTGGTTCTCAGGGTCAGCAGAAGGTCACAGACCAGGAGCTCCACTCCCTTAAGGAAGATAAAGGGATAAAAATCTAAAAGCTGTTTGGTGCATTAAAAAAAAATAGAAATTTAGATTTATTTTATACTGTGGTTGATTTTATTTGTGAGAGATGAACTTAAATTAAATCTGTCAGGTCAACCACAACCCACCACCATCAGTACCAGTGCACCTTGCCCAACATGCATGCCACCAATCAAAGAGTCACGAGTAAATCTACACAAACATCTGTCTCATGTGAAGTGGTGGGGTGTGTAGCGGGTGCGTGCAGATTGGGGAGGCCTCTGTACTGCACTGCAGACACATTGCACTCGGCTTCAGGATCATGCAATGCAACTACAATGCACCACAGCCACCTCCTGCCACCCACACTGCGCACACACACATACACACAGCCCCACGTCAGCCTGCCCTGACCCCAACTGAGCATGCAGTGTGTGTTTGTGTGTGCCTTAAATGCATTGACTTCATTGATGAGTCTGTGCGTATGTGGTTCAAAGACAGAGAACAAGATAACAAGCACTCTAATCACTAACCCATAGGAGATCTTAAGAAGATCTTGGTATTTTACCTTGTTCAGCCAGTTTCCAGACTGGGTGAGTGGTACTGAGATGCTGGAGCGCAGGTAGCTGCTGGCTCTGTCACAGTTGGACAGGCAGGCTACTGCCCCTTCTCCCTTCAGAGGCAACAGACTCATCTGAACTGCTTTGCAAAGCAGCAGCACAGCCTTAGGGAGAGGGTGGCTAAAACACAGAGGTTAGAGAGGAAGTGTGAGGATGATAACAGTGGGTTTTTATTAACATCCTTTAGTTAAATTCAATGCAGAGGTTTGGAATCTGTAATCTATAACAGTGTTAAAGGATTGACATCCAAATATGCAGGTCTCAGAATCCAGTTAGAAATGTTCTTAAATTTGTCATTGCTCAAATAATTCCTGTAATCATTGTGACCAGTTTAACAATTTAAATGGAGAATGAATGGTTCACCTTCATGTTTATTCTGTATTGTAGTGGGAGCTTGTGTTTTGTCACATTTTTACATTACACATTTCACTTCACTTACTCAAGAGTGTGTAGAGCCCTTGGCATCCGCTCTGCCTCTGCCAACAGTGACCTTACTGCAACATCGTCCCCCTGCAGCCAATGCACGGCAGCCTTCAGGACCAAAGCCCACCAACGACTCACTGGGTCTCCCACTGGCAGGAAGAAGGGAGGGAAGTTATAAAGGAAAAAAAAACAAGTGAGTGAAATTAATGAACATTTTGTTGTGGTTGTCAGATGAATCTGACAATCAAGCCTTGTGCCGAATCATAAATGATGCCCTGATGATCTTGTAACATCAACTACTCTGTGTGTGTGTGAGTGTGTGTGTGTTGGTATTGTGTGCAGCATGTAGACCAACAATAATTGATTAAGACTGTGGCTAATTGACACTGCTTGAACAGATCACCAATGTGCTCATATCCACTGCAAGTCATTTATTACCAGAAATCAATAATTGCAAGACTTAACTGTGATAATCCAATAAAAAAATAATCTCAAAAGCTAAATTGGCTGTCAGTGTACAGCAAGAAAATCCATTCATGTTGACAGTAATAACTCAGATGGCTATCTGGTTAATCTTCACTGAAGAGCTTCCCCCACAAACATCAATGTGATTCATGCGTCTCTGCAAATGGGAAGGATTGTTCTCGTCACGCTATTCATACCTGGAGTGGTGGTGTGATTGGGAGGAGCTGAGAAGGGAGGAGGAGGGGAAGGAGATTCCTCTGTACAGCTGTTCAACAACTGGAGAAACTCTAGGGCACTGGAAAACTCCCTGAAAAGTAACAGACCAGTAAATATAAGAGATTTACAGACTAAATCTTTAATTCACACCAAACTGTCACAAAACACCTGCGGTGGAGAGTAAAGAGCCGAGGCTGCCTGGTACCACATATTTCCAAGTACAGCTGCCTTACCCAGAGTCACTCTTGCGTTTGCCTGCATCAGAGTCGCTCTGGGGCTGGATGAGGGTGTGAACAGCTCTCTCCAAAAGCTTCCTGCAGAAGCAGCGGTGCAGTTGGGCGATGGGGTCAGCTGAATGAAGGGAGATGTAACAAAGAGGAACACATTAAGATGTATTTTTAGTTATATCTTTCATTAATACCAAACAGTTGGTTCAAAAGGACTGTTTGTTTATGATTCAAAATTAGTAAGAAAGAGCAAAACAATGAAAAACGGTATGAGGAGAAAAATATAGAAGTTTGGCAAACTCCTCCATTCAGTACATACCTGAGTCTCTCTGAGAAGTGTACACACTGTCACTGCTCTCTGACTTCACTGACCAATCACAGCTCAGGAAGAACTGCCTGCCCAATGGGGTGAAGAGCCAGCGCAGGCAGTCAGGAATCGGTTTGGTCTCCGATTGGCTGGCCACACACTCTGCACAGCTCAACAGGTAACCCTGAGAGATGAGATGAGAGAGAAAAACTATGCTTGAAAAGAAAACTAATTCAAACATGAGTGAAACAAATAGATAATGTCCTTTATTTGTTTATGTTTATTGGGGATTTATGAGATAAACTGGATTAATATTCAAATATAGGGTGACGGCAGACAGATGATGGGCCATGACAGAGACGTACAGGCAAACAGGAGAGGTGGTGGCCCAGCACAGTGCGCAGGGCTGTTGCTGCAGTGACATAGATCTGGGTGAGTTGAGCGGGAGCCATCTTGCCTTGGGCGCTTTCGCTGAGGTTGACAGCGTTAAGAGAGAGATACAAAGCCCACAGGCTGCTACGCTGAGGCAGCTTTCCTACAGACAGAAAGAGAAGCGAAACACTGCCTTCAAATCTTCATAGCATGTGAAACCACTCATAAGTACTGTGTATTTTTCCTGGCACTGACTGAGGACTTCTGCAGTTCATTAACTTCAAACTGTGAATCATATCACAACAGCAGCCCACTTTGTTCTCAACACTCACCTGTGAGTTGCAGCTGGCTCAGCCGGTGGTAAACCAGTGCTGCGTCCTTCGCACTGGTCCGCGCCTCGTCCCCCTCATGCTTTCCTCTGACTTGGTGAACCAGCCAACCCAAGGGAGTTGGACGATGTAAGCAGTAGCGAATCACATTCCAGGACAGTGAACAAACCAGGTCCAGATTGGTTGAGGGAAGAGCCCTGGTCAAGACGGACAAGCACGTCTCTAAACTAGCCATTGCCGCTGTATAATCTCCCTGCAGGAAATGAGGAGATGGGAGGAATAGTAAGCTGTTTGGTATTCAGTTGAGACTGACAGGAAAGATGAAATGAAGGTCATGAGTTACATCTGAACAGTTTTAGAACAAATGCTAAAAATAAACCCAGGTGGTGAAAGGCAAGGTTGAATCGACACATCAAAATGGTGAGAATCAAAGTGAACTGGGTGAAGTGCTCTTCAATAGGTGAGAAAACATCAAATCTGATTCTTCTAGCACATCCAAAATAGGAAAAGGCAGAAGGAGTGGATCCAAAATTCATACTGTCACATGAAATAAGTTGTGTGGTTAATTTTTCCTATATTTGGAAATGCTACCTCATTCTTTTTTGAGAGGTTCCTTTAACATGAGAAAAACCTTATGCGAGGGAAAATGTATAAAAATAGCAAATGGTTTTCTTGGTTCATTTCAAACTTCTAGGATAATTACTGGTCTTAACTTACCACAAAAAAAAACAACCTTTCTATTTCTTTCTAACTTAGTCATCTCAGGGCTGATGTGTACTTACCCTGTTGAGATGCAGGTCAGCTTGTTTGCGATGCCTCCAGAAGGACACAGATTTCGGGGAGTGAAGGGGAGTGACAGGCTCCCACAGGTAAAGCACCCTGACACAGCCCCACACAGCTCCCACCCCGCTCAGCACCCAAACCATCACCCATGGCAACAGGCACCGCAACCAGGATGCTGGAGGATGGAAAGAAATGAAACATGAGGAAAAGACAATGAATTTTAGATTACAGCAATGACATGGATCAAAAATTTACTCATGGCAAATTTATGATAAAAATGGACAAACAGAATTTTTTAAACTTGTATCACGATCCCTGACAGTGTGGAAACCCTGCTCACCAAAGTCCTGTGTGTGACTCGGGAACCAGACAAGAGTTCTAGATGGCCCATGGCCTGCAGATAGGCTGTGGCTCCCTGAGTCTTCAGAGCCCAGAAGAGACGGCAGTGGGTTTAGAGACAGGCAGAAGAAGGTGAGGGCGCAAAGAAGCAGTCGAGAACGATCCATCACTCCAACAGAGGAGGGAGAATCTGGTTCACTCTTCACCTGACACAGAGAAACAAGTTCACAATAATGGACACCTCATTCGCCCAAATGCATAAAGACTCTTTTTTCCTGGAAATTACACTTGCAAAAGTAGGGTTTTCCTATTATTGAGGTTTAGACAAGATCACAACACCAGGTTTTCTTTTTGAATGGAGTGAGAATAACTGTAACAATAGCTCCTAAAGAGAGCGTTGAATTATGGGTCTAACCTTGCAGAGCGAGCAAGTCTTTCAGAGCGAGTCAGCCCTGAAAATTATTTGTTAGCCTCGTTTAACCTGCATTATTTGTGAATGCTGGGGTAATGTGTTTTGCTGCCACAGAGGAAATAAATTTGTGACATCTGAAAACAAGTTCACAGTGTCTCATGGCATCTTTACCGCAGATACGAATGAAGGAGAAAATCTGTCAAACAGCCAAACTCCAGTCTGTGTTAGTTTCAGTGCTAACTGTCAAAGAAGATGATTATCACTTCCTGGAGTCTGACAAGAGAGTTTCTAATGTGACTGATAGACAAGCTAAACAAAAGTAGGTTTTATGTAGTACTGTATTTCATGTTTCACATTTAAGAGAGAAAAGGCCTCAGTGATGAGGACACTCTTCACCTAATGTTAATGGTTTATCAGAAAATACAGATTTACTGGTTTGTGAGAAAACTATTATTCACAACAAACAACAAACAAATAAATAAACTGAGATGGGTTTTTTTTTATAAATGTAGATGTCACAATTAACAATCTCTACCCTTAGAAACGACCTGTATGTCTGCACCAACTGTAGCAGCTAAATATAAAAACCTAGCAACAGCAAGAAGCTACGATTATAAAAAACTACTTTTACTAAACTTAGGTGTGAAACAAAACTCAAAAACAGACAAAGCAAATCTTATTCTAATGTAGAAAAAAAAATAATGCCACTGTCCTCCCTGTCACCTTCATAAATACACATCCTGAGCAGTGTGTGTGTTACCTGATCGGTTACCTGATCGGTTACCTGATCGTGATCCAGTAAGGGGCTGCCTGGCTCTGAGTCAACACAGTAAGGAGAGAATTGGTGAGGGGAACCAGAACCAGAGTCTGAGGCTGGAGGTGACATCATCACGATTTCCTGTTTGAGCTCCACATCCTCAGACAGCGACACTGGCTCTGAGAGAGACAGAGATAATCTCAGTAAAATCTCAACGTGCTACAGACGTTGCTATGCTTCCACTGATTTGCAAAACTTACTGTTCTTCTGGTTGGCCATTTTAAGGGCCAGGTTCTCCTGTCGTAGTTTGTGGTTGACCTGTTGCAGGTATTTGATGTAGTCAATGGCCTTTCTCAGCACTCCTGATTTATGCATCTGGGCAGAGAGACATAAAGGAAAACATGTGAGAATCCAATTTCTGTTGTGCTCATGAGTGAACAATTAATGACTTTAAAACAGTCTTAATATTTAACTATTCCATTGTTAAATCACTAACCTTCGCGTCGTTGCCCATGACCAGGTCTCTGAGCTCCACAATTTTGTCGTTGATGGAGGACCGATACCTCTTCTCAATGATGTTGTGGGTTGTCCTTCTCTCGCCCTCCTTTACCACTCCTCCTGGGCCTACTCCTCCTGTCGTCATCTGGTTTTGCTCTACATTTGACCTGGCTCCATTTGTGGAGTGGGATGAGCCTGGCTGTAGCTGCTTGATCGGCAGTTTGTCTCCTCCTCCCATCATAACAGGGACAGTGGTCAGAATGTTGCTGCCCATCAGCGTCTGGGGACAGAAATCAGTGGCAGTGCATTAATTTCAGCGTCAAGTATCAACAGTTAATGGGTTTGCAGAGCTTGCTTTTTTTAGGGACCAAATGTGACCATTATTAACAACCACTTAAGGATATGAAATCATTCATGCTAGCTTCATACCGGGACTTGCAGAGCTGTGTTCTGGATGGGCGTGGTCAAGGTGGTGATCCCTGCGGGGCTCTGCATGGTAGAGAGCACTTGTGTGCCATCTGGTTTAAGCGTTGTGAGAACCAGTGAGTCTGTCTTCAGAATCTGAGGCTGCTGGACCAGAAGCTGGTGGAAAGATGTCCAATTTATATTTAGATCTGCTGTAGCTCTATTCATATCTGCAGCTACACCTGCCTCATTAAACTAAACAATTTGTCTATGTGCGATCTCTCATTACCAGATAGATATCAACTAATTATAATGTCTCTTGCCATTTATACCCCCCCCCACACACACAGCAAAAACCTGCTAACAACAGTGATATTACTCACAGGTACTTGCTGCACCTGCTGTTGCACAGTGTGGACTGTGGTCGGCGCCGTAGAGAGAGTCTGGATCGTTGGAGTCAGGACGCGCTGATGCTGAATAGTCACTGGTTGGAGCTGTGGTGATGTCACGATGCTCTGCACCTGTGGTTGGAGGACTGGGAAGAGGAGATGATGGTTAAAAACAAATTCAAAGTATATTGTGGTCTTAATATTAATCCTATGAGCAAACCATATTATTGCAACATGTCATAATAATAAAGCATATGATAACTTTATACTCTATACTCTAATATTAACCACTTAATGAAAACAACTACACCTTCAACAGACTACCCTCCTGTTCATCTTTTTAGTCACCTTGGAAACCAGGAGCAGGGCTCTGGTGGCAGATGACAGGGTTCTGGATGAAATGTGACTGCCCACCATTGGAGGCAATCATCACAGTCTGGGCCGCCTGGGTCTGGATGGGAAGGGGCGTCTGGCTGTGGGTCTGAACTATGGTGTGTACTGGGAAACTCTGGGTCTGCATAGGGATCCCCTGGGTGTGCATCTGCATTTAAGTTAAACAAAAACACTTACTTAATCTAAATTTCCCTTTGATATAATTAAAGTCAGTTTATCTATGCAAGACAGTTTATCTTATCTTTTTCAATGTACTGTTTAAGGAAAAGGTATTTCACTCAGAACAATAAACTACATCTTTCAAGCAGACTGCAGTTTTGCTGAGATGTGCTTTGGTGTTTGTAGGGATGCTGAGTTGGATATTATATTTTACAGCCTGTCAGTACTCTTTTCAAATTTTTTCTTATGCCAGCATAAGCTTTTTTAGTATGGATGATACCACAACAGAAAAAGAATCCACAACGTCTCCACAACAGACACTGAAATTAAAGCTGGAGAGGCAGGCACCTTGAAAACAGCTACAACTACAGCACTAATCCATCATTGCAGCAGTCATACCCCCTTTCAGGTCCACACAATGATTTAAAACTTTGCCAGCTTGACCCTGAACACAGCTCTCAATCTACTCAGTGCTACAATGAGCAGGAGTTAAACCTTCTAGTGGTATTAAGTAGTAGTGAAACGTAGGTTACTACCCATGTCAGGGCACAGGGCTTGTGTCAATGTGGTGTCAGATGACTGATACCTGGATGGTAGGCTGGGCTGTCTGTTGGGGCTGAGGCTGGATGGGTTGGACCTGAGGCCGTGGCTGAAGGAGCGGAGGGCTGCGGGTCACCTGCTGCTGCGCTGAGGCAGTGGTGGGTGAGGGGGTCTGGGCTGGAGTGAGGGGAGGGGTGAGGGGTAAAGACTGAGGAGACAGTGTCTGGGAGGCAGTGAGGTTAACGTTGGAGCTCTGGTAGGCAACAGGGGTTGGTGTCTGGGTGGTTTGAGGGCTTTGAATGGCAGGACGTGGCGTAATGCTGGCGCCACCATTCTGTAGTGAACCTGCTGAGGCCATCTGGTCCTCAAACAAGTCTGGGAAGTCCCCCACCTGGTTGCTGACAAACTGTAGCATCTCTGTGGAGATGGAAAAACAGAATGGACATTATAATAAGCTTTGATTTGATCAGAAAATCCCATCATTCCATTGATTTATTGATATGAATCATGAAGATAGATTTATTTCATACATCTTAACCATTCTACATGTTCAAATGGTTATAAACTAAGAAAGCTAGTTTAAATAAATTCATCAGTATCATCTTGCAATAGCTCAGTGTCACCAAGAGCAGAAACTGTATCAGTGAAAACCAGTAGAACAACATTTGCAACAGAAACTCAATCCTATGACTAATGATGATGACGATTATGCGGTTATCTTTTAGCCAAGGCCGTTCCTTACACCCAATATTACAGCAACAGGAGGTTGTAATATATGTATTGCCTTCAAGTGTGTGACCTTGAGAGAAATATGTTCCACTTAAACTAAATAAAAGGTGGTAAGGTTGCCCCACTGAAGATCTTTCTCAGATATGTGAATGCTGTTTGCTACTAACAGATAAGACTAGAAAAGTGCAGAGAATTCCATGGCCTGACCTTGAAGTATCACATGTGCGCATAAAATCAGCTACTGTTCTGGTCATAAACCTCTGAGTGAACCTATTGCACACAAAGTCAATGGCCTTCAAACAGATAGCCTTGAAAAAGTATAGTAACTTTAGTGATGGCCCCTAAAGACAATGGGAGCAGGGTAAAAGAGCACTTGTATAAAGAATCAGACAGCTCTGAGAGACCTGATGATAGACGAATTATAATGATGATGAATGTGCACTGCACCTGCTGTTAAACACTAATGTGCACCACATTAATTGCTGCCAAATGGCATCCAGTAATTTGTTGCTTACATACAGTGGCAATACAAAGCTGGTATTACTCATTTAAGACTTTTTAGAAGATGTCAAGCTGCATATGTTGAGTGTTAGTTGATTATGTAAATCTAGCTAAAGCTAACTAAAGCTGGTGCAGTCTAATACAACAGCCCTACACTTCCTCTCTACATTAAGGTTATAATGCTCAGTTTTTATTGGAACTGTTTATAGAGTTATTGCTTTGTTGTCACTTTGGAAGCAGAGGTTTGTGTTGCTGGTGAGTGAGAAAAGAAATTCACAACATCATACTTTTATATACATATAAAATATGACCAGAACTTTAAACTATAAGACATTTGACAATTGCCCAGATTAATCTATATCTCTCATATGGGTTCAGCCATCAGGGTCAGTAAAGTGTCAACAAGCAGAAGCTGCAGCCTTGAACTTGTCTTACTATACAGTAAAGCAAGAACAGAAAATCCAATCCACAGATCACATTTATTGTTTTTTTAGTGGCATGAAATCAGCACATTTACACTCATGAGACCACTGATAATATTCTGAATGGGAAAATTTATTTCAGGTTATCATGAGGACTGAGTGTCAGACCAAGAGATCTTACCCGTCCTGTTTAATTCTACTGATGTTACAGTGCAAGTTAACAAGGAGTTGTGACACAATTCACTTATTGGAGGCTTGGTTGCCCTCAGATGCTAAGACTGTCACTCTAGAATACAATTTTATAATAACTCACCTACACAATATCAATTATATTGTCATTGCTTGTGAATGCAATGAATGAAAAAAGATTAGTTTATCTATTCTTTTTTTTATATCAGATCTTTGCCTAATATAGACTATGAATATGAAATAACATGAAATGTTTGACATGTCAGGTATAATGAAATGCCATAAAATAAACACTTCCTAGTTTAGCGACTTGACTCGATGAATGTTGAGGTGTTTCTGAGGTAGTTTAAATGGAGAATGCATTTTATTTGTTTTAGAGCCCTTACTATAACAAATATCACAATAACCAACATGAAAACAAGCTTGGAAACCGGAATAGGTGTATGAAGCTGAGAAGTCGATACAGTCAAGACATAAAATTCACAACCATTACAACACCAAGGTTTTTCATCTATGTCAGCAAGGGAAGCCAACTGCCTGCCACCTGTGACTGTTCTCACTTATTACTTTGCAATATATAAAGCAATAGAGATATTTTCTATATCACTGCATACATTTTTGTATTTTAGTTTCTGATGTTTACAATTTCACTATTGTTCACCTCTAACAGGGGTGTTACTTCTTAAATCCAAAACATAATTGATACTTATGATGCTAAACCTTCAAACAATAAACCATGCAGACTGATGCACGACAGTTTTACAGACGCAAACCACAGTAAAATTGAGTGGCCTTCCTGTTTTGAGCTTTTACCAGCCTATCCTTCACATGTCACATACGCATGCAGACATTATCTAGGCAGACACACTAGACCATGCACTTGTACACCTCCATGGGGGGCGGACTGCTAATGACTGACAGGACAAAGCCACTCTGAGCCCCCAGTGCTTCAGACACTGACACAAAGGGTAAATCCATCTAAGGGGGACAGTTTCCTAGGCTGCTCAGAGCAAAGAAAATAGGTTATATAACCAGCGACACAGTTGCTAAGGGAATAATTGGGAGAGGGAAAATGTTCTAGATGAATATAGGGTCAACTGCTTGAGCCCTTACAGGGGCCTCTGAGACCTCTGAGTCTCAGGAAATGCCAATGGCTCGTCTGAAGAACATTAAATATCTTTCGAGATATACAGTATACCAGCTGCTGCACAGAGAGATCTTCAGTCAGCTGAGATCCCATGCGAGTTTTGAAAGAGGCTGGGATCTTATAATATATCTAAAAAAATCAAAAACTACAAATTCTCTTTTGAATTATTAAGGAGGTAATGCCTGCGATGGCTCTAACTGAGGTTAATTTTTCTGCAGCTGTCTCTTTTGTCTAATGGGGAAATTGTAATTATCAATTAGCTGTGGGGCAAAACAGAGACTAAGTGAACATGAAATTGATTGTGGGCTGTCTTTGCTGCAGCTTTCCTGTTAATTCATCCGTCAACCCTCAGTTGTCATTTCCCTCTCACATACAATCTGTACATTCCTGTCTTTTGACACAATGATTAAGTGGGATTACATAACTGTGGCTGGGGGGGTGCTGTCTGCTCATTCTGTTTAAAGGCCCCCTTTGAAGGGAGAATTAACACCAGACACCAAAGGCAGGTAGAGTTTCAGGAATGTTTTATAAGCCTGTGTGCAGTCTCATCACTGTTGGCCATTATTGTTTGTTGCATACTGTAGACTTGTTATTGTGCTGTTGTGTACTGGTGAATTAAATCCACTATGCATTATAGCAGATTTTCCTAAAACTGAGTTTCATCCTACACTGTCTGACACACACACACACACACACACACACACACACACACACACACACACCATGAGTCCGGTCTGGTGACTTAGCATTCAGTAAAATTCCACCCTAATGGAAATCTGGTGACTCTGCGCTGGCCAGCGTTACACCAAAAGCCCGGCCTTTTCACTCTGTGCCAAAGACTGAAGCTTGTTTTGATTAGAGGGAGATGTGATCAGGGATGCTCTGGGCCAGTGTGCAGAGTGCAGAGTTGGATCTTTACGGAGATGTTGTCCAACAAACTTTGCATGAATAGACTCAGAAAGAATGGTGAGGAAAGGGCGAAAGGGTTTCTTCAATAACGACTCTACAAAAAACTTCAATCTTGACATGAAAGCCATAAAGTAAATATATGACTGTTTTGAATGGGTTTCTTTTTATGGCTCTTGGCTTACAGTAATAACACAGTCAAGTGTGATGAGCAAGTTGCACTCTAATGTCACCCCACGCTGCCACCATACAGCGTCCTGATGCATGACACCTCTGCCTCATGGAAGATGACACCCTGTCTATAACGACTCACTCAATCCAGTAAAACCTGTGTTTTCTGAGATGCACAGCTACAGAGCATAATACAACTTTAAACCTAAACTTTAAAACAAGTGTATAAATAATGTATTAATCATAATGTATTAATAATGGATAGGTTTAACGGGGTCTCTGACAAGTCAAAAAGACGTGATGTTAAAAAATTAAGAAAAATGATTTCTAACTAACTTATGTAAAGAAGGGAAATTGGAGACGGGCAGTTGTATCGTGAAGACTTGAAATGCTGAACTTTGCGTGTTGAGCACCTTCCGCTCAGCAGGGTGAGCATCTCCCAGAGCTGTCAGACTGAGCGGAAATGGGCCGACGCTGACTTGGTTATGAGACGGCGACACTTAGCACTATGAGCAGTGACACAACTACTCACCGTCGATGTCTCCCAAGGTGAATTCATCCCCTAATTCCGCTAAAGTCGGGTCCATGTTCTCTATGTACTCTCCGCCGTCCATCCTGTCTGTTAGCAGCTCGCCTCCTCGGCTGTAACCGGAGGCTCGCAGGAAGAAATTATCACGGTCCGCCCGCTATTCTGTGGCGTTGAGCAACGCCAGCAACACACTTATCTAAACGTGGCGGTTATTTTTTCCCGGAACAACCGTGAAACAACACCAGCGCCTCAATAGAGGCAGACTTTCACGTCGATAAACTCATTCACAACGATTTATGCTTAAGACGACGCCATCTTGTTTTACGCTCATTACGTCATTCACAAACAGACTCTGTGGCCCAAAGTGGCCACTGATTGGTCCAAACCTGGCTGTTGTTGTCATGAGACCAGTCATCATCGTCCAATGACAAGGTCGTATTCGCCGTGGTCTGATAGTACGTCAACCATCAGAAGCTTCTGTGTCATTTGAATAAACCGCGCCCCCTATCTTCACGAAAACAAGTGAACCTCATCAGGCAAAGCTGGCAGCTTACCAACACTGATGACAATAAATGAACAAGTAAATAAAGACTAAATACCTAAGACGTGGATATTTAAATCATATCCACTTTTCCTGCTATTATTCAATGTACTTGTTATATTGTGATAAGTGTTAAGTGCTATTATATATTATAAATATCACCGCTTCCATTCATTTAAAAATATATATTTTAAAGTTATGTCAACATAGAATAGTGAAACTATTCTCAAAAGTAAATACTGTTAAATATACATTTTAATAAATACAGATAGAAATAAAAGCAATACAAATAGTTTCTGTGTACTTAGTTGGGCTATCCAATGTGCAATACAGTGGATTAAAGCATCTGACAAAACATACTAAAGCACAAGCACTGAAATGTACAAGAGCTGTGGTGACACTGTTGATGTACTGACAGAAAAAAATAACTCACAACACAGGAAAAATAATGAGGTCAAAATACTCAGTCATGGGAGAATACTGTCTTTATTGTTCATTTCACTGCAACTATGAGGTGTTGATACATTTACAGCTGAAAACAGGTTGTTTAAAACCAATGTTAATACATACATACAACTGCAAAACCTTTCTGGTTTACAATATGTAAAACATTACAATACAGCCATTCACTGGCACCCTTTAGGATTCAAAATGCTTTGTAATACTTCTGTTTCTTCATTTTCAATACCCATTACTGTAATGAGTAAGATTAATTACATCAATACATTAATCTCACCCAACAAACACTAAATAAAGTGCTTAAGATAGTTTGAATTCTGCTTATAGCCCTGTGATTCTTTAGAAAGGCCAAAATAAAAATTATTAACCTTTTTGAAATTCCTGTAGATTCAAATGACAATGCTGAACTGTGACAAACAATATATGCAGCAGCCCTGTTTCCATAAGTTTATATTAGAAAAATGAATATAATGACTTTAGGTCTAGTTCAAAACCAACTAGCCAGGATTTGAGTGACAATTGATTTAGATAAAAATGTGCTTGGAAAAAAGAAATAAAGCAAAGGTATCACAAGACTATGTACTTTATATCCTATATTTGTCATCCCACACAGCACTGCAAATGTCTCTGAACTCAGTCACCAGCCTCCAGCAGTTTCCACCAACATTTTCAATCAGAAATTCTTCCTTCTCTTATGTATAAAAATGTGTGATTTCTGGATCCTATATTTCATAATGTTATATTACATTCAAATGAGCTAGTGCCTCTGCATATTTGAGGTGGTTAACATTCCCATAGTAATAACAACATCTTTCACTGAGGAAAGCTACTGTGGATTGTAGGGTTTCATCTGGGAGGTGGGAGAATATGTGAATACAATCTCATTCATTGGATTACAACTCCCTTCCTCGCCTGTGTTTATTTGTTCCAGTGGATCTCATAAGACTTCTTCTCTGAGTAACTTGTTTCACTTGTTCCTGTGCCACACCTGACTTTTTCCTTTACCACCTTCACTACCAGACCACCAGCCAGTGCAATGCCTGCCGCAACCTTGCCAATCTCAGCCACTGCAGACAGAATGCGTGTTGTTGCTGCCACAGTGCCCAAAGGATCCGACACAACCTTGCTGGCCACTGATGCCATGCTCAGTCCTGTTTGTCCACATGCAGCACCAGCTGACCCAGCCACCTCTGGAGCTAAGGCTGCCACTGCTGCACACTGAGGAGTCCCAGTACCTGCAGCTACAGTGGCCACTACATGCTGCCCTGCTGCTGAAGCTAAACTACCTTGAGCGACAGAAGCATCGGCTACACCTGCTGCCCCTACTGCTGCAGGTTCCATTCCACTGAGGCCTGCTGTGCTGAGAGCTGCTCCTAAAGCAGCCCCAGCTCCCAATGCCCCTCCCACTCCTGCTGCCACTGCTACAGCAGAGGCCCCTATGATACTAACCTGCCCAAGGGCATCTAGAGCACCCTCCCTAGGAGTGGCAGTCCCAGCACCAATGATGGCTCCCACAGAACCACCCATGACTCCACCTGTTGCTGCTCCCAGAGCCACTGCAGTTTTCCCTGAAGCTGCTGCCACTATGGCCCCCACGGCTTTCCCTACACCTGTGCCTCCCACTACAGACATGCCAGCTAGATGACCTGCAGCAAAACCAACTGAATTTCCCAGAGAAGCTCCAGCTGCAGCTGCTAAAGGGGCCGCTGCCCCGAACACAGCCCCAACCGCTATGCCAGTGGTTCCAGCAGCAACCAAGACCTTAATTCTCTCCAGCACCTTAGCAGAGAGTGCAGCCTCCTTTCTCATGCGAGTCAAGGATGAGCGGAGTGTCTGTCTCCTGCTTACAACCCGGCTGCTGCCCTTATGCCTGCCTTGCTCAACTTTGTTCCTCAGGAAGCTGAAAGCATTGCCTCTGTTCTCCTCTGTCCATTTCTCCACCCTAAAATCTGCCTCATTTCCTCTCTCCATCTCCCTCGTACAGAGCCCTTGTGATGCTCCATCACTGCTTCCTTGTCTGTCAGACTCTAGGTCACACTTTCTTCGTTTTACAAGTGTAACCTGTTCCTCAATGCTGTTATCCCCCCCTTGTTCTTCCCCCTCTGCTTCCCCTCGCTCCCTCAACATCCTTTTCTGCTCCTCTCTGATAGCAGCTTCAGCCTCTAAAAACATGTTACTAGTATAAAACCCTGTGTTAGTCTGCTTCACCATCTTGTCCACTTTCATCAAGAGTTCTGTAACTTGCGCTGAATTGCTGGGATCTCTGTTGTTGAGAACATGGTACCTGCCCCCACACCTGTCAATCAGAGCTTTGAGCCCAGCAGGTGCAGTGTTCTTCAGGTACTCTTCAATCCCTATACCCTCCAGGTCATCACCTCTGGTAAACAGAACCACTGTGTGGTGACAGACAGCATCCTCCCCAAATATCTTTGCCATCTCACAGACAGCCTGGTTCTCGTGGTCTGTATATCGTCCTATTGACACCACCAGGAAGAAAGCATGTGGTCCAGGGGCAGAGAGAGACACACATTTGGCTATCTCTGTATGAATCTGCTCCGCACTGAGGCGAGTGTCCCCAAAACCTGGCATGTCAACCACTGTGACTCTCTTCATCCTCCTCGGTGTGGCAGCCTGGCCATCCTCCGCTGCAACCCCTTCCTCAACGTGCACTGTGCTGCCGAGTTCACAAATCTGTGTGACCGAGCTCGCACTGATCTGTGACAGGAAGTGCCTCCGGCCCAGGATGGTGTTTCCAGATGCACTCTTGCCACTTCCAGTCTTTCCGATAAGGACCAGCCTGAGTTCTTCGGTGCATCTGGTTTCAGAGTCATCACTTTCCTTCTCAACCTCCATAACAACTGGGTCCTTTTTCTCTGCTTCATCTCCTGATGGAAGAGTTGCAAACATAAGCTGTCTGTAACTTACTTTAGAGAGTTACATACATGAAAACCATGGCTTTAGCTATTGAAATACAGCCATCAAGACTTTTGTTGTCTTCGCTGGCTGTTGCTAATGGAGACAATAATCGTTTTGTGTCATATTTCACAACCCTAGTCCAGTCAGTGTCTGTCAGGAAGCTTCTGCACGGAAACAAAACACCAGCGCTGAATAGGTTGGCTACATGTGAAGAGAAGTAGCTATCAGCTTAGGCTGGATGTTATTTATAACTCAAGTACGAGCCAATAATAACCAACCTTGACAGATCCCTATAGATCAAGCATCAAGTGCAGGGATCGATCTTTAATCCTAAATATCAGGCTGTGGCCCCACCAGTGATTATCCCCCGTTAGCTTCACTTTAACTAACATGGCTAACTAGCTTTAGCAAGTAGCTAACGGTCAAATATCACGACTTAAACTCACCGGAGTCCATGTTATCAGACGTGTCTTACAGTTTTAATGAAGTTTAACGTGGTTTTCCTCTCTGTGTTCAAGCTTTTGTTTTGATCTCCTGCCTGTGCTGACAGCTACATGTTGTGTTGTTTCAGACTCTTCACCTTAAACTAAACATTGGACTTTGGGTACAAAGTGTGTTTGGCGGCTGTCCGCCCTCTGTTGGCTGATCCGTGACAAACAGACACACACAGACACGGAGCGACTATGGGATACGTGTGTTTTGTACATATCAGAGTAACTTTATTTCATTAAATCTGATAACAAAATGGCTTGTTCATTCTGCAGCAATGATATTATTTCTCTGAATATACACATAGTTTTATAACAGTCGTAATACTATTTTAAAATTACATCGATTTCAATTCCATAGATCTAAACCATTGAAATGTCAATTTCCAGCAAAAAAAAAAAAAAAAAAAAAAAAAAAGCAAAATGTGAAAGAAACAGGTGCAGGGCTGCAAGATGAAGAGTCACAGACTGTAAAACTGATGGTGAATCAGTCTTAATAACTAGGGATCATTAATGCCAAACAATGCAGAGACTGGTCTAAAGGAATAGCAACAAAAAGATGTGTAAAAGGAAAGATACACTTATGATACCTCTGGTGGTGATAAAAGTATTAAGTATATAAAATGATAACATTGTACTTCAGGCAAACAGAATATATGAGTTGTCCTTGCAACCTGGAGCAGAACATAAATCTGCCTGTTCACAAATATCTGTCTTACGAATCTCAGCTCAAGGAACAGGCAAAAAAAATGAAGGAAATTGATCAAAAACAAAAACACTGTATTCCATCATTGAATCAAGTTTAACCTAACCAGAAAGAGGCTGCACTCTAATGAGGTGAGGTCAAATTTATATTTGGCAAACACACATATTTGAAGCATTTGGGCTTTAGACACATTAAATCTAGACCAGACACGATACAGTAGGGTTTTGCAAAGTTCTGAAGCAAATTTATTGAAATTACTTATATTCCAAAGTACAATTATGTAATCCTCAAGTTATCAAAAATGTGTTTCCCTTATCAACTCCTATTCCAGAGACATATTTTACCCATGATACAACATTAGATTTTCCAATTATAATCACTGTAAGAATACAGCAACTCAAGTCAGACTAACCTCCACTTCCATTTTATTTTGTTGTGTCACATTGAGGGTTCCTTTCTTCTTTTCAACAGAGCACCTGGCTTTTGTACAAGTGATGGCAGCTTTTATTTCCTTCACTGTCATCTGAGTCTACAAGTCAAGCCGCCTCTTGTGGACTGTGCGTATGCTCCTTCCTCTTCTCCTCCTCATCTCGTCTGCTTTGCACAAGTGCCGAGGTGCGGCGCTATAACTCAGTGCGGGAGCGGGAGATGCGAGGGCCTTTCCTGATTTCTTTCCTCTTTTCCTCCTTCCTCCTCCTCTTCTCCTCCTCCCTCAGGATCTTCTGGAAAGCCTCTGCAGTGTGAAGCACCTGAAGCAGATTAGAAAGGGGCAAGAGATATAGATTTGCATTAAAGCTATGTGACAGAGTTTTCTTAAATTAGGGATTATTTCTGAAGAGAGCACAATCTGTGTGTGTATGTGTGTGTATCCCTCTCACACTATGCTTTTGTTGCAGGTTGCCAAAGTATGACTCAGGGGCCTCTAAGGTGTCAGAAGCCTGTCACAGGGTGAGTATTAGTGGCAGCTAGGGGGGTCAGTACAGTGGTAATGGCTGATGGGGGAGTGGTCACTAGATTTACTACATGTGCGTGATGATAATACAGGATATGGTAGCATGGGGAACATGTTTATATCTTACTCACATCATCTCTCTCAGTGCGGTACGGGTTTATAAAGTCCGGGGATTTTTCTGTTATTCCCAGCTCCTGTGACATCTGAGAGAGAGGAGTTGAACAGACGATGAAGAAAAGGAGAAGAGGAAGCAAAAGAGATAAGGAATGAAAATGAGACACAGTTTCATCATTTATTCTGCAGCAAAAAAGCAATATGCTGAAATTTGGCAAGTAGATGTAGCCTGCATCTTATTTTTAGCTACATAAAATCAAGAGGGCAGGAACAGAAGGTAAGAGTGTGGTTACTGATGCACAAGTGAGGGCTGGATGCACACTTTCAGGGTGCTAACTTCTACTGCTTTGGGTCTCAGAATTAATCCACTTTATAATCCTCTTGGTGCATTTCTAAGGTCACAGATTAATCCTGCAAGAGTTTAGTTCATTAAGCAATACAATAAACAGAGCATACTGTTTTATCTACTCTGTTCTCTTAAGTTTCTGAGGTGACTATACATCATTCATAAATCTAATGATAAATGACACATTTTGCAGTGAGGAGAGGGAGGTGTGAGCTGCCACTCAGGATGTACTATGCACTGACATGACAGACCATTGTACTAAAACCTCCACATCTACTATAAAACCTGAATTATGTTTGTTCTTTCATTTCTATGCACCTGTCACATTTACCTCACTGTGTGCTATGCTATGCATGTATATTATTCTGCATTGTTTTACTGCAGTACTTTCCACATTCAATACCCCCCTGTGGAGAAAAGTATTCATTTGCACTTATATTGAATTCTGCACTTCTGAATTCTAGACTTCACAATAGCACTATAACGATTTAATCCAACAATGATTCGGTTCGACTCATTTCCCTCAGCAAAAACCTGATGCATCATTACATCTAACATTTTTGCTCAGGTTTCATATTTGGAGAAAACTGAATTGGTCATCAATACTAAAACCCATGCAAACCTCACATACAGGCACAAGTTGAGAGAATTACTCTTTTCCTTATTTTCAAGGCCTTTTCCTTTAGTCAGAAGGGACATTAGCTTTTAAACGTGGTCTGAGCCTGTATTTTTCGGCAGCTTTATCTAGTCAACAACACTTGTTCCTTCTGTTCAGCTTTGCAGAGTGGAGCTCTCACAAATATTTTTTAAATTCAGCTGGTGAAAAGCAGAGTTTTCACAGCTGGCATTCAAAGCTAGACTCATTTTTATAACCTTACTGCAGGGGACATCAGTGGAACGTGGCAATACTGTTGACGAAAGGTGACATTTGGTACATTTAGGAAAGTTGTAGGTCATTGTCTAGTCTTACAAGTGTGAGGACATGTTGGTGGGCTCCTCCTGTGAAAACCCCGGTCTGGTTACAGAAATTCAGCCCCCAGCGCAGCAGACCACCCCAGTCAGCATTTCGGTCATAGTAGTGGTGGACAATACGGGGGAAACGCAACGCCACGTCGCCAAAAAATGCTGTATTCTCCACCACATGGGAATAAGCTGCAGAGGTTTAGAAAGAAAAGTTAATTAATAGAGTAGAACAATTTTGTAGAGATATTTGTGCTGAGAAAATACACCAAACATGCTGATAAAGAGAACAAAAAGAAGAGTGCAGCTCAAGCAGTGGTTGATTTTGTTCAGGAACACTCCAATGGGGTGGCGGCGGGACTGGGCTGAATAAGCCAGAAAAGAAGGAAAGCTAAAACTCACGACGTTCAGACAGACTTTAAAAGAGAACGTTGATATTATTGGCAGCCGCCGGGACCAAAAGAGGATAAGGATGAGAGAGACTGACAGAGGTGGTGGAGCTTTTCAGAGATGGGTGAAGGAGCACAAGACAAACCAGTCAGAAGTGGTAGAGACGGAGTGTGAGAGACGCACTAGAGATGCCGCTAAATAAAGTGATTTATAGAAGTAGAGCAAGAGACACTGAAAAAATGAAATGATGAAATAGCTGTGGAGTAAAAGTGAATCAGACCTTCTTTGATCTTATCGTCCATGGGGAAGGGGTCATCAGGCTGCATGTTGGCTGCAACCAGGACTTGTCTCGAGTCCTCCAACACCTTGGAATGAGAGAGAGAGAGAGAGAGAGAGAGAGAGAGAGAGAGAGAGGTTTTATTTACCTTTTATTTCACCTACTGAAGGTGAACATGAACAGGAGTGTACAGCTGTGCTAGCAGCTACACTAAATGCTGATTATTCCTATCCTGATATTTAACACACCACTTTTCATCAGTGTAAGCAACATGAGCGGCAACATAAACAGGTTTTGAAGAAAGAAGTGGGTCATAATCAGTGTTTATATCATGAAATTAAACTTGTTTGAAGCCTGTCCTGACGGTTGCGCTGCTTGTAAAGTTGTGTCAAGCAGAATCAATGCATCCACAGACACAAAATGCGACTTCTGGGAAGAGAGATTCTGCAATTTATCTGATATTCTGGTGAAATTACAGGCAATTTTAGCAAACACACACATCGCTCGAGATTAGAGTCAGAGTCTGTGGAGGTAGCATAAAAAAGAGACGTGAGCAGAAACACTCTCGCACACAAACAGGGTGGTACAGAAATGCTGACAATGCATTTTAGCCACTGAAGATTGACTAAACTTGTTGTCCTTGAGAAGTACACAGATGCATAGATAACTGTCCTCTGGGAAACGGAGGCATACTGTAAAGCAGAGCCCCCGAGCTGAGAGCCAGTGAATGGCAATCTGAGCAGCTGAGTCTGATTTAACATTCAAATGAATGCGAGGAAACATGCTGATGAATGTAATCATTGGATTTGAAGCCTTTGATTCTCTGTTGGGCTTGAAACCTTCTTATCCCTCGATCTGCTAAGAGCACAAGGAGGATGAGCTCTTAGAAATAACTTGTTTTTTTCTTCTTTTTTTAAAAATACTTGTCAGAGTGCACATACACACCCTACCTTGAAGAGTCCTTTGAGCATGATGTCTATGATCTTGTACTGCTGGTTGATGTCGTTCAGCTCCACCAGGTTCTTCAGTGCGTTCAGCTGATCTTTCCTCTTGGTCTCAAACAGCCGCTTGTCTGACAAGAGGAGGTCAGGAGGACACACACTCTCCACATGGGCAGAACTCACATAAATGCTCACTCATGCATCCATCTGTCACACTGAAATGCACAGAAATGTATTCATGAGCATGCATTAGTTCACACTCAGTGACACACACACACACACACACACACACACACACACACACACACACACAAGGGGCAGAGAGGTTCACATTCGCCAGCATGCCTGTGCATTTGGCAGCAGCTCTCTGCGCTGGCAGCAGAAGGATACAGATCTCCAGGTTGGAGTCATGTCTCGGCCTGTGCGCGTCCGAGTCCGCGGAGCTGAGGGCGGCAGCGGCAAGTGCCACAACCACCGCACACACGCTCTGCATGGTCAGCAGGGGGCGGCAAAGAGATGCTCGACTGGAACACCAGAGATGACACAGCCATGAGATGCACATCACATTGTAAAAACTTCAACATGTTGGCAGATTTGTGTGATTTTACATCATTTAAGGCTACACAAGAGAGACTGAATATCTCCCCCCAAAACAAAAATTCCTGACTTTGACTGTCACGCTGAACATGTTTTCTTTTGATACAGATTTCGTTTTCATCTGAAAACTAGGCTTTTACTGAAAGTTTTTTTTTTTTTTTATTCATGAGGCCATTTCTCTTCTTCTAAAGCTGCTAGAAAAGCTCCTTCTCTTGTGATACTTGTGCAACATGCGAAATAGAGGGACTTGCTTTTGTTCCTTTTAAAAGACACATCTGATGTCTGGCACTTGCAAAATCCCCAGAGGAACATTTACAATGCCTCTACCAGAGTCGCTCTTTGCTCTTTCTTCTCCTCTCCCCCGTCCCCCTGGTCTTTCTATCCAAAGGAGTGGCCTTCGTCAACATTTTCATTCACTTGTTACTTCTTTTTCTTCAGAGGCTTTTTATACATTTGAAAGGGAGGGATGAAAGTGAGAAGATAAATACAACAACTAAAAATAGGACCTCATCAAATGAAAATTTGATGAAAGCCAAATTTTTAAGAAAACATTACCAGAAAACAGAAGTAACTCGAGGGAGGCATGAGACATTGTTGATGAAAAGCTACAAGACGTAATTCATGCATAATTTAGCAAGGGCTCCATCAATGATATAATCAGTGGGATGCAGAGGGGGTACAGGGCTTGATGGGGTGTGGGGCATGCAGAGAGAGTTAGATGGAGAAAAGTAGGGGGAGGATGTGATGCAAGAGATGGGCAGAAGGATGCTGAAGCTTTTAGACAGGGGAGATAGGGGTGAGGGGGAAGGATGAGAAGTTGGAAGGCAAGACCCTGCAGGAAACAACAGCTTTCCTGGTGAATATTTCATCTACCTTTGCTAAGACACAGCGATAAAACTGAAAGATGCACAGATAGAGAGTGAGTGCAAGGAGTTTGAGGCTGAGCGGGAGGATAATGAGCACCAGGGACTTCATTTTGCACCGACAGAATTAATCTTTACAAGCCTGGCTGCCGATTCCTGAAACTGAAGGACTAGGAAGTGAGCAAACGTCTCGGGGTGTGAATGTTAATTTGTCCCCTTAAGGATCTCACTCAAATCAGGGGGAAAAGCATATGCTCCTAGACATACACTATGATAACAGGGACCAACAGCCATCACTTCACACTAAAACCTCCTGTTTTACAACAGCTTCGGCTTCAGCGCACATCCTGGCAGAAGCATGACAACTGTCCACAGGCTCTTATCTCACAGTACACCCCTGAAAGATCACAGGGAAAAAGAGATTGAACTCCCTTTCATTGGAGTTACTCTGGCTTCCATTTGCGGTCTCTGTGGTCACTAAAATCTGTTATTCAAAGATAAAATTCTAAGACAACTTTTTTTCCTGCTTATTTTAAACAGAGTCAGCAGAAACAAGTGTTCCTGAAGACAGCTGAGTGAAGACAATGTTCGATTACAGCCAATTTGTGCATTCTGGGAACATCTTTTGGGTAGCTTCCCAGCTTTCTGAGAAATACTGCACTAAATATCCTTAAGTGCTGGTCGAAAGCCTCAGTATTTCTTGATAACAGCCAAGGAAACAGGGGTCTTGTCTCTCCTGTGGCGGCAGCTCATCGGGTTATTTGATGCTCCTGTGTGCCTCCAAGCAGGCGGCCATGCAGCTCTGACAGATATTTATGAGCAAAAAGGTTATCGCCGCTGGCACAATTTAATGCAGTCAACACATATATCCAGCAGTTGATAACATTTCTGTGTAGTATGGCAAAGTGCTGAGACTTTAAGAAGCAGCGCAAGAAGGACATTAAGGCGGGGATCAATCATCTCTAATGTGGCATGGGCAGCACAGAAATGAGAGTCTAAATGCATTCATTAACTGTAAGCAGGCGACCCAAATTACACAGGATGATAATTTGAGAAAGTCAAAGTCACAGGAAAAGCACTCACGTTTTGAGATCAGATTGCACATGGCTGATATTGACCAAGTCAGAGTGACTGACACAAAGAAGTGTTCGTTTAAAGTGCCCCTTGAACCTTATGCTGGGCTGCCTGTGAAGAAGTAAGACCTTGAACAGAGAAACCACTGACATAACATCCATCTGAGTGATTCTTGCCTGTGGTCAAAACAGCAGCAAGGAGATCATCCCTACACCCCCCACCTGTCTTACTTACATACGGTACACACATCAGCCTAGTGCACATGCTGAAGTGTTCTCTCATATTCTCCCCTACTGAATCTGGGGAGGGGTGGATTTCCCTCCAGACGACCCCACCTACGTTCACTATCCAAGGTAGGAAGGTCTGGTTTGGATTTTGGTCCGTCACTGAGACACTCAATTTGGGCAAGGTGTGTGTGTGTGTGTGTGTGTGAGGAGGGGGGGGGTTGCTGAAGGCGGAGTGGTTCTTGCTGTAGCTCTGTAAGCCCACATAAATCTCTTGGCTGGAGGAGATTTTCTCCTCAGCCAACAACAATCTCCTGTGGCAGAGAGGCTGAAGTTTGATTTCCTGTGTGGGGGATCCAGGTTCCAGCTTTGTCAGATAAGCAGGCTCCCATATCTAATCATACTACAGACCTGTGAAGATAACTCCTCTCTGCACCGTGGTGTGAAAACATGCATCCCATACTCTAGGATGTGCATCTGCTATTTCTCTGGGCCCAGAGGGACCAAAAAAAAAAAAAGAAAAAAGAAAAAAAGAGTAATAAATAAAAAACATCTTCAGCCAAGAGTGGGAAACAGTCCAAGCTGCAAACCAACCAACTATGTGACATTAATGTCAAGAGAAAAACTGAACCTGGTGGTGAAATCAACTCCAGAGAGGATGGAAAAAGAAAGATGCCTATCAGACAGCTGGATGTGCAGCAGGAGTGGATCCAGATCCCCCTCAGGCTGCCTGCCTGCTGTGGGAGGTTTGAGGTTCAAGGACTGACACATCATCTCTCCCTCACTCTCCCTCTATCATCATTCATGCAGAGGCAGAGCCGCGGACATGCGTAATGGTGATGATGATGGCTGAGTCTGGGTAAAGACTGTCATGTGAACCATCAATTACACATTGCTTAATTGAATACGTGTCCCCTACCTGGCCCGCGGTCCCTTCCTGCCAAGCGACTGTCATTGGGCAATTATGAGTTCAATTCCCTAATTTTAAGACTAATTTTAATTATGCGCTCATGATGAAGCTGTGGTGTAAGATATATATATTATACACACACACACACACACATATATATGTGTGTGTGTGTGTGTGTGCGTGTGTATGAATGACAATTATTCACATAAGATTTCCTCCGGGAGCGCGCTTCTGGGAATTAACCAAGTATTTCAAGTCGCTCCACTACAACCAGCTCCCGCCTGTCACCGCAGCTGTACCCCCCCCCCTCCCTCCTCTCCCGGGGATCCACCATCCAGCGGCCAACACAACACATCCGACCGCGAAAGCGCCGGACATCGGTGCCACCAAACTCGCGGATCACTCACCGTGTTACTGTGGCGAGAAACGGCAGCGATTAGCTCTCAGCGTCCGTCTGCTCCAAACTAGTGCAGTTTAACCTCTTTTTCTAATCTCCACGCACAGCGTCAAAGCCCGTCTCGCCGATGAAGGGGACGGGACGGGTCTGTTTGCCCCCGTGGATCCTCAGGTGCCAACCACACGGAGGTGGAGGTGTTCATTTACATGCGGCTCTCGCTTGCTCCACTCCGCCAGCGCCACGATCGCACCGGCTGGCTCGCCTTGGACGAATGACAGCGAGCGGGCGCTAAACACGGAGGAGGATGTGGTTTCCGCACGGACGGCTTAGAGAGACACACCGCCAGAGCAAGGGGCAGGCCGCGTCTCGTTTCCCTCTGCGCGCTGCCTCCGAGATGCTGCTGCCTCGAAGCTGACATCTTGGCTGCCACGTCTTTCAACACAGTGTGGGTGAAACAGTCAGGGGCTTAACATGCAGGGCCACAGGAGCGGAGCTGATATTTATGGAGGTAATTAAACATCCAACCAGGATTTGATTTACTGTAACTGCAGCAGATCCTAAAGTACAGAAGCAGACAGCTGCTGTGGTTTGAGGATCAGTTTATCAACATGTCAATCGCCACCTCAGACATAAATAGTTTACTTTATTACAAAAAGACTTACATTTAATTTCTTTTCTGGAAGTTTTGACACTGTAGTCAAAAAAAAAAAAAAAAAAAAGTCAATCAGAGATATTCTGCAGACTTTTGACCAAAGCACATCACTGACAGTTGCCCCCCTCCCACCTCTGGCCTGTGAGAAACCTATAGCTTTGTGGAGATGATGAACAAGGCTTCCTGCTTCTGTACAAACACAGTGCTCACTGTGACAAAACCTGCCCCCTGGGCTAAAGAAAAAAGAGCTGAAGGTCAGGGTGTGGGATGAAGATAATAAGCTGAACATGTCAGTTACTTTCTTTCATTTCCTTGTCTTGTATGAAACAAAGCATTTTGTGCTTTGCTTTAAATGTGTCCCTTTCATTTCTGTTCACAACCCTTGAGACCCACGGGATTCCTAGAAATACAGCACAAGCATTATTTTAATGTTAAAGTGTTTTTTAATTTGATAAAAAAAAGGCCACTTAACAGAATCCATGAAAATGACTGTCCCAATAATAAATGACTACACTGAAGTTTCACCTTGACCACTTCTCTCCTTCCAAATATGTGACATTCAAAAAGAAAACACATTTTTTTAAGTACAAAAATCTCAAAATGAGGTTGTATATCTGACTCTCCTATAGATGGTCCAGGAAATAGTAGAGACACCCAGTGTACTTAATGGTATATCATAAGCCTGTAAAAGAGTTTTTTTGTAGAACAGCAACTAAAGATCATAGATTTTCTTTAGCAGTGCCTGTAAATTTCAATAACTTTCAAAGAACTATTGTGTGCAGTAAATTCTTTCATTGTGACAGTAATATTAAGGCAGGAGCAAAAACACAATAGTAACACAATAGTAACAATTAATGAACAATCAAAAGAACTGTCAAACTATTTGTGTTAATAATTTCCAAACTGTATGTATCACTTAGCTGGAGCAACAGCCTGCTTTCAGTGTGAAGTCAGACAGACAGATGAACACATCTCCAACACGCCTGCAAACAAGAGTTAAGGAACAATAAAGCAAAATGACAGAGCAGGTGTGTGTGTGTGTGTGTGTGTGTGTGTGTGTGTGTGTGTGTGTGTGTATGTGTGAGGCCCTGTTCAGACCTGGTGATCCCATCATCAGCGAAACTAGTTTCAACTGAGTTCTCACCTACCAAATAAAAAGTGCCTCCACAAGTGTCTTGAGTGATCTCACTGCCTCGTTTCATATGCAGATAAATGCACCGTTGTCTTTAACCAGTCGCACAAACAGGTCTGTGATCAATGTGTTTGTGTGATAGAGAGAGAGAGAGGAGGGGAGGGGACAATGGCACTGAGGGGTTGAGTGATCTGATGTCAAATGTGTCCTCAATGCGTCTTGGGTGCTTTCACACCTGTACTTGTTGTCGCTTATGGTCATATTTACCTGAGACGAATATTAACACTAGGTCTGAACAGGGCCAGAGAGAAAATTCCTAATTGAAAGTGATAAGTCTTAAAGGTTTCATTTAATTGTATGGATTGTGTTCATGAACATATGTCTGGGTATGTTTTGTACTAAACTACTGTTTCAGTTCCCGTCAACAGTGCTCCACTTGTTCCTGCAGTGTTTGTAAACTATAAATATGATAGGACAATATTGTTTTTATATAATAGTAGGCAACAGAGCTAGTATCAAACTGAGCTGACATACACTGAGTATACGAGTGAGTGGGTGGATGAAAGGAGGAACATTTGTGTGAAAAAGAGAGAGTCAATCAGCATGACAGACGTAGAGAGCCTTTAAGTACTGACTGTCTGAAATACAGTAATGACTCTGTTGTACAACACCCTTTAAAGAGATTAACTGAATTGTACAACACAGACATTCAATAAATTGCCAGAGAAAATCAATAGAGATGCACTGCTGACACTGAAGTACAGTATGGTTATAGTTCAGTGTGTGTGCATGTGTAGGTGTAGCTGCTTCTGCACCATTTGTAAACTTAGGGGGGCATGGTTGTGGTTTTTTACAAGGTGTGAGCTGAAGTTCATTTATAGACAGTGGATGAACTTTATGTTATATGTCAGCATATGGGTATAGTTCAGAGGTGGTTACTTGTGTGTTTCACTTCTCGGTTGAGGGATACAGGATGTTGCTGGGCAGACTGGGGCTGCATCTCACGCCTGGAGCCTGTGGGCCGAGGGCCTCCATCACATCCCTCACTCTCTGCTTGTGCTGCTCTGTGGGTGGCGGCTCCAGGACACTGCTCTGAATCTGCAACAAAAGAAGAGGGGGAATTTTATTTTGGAGAGGAGAGAGAGCAGGAGAGAGGAGCAGCAAGAGATGACAACACAAAGGAGAGGGAAGAAATTAAGAGAAAGAGGAGGAGACAATATTGGGACTAGTCTAATGTTGGGACTTAAGGTTAACAGGCAGTAAAAAGTGGTATGAGAGGACAAAATGGAAAAATAAAAACATGTCTAAAGAGAGAAAATAACCAGTGCATTGTTTTTCCTAAGTGGGTGATAAGATTTTCTGAAAACCAGAGAATCACTTAAAAAGGTGAGCAGAAAAAAGCCACATCTCTGTTTGTAGTTACAGGATACGGGAGGCAGCAGGGGGATACTAACACACACACACACACACACACACCTGGGATTTGCAGAGTGCTAAATAAGTAACCAAGAAGGGAACCTCTTCTACCACAAAAATGAAACTATTTATTTCAGCTGTCAAAGACACATACAGTGGATAAAATGTGCACAAAGGCACATTGAAGCAGCAAATAGAGCTGTACTGTAGCTGTAACTGTAAACTTAAGGCAATGAGCGAACGTGAACAGCATTAAGAAAATCTTGTAGAAAATATTCACAATCAAGAGAAAACTTTTCAAAAGGTAAAAAGTCATTGAGAATCTGCAGAGGCAGCGAGCAGAAGGGACGCAGACTCTGATTACGCAGATTACTGTTCAAGCTCATACACCAAGAAACGGCAAGTGCCAACACAGAGCTGCCACTGATCTGTTCGCCTGCACGAGCCAGAGGTTCAAAGACCGACTAAAGTTTTGATGTTCGCTTCCACGCCGGAGATCTGAGCAGTGAAAGACGGCCACATGTTCAAGTTCATGTAGAACACAGAACTAAATGCTCTACACAAATATAGCATAATTCAAAAAAGAGGATCTGGAAGTACATGAAAGGTGATGTATATCAGTTAAGAATCATTTTGCATCACAATTCAAAACAATTTGTGTTATAATAGAGCTAACAAAATTATTGCTTCAGTTCTGTCACCAGTTCATTATCTTTGTCACAATTGCCATAATCATCTTCTCGATAGCATTGCGGTGTAAGCGGCTAAGCTGAAGGCTGCAGGGATGAAAGACTTGTTATATCTTTTGGTCTGGACTGGTCTGGGTTTTAAGTTGCTAAGGTAGGGATTAAAATTGATGGCATTACAGCAGGTTCAAACAGAATGATTAATGTAATGCATCAATACTTCAGGGTTGTGAATATCAATCACATTAATCAGCTGGATGGCCAGAGTGCCTGTGCTCACTCATACTACTCTGATAAGCGCCATTTTTGATTTGAGACCAACAGGGCTGCACCTACTGATAAGATAAAAACTGACATGGTTGGTAGAAACATAAAACATTTGGAACAGCATTCACAAGATTTTCATAAACAACAAGTCAGTGTTGCACTCAAAGTTAAAGCTGTTTTTATTTGGCAACAGTTTCCATCAAGTGAATCTGGAGGATGGTATTTTGAGGAGCAGGCAGGTGAAGAAAAGGGCAGAATAAAGAAATGGTTCCAACAGTATTCAGTAATTGAAAAGTGCAAAAGGGGAAACAGAGGTGTATGAAGTGGAGTTGGTGGGGTGAGAACAATTTCAAGAGCAAAAGGAAAAGAGAGAGGAAAGAAAGAAATAAGGGGAGAAACAGAAAAGGATAGCAAGTGAAAGGTTAGGGTATGTAAGTGAGAATGAAAGGGATAGAAAGAGTGATGGGTGACAGGTTCCTTCCAGACCAGAGAAAGTGATTAGAAATCTGCAAGCTTTAAAAATTATGAAAAAAAGGCTCTCCCTTAAGATCAACTCTGATAACCAATTATGCAATGCAAGCTGCAGAAGCTTCACCCCTGCTTACACTTAACACTGGTCACAGGATCACACATAAACCTTAAGAGACAGGAAGACAAGCACATGTAGATGTATAAAGCAGAGGAAATAGTCACAGGTTAAAGCTGCAAGAGCAAATGATGCATGTGTGATCACAGTATGTGTGTACACACATACACACTCTGACTTGATGGATATGTCAGGACACATGGGGTGGATATGATATCAGATCACTGACAAATGTGCAAAGATAACATCCTCGTGAACTGAGATTTCACTTAAGTCCGAAGGCAGATCAACAAAACCTACAAAAACTGAGAAGTTTAATGTGTGTGAGTGTGTTGTGTGTGTGTGTGTGAGGCTGTGACAGATTGGAACAGAGGAGATGACAGGGGAGAAAAATCATACTGTCTTGAGAAATGTGTCTGTCACATTGAACCTTGCCTCCTCTAAACTGACTCAGTGTCTCCACAAACACACATATCAATACGCACTACATGCACACACACACACACACAGCTACACAAGAAAACAGACATGCGCATGCATTCACACAGTTCATGATTCCCTGGCACACAGTGCACTGGGAGCTGCAGCCATCATTCTGTCACTCCTCTGATTCTGAGCTACTTTCAGAATACTAAATGTGTTGCTGGTCTGTATATGTTGCCAGATTTGAGCTAAGCAATGTGATGTGGGAGCTACTCCCTCTGTGGTTTATAAAGCCTTTTAGCAAACCCAAATGGACTTGCTGCAAAGCTATTTAACAACAAGGATATACACTCACCAAGCACTTTATTAGGAACACCTGCACACCTGCAGTTCAGTGCACTTCAATGACCTCCACAGTCACCAGGTCTGAATCCAATGGAAAACCTTTGTGTAATAAAACATGATCCAATCATGTCAACATTCAGCAGAATCTCAAATGAAAGTTTCCAACAGCTGGTGGAACCGATGCTGCGGAGAACTGAGGCTGTTGTCGCAGCACAGGAAGGAACTATCCAGTATCCAGTATCCAGTGTTTTTTGTTTTGAGTTTTTCCTCAGTCGATGTGAGGGTCTAAGGGCAGAGGATGTTATGATGCTATGTAAAGCCCTTTGAGACAAACTGTTTGTAAAAATGGGCAAACAAATAAAATTGCCTTGCCTTGCCTATTAGTGCGCTGTTCCTGAGTGTCGTTCATTGTGTTCAACTTATGTTGATTGTTAAAACAAATTTTTCTGTGCTCTCTAAGCCAGTTCATATTTCTTCAGGGAATAATCTCTGTGATTTAGTGAACAATACAGGCTGTAAAAGAGGCACAATAAGTTGTGCTGTGATTACAACTGAGCAGAGTAAAAATCACAGTGAAGCAGCACAGTTGTTCTGTCAGTTATTCTGCTCAATTCACCTTCAGGATTTTTACAACAAAATTATTAATTTACATTTTTTAAATCTCTCACCAACCTCTGCATTGTTTGCACTTTTGCTCCAGGGGGAGTCAATGTCCCCATACTAACAATATGACAATATTCCAATGTTACATATGGGGGGACTATTAAATGCTTGCTCCCATAATAAACTGCACTGCCCCAGGTATTTCTGCCATATTACTTTTGTGCTACTCAAATTAACTTAACTGCTGAATACACCACTGAGAAAGAGTAAGCCTTGAGGGCTCTATTTTCATGGCAATGGAAACAGTGTCACAACCACATGTTGGTGTTTTGCTGATCTCAGATCATGTAATTTGGCTGGCCCTATGGTTTCCTTCTGCCCAATGTGGGAGAGGAATTTCAGTGCTACATATAACATATATTATACGAACATATGATACTACTAATAATCTTATATATAATAATAGTATGCAACCATTTGTGTTGCCATTTAATAAATTAACATGCTACAACAGGCACAGAATAGTGCAGACTGATGTAAACAAACAGTTATAATTAATCATTCTTTCAGAAGCACAGGCCTCCAGACCAACAACTTTTTAACATCTATGATCGTTGGGGTTTACATCCAACACTAGCTAATGGCCAAACACACAACAGAGACTGGATGTACATAATTTGTATTTGCAGGAGAAAACTGTGCAGTCTTCTAAAAACAAACGGCCAATGGCAAGAAAATGTTCACTGAAGAGCTGAACGGATCGTTCTGACTTAAAACTTTACAGTCATCACAATCAATACTTGGGAGACGCTGAGGTCAGAACTTTATTCTCATAGAATTGGACAGGTCTCCAGAATTTACACAGTAAGTTGGAATAGTATTCTGACTTGGCAGCTCTGACTGCAGTTATCTATTTATTGCTTGAATGCCTTCATGCTAACCAGTCCATTGGGCCCTGTGCTTCTTGTTACAGAGAAGTCAGTCAGAAATAAACCAAGAGCTCAGTGTATTTTTTATTTCTTAAGGTCCATGCTTGTGTATTAAAAGAAAGAGTGGACATGAAGACATGTGCTGAGGTCATGGCAACGGAACAATATCAAAATCTTGAGGAATATTACAAGGATATGAATCGATGGGGAAGGGTTTGGTTGACTATATTTTTACAATAAAATTTAATTTTTTTAAATTTCTTGTTAGCTATAATAGGAGTTTTGATTTATCCATCCATCCATCCATCCATCCATCCATCCATCCATCCATCCATCCATCCATCCATCCATCCATCCATCCATCCATCCATTATCTATGTCAGTGTCACAGGGGGCTGGAGGCAATCCCAGCTGACATTTGGCGAGAGCTGACTACACCCTGGGCAGGAAGCCAGTTTATCACAGGGCCAACATATAGATAACTATTCAGGCGCCCACTCACACCTAAAGGCAATTTTAGAGTCACCACTTAACTTGAACCTGCATGTCTTTGGACTGTGGGCGGACGCTGGAGTATCTGGAGGGAACCCATGCAGGCTCAGGGAGAACATGCAAACTACACAAAGAAAGGCCACAGGCCCGGGGTTCAAAAACATATTCCTAATTCATAGTGTTGGCAAATAATTACAGATTCCCCTTAAAATCAAATACACCACGGAAGCCTGACATGTAAGGATTATATGCATTTAAGGGACACAAATCAGTTTTCAGTGATTGGTCCAGGCACAATTACACTGCTTGTAGAGACGAGGACTCATTACAGCTGACATGATCAACAATTCTGGACACCAAAGAGTATTTACGACTAACAGCTGAGGTAACTGAAGTAATGCCAATGACAAGTGCTATTAGATAGCAGTAAGTCTTTCCTTTGTGTAGATTCAGGTACCTGAGCATCAATGATACAATTACAAGCGTGGGAGTAGGGTGTAGTGGGGAAAGCACAAAGCTGTCCTAGGCAGCTCCATAACAAGTGAGTCAGCGTGTGCTGACAGTGGCATTAGCATCAGACCACAAGTACCCAGACAACACGGCGACCTTTGACCTTACACTTTGTGTTGGTCTTTGATCACTTCAACATTAAACCGTAGCTCTGAATCAACCTGTTACCTGGTACCACTATGTGAAGTGTGATGAAGCCCCACACTGAGGCTACTGTTGTAAATTGGCATTTTGCTGCTGCAATGCTGCTGTGCAAAATGCTGGTACTTTATTTGCATAAACAAACCTGCTTTTTCCCATTAACATTTCCCCTGCTGTCTCTGTATTTTGCTGCCTGTGCTGTTCTTCACAGCAAATGAATCAAAATTTCAAAGTTATACAGTGGCAAGCAAAAGTGAAAGTGAAGCCTTTGGAATTGTCTTTATTTATGTATAAATTTGTCTAATAAACAAACACAATCTATTTGAACTAATTATATATATTATAATACATTCACAGGTTGGAACTCCTTAGCTAATAAGCTCAACAAAAGGTAACTGGAGTCAGAAATGAGTAAACCTGGTTTGTTTGCTGTTCACAAGAAAGATCTGCTGATGTGAAACATGTCTCAGAGAGGGGAGATCTCAGCAGACTTATGATCAAGAAATGTTGATTTTCATAAAGCTGAGAGGTTTAGAGTCGTCTCAAAGAGTTTAGATATTCATCAGTCCACAGTCAGACACCCTGTTTATGAATGAAGATGATTTAGTTTTGTGGCTACTCTCCCTAGAAGTGGACGCTCAGCGAAGATGACATTGTAAATGATAATATGTAAATCATGGTGCCTGGTGAAATGGAGTTTAGTGTCCTGCCATGGGCACCACAGTAAAACCTGCTGCTCTCCAAACAAACATCACATACATTCCTAGGTTTGTCAAAGAGCAGCTTGACTCATCAATGCTACTGGAACAATGTTTTGAACATGTATGGTGTAAAAAGGGACACTGCGTACCAACATGAAAACATCAAAGGTGAAGTACAGCAGAGGCATCTTTGCTGCCTCTAGGCCTGGACAGCACCACTATTATCAAGGGGAAAATGAATTCCCAAGTCAAGGTCTCTTAAAGGGAACAAGTAGGAAGCTTGGTAGAAGTTAGTGATGTTGAACATCAATGTAAATCTACCACAGAATGACTTCAAACAAAGAAAATCCAACAGAGTCAGACCTCAGTCAGAGACCAGATCTAAATCCAGCAGAGATGCTGTGTAATGACCTCAGAGAGCACCTCACACCAGACATCCTGAGAATATGTCTGAGCTGAAGAAGCTCTGTTGGAAAACCAGTCCAAACTTCCCTCTGCACTATGCAGGTCTGATCAGCTGCTACTGAAAGAGCTTGTTCCAGGTTATTGTTGCCAAAGGAGGTTCATTCGTTATTAAATCACTTACTTTCACTTACTTTTTCCACCAGCACAGTAGCCGGTTAATGGCTGTGTTCAATAAAGAGACAAAAGATTATAATTGTTTGTGTGATATTAGCTGAAGCACATTGTGTTTGTCTACACTTGTGACTTAGATTAAGATCAAATCACATTTTAAGACCAATTAACCAACATTGTGTGAACAAACTGATACTGAATTTAATCTGAACTTCTGTTTTCTAATTCATTCATTGAATATAGATATGCATAGGTGCAGGCATGTCAAAGGCCTGTTGCACAATGTTCTCATTATTTTATCTGTGAGTGTGAGCTTGCATGTGTGTGTCCGTATGTGTATATGTGTGTGTATATGTGCGTCTACCTGTGTGAGGAGGAGCCAGAGGGCCTGCACTGCTTCCTGGCTGAGGTCCTTCACCCCCCTCCTCTCCACCGCCTCCATCACCTGGAGCAGGTCAGGCTCCCACAACACTGCTGTACTGTTGTGCTGCAGGAGCTGCAGAAGACACATACACCGTTAGATGTACACATAAAAATGCACAATCATGCGTAGATGCAGTAACTAAGAAACAGGAGAAAAACAGAGGGGGGGTATGAATATACAGACAGAGGAGAAAAGCATGAAGAATAAAAGCAACAAGAAACACAGTGATTTATTGTGGTTTAAGTAGAAGACAATTAATCTGCTACAATTTTGTAAAAACAACTGAAAATCTGGGAATGGTGCATGGATACAGATCATCCGCCAGATTTTTTGACCCTTAACATGTGTCTCAATGGGTTGCAACTGACCAGATGTTCCTCCCCTGCATTTACTGAATAATAAATGAAAAAGAAAGTGTATTGAGCCACAGCTCACAACACAAAATATGGTAATAATGTTTCTTTAATTTCCATGTGTTGCACTAATCAGCCCACAAACCACTGCACTGTATTCGCTCTCATTGCTCATGTGAGCTAAAAACCTCCTACCACTTTTATGTTTTTATTACCTTCATTAACTTTTGATTCTTTTAATATCAAATATTTATTACAGCTCAGAACCACGTCCAAGAAATTATACTTGATTTGAGTGGCGTGTGTGTGCGAAACCTCTCACAAGTGTGATGAGTCTGAGAATGGCAGGATGGAGAAGGCAGCTCTCTCCTGAGCTGAGCAGGCAGTAGCAGAGGAATCGACGCCATGGCTGACACACCACAAATTTTGCTAACACACAGATGCAAACACAGACACACAAATATAAAACAAACCCAGGGGGAGAAAATTGACACGTCAGGATGTCTATTTCTGATACATTCGGTTTAATTTTGCACTATTCCTCCTGGTACAATTACTACAAGTGAAAACTTGCCAAAAACCACAACAAGACACTTATCATGTAAAAGAAAAAAAACAAACAAGAATTCTGCAGCTTTGAAGACAGAAATAATATGAGAGAGAATAACAAGACACAGATGAATAAGCAGACATGGCACTAACACACATTTTACTATCACACATTTTTGTGTCGGCCTCGTGTACACATGTACAGATTATCTACACTCACTGCTTCTCAAACTGCCTCTGTCTGGTACCTGTAATACGACTCTTCCTCTGAAGGAAGCCCAGAAGGGAGCTTAGGCAGTTGACTGAGGCTCTCAGCAACAACTCGTGCTTCTAAGAAAGAGACACAATGGAGTGAAACACGAGAGGGAAGATGAGTACACACACACACAAACACACACACGTAAAAAAGATCTTTTGTGACATGTTCTATCTCTAAAATGTCACATCCATGTCACAACCAAGTCATGAGTGCCTCAGAAACGTTACGCATGCATGTCAGATATGAACGCAAACACACACATGGACACACACACACACACACACATGGTCACCAATGGACACAGATGCAGCCAGAAACTAAATGGGAGAATGAGGGAAACACTGGAGAGAGCAACTGAGTGAGGTTTTGATAATGCATGTATCTCCCACAGTGGCTGGCAGTGAGCTCTATGTAGTGTCCAAAAATACTGAAGTAGGCCAGACGGATATATAGACGACAGTGGAGAGTTACACCCTGATCCTGAGGCGGAGAGGAGGAGATAGGAGAAGAAAGGAGTCAAATTTATGAGTGGGAAGGGATGAGAGAGCGAGGGAGGTGAAGTGGCCAGAGGTAAGAAAAAGGACAGATGAGAAGAGGGAAGATGAGGACACGAAGATTAAAGGACAGCTTTCATGAGAGCAAAGATCAGTGACGGACAGGTGAGGAGAAAGTGGAGGACAGAGTGTAGGGGAAGAAAACAACCAAGGGAGAGAGGAGAGGAGAGAAGAGCTCTGATGTTTCCTCCTGCCACCAAACCAGAGTGTCAAGGGGGAAAGAGAGCAAAACAGAGGAGAGAGGAGGGGAGTTGGGAGCTGTTACTCATATCAGCTGCTGAACAGCAGACTACAGAGCACTGAACCATAGAGCTGCAGCTCAGTTCAGCACTACAGTCTTTTATACAGAGAGGAAATTCCACTGGTGTGGAACCGGAGGCTGCAAGACAGGCACAAAAAAGAGATACAAAAGTCATGGCACCCAATTATCCCATAGCTTTCATATTTTATCTAAATTATTTAAAAATAGTCAAAACTCAAATATTAAAATATCTTGTTCACAATTACATTGTACTCTGTATGTTAATATTTTTGTTTACCTAAGGATTACTAATTAACTCTACAGGTGACATATGTAATGTTAATTAATATAACATTAAAATAACCAATTGGTATAGTATTGGTGAGTGTAGTCAAAGACATGGTTTTCATGGCTGTGTTCTTTACATATCAGCACCAACATGTGCCTGTGGATTTACACCGGAGCTTTTTCAAGGTTTTGCATTAAACGCATTGAAATATACAGGACAGCAGCAGCCTCCCACAACAACTCTGGACCTTGTGTATCCAGTTGCCCTCTTTGTATCTGCTGATTCAATACCTTGTTCATATAAACTGTTTTCATAAGATATGTCCTTGTTAGGAGAATTATCAATCGCTGCTTCTGTTTGCACTCACATTGCTTCAACTTCATTTTCATGTTTCACAAGAAACCTCACAATCTGGTCATTGTGTACTACTGCATAAATAAGTCCAGGTCTTATAAATTTATACATGGACAATGAGTACTAGTAGTCACCTACATTCACAATGTCTTACTGCCACTTTATGAACAGAGTTGCAATGTATTACCACACACATTTCAGTGATACTCATAACTCCTTCAGGCCGTGTGATTAATTGATTCACAATAGCTGAGTTTCACTTACATAGAAAAATTGAACCTTTTATTGGGGGACTGTTCAGACTTGAGCATTAATTGATGGCAGTAAAAGTAGTAGCAAATATACTTGGTTGTGTGATGGAGCATTTTAGTGCTTCATATTTATGTGGTGCCTCGGTGAAGCCCCGCTTTAATCATAAAAAATTACCAGGTTGAAACAACAGTAAAATCAAAGGGCTGTGTAATGATAAACATATGTAGCAGTTCAGTGCACAGCTGACATCACTAAATAAGATCCTTTATAATCTCTTTGATAAAGGGTCTATCTTGTGCCTTATTTTGTGCACTCATATTTTAGATTTTTGCTCCTTGCTGGCTGCCACCCTGAAGAAGTAATGCTTCACCTAGTTGATGTAAAACAAATGCTGGTGGGACACAAGCCTGATTCCTTCCTAATAAATAACTAAAGTCAATACACCGGATACTGGTAAAATATCATTTTGGAGACGCCTGTGATTTCTCTGGATCTATGTGCCATTCCATTATGCTAACTGCTAAATCAATTGCAACCTCGTCTTCTACACAATGTTGTTTGTGAAAGGCAGGTTCAATGTCAGGCTGTAAAGATTTTAAAGATTTCCTTTACGTTACATCTGCAAGAGATAAAGGGTGGAGAAAAAGTAAAGAAAGACAAGGGAGGTATTCTCATATCAACATTTAAGCCGTCGGCTGTGTGAAAACACGGTGTATGTAACTGCACATACATTATGTACTACATCTGTTTGAGGATAGATCAACACTGGTGAAGCTGTGGTAATCTTTTTGTTTTGAAGTCATTAAATAAACATTTTTGCACATATTGTTATTCTTATTTCATTTATCATCCTAAATCAGTCAATATTTGTAGATTTATAGAATTTTGAATGACACAGCTTTACAATGAGAAGTATACAACATTTGTTCACAGCTGTAGCTGCCCTTTAGCACTACAACAGCCACATTTCTAACCATCACTTGCTTAAAATAATGGTGGTAGCATTCCACCTTTCATTACAACACAGAATTTAATAAAAGTGTTTGCTGTTGTTTCTGCCTCCCACAAATGAAAAATGTGGGAAATGCAATGAGGTAATGGTCCTAAATCCTGGAGCAGACTAAATGTATCTCTTGATGTAAAATCCATATTACGTTTAAGAAAGTGCAAGGCAAAAAATGACCTATCTGTACCAATATTTACAATTTGACTGTACTAACTGTTAGTTTCATGGTCAAACACTAACTGTCTCTCCTGTGTCTCCAGTTTTTATATTGCCCTAAATCGCCCTGTTTCTTTTTATAGCTACATGTGCTTGCAGACACACACACACACACACACACACACACACACACAAAGACACATACATAAATCCCCCCTAAGTACTACAACCTGTAAAAGAAGTCCACTGAGAGCAGTTGAGAGGAACTGGGCCCCTCTAGAGCCAAGTGGGTACAAAGCTCCATCTTGGACTCCCAGGGGTCTGGGCCCAACCAAACCAGGACCAGTGCTCACACATACGACTGCTGATGTCAAGTCAACATCAAGTAGAACCTGCAGCAACCTCAAATAGCTGACTGGAAAGAGAAAGTGAGAAAGGGGGGGAGAAAAGATGGACTGGTAAATAGCTAGACAGTCAAAGGGAATTAGAAGAAAATAGATTACCTCAACACAGTGGTGAGGAAGACGAGAAAGCAAACAAATCTGGAGGGCACAGGAGAAACAGGTACATGGTGGAACAGAAGGGAGTGAGTAAGCGTGCAGGAAGTGAAACTTTGACGTAGAAAAAGATCATTTTATTAAAAGCAGGTAGCAGAGGGAATAAAAGCACAGAGGAGAGGGAGAATAACAGATAAAAGGAACTGAGGGCAATTACTGAACTGATATGTGACAGAAAGTGGGGCGGAGCAAGAAGCTAAGGATCCTTGTGCCAAGTGTAGATGATGTGAGAGACAGTGATAGACAGGGTTAAAGGAAGGTCAACAAGACTGAGAGATCAAAGTATTGTTGGAGATTAAGAGACAGACGTGGTGAAAATGATTGCTTAAACACAATGAGATCTAAACTGTGAACTGCCAACCATTTGAATTGCACTTATGCCATGTACACTGAGATTAGAGCCCTCTGAGGGAGGGAGGACTCAATTAGTGGCAGCAGAGGAGAAGGAGGAGAGCACAGTAATAGAACGGGAAAGATGGATGGATGGAAAAGGAAATGTAGAATGTGATGAAAGGGAGATGAAAAAAAAAAGGGAGAAGAGTGAGTGAAGGAGTGAGGAGAAAGAGAGATAGGCAGGCATAGGGAGGAAGCCAATACATCACAGGGACCCTGACAGGCCACTTATCCAGCTGACAGACAGAGACACAGGAGCAGCAGGGATGATCTGTCTCCGAGTGGTGCAGTGGGATGTGGGCCACTTAATATAATGAAAGTGTGTGAAATGCATGCACAGGGTTTGGTTACCTCTGCCAAGGATAAAGTATTGACAAACAGTCACTCTTCCCATAGAAGAATACATGTTGACTGAATGGCAGTGAACCTCATTGATCTATCCTGAGGTCCATACACTATATGGACAGTTTCTGCAGTAGGGTTGCTTTACACTGTTCAAATATGAACCAAACTTTACTGAGATGAATTAAGTTTGTCTTGGTTTAAGAAATGCTCTAGTGTGTTTGCAAATGCACCAGACAGTGTAAAAAGGGGCAACATAAAAATACAGAAAGGATGAACTGAGCAGAGATTAATAGAAACCATGAAACTGGGAGCAACAAGAACAAAAAGGGAAAAAGAGCAAACACGAGCTGTTGACAAACACAAGATTGTGGAAAATCACTGACGTACACTATTTGTAAACATTAAATTACTGATGAATAATTTTAGCAAAACCTATAACTATAGAAGTCTTTTAAAATAATCATCAGCAATAATTTTAAGTTTGTTACCCAGCAAGAGATTGTCTGTGTTTCTTTTCTGAACAAGGAGTCGCTGCACAGCTGTGTCCAGACTCCAACTGATGCTCTTATGGACCTTAAATATTGGAGAAAGAGAGAAGGAAAGTCAGTAAGCAAGTAAGAATGTGTTGCAGAATGTGAGCAGAGAGCAGAGAGGAAGAGCATTGTTTTACTACATCTTTACTGTATTACATATTGAATCCAATTGTGTTTTGTATTCTATGCCCACATCTGAATCTATGCTCCATTTTACAGTATGTTCTATGTCTTGCCCTTGATGGTGCCTTGACTGTGGAAAGTTTTATCCTAAAGTTGTGATAAGACCAATTCTGAGCCGTAGTACGCACCTGAGCGGAGTGAACACGCTGCAAGGTAATGAGGGAAGACAAGAGAAGATGGCTGCAGCACAGCAGGGTTGAAGGAGGACCGGCTGATGGAGAGAGGGATAGAGCAGTGGAGGAGGAGGAGGCGGCGGCGGCGAGGACTGCCTGCAGCTGGTCCATCAGTCCACTGTTGGAGAGCAGCATGGAGACAGCTGGGGAGGAGAAGGCACCATGTCATCACACTTTGATGAGCTCTACACTCGTGTGTCAGTATGTGTGTGAATAGCAGCTGGTCTGGATGACTACCTGGTGACGTACGGCAGGCACCCACCCACAATTATTCAAACACACCAACATGTGAGGCCTGGGGAACATTTGCACTTTCACATTGTACTCTTAATGCAACAAAATTCTGCCACTTTAGCCCTGACCAAGTACGATGCTCATGTATTTTGAATTATATACAATGTGGAAATTAGGTTATTGCATCAGCAAAAATGAACAGAATACAAGTGAAAATCATTTGCATAATACTGGGGTAATATACAGTACATAGGCAGCCAACCAGGTCAACTGTAAGAAGAAGAAGAAAAAATATAAAATTTTATTATTTAAAGTTAAAATATTTGACTGTTTGCCTGGGTCAGAGGAATGTATTACTATTTCTGTGCAACACAGCATCAGCTGAAGCACCATCTTGCCCAAGGCTGAAATAACTAGTATTTGTAAACTCAGCACTAGTAATAAAGAAGCAGATGGTGAATGAAGGTAGGCTGCAGCAGTCTGCTTCCCAATGGCACTGCTCTCTGGCCACTCACTTCACCTTTCTAACATATCATCGACCTATGCTAAAGGTTTATTTTTCCTTGGAAGCTTGTGCAGGCAAATTATTTTTCTAGGAATAAAGTCAGTTCCTATCAATATGCCATGTCATATATTATGTTATTGATGTCTTTGGTGTGAGGCAGAGTAACATGGCTTGATGCCTCCTGTTGATGGCAGCTGACTGTAAATTATTCCATTATGTTAGATAGTGGAGCTATTTCCTCTCTATTTTGGCTCATTGATTACAAGTTTGCATCGGCTTTGTGTGGGATTCAGGATTTTTTTTTTCCTCTTGAACAGAGATGTCTAATAAAAGGAGATGCAAAAGGAGAAATAAACTTAGTGTGTGTGTCTTCTTGTTTTTGTAAGATCTCTTCACTTCACTCTTCACGGTCCTCTGACCAACACACTGTGTGGACGTGTGGGGTGTATGCTTACATTTGCATGTGTGGTTTTGTCTAGTCATATGCAACATGTGGGTTCAGCAAAGTGACAACACAACCCTGAGCATTTTTGTGCAAAGGTGTGAGAAGCTCAGACTCGACAACATAACTATATGTGCACATGTGTCTAAGACAATGTACCAGAGTACCATTAAGATGTACAGCAGATGTCAGCTTGTATGCTTATTATATCCTCTGTGTCTCAGTGCTACATACTTGTCAAGGTCAGCCTTTCACCTCTGTCAAACCGGGGCAGGAGGAGAGAGAAGTTGAGACAGAGGGACAGAGACAACGAGAAAGAAACGCACAGAGGGTGTCGGGAGAGTAAAAAGAGTGAGACAAATATGTAAGGACAGAGAGACAGGGAGCTAGAGAGACAGGGAGAGTGTATCTAACCTCTGTCAGCACAATGTGCAGGGGACACACTCAGGCAGCAATACAGGTAGCTGAGGGCAGGCAGAAGGCTCTCGGTGTCGGTAGGCTTCAACCTCCCTGCTATATTACTTACTGACATACACACACAAGCATACACTCAAGTCTGGTCCTCTCAGAGGGTTTAGATAAAGATTTCATCCAAAGACACTGACACACAATGTGAGAGACAGATAAAATGTAACAAGATGAGTCTTGCCATTTGCTGCCTGTCACGTCATGTCTGACATTGGTCGGTAAAAACTGAATTAATCTGATCTGCCAGTGCAAATGTCAAACATGTCTAGTAAATGTCTAGTAAATCTTTGAACAGTGCTTTCATTTGCAGATCAGCATCGAGTGTTCTTCTCAGTGGGTTTGTTGATGGCGACATTAAATCAAAGACAAGCAAAGCCTCAACTTGGGAAGGAATGCAGACGAATGCAGAGGGGGGTGAGAAAAAGAGCACAACAAATCAGGTGTTGACTGGAGAGCTATGTGTTATTGCAGTCACAAGATGGTTTTGTGGCTTGTGCAGCATGTAGGTTCTTATTTCAGAAGGGAAATGCTGAAGAGTGTTTAAGTATGCATTTTGCATGCATGTGTTGTCTGTCTGTAGCATTTCTGTCTGTGTGAGAGACAATGTTTAAATGTATCTCTGTAATCTGGCAAGCACTTGACTAAATCTGTCTCTAATGCAGGGTGTGTGACTGAGTATGCAGAGCAGTGTAAACAATGTGTAAAAAGAGTGTGGTTGTGTGTGTATGCTAATAGATGAGGGTTGACTTGGAGGAAATTGCTCTATGCTTACTATGACCTGCCTCTGGCACCTTTTAACCTCACCATGGTAGAGAAGTTTGAAGTGCACTTCGTTCATCTTACTGCAGGAGGAAGACGAAGGTGGGTCACTGGCCTGAGTCACACAAAGCAGCTTCAGCACCAGAGGGAGTGAGTTCACTGCTTAACAAAGAGAGAGAAAAACAAAGTGCGATTGTAAAACAGGCAAGAGACACAGACATGCAGGAAAAGCTAAATATGAACAAAATGAATGTGGGGGAGACAGAGGAACAATTTAATAAAACATTGCAAAGAGAGAAGAGTGAAAGACAAAAGTGTACATGTGTAAGGGGAAGAGAGAAAGATGAGGTTGAAGGTAAATGACACCTCTGCTCATTGCTAAGAGCGAAGCCTGGTGTTTCCAGAGTAATTTTCAGTGTAGCAATGGAGGACATTGTTCAAATGCATTTCTTACACAAATGACAGTATCTTGCGCTGAGAGGTGTCTGGAGCAAATAGAGATCATCAAGGAGAAGCAAGTAGAAGAGAACTCAAAAATGTTAAAATTACCATGAACACTTACATTACAATACAATAGTCTGGGTCTGGATCCAGGGATGTTTAAGGGTGAAAGAGACTTACAGAGAGAAAGCAGGGGGAATGTGAAGAGGGCAAGACAACTTGCAAGAAGACAGAGGGCAGGGTACTCTAACAGGAAAGTGACTGCAGGAAGATCAGGCAGAACAGTCATCTACATACTCCTTTCACCGCTGTAGAGCATAACATTAAAATATCTTCCCCTTGGGATGCCGCCGCATTAGAGGCTAATATAAAGTATATATTAATGCAAATTACAGTGGGCTGAACTGGAACACGTGCAGGATAATCCCCACAAGGCTCAGGATGAGCAGAAAGCAGGCAGAGGCTAACCACAGCAACAGTTTCTGAATCCCCAGCTGGCACACTAGTGTTGTGCCCTTCAGCTGCGCTCATTAACCTGGTCAAGTAAACAGATATAATAATGCCATCTGGCAGTAGACACCTCTACCAAAAGCACATTACAGCAGCAGGTATGCAGGCACAGAGGTGAACCTGAAAACCTGGAAGCGCTAATGCACCACCTGATTTGGACAGGACAACATTTAATTTCACACGAATCAAACCCACACTCACAGCTCAATGTTTGATTTAATTAAACAATCTTGGAAAAGTAGCACTTCCCCTGGTATCAGAACTGATATTACAGTTTTACGGTTTTCCTCTCTCAAATAAAAACAACACAGAACCTCTGTGTGATAACAACCTTATGCACAGTACTGTATGTTGGAAAAAAACAAACAAACAAAACTATAACCTTCATTCAGGAGCATCATCAAGATGAACTAGCATCCCGCTGTCTGTGTTGACAAAGGATGTTGGGAAGGTTTGTTGTAATGGATTAATGGTTCTTCCCCTAAAACATTAATCACAGGCGACAGTGTTCTGGGAACTGTTTTTCTATGTCATTCCAATTTAAAACTAACCAAGTTATAGGAGCAACTTTGTGATTACAGTTCAGTGAAAACAGAGGTTGCCTGGCACGACTGTTCAAACAAACACCACCACCACAGGACACATTACCTACACATAAACTAACCATAATGCACAACTAGTTACATTATGTTCTACGTACGCTTTTTGTTTTGTATTTTCAATAACTTTAATTTGACAGAGATATGACTATAATCAGCCTCAGTTTACCTCTGATGGGGCTCAACAAACAAACAATATATCAGCACAGGTTCTCTATCAAACGATTCAATAAGAGATAATAATTTAACTAAGTGCAAAAACAAATTGTGCCAAATGGACTTATTAATCAAGTGCAAGTCACTTTGTGGATGTCTTATCGAATTTGTACCAATTGTTATTTTCATATCAATTTTTAAATTCCCAGTATAATTTCTTGGCCTTCTCAGGTCAAACTTTGTGGTAGGGGATAAATTACTTTTAAAGCGAAAGGGATTTAACAGAATTCTATCTACATATTTTTATACATATAATCTGATCCCAGTGCAAGGAATAGACAGTCCTATGTCAGTGTTCTCCTAAGCCAAAGATACCACAGTGGTTTTGGTTGTTGTAGATGCGCCTTTTCCAGGCTGTGTCTGAAATTCACCACTTCCAATATAGTCCTATGTAGTTGAGAGAAAGAGCAATAGCAAGTACTATGTAGTTTGGCATTTTGTAGTGCTGTCTGAATCTATTGTCAGAATTATTATATCCTGTACAGAGGACTCATAGTGTCCCACAATGCATTGTGAAAAGTAGTGTACAACCTACAACTGATGGTCACTAACCAAGCAATATATACCATGATGCATTGCAGTTGCGCCAAAAGAGCATAAGTAGTGTCTGAAAGTGTTTTTGCATGTTGCCAATGAACTCACTCACTCCTCTGGCTCTCCACCAGGTGTCCTCAGAACTTCCCCTTTCTCATCACCTGACTTTCCCGCCCATCCACACACCTGTTCCCACTTCTCAGACCTGCAGTTACCGGAGCTCTCCCCACCTGCACCCTGTTCCCCAATCAACCTTTCACTACATACACTGGGTCACTTGACTTGGTCCTTCCCAGAAGTTTGTCATGTTGCTGTGTGCTTCATGTTTCAGTTCCTTGTTTCTGCCTGTTAATTTGACTTGAGAATTTCTGGATTTGTCTGTTTGGACAGCTTTCTCTGGTGTTGACCCTGGCCTGCCTCAACGTTGTATATGGCTTCTTTCATCTTTGTGAAAATAAAATCTAAAATAGCCACCATAGCCATATCTCTGGCATCGGCATTTGGATCCTTTCTCCTGTTCTTTGTATAGCACCAGCTATGCGGGTGTTGCCTGTCAACTGACTAATAACAAACACTTTATGTTTTCTTGTAATGTCTTGGTCTCATCAAATCATTTTGTGGTACACAGCACAGTGGGAATTCTGTGCAGAGTCATTTAACCAAAATATCATTTCTTAATCAAAAATAACTTTCTAGTCAATATGAAGAGACGGGCATCTGAGCCCAGGCGTAGCTGTTGTTGCTGGCTGCTCATAAAACTGAGATTTAATTAACTCTTTCAGTGTTTGCTTTGTGGCGACAACAAAGACTGTCAGGGTGGATTCGTCTATTACATTTCACAGTGTAGGAGCCCACTGGGTAAATGCATGTGTGTTTGTCCTATGTGCATGGGCTTGTACAGGAATGAGACAATTTAATTTAAAGCTTCCATTTGCTGTACTAGGTTTTGATATGTATGAGCAAGGCAAAACAAAGCAAAACACCCCAGTAGAAAACAAAACAATGTCTGCTGCATCAAAGGCGGTGAACCCAGAGGAGAAAACAGCAGCATTTACCTCAATCTATCAACTGTAATTAACCGTATCTGCACTTTAATGAGATACAACTGGGTGTCAAATAAAATCTGTTCACATTAAACTTTGAGACATGATAGTGAATTGTGACTTGCTGTAGAAAATCCTTGTGAGGAGCTGAATGAAGCCGTACGAATCACAAAGTTGTGAGGTATTAAATGTCTAAATTTGGCCACAGTGTGTGACTAAGCTAAGAGGTTTGAGCTGCTAACTTAAAGGATGTAACCAGTAAGTTTTCCCAGACAATTTAGTTTTCACCATCAAAAGAGAAAAAAGATGACCCATTTCTGGCCCATGAGGAAGCTACCTCATAGAGTGTTATCACTTTGAGCAGTGTGATTAAATTATAGGAAACAACAGTGTTGGTCTTTGCATGTGTCTCTGACCTTGATTATGTATTATTGTGTTCATGCATCGGTAATATATTTGATTTTACAGATGTGATTAGCTCAATGCTAATAGTGTGATTTAGTACTAGTAGTCTACTTAATGTCAAAAGTTGTAATCATGCATTGTATCCAAAACTCTTGATTGATGCACATTAATTTCAAATGAAATAATCCACTAATGCTTGACTACTGCACTGTAGGTGTATTAAGCTGCTATTAAGGTTTATCCTGCCTGATTTATTCATCTGTCCTATGAATTGCTGATAAAAGTGTAAATTGTAGTCACTGTTCCAATTTCCATTATTTCTACATTAAGCTGTCTTGGTTTAAAAACTTTATTAAATGTAACTAATTCTTAAACTGTAACAATACAGTATCAATGTTCCTAATGTCTTCAATTACAATACATCTCAATCATTTCAATAAAATTAAAAAGTAGTTGCATTGAAGTGAAGATTTTTTCCCTAAGCATTTTCTAAGGATTCAACAATTATTAAATTATCACTTTTGTAACATGATATACACCTACTGTGACTTTTTTGTCTCTTACACTTTTCAGTGTATCCCTGTCCAAGTCCATGGCCCATGTTCTCCACACTGAGCCTCTGTAGTGCCTGGAGAAGGGCTGGTCTAAGGCTGGCACGCAAGTCTACCTCATAGTGTCTCTGACCACACAAAAACACTTCCAGCGCCCCCAGGGCTCGCTCTGCAAGGGGGGTCTCTCTGGTGCAAAGCATGTCCTGTGGTTATACAGAAAGTAGAAAACAAAGACAGGCATAAACATAGAATATATTTTGTATCAGTATAATCCCAAGCCAATCAGGTAAAAAATACAGGGTAAAGGCTCATGTTTTCCACAAACTGTTGGACATAAGCCTTATTTCTGATTCAGGCTTCACAAATAGATTTACATGTGTGACACAAGTAGCTAACTTGGTAAATCCAAGTCTCCTTGGTTATCTGGTTCTCACCAAGAGGGTTAGTATAACAGTTTGGTACTTCTCCATCAGAGTCAGAAGCTCCTTGGTTTCCATGTCTGGCTCCTGATCCTGCCTGTCATCTGGACCACGTTCTGTCTTCTCTCCCTATGCAGGAATGAAATCCAACCACCTTTTCATAAGTTCTGACTTTTGTGATGGTTCAATTGACTGTAATATGTGAGTCTGAGCTGGAAGTAAAATGGATACCGTGGTTGGCCCTGCAACTGTGTGTTTCGTCAACCAAAGTTCCAGGACCAAGGGCCCAAATTTCTCTGCCAGCTCGGGATATCGACAGATGAAATGCAGTACTCCAGGATGGTGAATGTAGAGGGAAGAGAAGCTTTGGCAAGAGGAGAGTGCCTTGCTGATGCAGTTCAAAGGAGCCTTGAGTCGAGTGGTAAAGAAAGAGTGAAAAAGCCAAAGTATTTTCTTTAAGATGAGTACACACAGACACACATACACACAAGTTCAATAGTTTTGAAAAGATTTTTTTTCACAACCCAGATGTGTGACTGCTTTTAAATCCCACCAAGTTCACTGACACAGCAGGAACGCACCTGTAATATACAGTATTTCTTATTTTCATGGTAAACGTAAGGTACAGAATACACATAGATTAAGTAAACATTAATATTCTTTGCCACTGAATCATCTACAGCACAATATGAATTTTCCATCAAAAGATAAATATGAGCTGTCAAGCTTTGATTCTGAATGTTTAGTGGCCTACATTAATGGGTTCCATAATAAGTATGTTGTTGTCTAACCTTGATGAATTCTTGGCATCTTAATGTGGCCGATCTTATATCTTATATTAAGAATATTTAAAAATGAGGCAGACTTGTTGTCTCAGCTGTCAAAGTATATTTGGTGAGCATAAAAGATAAAGGATGAATGTTAAACAGTTCAAAATACTGAAAGTGTACAAGAAGGAGTTTTGAGTCTCTCTTAAAGCCCTGGATCTTGACTAAAAAACAGTTAAACCTTTTCTTAAACTGTACTTTAATGCTTCTGTGGTCTATCTACTGCACTACTATTCTAAGTTACAGAATGTGTTTTGATTTGTGTTCAGTGAACTGATCAGAGTTACCCCGTCGAGGGTGGGGCTTGTGGTCTGTGTCATTGCCAGCAGGTAGAGGGCAGAGCGGAGCACAGACTGAGGCAGGACTGAGCTGCCCTGCTCCTGCACTGAGTGCAACAGCCAGAGCACACTGGAGAAAACTGTCTGGTCTGGGAGGAGCCTGAGAGAAAGGGAGACAGACATGCACACACAATAATGATGACATTAACTTTTAATATTATATATAGATGTGGCCAAATTCACATTTGAATGTATAAAACATGCAGACAAATGTAGTTGAATGTCAAACAAACCTCAGCAGGCATGTTCAGTGTGAGGGTAATAATGTGGACAAACACACAAACTCTGTGTGCAAAGCAGACAAAGTGCTCCAGGGGCATGTTGATGTCACAAACTTGCTATTGCTCTTTCTCACGCAAAAATACACACATACACAAGCAGTCAGTTAGAATGTAAACCAGTGCATGGACACGCGCACGCACGTGGCAAGGCTGTTAAATGAGACTGAGGCTGGTTCGATTTACATAATCACAGTCTTGTCATTTAATAGCTTAACTTTGTTTGCACACATCCTATGCCTGAGTACAGATACACTACACACACACAGGCCCTTTTACACTATGTAAATCTCTGGCCACAGATACCATTAATTTTGATGGGAGCACACTGTGGCAGAGAGAAGCTTTCATCCCCTTCCCCGGGGGTAATGCATAGCTGAGGTTCCACTGAAGGACAGATTAAACTTCCCAAAGAAGCTGATGTATCTCTAAGGTCATAAAATATGTACTTAAGAACACACTCGATGGGATGCTGGTTTCTTGATAGAGCCAAGTGATACTGATCTACAGTGGCAGTCAGTGGACTCTGTGGAAGGACCTGGTTTTCTGCATTGATCATTAAATGTAATCTGATCTCTCTTGTCTCTTTATCAAACACAGCTATTAACCATTCACAGTGTTGGCAGAAAAAGTGAAGTGAAGCCTTAGATTTAATAACAAATGAACCTCCTTTGGCAACAATAGCCTGGAACAAGCTCTTCCAGTAGCAGCTGATCAGACCTGCAGAGTTCAGAGGAGAGTTTAGACCAGTTTTTCTACAGAGCTGCTTCAGCTCAGACATATTCTCAGGATGTCTGGTGTGAGGTGCTCTCTGAGGTCATTAAACAGCATCTCTACTGGATTTAGGTCTGGACTCTGACTGAGGTCTGACTGCTGGATTTTCTTTGTTTGAAGTCATTCTGTGGTAGATTTACTTTGATGATCAGGGTCATTGTCCTCCTACATCACCAACGTACCAAGTTTCTGCAGGTGAACAGTCACCCTGACATCATCCTGTCAGAGAAATTGATAAACGTGGAAATTCATTTGTCCAGGCCTAGAGGCAGCAAATCCAAAAATCACAATTCTCCCTCCACTGTGCGTCACCTTTGGGATGATGTTTTCATGTTGGTATTAAGTTTCCCTTTTTACACCATACGTAGTGCTGCATGTTTTTTCCAAACAAATGAACCGTAGTTTCATCAGTCCACAAAACATTTTCCCAGCAGCAACTGCTCTTTGACAAACTTCAGGCTTGTATGTGATATTTTTTGGAGTGTAGCAGCTTCTTCTGTGGTGTCCTAACAGGGACACTAAGCCCTATGCAGTATGATCTGTCTGGCCACCATGAACAGAGATGTTAACCAGCTTCATTGATTTCTTAAAGCCTATAGTTGTTACTCCGAGCTTCTTTGTTACATTACTGATCATTCTGTGTTTTGCCTTTTGAGTCGTCTTAGCTGGATGCCCACAGAAATACATCATCTCTATTTATAGATTATTTGCCGATCACTTTCACCCTTTTCAACTTTATGCAAATTAACAATTAACAGCAGATATTTCTTGTGAACAGCAAACATGAGTTTTTTTGGTTTCTAATTGAAAAGCAGCTCTAATTCACACCTTGACTCCTGATTCTAGTTAGTTTTTGTTCATGTCATTAGGGGTTGAATGATGTTTTAAGTATGGACACAATGATTTGTGTGTCATTAGTTAAAATAAATTGTTTATTATTCTAACTTAGATGAAGATCTGAACATATCTGAAAACAGATTTATACATAAATGAAGATATTTCCAAAGTCTTATTTTTTTTTGTCACTGTTCTTCTGATGCTGATATGATAATATCTGAGATTTTGGATAGTTCAGTATTGTGACAGAGCTCAAATGTCTTTTCTGCTGTAAATAGCTGCATTAGAGCAAAGAAAAGTGGTGCTTTGTGAAGAAAGAGAATAAACTTGGGTTAAACCACCAATAAATATCTCTATTTGGTCATCACAACAACTTGAATGTTTCTCAAAATGATGTTGTCATTCACATTTCTGGAAGCACCTACAGTTCACTATGTTGATACACAGGGAAACTGGGGCATAGACTAGTGGTGCAGCTGGCTGGCTACCCGCACTGGTATGAGAACAAAGAGATGTGGTGACATTTTGCTCTTTATATTGATTCCCTTGGTACAGGTAATACAGTGCTACCAGGAACTAGTCAGCAGCCACCAAGCCAGGACATTACTGTGCTACTAAAAGACACCTTTTACAGTGCAAACAGATGCTGCTATGGGAGAACAAAGTCTGTACATCTGAATCAAATTATGCCTCCCTTTCATCCAAAACCAATCTGCAGCAGCACCACACACAAGTGTTCAGAATTCATATCAGCTAAATGCTTTTTATTGATGCTGAAATGCTTATTGGTTAGTTCAATTTCCTGCTCCAATTATCAGCCCAGAACATGAGATTTTTTCCACACACAAATTTTCCCTTTTTAATAAGCAAAACACTTTAAAAAAAAAATAACAAATGCCATTCTCCTCTTTTAACACCATATTACCTGTCTCCCTGTTGCAAGGCAAGGTGCAGTATTATCACCAGACAGTACTGAGTAGCCCTTGGCCCTTTATATTCGCACAGCTGGAGTCCCGGAGCCCCACACAGCAGATTGGGCCAGTCTGACAGACGATAACACAGAGAGGGAAGGTTGTGTAGCAGAAGATTCTCTACCTCCTCAGCATCTGGGGGATGAACAGGGATGAAATACAACAGAAACAGAGAGAAAAGGAATTTAATGAACAAAGCTTAAAGCAGTAACAGGACAACAGGACAAAGTTATAGGGAGAGGGGAGAGAGAAGCAAAGACAGAAGAGGGGATAAAGATGAAGGAGAGAGATGAATGGAGTAAAGTAAAACACAGCAGAAGAGGCCCTGAGGCCTCATTTACACTACAAGTATTACTCACCAATTTTATATTTACGACTAAAGCCAAGCCAAAGCTGTGGTTTATGAAAAATTCATTTGGGGCAAAAATGACTGGTAGTGTGCTGATTTCACATTTTCTCAATTATCTATATTATATCAAAACATAAAGCCAATTTCTACCATTAACTAAGCTACAGCTATCATGGATGCTTGAATTAAATTTTCATAACATTCTTTGAAAAAGCCATACTATCTTATCTAGAAATGTTAAAGAATGTTTTTTTTTATATATATAAATGAGGTCCCTGAAGAATAGCAAGACAAGATGAAGAAGGCACGTGGAATGATGGGAAGGAAACAGTGAGAAGAGAAGTGAAGCTGCACGGGAGAAACTGAAGAAGACGAGAGAGAGGAGAGACCGCTGTGAGACAGTGGTGAGGAAGACTTCAACCTATTTAAGGAGGACGGAAAGGCCGAGACAGGGGGGTAAAGAAAATGATATACAGTACTGTGCAAAAGTCTAAGGCCACCCTTAGAATTGTTGTTTTAGCAATGCTATAATGAACATGTGACCAATTATTTCTCAGTGTCTTCATTAGAATACAACAAGAAAATACAGGAAATGTGTAGCCGTATTAAAAAACAAAAAATCTAACACCTGTATTTGTCGACTATTTCATGTCAAAATGAAGCTATTGGATACTGGATTGATTGATGATTGACGATACTGGATTCCATTCCATTTAGGTTTAAGAGCCAGAGACAAGTGTGAGGGGAGGTCACACTAGAGGGACTATCTGCATCTTTCTCTACGTTGTCTCTGTCTCTAGGTGGGCTTTGGAGAGCTATAGAGAGAGAAAGGGGTGAGAGAAGGGGGAGAAGAGTATCCAAGAGTTCCACGTTAAAAAAAAACAGAAAGAGAGGGAAAAAGAAAACATGGCACAGAATACAGAAAACTGTGCTATGGGAAAAGAGAGAGATGGCAAGGAAGAAGGAAACAAAGCAATATGCAGTTTATAGTGTGAGGGAGGAAAATGACAAAGCAGGCACATGGAGATGGCAGACAGGGATAAGGGTTACTGATGCATGACTACACAGCAGCCATAAAGTGACAGCAAAGTTGGGAATAAAACTACAAATCAACCAGAGAGGAAAGCAAAGTAAAGAAAGGAATAGGGATTCAGGAAATATAGAAAGAGGAGGAGAGATAAATATAAACAGGATCCATAAGGGGGAGGTGGTCAGGTAGCACAAAGCTGCAGCTCCATGGCAAAATGGGGGGTCACACAGAGAGGCAGGAAGAAGAAGAGAAAGATGTCAAGGATAACAAAAAGGAGCCTCAAAGGGAGGCCTGGGAGAGACAGAGGAACACAGAAAGGGACAGACAGATGATGAAGATGAGAAGGGAAACAACAGATGGGAGAAAGACAAAAAACAGATCTACAAAGCAGGCTGCAGTGACATGTTGCCTCCTGCTCACATTTTAATAATAGAGGAAGAGGAGAGGAAGAGAGGAGAAGTCTTAAACATTCACACAGCTGTTATGCAATTATAAGACAGCTATGCAAAAGTACAAAGAATGTCCTTAAATAAATCACTACAATTAATTAGCAGTATCAGAACATTTCAATTAACAAAACACATTATCCAAACACTGACGTGGAGAGTGCACAGAGGAAGATGGAGAAGATGGAGAGGAAGACTAAAATTTGTTTAAATCTGGTGAAAGTTTAAAATAAAAACAACAGACATTTTGAACAAGAGAAATATCTGACATAAAAAGGAACAGCAAACTTCAGGATGAGAGCAAAGAAAAAAGAGAGCAAGCAAGAGGCTGCAAATGAAACAGACATAGATAAGGGTGATGAAAGGGAGGAAGGTGTTGACAGGGAGAAAAGGGAAGCAAACAAGAGTCTAGCTCCACAGAATTCATTATTCACAGCCACAAACACACATAAACAAATACACACACCTACACGGTTGGTTGTACAACTCTTACATCTCATTACCTCAAAGAAATATTTTACTCAACACTGGTCTCAATGTCACAACATGTCTCCTGGGAGCAGCTGCAGTTTCCAATAAAATGTGTTTGACTCCTTTGACTTTTTAGTAGAGAGGGACTGGAAGGGGAATACTGCTAGATTTTAACATTTTATTACAATCTATGACATCTTCACTGACCTAAAGTTACTTGTCTTTAAAATAGTTTGCTTCAGTCACACATGATCATAAGCAATGACCTTTTAATTTGAAGTGTTATCTGTGTTGTCACAAAGCACAATGACATTTAAGAGTTTGGCATCAACTCTTCCCACAGGAACGTAGAAGCCGCAATCAGGCACTGTTCAGATTTCAATTCAAGGCCATGTTTATAGTACACACTTCAGGGTCCATTCCTTTCATTTTCTATAGAAAGCTTGAGTGATTATTCAGAGTGTTTGCTGTATTTTTCTAAAACAGCATCATCAGCTTGTTTGTTGACTGTGAGACCTTCCTCTGAACAGGGTTGGACACTGGCTGACTTGAGAGAACAGGCAGCTCTATTAGGGATGAGAGTCTTGTTTTATGTTTCTGATGTTTGAAGTAAACATAAAGAGGAGAGAGAGAGAGAGAGACAGACAGAGAGAGAGGAAAGAGAGGGAGAGAAGGAGAGAGAGAGGGAGAGAGAGGGGAGAGATGAGAGAGAGAGACAGAGAGAAGGAGACAGTGAGGGAGAGAGAGGGGAGAGAGAGGAAAGAGAGGGGAGAGAGAAGGAGACAGAGAGGGAGCTAGAGAGGAGAGAGAGGAGAGAGAAGAGAGAGAGGGAGAGAGAAAGAAGGAGACAGAGAGGGAGAGAGAGAGAGAGAGGAGAGAGAGGAGGGAGCGAGAGAGAAGGAGAGAGAGAGGAGAGAAGAGAGAAGGAGAGAGGAGAGAGGGGGAGAAAAGGAGAGAGAGAGAGGAGGGGAGAGAGAAGGAGAGAGAGGAGAGAGAGAGGGAGAGAAGAGAGAGAAAGAGTGAGAGAGAGGAGAGAGAAAGAGTGGGGGAGAGAAAAGGCGAGAGAGGAGAGAAAGAGAGAGAGAGAAAGAGCAAGAGAGAGAGAGAGAGAATGCAGCACAGATAAACAAAAGATAAAGAACTTTATCTACTTTTCTAATGTAACACAATTTTTCAATTGATGGCAGTGATTCTATTTTTTATAAAATTAATGTCACATGCAGCTTGATGCTTGATTCAGTGAGTTGAGTTTGCTTTCCCTATGCATTGAATACAGCCGGGTGACAACTGCCATACTGTTTGTGTACAAATAATCCAACTGAACAATTAATCAAACCAATTATCAAAATCTTTCCAGGAACTGCATCAGTCACAGGGATGAAAAACTAAAGTGTTTTTCATCCCAGTGACTGACCGTGTAAACTAAAACATTTAAAGCCCATCTCCCCAAAATGTTTTCCTGATATTTGTGCAGAGTCTGTCACTAAAGCTCATATCTGAGTTTTGAAATTTTAATAAATGTTTCTTGTGGAGGAAACATATCACACAAAATTATTCTTCAACACTAAGTATTTTTATATCTTAAAACATTTCTGGAGGGAACCTTTAGGATACTGAAAATATATTATTTGTACAACTGAACTGAATAACATTCTTTACACAAAACCAACAAACCTTAAACACAATCAATAGTTCCAGTCACAGTCTCAATGACATCATTGCTCGGAAACTGACAGGAACCATAGGGTTTTTACTGGTGCTGCATGTAGCTCTGTGTGTGGTGAAAATGTGTGTGTACATATTTGCGTACCATACTGGTAGGAGCCAGAAGCAGGGTTTGACTGGGAGAGCAGACACATACTGAGTTTCTGTAGAAAACCACAGCAAGATGCATTCAGAGTTGAGTTCCTGAAAGAATTGGTGAGAGGGAGAAATACACAGAGGCAGAGAGAATAAAGATGAATAGAAAGAAAAGATGGCAGAAAAATTGTGACAAAGCACATCAAACATCCTCCATGTACGGTCAGTATAGTGAAAAGTGAACTGAGACAAAGGACAGAATGTGCCTTGACTTAGTCCTTTCAGATATGAAACAAACAGCATGGTTCAGTTTCATTACAGCTCAGAGCAAAGGGGCCTAAAGTCTACTGAGTCGACCACAATTATGACCACAGTAACACACACAAAAACACAAGCAGGCACACTAACGCACACACAAATCCACAAAAGCACATATGCTTATGAACAAAACAGCAACATCTAAACACACACATACACAGTGGGCTTTGAAGCTGCAGATCTGTTGCTCTGAGACAGACACACTGCTGAGAAGACTGGCTTATTGGAAAAAGTAGACAGAGTGACTCAGAAATGACAGATGCCTCAGTCGTGTTATCTGCCTCATTGTTCAATATGCTCCGACAGGGAATAATAAGAACTTTCTCAGCTACCACAGTTTAACACACACACACACACACACACACACACACACACACACACACACACAGCAGTGCTTTGTTAATTGCTGTGTGTGAGTTTGCCTGTGTATGTGTGTGTGTCCTCAGGTTATCCTGTTACAGTGTACCTGTTTCCTGCACAGAAGAGGCCTTTGTGCTCCAGAGCCAGCCTGTAGAAACCAGAGGATGCTGGAGGGAGGTGGAGGAGAAGAGCAGAATATAGGAAGGATGAGACAATAAGACACGAGGAAGAAGACAATTAAAAAAAATGGTTTTTATGTAACACTTAAAACAAATGTTTTAAAATCACAGTCAGAAGGGACACAAAAACATGCTAAAGTACACACATACTGTAAGTCGAATTCTGCAACTAAACAGCTGAGTACTAAGAAAAGGCACACAACTCTTCAGCCTAAGGACAAAAAGAAGCACAATTCAGCGGTATAAAAATACTCAGTAAAAGGAGGAGAAAGAGGAAGGAGAGGAGATGGAGGTAGAGAGCCATTTGACAGAGTGGAGGCGGACAGAGACAGAGAGAGAGAAAGCGCTAGAGAGAGAGAGAGAGAGAGAGAGAGAGAGAAAGCGAGAGAGAGAGAGGGAGAGAGAGAGAGAGAGAGAGATCTGTCAGCATGACCAAGACCAACTTTATTGTTCCACAGTGGGAAATGTGTCTTGGGCTCTTGACCCATGCTGCAGCCATTAAAGTAAAGACCAAAAGTCATACAAGAATATAAATGTTATTAAATATCAAACAGGGTCAAACATTATGAAACATTTTTGCCAGAAATATCTTATAGTGACATCTCCAACTGGTGGCTCGTGGGCTACCAGTAGCTCACCCAGAGGTGCAGAGGATTGAGTCTGTACTAATAATGGATGTATAGAACAAACTTTAAGCAACACAACTTCACTCAGTAAATCTGCTCCAAATGCATCTGAATCAAAGGCGCAGACATACCCGCCCCTCTTCAAAACCAAATAATTATTTGTCAGTTGTCAGTCAGATGAGTCAGATATGCCGTAGGAGATGTGCAGTTATAGAAGCTTGGGAAAACAGATCAGATATAAACTAAAGTTTTCCAAGAAACAGGAAGTATGTTCCCATGGATTAAGTGAGTTAAGTTGTGGGCTTCAATTTGAGCCCGTTTTTTTCATTTTGGAAACCAAAGTCTGCTGTATTAGCTATTTTAAGTCCCTGTTTGCTATTAACCATTGGATGTGCTGACGACTATCACTGGATTATTTACTAAGAAGCTTCTTTTTTTCAAGGACATTTAGGATTTAAGGAAATTTATGTACAATGGTGGTATCATGTCTGTGTGTTTAACTGAATCATGATGCAAAAAGTGACACTAATGTGATGTCTTGAACTTGAACAAATTTTAAATGGATTTGGATGTTTTGAATATTTGATTTGATGACTTTATCTTAATAATCAGATTTTTTTGAGGATCAGTATGAATAAACTTAAGACATGAGTAGCTCTAAGTCCCTTCTATTTTGTTACAGTAGTTCCCAGTGTAAAAAAGGTTATTATCATATGACAACATTGGAGTTAATGGGACAGCGGCCTTTTTTAATTTTAAGGGTGGAAATAAAAAAAAATTGTAAAACTGTTTTTAATGTCTTGGCTGTTTTATTGCTGCAGTTAGAGAGAGAGAGGGAGAGAGAGAGAGACAGACAGACAGACAGACAGAGCACCCCTTACTTATTAGAGAGGGGTGCTCTCTCTTAAATTCATAAAGCTACAAACTCCCTTACTTCTGGATCTACGCCAAGGCACTGCTCAGCAATATCTGCTGAAAACCGTTCTGCTTTGTTAATCGCTTGCAGCAAAAATACAAAACTTATGTTTCTTTTTAATGCTACTACACTACTGGCTTGTCTCGATGCCCAAGGCAACAAGATTCCTGTCAATAATTGAGGCTCGTCATGTGGATTGCCAGTTTTGGACAGATTGCTTAGTTTTTCCCCTGCAGTGATATGAAATTTCATCAAGTCAAGATTCAGCCATTTAGCTCTATCTTTGATGAGAACAGAATCAAGTGTTGGCAAAACTGTTTTTGGCATAATTCTTAACTGCACAAAATATGGATTTTAATTTCATAAACATTGCCTAGCTTCAGAGATAGAGAGGTTCAGTGGTTTAAGGGAGAATATAATCTTTTATGTGATAATGGAATTAAGTTTAGTTTTTGTTGAATGATTAACTGGGACCTGAGGTTTGTAGTGAATTTGCTTCTGTTTTCGTTTTTTATAGTTTAGTTTTAAGACCTTAAAATCTATTGTAAGCAAAGTGCTTTATTGACAATGCTGCATTAAAACTACAGCCTTGTTTACTTGACATATGTTTGGTGAGTATGGCATTGTTTTGTATTCTCATGTGGGCTAGACATGCAGAGGCCTCGTGTTTCACTGAGGTATGGAGTTATATGTGGCTGGCAAGACCAGCTCCGGTAGTAAGCTGGCAGTAACAAGACTGAAAGAGTGGGGCTAATTTAAAAACATGAGCTGTGTGGACTGTCCCTGTGCCAGCCATCTCAGTTACTGATATCATGAATCTCATCATGGTTTAAGAGAACTTTACTTTTAAATTTTTAGTTCACCACAGCATAGCTCAGCTCCTGACTGAAATATGAAGAAAAACTCACGGTCCATCGTTTTAAATTCAGAAAATGTGACTACTATGAATGCTTGATATCTCATTTCATTAAGTGGCTCATTTACTTCAGTTCCACTTCTGGGTACATAAAAAACAGGCCTAAGTGTGTTACTTATTGTGGCAAAATGTCAAGAAGACATCGGAAAATGTGTGAAATTATACAGAAGACTGTATAAAATAGTACTGTATAAAAAGACTGCAAGTCTAAGGTCTTTCTAGTGATTATGTGCTAACATGCTGACAATGGCTATACTAAGATACTGATGTTTAACAAGAACTGGAGAAAACGTCAGGACACAATTCAGACTGAGAGGACCGTGAATCTCTGCATCAAATTACTAGACAATCCTTCTGATGTCCTGTTCTGAAGTCCTCCAGATACAGAGAAATGATCACAAGTCAAAGCTGAACAGTTTAGGCTGATTTTTAATAGGCTGATTTAACACAGTGACATCAAAATCCTCACTCCCAGGCAGGTGATGTGTGCCAGTGTAAATGGGGGAATAGACAGCATCTTATTAATGGTGTAAAATAAGAAGACAGTATGTATCACACTGAGATCAAATCAAATCATGTGGATACTTGGCATTAATTTGAAGACATATGCAGAGTTACTGAACTCACCCAGCTTATTTGCGAAGACAGGCATGAGAGACGGAAGGAGGGTGAACTGGGAAGATAGGATGGAGTAGAAGTGCTGCAGTATCTGAGTGCTGGGTACACACTCACACATCCTCTACAAACACAAACAGCAAATCAGAGACAAATGAGCAAAATATGAACTGTAAACAATTTTTTGTATGATTGATTTTCAGCATGAATAGAACCAACTTTAGAAAAATATCACATAAAAAACAATTAGTTGCACTCGAGGAGAGAGACTGATTGATCCATGTGTACACAAAGCTAATGAAGACAGAGGCTGTGTGGCTGAGCTTATTAATACAGTCATTTAGAGGAACCGCCAGGAAAAGCGCGATAATCATTGCGACCTATTTCTCAGAAAGGAGAAGTGGGGAATTGCAAGATAATTTTCTCAAGTGTCTGGCTACAAGTGCGTGTGACGGGGAGATGGAAGGTTAAGATGAGACGATGATGAAGCGAATGTGTGCATTTGTGTGTGTCCAGCTCTCACAGTGACAGTCGGTATCCAGATGGAGTCGCAGCAGTGAAGCAGACAGTGGCACAGAGACTCCAGTGAGTCCTGGGCATGGCTGTGTTTAGATGGAGCTGTGAACGTGTTCTCCTTCAGAACAGGCTCTGATGCACACTCCTCAGCCAACCTTGGACACACACAAGCATAAATTCAAATACACACAAACACACTACAAAATGACAGAGACAAGAAATGCATGCACGCACACATACCAAGGATTTCACTAAATTGTTAAACTAAAACTTCAACTGATGGTCTGAAAATATTTAATTCAATGACTAAATTGACATTCACAAATTAAAACTTGATTCAATGCTTCAATTCAATACTTTTTTGTAACTGGTGTGACAAAACAAACTTTTCAGTATTATTTTAGTATTTACCATTAAACAATGAAAAGACTGAACTCTTTGTACTTTACTGATTTTTTTCTCTCTTAAAATCTCTCTTTCATTGATCCATTTAAATCCTTGAACAAGGGACCTGACAATGTGCTGACCTGCAGGCAGCCTGAAAACAAACCAGGGCATGGAGCAGAAACGCTTCGGACCTGGAAGCCTGGCTGCAGGGGCCTGACCTCTTCAGACTCCCCTGGAGATTAGCAGTGAGAGATGAGAATAAAACAAACAAACAAAAAAAAAAACCCACAAGAAACACAATGAGAGAAGTGTAGCAAGACACAACAGTGTTTCTGATAAACATCAGATCAAGCATGTAAAGTTGGTAACTCCTTGTTGTCATTTTTCTCACCTTCCAAAGAAAAGTGTTGTACATTGAAGTCATAGACTATGAAATCATTATCCAACCTAAGCAAAGCTGCACCAAACTTGGCAAATTTAGTGTGAAGATAAACACTTTTTTAAAATAGGGTATTAATATAAAGTATATACTAAATCCATATATGGAAATAAAATTCATTGGATTATATTCATGTGAAGTATAAAATATGTTACATGTGTCCCTTAAAATGACTTTTTATTCATGAAAAACATGAAATAAACAGAACAGGTTATATTTGAGATCAGGATAACTCTGACTCCATAAAGCATTTTTAATCTGTTCAAAAGTAGAGATGTACTAACGTATTACCATAACCATCACTACCATATTTGTGGTGCTGTATGGTGATTGTCGCTTGCCAAGAACTTGCATTTACAATAAAAGAGGTTAAAATACGTTCTCATCTCTACGCTACGTCTTTAGGCAGATTGGAGGGAGTCATTATTGGAATGTGAAACAAGAGTTAACATGGGTTAGTTTCCACCTCTGGAGGCAGCTCTATGGGAGTAAAGAAATTAAGCTTGATACTAAACGGTATCGGTAAGCAAACATTTGCTAATGCTACTGTTGGCTATGTAGCAGTAGTAAAACTTACAACTAACTCCTTTAAGCATTTTTACTCTACCAATTTAGAGAAATTACAGTGTAAAAGTGCCAGATTTGTACCTTGTAACTTGTAACTGCTTTATTCCTAAATATTGAGGTGCTGTAAAAACCTATTGATATTCACTCCAACCTCTGGCATACTACACACGCACACCGCTCAGGTACAACAAAAGCCTTTCCCCCCTGCTGCTGAAAAAAATCCTTGAGGACACACTACACAAGCATATCTAATCACATCTCCAAGAAAATTATCATCTTATCAAAGCAGATTATCTAAAAGATTTCCTCAAGGAAATCATTAAAGATTTATCTAAAACAACAAAACTTCTCCATTAAGACCCTAAGAAACACTGAAATCCTACTGTGTTTTTTCAGAAAATTATAAATCCCATTAACACTTCATGAATCCTAATCTTGACTCTTTATTGTGCCTCAGTGTGATTAAAGTCAAGTAAGTTTATTGTGTAAGTGGAAACATGAATACATGCCAACCAGATATATCTTGCTGACAGTCACCTAAGTAACAGTGCCACAAGTGCAATGATCGTTTCAGACAGAAAGGAGGACTCAGGACAGAAGGCAGCAATGAAAGACAATTATGAAAAAATACAAGAGTAAAGGAAATTCAGTCCATCATGAAAGAATGAACTCCCATTGATCGAACATGTCAACCACAGATGTATTGTGTGACAAGTCACCAGAAAGCAGCAACGGCAGATATGTCAGAGTCATCATTAAAGGCGCAGATAACCACAGAAGACGAGAAGCAGCACAGACAATTCTTTTCATCACCACTTTGTGATTTTTTTTCATCTTCTGACTTCTTTTTATTTTTGTGGATAAAACATTAAAAAAAACTAACTCACAGAGCTTCGTCGATGAGCAGAGGAGGGTAGGGGCAGCTCAGAGAATCTGTAAGTGATGGCCTCCACCAGTCCTTCAACTTCCCTGTACTGGACTGGTCTGGACTGGTGATTTAGTCTGGAGAATTCACAGAGTGACAGCTTTTTATAAAGAAGAAATAAATACACAGCACTGGTCAGTGTTAGGTATGATTAGAGGAAGGTAGGATGAAAAGAGGAAAGCAGCACAGAGGAGCATAATGTGGATTTCCTAGTTAGTACGTGTGTCTGTTTGTAAGTGACTGAATGAGTGCAACTCATGGTATGGGTTTGCCAGAGAATATAAAAGCTTTCAAGTGACACTGACAAGGCACTTACATAAATTCATCTAGAACTAAGTTGATGAGCATGTGTATACCATTTAGTGGGTTGTTTATGTGTTTACTGTATGTAGGTACTAATTCCTTCATGATTGTAAGTGACTTTGTAAGTGGCTGTGTGTGCAAGTGAATGGGGCGATGCATCTGTTTGCAAATTCAACTTCAATCATTTACATAGTCCCTTATCAGTTACATGTCCGGAAGAACTCTACTGAGAAACACCATTCATACGTTTCAATAACAAACAATCAATCACATGTCAAAGATTCCCCAGGATATGACTATACAAGTGTCCTTGACAATATGTAAGTCATTTCTCTGCAGTGTGTGTGTTTGTGTATACCTTAAGAGGGCAGACGCAGCGCTAACACCCTGTGTGGCTACCAGCAGGCAGGAGGAGGAGACTCCAGCTATTACAGCCTCTGAAACCGCTGCAAACCCTGGGCCACTGGGGAACAGACGCACATTTGGAGGCTGCCTGTAAACACACACACACACATGCACAAACACACACACACAGCACAAATCCCACACCCTAGAAAATTACCATGCATTCATTCACTGATAGGTAAGTTGTTAAACTGTAGCAGCTAGAGGAAAATATCTTAGACTAGTAAGAAAACATGCATATATAATGAATTCTATAAGACTCACTGCTGTAAGCAAATCATGAAATACGAAGACAGTTCAAATTATATGCTACTGTGGATCTCCTAGGTGAGTCAGTGAGAACATTGGCAATAATACAAAAAAAAGGCGCAGACATAGTAATTTTCACTGATATGGGTTTCTGACACAGATGTCGATAAAGGTATTCAAAAACCAGACCTTCTCTTCATTTGCCTTATCTATCTTATCATTCTTTGGCTTTGAGCTGCCAATACCAGCAGCAACTGTTTACTAAGTCTCAATGAACCTGCCCTCCCTCTGTCTCACTCAGCAAACAAAGACAGGTATTCTTTCAGGGTAAGCGCACATAATAAACAAATAGTGCTGACCTATTGGCATTACATAGATCACCAGAGTATGTCTCTGGTCTAAGGCGCGGCACCACAACATCTGTTGTGCTGTTGTGGTGTGGACATCCTCGCTGTTGCCACAACATAGTCACATAGAACATCTTAAATAACACATGCATGTGAATAAAGGGGAGCACAAGACACATACATACAAACACACGCGTAAACACTTGTCTGCATATGGTTGTTCCTCTATCTTTGTGAGGAAAACTCTGACATAATGCTTTCTCCGGCCCCTTAATCTTAACCCTGACCTAACTCTAACCATAAACCTAAAACCTCAAGCAGCGCTTTGAAGTTGTGAGGACAAGCCAAAATATCATCACTCCATGAGGTCTATAACTCAAACTAGTCCTCTCAAAGAGAGAAGTACAAGTACGTACAAGTACACACACGCGCACACACACACACACACACACACACACACACACTCTAGCTTGTTCAGCATTTTAAGAGCTCTGGTCTATGCTACTTTTTCACTGTTCCACTCAGCGTAAAGGACAAATTTCCCTCGTCCTTCAGAATCTCTTATCCCCTGTATCATTGCCGTGTGACGGGTGGAACAGTCCATTAAAATGATGTCAACCTCACAGAAATATGACAGTGTTTTACTGGCTTGTGATATATTTTCATCTGCAAGCCAGCAGACAGTTAATTCATATCTAATTAAACTTTCAAGTGCACCACATTTAACATGTTTTACAGGAGGTTGCTCCTCCATATTATTGTAGCTGTAGTTGTACATACTGCTTTGTTCTTTCAGCAAACATATAGCAGAGTAAAAAAAATATCATACTTGTGATGTATCATAATTGAGTGGTTTTGGCAGCATCAATGCATAAGAAGTGTGACTATAAACTACAGACAGAGAGAAGTGTGTTGCTTTATAATATAATAACTTATAAATAGCTAAAAAACTGAAAAATACAAAGAGAACTGTTATGTCATAAGTCATAAATAATGTAAGACATGAAAAACAATACCTCAGTACCAAAACTCTGAAAATGTGACAGTACTTGTTTTTCTACAGCACTGTAGGTACTAAAGGTCCCATAGATGCAAAGTGAGAAAGAATACAGAAGATAAACACAATAATAATAATAATAACATGGAGTGTGTGTGCTGTTTTACTGCAACTGAATAGTATTAGGCTTTGATTGGGTTTAGGGTAAGGGGTGGGGTTAGGCAAGTAGTAGTTATGATTGAGGCAACAGGAAATGATTGCAAGTCTATGCATTTTCCTCAAAAGTGACAAAATTAAATGTATGGCATCCCTAAATCTAACAATATCGATCTATATGATTTACTGGTACATATTACAAACTAATACACTTTTAGGGCATTGACCAATTCAGTGGTTCAACAACTATTTGAACGCTAAATCAACAGTCCACAGCGTAGGTCCATTATCATATGATATTATATCAAATCAACAACATATCTTTGCAGAATTCAGTGGGCTATAGTGCAAATACCAAAATGTTTTTCAGTTGGAAATATATCCCATTGAGAAGATGAAATTTTTCTGCAGCTGATACCACAAACTCAACAGTGTTTTTTGTAATTTAGCTGAACTGTCCTTTAAGATATATGCTGTGGGTGTAACAACAATTGCATTTGCAAAAAAATTGAACAAGGATATTTTGATGAAAATGTCAACATGAGGAACAGCTAACTGGACACTTTAATTAAACCATAATTATTTTTATTTGCTACAGCTGTTCTCCGGTGACATGACAGCGCTCAGTTGAAAGTGGAGAGATGCTGAGGTGTAGTGGCATAAATTTTAGTCAGCAACCAATAGGGGTGTAATGATACGTTTTTACAATGATATGAGACGTACCATTTGCCATTGTTCTACTATTATTCAAGAACGATATTTGGCTCTAGAAAGATACGATAGAATACAATTTGAAAGTTTTTTTTTGTTTTTTTTTTGCCAAAAATTCTATTTCTTACAGGAAATGTCAATGAAACTGCACACTCAGTGCAGGGGAATAATTCTGGCACTGGGCCAGCTAAAAAAAAAATATATATATATATATATATAACAGATCAGTCTCACCTTTCCAGTATCTCAGTAAGGAGCAGCAGACCTTGTTTCTGCACTTCCTGGTTGGACAGCCGCAGAGCCTCCTTCAGACTTCGCACCAGGGACTCAATACCTAATACACACAAACACACACACTCATTGCGTCCAAGAAGTGCTTGACTTAACTTTGCACATGACATGGCTGGCCCCCTCCCAACAAACACTCACACAGTCTAATCTTGCTCAGTGCCAAAGTTATGAATGCTTTTACTATGTCATAGGGTACAGCAACTCCCTACATTAAAATGTCAGTAACATGCTTGTTAATGTAATACATGCACAATGGATGCACACACCCATACAGTCATGCAGGTCAAACAGTGGTAGTGGTACATCATCCAAATTTACAAAGAATCTGCTGTCATGATCTCATGTTTAAATTGGGTTAGAGCAAGAACTTACTAGCACAAGGAGTAGCTGCACAAAACTCCCTGTGTAGTGGTAAATTAATTCTATACTTCAAGTGTTTTTCAAACAGTTTCTCTATAGTGGAGCTGAAGTGCTGTAGGATTAAAGAACGCCACTGACAGTCGAACCTTAAATACATCATCTACTGTTAGGGCACACATCATAGGCACACCAACACACACATATACATGTCTTTGTTTCAGAACACTATTCACTACCATTCATTAGGGATGCACAATACTGACATTTTTGCCCAAATGTAATTACTACTAGGTTCTGTGGCCATTTTGTCTGTTAAACATATTGTGTTACATTACAATAGCAGCATCTGTCTAGTTGAAATAACACAATATACAGTAGCCATTTGTTCCTCAAGTGTCCCTTGTAATGTAAATGTGATGCAAATGTCTAAAAACTACAACAAAGAAAGAGACAGAGACAAACTACCCCACTTCCTCTTTAGTGGGTTTAATTTATTTGAAGACATGTCTGTGTAAGCTGTTACATGGCTTGTCTTTCCATCAATTACTCATTAGAAGTTATTTTCAGATAAGTTAACTGATATACCATGAAACACAAAATTTAAGCTCTATAGTGGTGCAATCACAAACAGACCCAACACACAAGCGGGGACCACATGATCATGCCTCCTAAGTGTTTTGTGATCTGTCTTAGTTCGCTCACCATAGACAGAGTGGCACTGGGAGAAGAACAGTGGGTCTTCAGTCAGTAACACCAAACAGCTGTAGGCCGACCACAGCAGCATGTCACGATTAGTACTGGCCAGACAGTCGAACAGGAACTCTAGAAGAGAAAAGAGACAAGGAAAGAAAACCTTTGTGATGTGCTGCTACACTGTATTGCTCCTCTATCATTATGTCACAACATGGCGTTATGTCTTCATGCAAATTTAACACGACATACAAATTCACACAAACTCTATTTTGAAAGTCCAGCCATATTCTGACATTCTGGGGCAAGACAGAAATACAAATAGAATCACTACAATCATGAAGAGATACAGTACATATAGAAACATAGAGGCAAGACCAACAAAGACTCACAAGAAGCAAGAAGAATAACAAAAATTTAGACAAAGATAGGGAGTTGGAAGGAAACACAGAGGACAGCAAAGGAAATTATTTGTAAGAAGCAGTTTAAATATCCTATCCCAGCCCCTGTGTTTGTGTGTCTGTGTGTGCATTTCACCAGGTACGTCAGCCTTGATGAACGGAGCACTGTACTGTCTGGGAGAATGAACCAGGACAGATGCAATACACTTAGCACTAGTCACCTGCAACGTCTCATCACCACTTAGCAGCAACTGGAAGACACGTTTCATGGGCTTTATTGGAATCCAGCAGTCAGCTGAAGACACAAACAGTACACCAGGGCTTCTGCAGTATTTATAGACTGTCTAAGGTACATAAAGTTTCTTTAACACCTCCACTGATGGCACTGATGACAGTGAGAGATGACATAACTGTTTAGCTCTCATCTTGAGTAGACTGTCTGTGCTCTGAGCTGCAGCATTCAAAGTCTGAGGTCATTTGAAGGCAAAATTGATTCATTTGTTCATTCAAGCAATTATTCATTGACATTGTTCTCTCTGCCTATTCCAGGACTGGAGTAAAATACCAACACTACGATTAGAGGTCATTACATAGCATTACTGATCAGTTATGTCTGAATAAGTGGGGTTAATGTGATCTATAAAAGGAATTAACATTGTACACTGAAGCTAAATTAACCCTTGAGATGAACATGGCTTCATCAGTTACATCGAATGCTTGTTATGCCACTTATTAAAAACGACATCAACACTATGTGGTCAAAGTGAAATTGTTTTTGTCTAGTTATACAGTTTTGGCTTATACTGCTGTGTTACACTGCGAATAAGGCTAAATTTGCATGATTAGTTTTCTTGTTTAGTTTTAGTCTGATCTCTTGCTGTTGTTTGCCTTTTTTTCCACTCACTTCATCTTCCAAGATCTCTGTAATTTTCCTACAGTTGAGTCTGATTTACTGTCAATTTATTTGTTAGGACAAAAAACACAATAATTATGTTGCAGGAGATAATTTAGATTTAGGTGCGTATTCAGTTAGTAGTTTTAGCCAGTCATTACACACTATTGATCGACAAAAAAAACTACCAACGTCATGAGCTGTACTGTAACATAAGTCATGACCCAGATAATCTAACTAGATGTCATCTACACATTGATTTCCCAGACATGAAGCACAAATATTTTTTCAGGGTAAAACCCCACTGAATCCCCATTCAAAGGCACATTAATCCAGGATTAGAACTTCTTGTTATGATTATGGTCAGTGCCAGAATGCAGGTTTTGGGGGTGTGAGCAGGATGTTTGGACAGAGACCTGTTTCAGTATGAGAGGCAAATGGCACTGTTCAGGGGGCTGTGGCTCTTGGTTTTGGCAGACGACCTGGCTGTTGTTGGCGTGGATGTTCTGGTTCTCACTGCACATGATCTGACTGTCAGGGCTGTTCATCAGAACTGACACTGTCTCTCCCAGCTGCACCAGCAGCCACAGCAGGCCTAACAGATGACAGACAAGGTGTGAAAACAAAATAATGATGACAGATGTATGCAAACATGTTCAACATTTTACAAACGAAATATGTACAAAGTCTAACCCATTAATAATGTTTGACAGATACAGCCATTAATATTCATGATGGCACATACTGAAAGGTCTTTGTTTCTTGCTGTTTGTTTTTAAAGTGTTAGTCACACACTGATACAACTGTTTCTGTAAAATTAGTGTCACAAACAAAACTGCTCATTTCTACGGCTCATTGGCAAAATGGTCTGTTTCAGAGCCACAACCAGTGGTTTTAATATTGCACTTAAAATTGCACTCAGATTTACCAAATGACTTCTGCAATTATGAAAAACATCTGTGGTATAGAGAGTCTGCATAATATAAAAAGAAAATCAGAAAAATTAATCATCGTCTAAGCACAGGCTGAATAAAATACAATAATCTTTACTGTTGGGATTCCTTAAAAAGACTTAACACAGGTCAGTTCACATTAATGTAGACATTGTAGCAGTAATGATATGGACACATCCATCACGCAGGGGAAAAAAAGGATGTGGTATGATTAAACATGACAAAAGGTCTGTATGTATGTGCATGTGTATATATATATATATATATATATATATATATATATATAGAGAGAGAGAGAGAGAGAGAGAGAGAGAGAGAGAGAGATCCAGATGAGCAGAGAGAGAAATGATTTCACTGAGACCCTCCATTATGTGTTTTTAGTAGTGCAAAATACAGTGCCCTTAGCTGTATAGATTTTCTTTTCCATTCAAGTCATCTGGAGAAAAATTTAACATAGTTTGTATGCAGTTATTTGAAAACTCTTTATACGATCCAATGCCGACAAAAACAATAGTAATCCTCTTTAATTCATCCATGCTGCAGTTCTCACCAAGGCTAGTGAGGGTAAAATTATTAAGATTAAATCAATTTAAGATTACACAAACAACAGCTACAGATCAAATGTAGCTACTATAAAAACTGGACCCAACCCACCTCTCACTCTATTCCAATTATACTGTGAATCTGACAATTTAAAATTTCTAGAAGGTAATGACTCAATTTCCTTTCTCAATTTATCCTTTGCATCCTGCATAGACCATGATTCACCAAAACACACGCTGGAGAGATTATTATCCTTGTAACTCAAAACTCCTACCAGATAGAAATTAATCACAGTATGATTCTTCCTCTTTCTCCAGTTAGCCTCACCCTGGATGCTGCACCCTCATTGAGAAAGATGGTAATGGAAATGTTATTATATGGCCTATCAGCTTTAAAAAAAAAAAAGTGATTAGCTTTTCTTTTTAAAAAAAAAAAAAAAAAAGGGCTCCATTTCATTATTGTTAAAACCGACCAACTAGTGGATACCTCTTGTGATGAGAGAGCAGTTGGTAAATTCATTTTGGTTCTGACTTAAAAAACCTGACATGAAAAAACATAACTGCCACCCATGCGAAAAAGTCTTTCACTCCTCTTTGAAGTCCACACCCTAATTGTGCTCATGCTAATTCTCTCCCAGGCAGTTGGGAGTGAGGTTATATGCTCCATAAGTGACAACAAATTCATAATAGCCTTTTCCTCAGACTGTCACCAAAGTAGTTGTTGTGCTCAGCTCAAAATTTCATCCAATTTTAATAACATCCTCCCCCTTATCTCTGCTTGCAAATTGTATTTCTCAAACTTGCCTAAGAGAAGCAGAGCTCAACAACTTCAAACCTTTAGATGATAGCGACTCAATCTCACTTACTCTATCCAGTGTAATAAATCTAAATGAGGCAAATAATATATGCAATTATTCATCCAGGCAACTAATGATGAGCTCAATGATATTTTTATACATTCATCTTGAAGTTTTTCCACTGTGAAACAGATTCAAAAGTCACAAAACTCACTCCACATGTGGCCATGAAAACTTTTAGTTCAAAAAAATGAATATTTAAATGTTTCTCCTTTTTCTCCAGAAAATTTTAGAAGATGTCTTGGCTTTGCTCCAGAGAGCTAAATTCAATGGTATTAATCTACTTTGACATTATTCAATATGATTAATATTTATCTGTTGAACCTATAAATATATAAAAACATTTTGAGGTTACTTTCGTCACAAATTCCTACTTTGTCCACAAGGTTTATTTTGCAAAATATATTGCATGTCAACTGTGCATGTTGAGATGGAAGCAACAACTTTTTTATTAATATTTTGTCATTATCCAAGAAAAAATGTAAATGAATTAAAAAAATTGCCAGATGTTTTTCTCACCAGTACAGTTGTTGATGAGCTGCAGGGAGCCTGCATTGGCTAAGGTCTGAAGCAACAGGACACACACTCGGTCCCTGATGGCAATGGGCAAAGACTGGGCCGCAGAGCCCCCAGCTGCCCCGAACAGTTTGAGCCAGACAAATAACACCGAAGCCTTCAGCGCTTCATCTGGGTAAAGCAAAGCTGAACACAGATACTCCAGCAAGGGCACTGGTGGACAGAGATCGGAAACAGATGTATAAACACACAAACAAATAGAGAATACATAGAATAAAATAGGAGGATACATACATGATCATATGCGAAAACTGGGTCGGTGCAACCACAGCAAATAAATATCTTGCATATTAATGGAATATACCAAGTAAATTGTGTTATGTGTCTAAAGATACCCAGAAGTATACATTTTCAAGGCCTTCTTTATTTGTGTGAGCAAGTGACACATGAGAAAGGCAAAGATTCCCACAGGAAAGGTAATGGTTATATACTGTGAGAGAAACACAGATAAATAGACAACAGCAATGAGATGGATGAGGAGAAAAACCACTTGAAACAAAGTGCAGCTGGGTTTCACCTTAACAAACTCTTTAGCTATTACAGACTATTGCAGAGCTAATAGTGGAGGGAAAGTTGCCATGAAGATGAAAGGATTGAAGACTGGCTATTGGGGACAGAGTGCAGTAAAATGGCAGGCGGGGAAGAGTGAGCTGGGAAGATGAAAAAAAATATATTGGGGGAAGGATAGTAGTCTTTTGTCTGAGCGCAGTAGACAGTAGCTAGAAACTCCCATGTACAATCTGAACAGTGAGAGCATGATTCAAATTGGCAAGAAGGGAAAAAGAGAGTAGACACAAGGCAGAGAGACACTCCTGGAGAGCAAAAGAGAAAGGTAGGACGATATAGGTAGTGGTAGAAACGCTGAGTTAATAGAGGAGGGAAAACCAGAGGGTGAGAGCTTATAAGACAAATACAGGGAGGGAGAGCCAAGCACAGTCACAAACAGCAGGGAAGCAGCAGGCAAGAAAGTCACACAGGGAGGAGATAGGTGGCATACATGTTATTACAAGTACATATGTGTGCATTTACATTTACTTGACTATACACTGTAAAAAAAAAAAAAAAAATCTCATTATGTGTTTTTTGCCCTAAAATAGTTAAACAAGCTGTACTAATCACATGTAGTTAGTTAAGATCAGAGTGAAAGACAACACACTCCCAATCATACAGCCTTTGAGGCCTTAACATATTCTAAATTATTACTATCTCCATCGAGACATGCACTAGAAAAAGGGATATTAACTACTGAGATCCCTCACTTCATAAGGACAAAAATCTACTGACTCTGACTGCTGAGCTGTTCCAACGAAATGTGTTTCAAAGTTTCTGTGAAGAGAAACAATTATTCTTCCCAATGGCTCTAGCATTCAGCGACAATGTTTGCCACTTTGTGAGTAACAGTCATATTACAGTAAAAGCTTGACATTTTTGACATTTCAATGTTTTACAGTACCTCAGAATAAATATTAAATGAATGTTAATGTTGTTTTTCACAGAAGAATTTAACCTTAATGCACATTCTGTTTTGAAGAATTCTCTATAACATTAAATCTGTTCCATCAATGCAGAAATAAATAAACAAACAAACAAAAAAAAAACATAAAAAGGATTTAAATCAATTTGAATTAGTCAACAATGTCTAATCTAACAAGAATTATTGCCTTGCAGTCAAGCTGCAGGAAATATGGTCACAAGCTCTGCTTCTTTTCTTCTCTGCTCGTTTCTGAATTACAGTGTTGACATTAACATAATGTTATGATGTCACAACGAAGTTGACCTTTGACTATTTTGACAGAAAATGTCATCATTTTATCCTATTAGACATTTGTGTTACATTGTGTCATTATTAGCCTATGAATTGCTGAGCTATGTCCAAAAAAATGCCTTGACCTTTGACCACAAAATTCTAATGAGTTCATCCTTGAGTCCAAGTGAAGGCTTGTTCCAGATGTAATGAAATTCCCTTGAAGGGTTCCTGATATATCATGGTCACAAGAACATGAGGTTACTGTGATCTTTGACCTTTGGCCACCAAAATCATAACAATTAATCTTTAAGTCCATCCAATTTGAAGAGGGTCTCTCCTGGAGTTGCCAAGATATTGCATTCATGAGGCAATAAATATATCTTTAAACTTTGACCACCAAGATCCATCCATTTCATCTAAGTGAACATTTGTGCCAAATCTGAATAGACTCTAGCCACAGCTGTCACCAGCTGTCACCAAAAATAATCGAAGAAATACCATAAATGATCAAATGAACGAAAGCAGGAGGAGCAGCCAAATAACGTGTGTACTGAAAGAGTGATGATAGGCTGCATTTCATTCACCATACATCTACTGTTCCTCAGTGAGCAAATAGAAACTTTCAGCACAAAGCCACTTCCACAATATACTCAGATCAGATCAAATGACAGCCCAACATTCGTGGTAGAAGCCAAAGTGTAGGCTCATGCACTACAGTTTCTTCGTATACAGTTATACGAAGATCGATATGCTGACTCAGTAGGAGAAAAATCAATTAATAATCAACCTCCATTAATGAAATATCAAAACATAAGTAAGATAACCCTGAGCATTTATATGATAATTATAAGAATCAAACTACTGCAGCAGTAATAAACCTTTAGAATAAAAAAGTCTAGGGGAAGACACAATGGAAGGTGAGCCACAGACAGAGACAGGTAAATAACAAATAAATATGTGACTTTGTGAACAGAAGAATAAGCAATATTTTAATGCAGGGCCGTTGAGAGCGCTGGAGCTGGAAGGAACAGAGACTGAGCAAGTGTAGAAATAGAGTGAAAGAGAGAGACATGACAGAGGAAGAAGGCAAAGCCCAAGCCCAGATGCTCTGTGAAGCAGATCAAAACCCATGTGAAGCAGGAGAGGCTCCCAGACATGTTTGATTAAACCAAAATATATGAGGCGGCCAAGATGAGAGCCAGGCATAAAGAGAGAAGGAGAGTGCGAGGGGGAGGGGGGTGGATAAGACCTCCACAGACAGAGAATAGAAATGGAAGGAACAAAACGCAAGACAGTGGTAACAGGATGGGGGGAAATAAAAGCCTTACTGCTGTTTAAAACCACACTTTATGTCGCACGCATACAAACACAGAGACAATTTTCTTTCTTTTTCTTTGACAGAGAAAACAAAAGGTTCATTTCCATTTGCCTTGTTTTGCTGACCCACTGTGAAGCTGTGCACTCTGTCCATTTAGTGATCTGTTTTCTACTGTAGCCATTGTTTTTCACTTGCTGCTTTACCCTGCTTAACAAAGCCCTTCCATCTCTTGTCTGGTTTTTTCTACTTCCCGTGTTTCCCACATATAAAATGTATTTGTCTGGCCCACACAAATAAACCCACCCCTCAGATCCAAAAATAATTATGCCTGTATTTTTGTCTTTTTTTTTCAATTTCTGCAGAAAAATAAAGTCGAAAGTGCAGACTGAGCTGTCAAAGTGGTGTATTAATGTGGAGTTTTATCAGAGAAACAATGTCCTTGATCACTTAACTTAGTCACTTAACTTGTCTTCCACTTATCTTTGTCTGCCTTCCTCCATCCTTATCTCATTAATGCTTCATCTTCCCTCCCCACTCCCTCATTTTGTCTGTATCCACTCCTCAGTTAGGACCTGAGGGAGTAAGACACCAGCAAGGCAGAGGGATGGGAAAAAAGAGAGAGAGAGAATGAAATACAAATTCAGGCAAAGAAAAGCGATGGGGTGAGAAAAGCAGAGGGGTTAATCAGTACGATAGGCAGACAGACAGTGAGGCAGAGAGAGCGTGAAATGGGTTGGGTGCTCTGGGCTCATGTTGTCATTGCCGCACTGTTGTCATTAGTCCAAACAGCCCCACGGAGACATGTTGAGTGACAGGCCACAGACAGGCACACATAGTCAATAGTGGCAGCCCGCGTCTTGCATCAGCATCACAACAACCTGCCGCTACCTGCAGCTACTCAAGGGAGCTTGTAAAACTCATGAAAATACATTGGAGGTGGACACACGTAGCATAGCAAAATGACTATGATGCCTGCTTATTTGGCTGAAGGCTCACATTCCCTGCTGCCTATGAACATGAGCACTCAGGCATGACACAAACACACTATAGCACACACACACACAGACGCTTAAAGCTGGTTCACTGTGCCCATTAAACAGAGTGCCGCAACGGTTCAGTGAGTAGACACACATCATACAGGTGGTTGCAGCACAGATTAAATCAGCGCAGTTAGTTGGAGTGAGAGGGGTAGTTTTGCCTCACTACACTGGATGAACGAGTATTTGTAACTTCTGTAACTTTTTGGGTCATGAGCTTGCATGGGACTGGCTATGGAGACAGAATTTTAAGTATGGACACAGCACAGTTATCTCGGTGCAGCTGGAGAGTAATTGAAAAGGTCATAGCACTAAAGAAATTGAAATGAGAAAGTTCAGGGGAAAGGATATGTAAAGAGTTTTGTGACTTTTTCGTCACCTCTCAGGAGCAGAGGGAGGGGAACAGGGGACAGCACGGGGGAGTGGACAGAGTACAAATATTTCTATGCAATTAGGATATAAATAAAAAGCTTAACCTCGGCTGTTGTGAGTGGATTGTTGATATCCCTGGGTAGAGAGAACAAGGAAATTTGTATATTCTTTCTTAAGTTTCTCTGCCATTGAACTTTAGTATTTCTAACACATTGCTGGATCTCAGCAACTAAGGTCAATTGTTCCTGCATCGCTTAAACTTTCCATTTGTCTGAGAGATGTGACAGCATGATGAACCAACTGACCTGACCTGATTCTGAATGAAGTTAGAATTCTGCTGTCAGCTGATAAAGCTTTATTTCCTTGCTCAAGGACACTTCGGCATCTCCCCACTAAATACATCAATTTTTTGATGTATTTAGATCTTTTTATCCTCTACTGAGAACGTTAATAAGGTAATAATATGAAAAGCAATGTTGACACCCAAGTGGACTCCTCTCTTCCAAAGGAGTTATTCATTATTTATTATTATAATCAGTAAAGACTAAAAGTGCTCGTAATAACCACAAAAAAATGTAATTGAAATGAAAATACACTATATACACCAGTGCCTCCATAACAGTCAGATATGATTGGATGTCTTACCATATTGAGTCATCAGCCTATGAGCCAGGTTGGGGACAGCTTCCACCAGGTTCCCCAAGAGTTTAAATGTGGGCAGAAAAGCTTTCACACTGAACTGGTCACTTAGCTGGACAGGGAATGCACAAAATAAAAATCAGTGACAATAGACAAACAACTATATCAAGAAACTTGTCTACCTGAAAATGGCAAAAAACACACATTCATGGTGTAAAGCCTCACATCACAGACGTGCTGCACAGGGCACAAAATAAACAAGGTTTCAGATACTTGACATAGACATAGTCAGGAACATTGTGCATGGAAATAAGCAAGTAATATAAAAGAGGTGAGTTGTAAGTAGATGGAAATAAACCACAGCTCTATACCGTAATATTTCTGCTTGTGATGTTATTTATACAAAATCACCACTTCAGAGCAGTTATAGCAGCACAGCAGGTGCTGCTATAACTGTCAGCTAAAACAGCTACAACTACTCCAACACTCCCATTTATAAAGCAGAGCCTATTCATTTTAGACACATGTCTGTAATTTATATTTTTTCAGAAATCAGAAGACAACCTTTGTTCTTTTCACAGCAGTCGGTCAGATCACATTAAAACTCAAATGCGGGTTCTTAAAATACAGAAAGTTCTAATCAGGCGCTATTCTTGTAAGATAAATGCGACTTGTCTGCACCTCTGCCCGGTGGTATACCTCTCTGTCATCATCAGTATACACAGCTTTACTGTTTCCACCTGCAGCAGCAGCTACTGAATGAAGCTTTTCCACTGCTGTCTCCCCCAGAGGTGATACAACAAGAGCAAGGGGGAGACGAGCATACAGTCTGCTAACTAAACAACCCTCTGAGGATACGCTGCTAGTTACACAAATGCCGTTGAAAGCTTTAAGATGTTGAGCATGTTTCTGTGCCTGCATGTGTAGGTGAGTGTGTTTTACCATATGTCTCACCTGTTTGTTTATCTCATCCAAAACAAAGCGATATAACACCTCACTCTGGAGCTCTAAAAGCAGCTGAACCAGCACTGACGCACAAAGACACACACAAATTAATGCAGGTACGTACACAGACACAAACACATGCACATATACACCAAACAAGTTTTTGTATCCACAGTTTTATCCCTGTAAGTTTTGTTTCACTTCAGGATTTTATTTGGTCAATGTTTACCTTCTGAGTGACTTTATTAGTGTCACTCACACTGTTGCACTTTCAAGATCACTATGTTACCAACAGCCTGGTCTGTTTATCAGCATGACATCTGATGTTGTAGCCATAAGGATAAGATCCAGGTATACAGTCCTCTCAGCTCTGCTTTACTTAGCTGGTGCTATAAAAGTTCTTGTTTTTCTTTCTCCTCATTTGTTTCTCCTCACACACTTACAGATATTGTAACTGCATTATTTGTGAGGCTCAAATGAGTTTCAAAATGTGTTCTTCACACATTATCCATACAAAGAGCAAAAGCAGTTTCACATTTAAACCACCCCACTAACTATTATAGCAAAGTGGTCCCTAGGGCGTTGTAAGATAGCTACCATGAAATCATTCTGTCATTTGCACTTACCAAAACATTTTTGCAAAAACCGCTAAAAAACCGCTAGTTCGCTGAGAAGCAAACATTAAGACAGGATACAGACAAATCTGCATATAGCTGCCCCAAGAGTAATAGGTAGCTGTGCAGTGTAGTAGTGAAAGAATACATGGGAAATGAGATCAAAGCCTTCAAAAAAAGATGCTGAAACTGTGGTGTAAATGTCAGATCACCTTAGTTACCAACAGTGACCATTATCCCAGTCACAAAGAGACTTTGTGTCTAAGTCTCAAAGAAAAAGAGTGACTCATAGCCTCTGTGTGCATGGAAAGTGCACACACAGAGGCTCAGAAATAGTGCAGACACACACACAGACCAACACACCACAAACAGGCACCACCTTGATGAACCTTTTCCAGAGTGGCTGCATCCTCCACAGTGTGAAGCATCCCTAGGAACAGAACAGTAATGACAAGCTAGATTTAACAGGCCGACTTCACAAACCCACTGAAATGTACAGAGGTCTCACATAGGTGTAATAAATAAAAGGAATCTAGAAAATGAATACTCGTGCTTGAAAAACAGACAAACTAGGTTATGAATTATGGCCGATTTACAAAACAGAGGCTACAAGGTGCAAAAACATGGAGGTTGATATTTATGTTGTGGAATATTGAGCTATAATTGATCAGTGTATATATTTTGTATCTGGATTAGGTTTCCTGAATTTTCAAACATGTAACAGTAAAAAAAAAAAAAAGCCATACAATGAGGTATATGTTAAATTTTAACAAATGATCCCAGTTCTATAAAAGCATCTGTAAATACTACCCTACAAGAATGTAAACAAGCATGTGTAATGGGGGGGATAAGGCCCTTTTTTTTAGGTTTACACTCTCATCAGGAAATGAGAAAGCACAAAAAGGACTATGTTAATGTCTTGTATATTGCTCAGAGCTTTTACCAGCTTACCATTTTATCATACATTATGTTGTTGCACTAATTTGATTAGAGCTAAAATTGCATAGGCCTAATACTTTTTCTGCAATAACCTAGAGAAATGTATCCAGTGAGGGGGGAGTATCAATAATATCCTCTGATGATGAAATGCCATAAAAACACAGCGGTACAATCATAACAGTGTTAGAATGTAACTCACAAGTGGTATGTAATGCATATACAATATTAATACCTTCAAGATAAAGGGATGAGAGCTCATTCTGCAGAAGATTTGCATCACTTATCCTGTTTTGTTATCTGATGTGTTCTTGACTATTCTAGTTGTTACAAAGAGAATTTGTCTGCATTACTGCATACTAAACAGACACAAAGAAAGATAGACAGGTCATCCAGGATTTCAAATTGTGTTTCCTTCAGTTTAGTTCTTTAGGCAGATTTCTATTGCTGTTTTTGTCAATAGCTGCTATTTTTTAGCCACTTTTGTATGATTTTTATTGGAACTTTTTGAAACCAAAAAAATATATTGACCAAAGAGTATTGACCAAAAAATATTTTTGATAAAATGGAAAACCATCTAAGGCACCAGGTAGAAATTAGTTATTAAGAGAGGGTCATACAACAAAACTCAAACCAACGAGATGTCTAGGTCAACCAGTGCTGGTTGGTAACGGTCAATGTCAAATGGAAGATCTGTGCTGTGCTCAGTCACACATATTGTAGATGTATCTTCTTTGATAATAAATAAGTATATCTATCCAAACTATCTGAAAAGTCCACTGCTTTCTAATGATTCTTGCTGGTCCTTCCCTCTCATCTAATCTGTGTTGGAGGCGACACTGTTTCTTACCCAGGAGTGAAGCTGTAAAACGCATTGAGACTCTGTGGTCCTGTTGGAGCAGCTCTCTCAAGGCCCCTGGAGAACATTTCAGCACCCCACTGATGCCAGACAAGGCAAAAGACTTCCTCACTGACTGTGCGACAGAAAGATAGGATAAATAAAGTGCAACAAAAGACATTGATAGGATAATTTATTTTCTATGAATATTTCCTGGTAAATCCTGGGGTATAACATAGACAACTATAGTCGAGCGGTCAACGTGGTAGAAAGAAAAGTTTCATATTTGAATAAGATGAAATTAGTTCATTTCATTCTTAACCGCTCACCGCAATATCTTGACTCTCAATCATTTCAATGACGCAGGCCACACAGACCAGCAGCCCGCCGCCCTCCGCAGGTCCCAGGCGGCCGCTCCACTTCGTATCATGTCTGAAGTGAATCTTGTCATAAATTATATCCATGCTGCTCATTTCACCTGTTGAGACAAAACAATGATGGCTCAGCTCCTGCTGGTTAGTCAAAAAGCTAGCTAGCTACTGTTATCAGCTGACAAGGAGGCAGTTACTTAGTTAGCTATAGCATTAACGCTAGCTAATTAGCAACATGGCCGCTCTGGTCCTCTAAGGCAAACTTTAAGCTACATTCTGGGTTTCCTTATGATACAAATGATAATTATAAATACATTTATTCTCTTAGGCGAAATAACCACGAAGCTTGCAAATCACGTAGCAGGTTAGACGCCGTGCCACATCAGTGTAGCAGCTAGCGGCTGTATGCTACTACTTATGTGCCCCCTTCAATCAAAACTTTATTTAAAATAACATTGCAAAGTGTACGGCACAAAAACAGGTGTCTAAGGTGGCAAAGAATACACGAGCGCCGATAACATTTTCACATGTTTTAGAAAAATTTAAATAGCTGAAATAAATACTAAGTTTAAAATTACAAATGCTGTGTAAAGACAGCTATTAATTTGTCCTCGAGAATCTTTTTTCAGATTGGTAACTTTTTTGTTGTTTGTAAGACAAAAAAGTGAGGTCAAACAGCAAAAAAGAAAATTAACAGCATATTCTAGTGAGTCTTTATTTATTGTGACAAATGATAACTCAAGGGAAAAACTGTGAGTCACAGTTATTACATCATCTGTATGTTGGAGTAGTTTTCCTGAATTTTCATATAATATTCAATATGATGAGGTCTACATTAAGTTGTAACAAATGATCCCAGTTCTATGACAGCATCTGTAAATACTAGCCTGCAAGTATTTAAACAAGCATAATGGGCAATGGGGGGGATAAGGCACTTTTATTTGTATTGGATTGCCACTCTCATCAGGAATAGAGAAAGCACAACAAGGGTTATTTTAATCTCTTGTATATTGGTCAAAGCTTTTACCAGTTTACCATTTTACCATTATTCATGCGGACAAATGATAACTCAAGGGAAAACTAAAGTTGTCGGCACGATAAACATCTGAGTTTACTGTAAATCGGACCACAATATCAAGTTTTATTACACATTAGTAAAATGTTTCATCACCATTTATCTATATTCAAATATCTGGGAGCACTGAATTCATTTTATGCATTATTTTTTAAATAAATACTTTGACAATAACACTAATACATGACTGAGGAGGTAAAAGCCGGATTTTTTCCCCAAGTATTATCTTTTGTACATGAACTGAAGTAGAATTTACCTCTGATAAATGTTCTTTTTTTTTTTTCTCATTTACATTTCTTCCCATACAACATGTGTATACTATTCATAAGCTATGAAGATGGTAAATGCAGATACTCTGTATTAGGCGGACTGGTTCAGATTGAAAGGCTCTGATTTAAGTGTTATAATGTTATGGAGGAATTTTAAAAACTATAGAAATTACTGTGGAATCTCGAACATGTTAGTAGCTGTGACTGGCAGTAAATAAGACGCTTAATGAAGCAAATCATGGAGACACTGCATTCCCCATATCATCATTTTTACAATTAATGTTTTTTACCTGAATTGCTTGAACATCTACTTTGGTTCCCTGTTTCCTCTCAAGGGTCCGCTCCTCTCCACTGGAGCTCAGTTATTTACGCAGTAGTACTATCAAAAGTTCAAGGGTTTGCTGATATTGTATATTTCAGCAAAATTTATACATTATTATCTGCCAAATTATGTATCAACATCAATTCATCCTCTAATGAATGTTTGCTGAATGATATGCTGTGAAGGCCACAATTTGGTTATCACCATGACAACAAAAGCCTCGCAGCAACTGAGAAGCTATCTGACGATATGAGTGTGGGGGCGAGTATCAGCCACTACCAACATGTCAATTTATAATCTCTCTGTTCTTCTCCTTAAATACAGTTCACTGCACATCGAAGTAGTGCATGGCATAAAATGTAGCCAGCTTAGCTCTGGCTCAACGTGGGTGTGTTCTTCTGTGTGCTAGTGTGCATGAGTGTAAGTGTGCGCAATAGCCTAATCTCTCATAGTTTCTCAGTGTGCAATATGCGTTGCCTTAGATATGTCTGTTGTGCTTACTTACTGAAGGCAAAGTGTACTGTGTTAGGACTGTGTGCAGGAAGTGGTCAAAGCCTTGTTTATCTGACAGAGAAGCATAGCAGACCTCTGACAAGAAGGTGAAAAATATTTGTTTCTAAAGTCCCCATTTGTGCTTGGACGGGAGCTAAATCCATCAGTCTCTGCAATTTTTATTGGCCCCTGAGAGCAAGGAACCGACAGAGAAAGAGATAGAGAGCCCTCTTCGCTGCTCAGGTGGGATATCTGTCAACTTTATATGACAACAATTGCACATAGATAATTCTTCAGGGGCTAGCATAGCACAGAAACAAATGGGTTCGGCTTCTGTACAAGCTTAAGTGGAGACTTAACATGCAAACATCTTTCACGTCAATGCTTGCCCTTTGCTTTTCTGTCATTTGGTTTGATATATCTTGAACCACTTCCTGTGCATCCTTCTCTAAATGCAATGACACACATATACACACAGTAAGAGCTTGTAATCTGAAAGAATCATGCCATGATAGATAAAGAAAGATCTGCTGATTTTACTGCACCACCCAGACAGTAGCCATCACTGGGGGCGTTGAGCTGCCCTAAATATAGCTCTATACCTGTTCCCATTCACCTCAACCCACACATTGTCACATCACTCTGCTCACATTATTGTGCCATAGACTTTTGTTTCCTGTGACGACAGTAAAGGCCATGTAGCAGTAACAGCCTTTCTTTGGTAAAATTAATGATGGTGGACATGCTTACCACTATGGCAAGCCCCTGCAGCAGAGACTGTGTTGTATCCTTGATAACATCAAGCTGCTTCAATTCTCAGAAACAATATGCATTCACTGTGGAAACTTCTCCCAAGTATGTGTCCATAAAATCCTGCATTCATATCATTGAACTGCTAATAACTGCTCTAATAACACTTCAGGTCAAATTTCAATTAGGTTACTATTGATATCAGACCACTGCTTTTTGTGATTTAAAAAAGTTTGGTCGTGAGAAATAGGAGGGACAAGGAACACGTGTGTGTGTGTGTGTGTGTGTGTGTGTGCAGGGGAAGCGGCAGCCCTCGCTCGGCTGCAGCTCTCAGGTGCTTCACCGTCAGAGGTGAAAACTCCTGGAGTCGCTCCGATGGATTACATGAGCTCAGCAGAGACTATGAGGATATAAAACATGGTGAAGCAGCGGAGCAGAAAAGGCCGATTAAAGTGAAAGTGTCGACCGACGGTAAGACGTGAAAAACTTTTTATAACTCAATATTACTTAATGCTCCGTCGGTGTGTTTTTTAAAAACCCAGTCTACAAAATGTATGGACCTCGTTCCTCCATCCTGTGTCACCATAATAAGTGTTATTTTGATAATTAATGATTATATTTGAGTTATTTTCTGTCATAGAGATTATTCAGCCTTAAGTCTAACCTACTCAGGACTAATGTAAGAACACAGTAATTCAAGTTGTTAAAAAAAGAAAAATGATGCTGTAGCTTATAGGAGCTTTATAATAACTTTTGAGAAGACATAAATTGTAATTTCCATAATAACCTGACACACCGAAACATTCATTGTCTTCGGTTCTGCAGTTGTTTGTTTCCATGTAGAAGGTATAAGCATCATAATACGTATTTTATCTTGGCTTTAATCTTGCCTGTTTATGCTCTTAAATAATCTATAAGACACAGAATTGTGATAGAAAGAAAGTAATGTATGGCGGTGATAGCTCTCCTGTGGTTTATTCACACAAATAAAAGTACTGCATTACTTCCTGAGACGTCAGAAATATTAGTCATCAGATGTTTCCATGCACAGCTGAACTTGACAAAACAGAAAGTCTATTTGCAAATATCCAGCATACTCACAGCATGAGGCCCGCAGCACTGAGATCAAATAAAAAAAAACCTCACCACAGTCTGAGATACTGACATGCAACCAAGCCACACTGAATCGATCGTTCATGCCTTTTAATAGGTCAGCATAGGTTTTTTTTTTTATGTGCCTAAAACTACCCTGCTCACATAAGCGCTATTTCCACCACTGTAACGCTAGCACACTTTGCAAACACGTGTTTCCCTTCCTCCCAGGTGTTTTCTTATCTTTGTGTGTTGCCTCAAAGAAAGAAAACACTAAAGCTAATCCCCTCTCTCAACTGTCTCATCAGCACTTTCCAGAACTGATGTAAGACAAAATAAACAAACTGGAAAACTGCACCAATAACAATGGCTGATATTACCCCCATGTCCCTGTGTCCCCACACACTGAGTCACAGTGAGGCATGTACAAAGGGAATGTGTCATTGTGAGATGTGGAGTCATTGGGGCCACAGCCCTCATATTGTATCCTCAGCTAGCACCAACCAGGGGGTATTCAGTTTCACACAAGGACAGTGGACTACTCAGCTACACAGCAGGACTTGGGTTGATAGATGAAAACCAAAAAAAAAAAAAAAAAACACTGAAATTTGAGGCTTTCCTTTAGAAGGGGAAAGTGGCGACAAGAGAGAAAGATGACAAAGATGATAGAGTTTGAATATCCCCCCCTTTTTTTTCTTTTTTTTTTTTTACAAAGATGCTCTTCAGATACAAATGCTTGGGGCGTGACGTAAACCGGAGCGATGTGAAAATCACTCGGAACTGTAGGGCTGTGAAAAGAAAGAGCAGACAAATGAAAGAGAAGACTCGCTGACTTGAAGAGGGAGGGGGAAGAAAAAACTATGCCAGACTGTATTGCCGCAAGTGTTGGAAAAAAAGATTGTAAGAGATTTTAAGGCACAAAAGTGACTGATTGTAATGATGCAAACGTAACAGAACTGATAAAGAACCATCATTACTGTAGTGGGGAAGATGGATTCTTATATACATGCTAATGATGTGAGGAGATTCATATTTATTATAAGGAAACAATCACGGCTCTTCTACAATGAGATTGCTTTTCTTTAGTTAATTAGATTGATGGGTCCATTGCTTTGTGCGCTGAGAGACACCATTCAGTGTGAATAAAACCTGTGTCACATTAGAGGAAGAGGAAAAGATGAACAAAAGGGAGGCTAGTAAGAGGCACAAAAATAAATGCTTCAAGCCATTTTTCATCTACTGTGGACAGGCAGTGTAACTTTTATCCATTTATCCACCCACACAACAGCACTTCTCTGCTCAGCCTATACTCACCCTTCAAGTTGGCATAAAATTGCTTTTACTGTAGAATAATTTGTGTGAGCCTGACTGTATATTGTTTTTTTTTTTTTACTTCCTTCTCTTTACTTCTCACCTCCTTCGCTGTTAAACACTTATCTAGGTTTCTAATGACTTTCACCTTTCCTTCTTCTCTCCCTAAATTCTTGTTTCTCTGTTTCAAATGTCACTTTCTTCTCCTGTATTTCTTTAAATGAACCAACCACTTCCAACTATTTTTTCATTTTTGTAAGTTTTTCTCCACCTTCCTCTTCTCTTCTCTTCTCTTCTCTTCTCTTCTCTTCTCTTCTCTTCTCTTCTCTTCTCTTCTCTTCTCTTCTCTTCTCTCCTTTTCCTTCTCCTCCTCCTCTCCTGTCATGTCTGTATCCATGAGGAACCCACCCCAGCGCCGGCGCTCCCTGGGTCCTGTCTCCCCCAAACGCATATATAGAAACCTGTCCGTCAGATTGAAGGGTGGAGACTCATCTGTTGCCGGGGAAACGGATGCACCCAAGCACCTCAGCAAGTCTGCAGATGCTGTGAGATATTTTATTTGTCATTGTTTTCATCGTGGTTTAATTAATTAGATATTTCTTTGACGTCTCATGCTGTCTCATCCACTGCACAGCAACTCTATTTCCATTCCCTCATAAAATAAATCTCTCTTTTGGTATGAACCCTCTTATTTTTTCTCCCTCACCTGCCTATCCTCCAGTGGCTTTACACTCTTTCTCCTGCTCCCCATTAGTACAAGACCCTGTGGGAGGCAGTGGAAAATGAGGACACTTTGGCTGTACAAAGCCTGCTGTCCAGAGACCACACCGGCTGTGGAGGAGGAGGAGGAGGAGGAAGCATGTGGGAGAGAGGAGAGAAGAAAGAAAAGGACTGGGAGAGAGAGAGGGAGAAGGGGGTGAACAGGGCTAGCGAACAGGGCCTGGTCCCTCTGGACGTGGCTGCACTTACTCACAATTCCCCTCTGCTCCATGTGTTGACAAAGGCAGGAGCCAGGCACAACCCTGTTTGTAAGTCCTGTGTTTTAAATCACTAGAAGTGGCAAAACATTCTGTCATCTTAAATAGCTTTTGTAAGGTCACAGCTATATGCAAGTGGTATTCAGATTCTGTCCTTTCTCTTGCTCTCGTCTTTCTCTACTGTATTCCCTCTCAGTGTGCCGACCAACAGAGTGGGCACTGAAGCTAGACACTCTGGTGGCACTGGCGAGTAAACGCATAGAGGAGAGGAAGAAGGAGTTAGTGAGGAAGACGGGGGCAGGGCCTCAGGCACAGTCTGATGTCCAGAGACATATCCGCCTCTGGAGCCTCAGGCTCCAACTGTACTGCCGGATGAGAGAGAACTTCCAGAACACAGGTCAGTGGTCCTGGGTCAAACTTGTGACATTTCTTGAATCATGGCTTGGGACACAGGCTCAGTTACAGTATTTTATTCTTGCATTTTCAGTCTTAGCAAGGTAGAACTATTTTTTTTTTCAACCCTCCTCTACAAAAGCTCTCCGCCACTGCTGACAAAGGCCACACTGATCAGATATTCAGCCCAGCTTCTTTCTTAAGTTTTACTGATTTCCCATCTGGACTTTTAGCTGGCCTCTTGAAAGTCTCCCTTCATCCCATCTCACCTTGTTCAAAATTCAACAGACTGCCTTGTCATTAACATTTCTAAACTCTCCCATCCCCTAGACTTGCCAGTAGCTGAATTTGTATCAAATTCAAAACCTTGGTGATGGTGGGTGCATGAGTAGGAATCCACACCCAGAATACCTTCCAAGCCTTTGGTGCAACCTCTGTTCAGCTATATTGAATCTTGCTTTCCCTGCACCAGCCTGCTCAAATCCTTTCACTGCTTTGGTTCAAACTCTCATATTTTTATTAAATTATTTGACTTTATTTAATTGCTCTGAATAAAAAACTCTGCTTAGCTCATTTTATTTCTCTCTTAAGCACTACCCATTCTTTCCTGACTGGTTTATGATTACAGCGTTGTTGTAAGGTCAATAAGGGCCCAGCTCTTCTTCCTGGATGCGGTTAAATTAACCTTACTCTCATTACAAATCTCTCTGGATAAGAGTGTTAGCTAAATGCTTAAAATGCAAAGTGTAAGTGTGTTTTTATCTGAGGCCTTTGACTTCATCAGGTCACAGCTGAGGTTGAGCAAACTATAAAACCCCCTTAGGCAAGAGTCAATGAACAGAGCAGAATTATATTTGATCACAACACGGGTTCATACACTGGTACTGCTTTTAATGTTACGGTAGTTTACTGCTCTGCTCACATCCAGGGAAGTCAGAGTGCAGGATCAACAACAGAACGCAGATTCACGTCTTAGAGCAACACAGAGCTCTAAGGGAAGAAGCTCCATACTTTAACCCCAACCCTGGTTAGTTAGTTTGAGAGCCAGGATAACCAGGGTTTTTGAACCAGTGGCTGTCTGCTGAGAGCTGGCTGAGCACAATATTGTGCAGCTGTTTTGCTGCACAATATTAATTATGTGAACTACAAACTTGTCAGGTGGTCAGATAGCAATTTAGAAGGATTACAAGTAGCTACTCATTCTGAACAAGAGCTAGTAAATGGCTTAGCTTAGGGTAAAGTGTAAAAAGCAAGTTGCATTATTCTCTAGTGGGTTTTATCAGCAATATTTCCCTAACCAAAAGCCCACATATATGTATAAACATTAGTTGTTATGTCTTTCTCAGTATGTGACATGGATATGGGAGCTATTTTGTTCCATTTATTTAGTTATTTTTTAGTTTATTTTTATAATATTTCTGTGACTTGGTTGATATGTTTTGGGTGGTGTTGGCTGTTGTGCATTGTGGGGGTTGTGTTGTGTATTTTGAATCTCTTGATGTATTTGTTAATATTAAAGTATGGTCAATAGTTTTATGGGACCCAAGGAAGAGTTACCACTATTACAATACAATGGCTAATATGGATCTCATCAAATGTATGTGAGGTAAGACAGTGTTGATAAGACCAAACGCGGTTGTTGCAGTTGTACTGTATATTTTTGCTCAAAATGAACTGGTGCTTATTTCAAACACCATTCTGTCTTAAATGTTTCATCCAGAGCTCCCGGGCCCTCCCAGTCATGTGTCCATAGTGGTGACCAGCACATCCTCTTTGTTTGTGGCAATCAAAGAGCCAGAAGGTGACACTATGGGACTCATCACCCGTTACAGAGGTAAGTGGTAAATAAACAATAATATTTTGATATATTACAGATGGTTGGATGGGTAGATGAGGAAATAAAAGGGTTACCAAGAGTTATGACAAATATGGACAGAGGTATGATGTATGAATAAAGGAATTAATGGAATATTTTCACTGATCCAATATAATCAAAGTGTAACACATCACTGAAGCTGGCAGGTGTAAAAGCTCTTTATTTATGTATCTAGTTTGGCCCTGTATTTCTGCTTCTTAGTTTAACAGCTGCATAAATGTCATACTTTGCAGCCAAGGGTAGATTAAGCCTAGGTACAGCAAGTTTCCAACACTGTAAACAGTCAAATGCTTCCAAAGTTCCCTCCAATGGGGGTTTTGAGTAAAGCCAGAGAATAATCTGTCAGTGGGATTGTTTTGTGTTCGTAGTGGAATGGAGCACCTCAGCCAGCTTCAAACGCATCCTCGCCTCAGCCCAAGTTACAGAGACCAAGAATCCCTCCTATAGTATAAAGGGACTCACAACAGTAAGTCATGGACTACTCACACACACATTCACACAAAGGCAAGCAAACATCAGGACATTCAGAGACTAACTGCTAACATATATATAGACATACATGCAAACACATTTAAAAAGTTTAGGGACACGCAATAATGCACACACAATGGCTCTTGACCCACGCGTAGACTGTATTTATTACTTCCCAACCATCATCTACTATGCTGAACCATTTCACGTAAGAGAACACTTATCCTGCTCAACTTCCTTACTTAACCAGATGAATTAGTAATGAGAGCAGTATGTGGATTTCTTTGTCCCCGAACGGACAATTCTAAGGTTAATGCATGATGATAATTTGGCGGTCTGGTGCTTCTCCAAATGCAGGGAGTGCATTACTTTGTAAGAGTGAGTGCCTACAATGTGAGAGGATGGGGCCCGCCTCAGTGCTCAACTCCAGTCAGCTCTGCCCCCTCCAGTGAGTATACCGAACTGCAAAACTTTGATGAATGTGGATTTGCTCCTGCGAAAGGACTCCATTCTTTTCTTTCTCACAGTGTAATGAAATTACTTGGCTGACATCAAGCTCAATTTGAAAGAAGTGGAATCCACTCATGGCTGGTAGATTAATGAATTATTAAAATGTTAAGAATTAAAGATGTCACTGTGAGGCAATGGGCCTTGTATCTGTGCTACTTTGAGATTGAATTCAGCTCATAATCTTTCTTGCATGCCAGCTGCTCTTTTCCACTGCTTTCTTTGTTGTTAGTTTCTGTGTTATACCGTGAAATGGAGGAAAAAAAGTCACAATATATTTTTGAAATCAAGAAAAAGGACAAAAATATTAATGAATCCAAACACAGCAGTGATATTAATGATGTAATACATGTTGTGACATCTTTACTTCAAACTGAAAAGGAAGCATAATTTTAGAAACTCAGGGTGAATCAGCATTCAAACTTTTAGAGTCACAGCACACAGATGGTCTCTTATGCCTCCTAATCAACCAAGATGGGAAAAAGCAGTGCCCAGGACTTGCCTGCAGATGAGCTCTTGTTGTCTTGAAAGATCTTCCCTAATTGCATGAAAATGAAAGTGATGTTTTTTTTCTCTCTTGCTTCCTGTGCAGGCTGGAGAGAGTGCATTGGTGTCAAGTCACAGTTTAGAAACAATGAGAGCATAGTGAGGAAACTGCTGGAAGATGCCAGAGAACCACATTACAGAGGATACTGCATAGGTAACATTGCGACTTCAGTCATATAACAATTGCATCATTCATGCCTGTTAAGCAAGCAAATACAGCATGGCTCCATAAGTCTTTATGTTTTATATTTATTAATCATCAAGGTTATTAACTAATCTCATAATATTTACATATTTATCATTAAATATGACAAAATCAAAGTCAAAATTTTCTTCTCCTTGAATTTCACCCTATGCCAACATCCAGTTTCTATATGAAGATATGACTGTAAGATGCTCTCTATATTGTGGTCCAATTGATAAAAATCATAATCGCTTTTATTTTTCAAGTGCTGTAGGTGCACTACGGTTTTGACATTGTGAAATGTCAGAAAGCTTACTGAACATCAGGGTTGTCACAACGTATTTGTCGTGATGTTTCATAAGTGCCTAATGCTCATGTTACTGCATTTTATTCCTACTTTACAACATTTTATATCAGCAGTATGAACTGTATGTGTCAACTCTTTTCAGAGAAAACCATTTCACCACCTTCTCCTAATAAAATATCTTGTGCATGCACAGTCAATGTAGTTTGGCAGATAAAGTGATTCTCTCTCCCATTTGATCCCCATCTCCTTTCGCTCCACAGAGAGCTCCAAGCCCCTGAGTCCCAGCAAGCGTCTGTCTGTGTCTCGAGGCATCAAACAACTGTTCCAGTCCGCCACCAAGTTTGTTCGCCTCCTACAAAGGTAGTGCTCCATCTGTCTTACCTGTACCACTCCACCTTTAGGGTATGGGGAGTAGCGGATTAAATGAGATGCGATTACAGTATTGTAGACTACTAAATACAAGTCCAAACTCTTATCTGTTACGGTTATTGAAAAGGAATAGTAGTCACATTGAAGCTGCTGCAGCCTCGAGATTAGTGAAGAGCTCTTTTGAGAAGGATGAGGTTTGAAATCACTGAACTGTGGCAAGTTGCAAGTGACTGATCAAGGCGCCCCACTGCCACATACATTCAGTGGACTGAATTCAGCACAGAGCAGTGGATAAACAGGACAGCTCTTAAGAAAGTAGTAGTAGAAAGAAGAGTAGAACTGCAATGGAAAGGATTGCTTTAAAAAAGTAAAGTTAAAGTTAAACACTGCTTAGATTATTCAAAATGTGCTGGTTTGAATTTGGGTGCAAACATTTGCATGACTTGCAATAAAGTTAAGTGTTATTACAATGTGTGTGTATATATATATATAATTTCAGATAGAATAACCTATCAATCTTTCCATGCTCTTTATTTGGTCTCTATTATGTCGATCTCATTAGGGGTGTATACTTGGCGACTGTGTTCTATCACAAGGAAAACATCATGTTGACAGCTGAAGATCAAATCCCACTGGTGGAGATCCAGTGCTGCTCCACCTCCATCACCCATGACTTCCCCTGGTTTGCCAAGGTGAACTGTCAGTACATACATTAATTTAACCCACACTGACACACAGTAAACCCCCTAAATCCATTTGGAACTCAGGCAATCGACATCTAGTCAGTGAATGGGTTTCATGAAACATGAAGTCATACATTGTTTCTACATATGTATTTTTTTTAATGGGGGCTGTGTACACTTTCAATTGCTGTTTAAAATTGAATGTAATATTTTTTCTTGCAGTTGTCATGTGCATGGCAACAAGTGCCCTGGCTCCAGCAGGCCCTTTCCTCTGCACATTCATCACCTTCCTCCCTCCTTCAGAACAGGCACAACATTTTAAGAGCTGTTTCTCAGCTGCAGGTAGGAAGTTAAGCAGCTTACTCTGCATGGTGAGAACCATCAAAATGGGTTAATTGCCATTTTAATTACCTCTTTACATCTCTTCTCCCTCCCACTCTTCTTACTACTGCCTTTATTCACTATCTGAGTCTACATACCTGTACCCCCCAGAACTTCCATTGCAATAATCCCTAATTTCCTCATATTTATTCAGCCTGATGTTTCTGCCTTTTTCTCTCCACCTTTCTCTGCTGTCAGTCATCCCTAGGAACAGTGGATCTGGGCCAGGTGTACTACGAACCTCTGAAAGACCGGCAGGGCAACGTACTACTGGTAACTCTGAAGGAGTTCCCAAACCCTCCCAGGTAAGAAAGAGCTTTTTGTTACATTCTGTGTCTTATTTCCTCCACAAAGAGTACACAGCATCAAACAAGTCTTTAAACTCTGATTTCTTTTTAATGAAGCAATTCACCTTCCAGCTGCTTTTTTGAAAAAGTGTCTGCTACACCTTAACACTTACTCAAATCAGAATCTGCTGAATGTTTTATTGTTAATATCCAGCCTGTCTGTTGGTTGGTGGTGTTAAACTAGCCCCGTTGCAGTAAAATGACTTACTAAAACTCAATGGTGGTTCTACATGGTTGCATTTCATTTTGACCTCGACTTGTCTGCTTCACTCCAAGCCCTCCCGACCCTCCGCTCCACTGGATGCCCCTGGCCCGCCTGGAAAAGAACCGCAGCAGGACTCCCCTCCTGCCTGAGCCCACTGCCATGGACATGCTCTATGAGCAGCTCAAGGTGAACCTGGGTTTGTGTGTAAGAGAGACACACAGAAACATCTAACATTAGGACATGCTGAGCAGCAACTATGTGCAGCAGCATATATTGAACACTGAGCACATTTTGATTAAATGTATTGAATTTCCAGACTTGATTATTGAGCCATGTTTTTCTCCTCCATGCAACTGAAATAACCCCTGGAGATGCACTGGAATTATTTAGCCCAAACCAAACTAGCTGAGCAAATTCAAAACAAAATGAGACAAAGGAAATGAATGGCATACCAACATTACATCTTAATGAAATCATCAACACAATACCTGCTTCTCTCTGTTCTCCAGGAGAAGCTGTCCTTTCACAGGCACAGCATTCAGTGGGCGCAGTCAGGCCTATACGTGGGCATCCTAAAACTGTGCAGCTCAGTAGAACAGATCAGGATCCTGGTGCCACAGAGGCTGCCCAACCTACTCTGCCACACACGGGTCCGACACAATGCCCATGTTTCCAGGTAACACTGTTTGAACATGATCCTGATTGGAGCCAAAAAATCATAGCAGATGTTCTCCATATTGTATTGTACAAATCATAAATATTCATGGTTGATGAGCATTTTCCAAAGCATACTTTACCACACTTTGCTGCCTTGTGTTGTAGACAAACCTACATGCTATAAAAAGGATATTGCAAAGCTGATTGATGTTCAATTGATGTTTCACTGTCCTGCAAGTTGCCACCACAAAGGCAAGTGGGAGCTATGTTGCATTAATACATGACAATCTCATGTCAGATGACTATCAATCCAAAAAGATATGCTTTGGAAATTGGCGTCAACAAACATAAATCATATGCAACCAGAGTTACATTATATAAAAATACAGATAGAATACATTTATAGATTTTTTTTCCTTGAATGTCTCAGATGTAGCAAGTGGCCTCATCTATTATGCCTTTTAAAGCAATGTTTTGTGAACTGCACTGTTGTGTGACAGAGAGGAGTGGGCATGGCTCCAGAGTCATGTTTACAACACAACCAGCGGCAGTGTTCAGAACCTGCTGAGCGGTGAGGACGAGAGCTTGATGGAGAGCAGTGGGCTGGTGGAGTTTGTCAGGTCTCTGAGAGCAGCAGTCACCCATCTCCTGACAAAGCTCAACATCCCCCTCTACAGGGTAAAAATCCTTTCAGCACCTCAAAATGATCCTTTCTAAGTATTTATATCAAGAATTGTTAAGGAAGGAGAAGACTATTGTGAAGTGGTTTGGTTCTGTCAATATTTATACTATTTTATTTGATTTATTTATGCTAATTATATCATTTTGCCTTCTGGGTAAATAATGCAGGCATGTGGAAATTCAGCTCAACATATAGACTTCAACAGATTTTTCTAACATACAATATTTTTATAATTGCATCTGTTGTACCACAGGCGTACCAGTATGGCGTGTACACTCGCGAGCTGCTGCAGTTTGGAGACAAGCTGTCCATGTTGATGCTTCTCCCTCCCAGCGAGGACTTCAGCTCCAGTTACTGGCCTCTGGTGGGGACTAAGGAGCCTGGACTCACCATGCCTCTGCAGATCTTTGAGCTAGGTAGGGTGAGAACTGTAGTGATAGATATGGGAACTGTCTCACAGCGGTGAGCTGCAGTATTTTCATGAGGTTAAGACAAAACACGTGGCAGAGTAACCCTCTCTTATGGGGAACAGCCTGGTGTCCATAGGTCCTTTGAAATAAAAAAAAATAATAATAAAAAAGAAAGAGTCGCATCACATAGGAACAAAGTGACAGATTCATTTTACATGGCAGATATTAAAGTAAATAAATGTGTCTCATCTTCAAAGGAACTAAAGGAACTAAAGCAAATAGTTTAAGAAGATACACTCAAAAATAACCAATGAAATAGCATTTTAACCACTGCCTGTTCGGTTGGAAAGTGTAATATGCATAATCCACACTGATGTGCTATATCTGATCTTTTGCTCTTTTGAATATGAGTCATTGTTATTGTCTTTTTAAAAAAAATATAATTAGTCCTTTGATCCTGTGTCTCAACCACACTTCAGGATTTGTTGTGAGTCTAGTCTAAATCTATCTCCCTTTTTGACCCCTCTTCAAAACTCCCTCAGGTAAAAAGGTATGATAAAGTGTGCTAATGAGTTCTAACACTTTTTCTCTCTGCTTTGATGTAGTAATTTGTCTTTTTGCCTTTCCTCTTATCTCTGGCTCATCCCCAGTTCACTTCTGGACGTATGAGCGGGACTTCCTGTCCCAGTACTGCCAGGCCTGGGTGAGGCTGGAGCTGGACACTCATCTGGCCCAGCAGGCTCTGCGGGAGGCGCTGGATACCAAGGAGGTGCAGGAAGCCCGAGAGAGGCTGAACCACATCTCTGACCTTTCCCATGTAAGATCAATAAAGAACAGCTGCTGTTGCACATCAAAGCCCCTTTTCTGCTTTTCTTTCTCTACATCATTTCTACGTGTGATTAATACAGGTTTAACGAGGGAAATGAATAAGAGATAAAGGTTTTCACTTGGAGTCAGTCATCAGTATGTTTGATTAAAGCGTGCCACCAGTAATATTTTAATTTTTCACCTAAAGACCTACCCTCAGGACATGTTGTAGCTTAACCTAATATAACTGTATTTTCTTGTAACATTAGCGTCTGGATGTGGTGTGGAGGGATGCCCGCTGGATTATGGACTGTCTACAGTGCGTTCGCTCCAAGCAGTGGGTGGGAGCAGTGCCTCTGGGTCTTGTGATGGGAGGAGACCCACCGCCACGTCCTGATGGTGAGGAAGAGGAGGACAGTTTGACTGCCAGACTGACATGGCCCGGTCGAACACAAGCACAGAGAGTCATTGCAGGTACAGTGATGATATGGGTGTAGATGGGCAAGTCTTTTATATTTATATTCTAATAATTATATACTAGTATCTAGTATCTAATAATTATATTCTAATATCTAGCATCTAATAATTATATTCTAGTATTGTTACTAAAAAGACTGAGGCAGGCAGGTAGAAACAATTCTACAAGATTAACCTCATAGCTAAATAACACATGAAGTGGACCCACATCGTCAACACCATGGACCTTACAAAACCTCATCTAAAATTATTTCCATGGATATTTTATATGTCATGCTGAATCACATATAGTTGATATGAACTGATGCCAACTACTGTAGTAAAAGAGGGACCTCAGATTACCATTTTTTTTTACCATATGCTGTAGTTTACTTCAATCATTGCATCATCAAGCAGCTGTTGAATTTACTGCATATTTGGCCCAACATCAGAAAATGTGACTAATATTGAAGCTGCTTAATGGAAAATTGAAGTCAAATAAACATCTCAAAACACCAGGATAGATACCAGAACCTTACTCTGGCTCTGTAAAAATAATTGCCATTGTAACAAACAACTGTAAAATCACCTTGCTTTAGCCCAAATGATGCTACAAATCAGATAAGATTTTACCTTTTCTTTCTAAGCTTATCTGCGTTTTCTTGATTCCCTTTTAGAGAGTTTAGTCAGTGTGACGCCACCAAATGTTGTTACTGCTGAGGTCCCAGCGACAGCAGGAATCATGGTCACCCCCGAAGATGCTGCATTGGACTTACTGGAGGGTGTCGCAAAGGGAGGGTACCCTGTGGACATCACTGCCCAATCAACTGTAGACCTGACAAGCATTGGCCCATCTGAATTGGGATGCACAAGCTCCTTAATTGAATCTGGACTAGAGCCTGCTACTGTGACACAGTTGGAAGTAGGGTATACAATTTTAGACACACAGGAGTCCTACACTGAAGAGCAGGACTTTCCCTCCAGCATCACTGAGGTAATCCGACCGATGGAGATGGCAGAGTTGGTGGACATCTTGCCCACATTGAGTCTTATTGAGGAGGAGACCCCCAGTGGTCCACCAACACCGTCAGTAATGGAAATGCTGGAGAGCTTTGGACTGGGGATTGGTGAAAACAACAACTTCTTTGATTTAGGGAATTCAGACTTGATCAGTGGAGCTGGATGTATTTCACAACCTAACCTGCACTGTAACAACAGCAGTGTGAGCGAAACACACAGTGAGAATAAGTTGTCACATGGACAAGAGGGGTCGGCTTCTTGTGCCATGTTCAGTGCCACTGGTGGAGATATGCCTGTTTTTAGCTGGGATTTTCCTCATGAGGATACAGAGACTCAGCAGGGGCCCAGCAAGGGAGCATGCCTTCCAGTGAGAAACCAGGTGGAGTGGGACAGACCCACCAGCAGCTCATCCTGATGTCAACTCAACTAACAGCCTACTACAACCTCAGTAGGCTGTACACTGTAGATTCATAGAGAATAGCATTTGGTTTATAAATGACTTAATCAGTTTCACAGTTTATAGCTGTAAAATTCAAGACACTTATACACCTAGATGCAACTTCATCTAACCAATCATTGCAGCTGATCCGAGAATGGATATAGCAAATTAAAAGAAAGATGCCATCATTAGACTAATCAATGTGGTTTGTGCATATATGGACCTGTAGTTCATCTTTTCTATTGCTCAGTCCAGTAGAGTTACTTGTGTGCATGAAAGAAGATGTAGTAGCAGTTTTTATGACTTGAATATCCATCACTCACTACAGCAAAAAGTAACACTGCTGCTTATTGTAAACAAACTCATTATATGTATACAAGTCAGTAAAATTGAAGTTTTTGCAGTCTATGAGAAGCTGTTAAACTGTGGTTATTTTTGGTTTACTCCTGTGAACTTTTGGTATTTAAACAAAGCAGTAGTGAGATTTTTTTCTAATCTGGTATCATATGAACACAGTAACTGCTGCCAGTCATACCAGTTTGCCAGTTTCTGTATACAAGGAAATACAATTCAGACAAAAAAAGTCCAAAGATAAATCATCTTACAGTTGTAGGAAAGGTGTAGAGGTTGATTTGTTTGGTTTCTTCAATTTTTTTTTTACAAATGATCCTTCACTACAAAATGCAAACATTTCATTTCCTTGTATACATTATCTACTTTGGTCTAATGTTTTGTTTGTCTCAGTTTTTTAGGGAGTGTGCAAGCCATTCAAATTCATGCATGCAGTAAGTTATTAACTCTGCCAATGTTGTAATGTTATTTTGTGTCAGTAGGATTACACAAAAAGTCCAGAACCGATTTGTACCAAATGTGGTTTAGGGAGAGGGGTGGGCCAGGAAAGAAGACCATTAAATTTTGGTGCAGATCCAGATCATTGACTATCTTTTTTTTTTTTTTCTTAAGTCTGGTGCATGTTGTTTGATATTGTCCTTTTGCAGTCTCTGAGTGCCCTTCTAGGTTTTTGCTCAGTTTGGCCTTACATTATTGCATCTGTATCTACTGTATGTTTACTTCTACCTTTCAGTTTGGGAGAGGGATGCCTTAATAAAGGAAATCACCACAGGAACGCGGCAGGCTAAAACAATTGGATAAAAAACTATTGACAATTATTAGACATTAATGACAATTGGCATAGTTTTCTTGTTGAACATCTGCTACAACAGAGCCACAAAATGAAGGGATGTACATTAAGCATATTGGGAATGCAAAAAAATATAGAACATAGGATAGGATCACTTTTCAGTTCAGTGCCTCTCAACAAAAGTCAAATGTGGCCGAAGTACACATTGTTAACAAGGTTTGATCTTTGGAGGAAGTAAGAGAAATGCTGACAGAAATGTATGAACATGTGGGCAACTAAATTTTCTGAGGCGCAGCTCAAATTTATGTTGTTAAAAATCCCTTTAAATACCTTCTTCGATGGTTTGCATTCCTTTTTCTACTTCTTAGCAATAGGTAAGAAGAACAGACTCATTGACATCCTTCTGTTGCATGTGTTAAGGTCAGATAAGTGATTGGGCAGAGTCTAAACAACTGGGCTTTAAAGAAATGCCTTTTCACTTACTTATTGTGAATTGTCAAATCAATCATGTCTCATCCTAATGATGCAAAAAATGTAGGGAAATCTATTTTGAAGAATTAGAATAATTAGGTTTATCAAGACAATCTAGTTGTTCAATCTGTTGAGTATTTCCTCTGCTGTGTTAGCAATTAGCCTAATCCTAATTAACTTAGTGCCAGTTCTGCCTCACATCAAATAATGATGATGAGGAGATCAAAGCACAACTTGGTTATCTTTTTTCTGACAATAACTTTCAGAGTTTTAGGTAATTATTGCTAATGTCACGAATAATTGTGTCTCCACCGGTTAGTTGTGCATCTATAAAAATAAAAAAAGTCAGTCCATGCTTGTTTTGTGATGTTATACCATTGTCTTGAAGTTAAATGAAATTCAATGTTAATCCACTGTATTTGGAATCATTAATGTTCACTGTCCTTCATTGGTCAAGGAGAGTATCTGAAACTATCAATTGAATTTATTACTAAAATATAAAGTACAAGTCAGCATATTTGGTGGTGTACATGTTAGCAACAAACTGATGTATAGTTGCAAAGTAAGAAAACAATAATTGAAAAATGAACTAAAATACAGATAAAAGATAATAAAATGATCATCATTCTCCCACACCCCTCTTTTCCCTATGACTCATACAAAGAATAACTTGACAATTGCTCATATATAAGAATTCTCAGTTTGTCTTTCAAGCCCAAATTACATGGATTTAACTCGGAAGAATTGTATAGAAAACTGTTGTTTAAAGCTAGCCCACTGTCAACAAGCTAAACTCTATCATTATATTTGGGTCATGAGATTTACTGCCCCGAAGTGGCCACTGTGTGTAACAGCAATTGTTAAAGTTAGTGGCGAACTATAATTTAGGCACATACTGTCAATAGTCCCATAGCCCCTAAACTGAAGCTGATTCAGGAATTTGTGGTCAACCATCATCTTGTGTCAATGAAGACTGGAGACTATTGTGGACCCCTGCAATGGATGAGGCTAGAGTCATGTAACAGCTACAAATGGAGCCACCTGAAAGGCCCCCGCTCTATGTTATAATAGTCTTGGAAACAGTGCAAGAGTTATAGGTCCATTATAATAAGTTCAGTGCTAGTGTTTAAACATGTTTACACAAGTAGGATAACTTGACTAACATTGACCAGGTCAGTCACTTGGCCCTCACTTTTATTTGCTTTCTTCCTTTCTTGTTGCTTCAGTGTTGTTAAAGTATGTTGAACATGTTTTCACATTGATACTACTAGGCTAGTTTTACTAATTTAGTGAATTGCACACCCTTACAACAAACACCACAATACAATACAAACGATGCTCCACTCAGTTGTCACTGTTGACTTTTTTTATAGTGTAGCTATGTAACTAGTATGGCCTCCTAAAGTGGCCTTCAGCTCAGCAGTTTGTGAACTGCTTTTTTTAAATCCTCTGTTTGTAACTTGGTCTTCACTATCCTGGTTTTTTGAAACCAGAAGAGACCATATTTACAAGAAGGTGCAGCTGATGAGGATTGAGGGGTGGATCTGACCTGCTCTCTGCCTAAAGCAGTGTCCTGATTGTGCAGTATAGTCTGTCAATCACACGGTAGCTACGCCCTAATGCATGCCCTGCTTTATGGTCTATTTTCCTCTAAATGGGACCATCATTTGGTCCCATTTGAAACCATAAACTCATTGGGAAAATGTTTACTGAGTGAATAAATCAGGTGAGAAGTAGGGCCATTTTCACATAGACTTCAATACAATCTGACTTCTTTGTGCAAGCAGTGGAGTTGCCCCCTGATGGTCATTAGACAGAATGCAGGTTTAATGCTCTTCAGCAATGGCTTCACTTTTGAGCCCCAGAACATACGTCCACTTTTAGATTTTGTCTATGCAGCTGCTGATTTATCCCTTTTCCTTGACAGTCTCTATAAAATTACTATATAGAATCACTGGTTTATATAAAATCACTTATACAGGTTTCTACTGCCCCACAGTGTTCAAATCGAAACCCGTAACACAAAACCCTCAATGATACGTGTGCAGCTTCTCTCAATAGCAGCATCTACACGGTTGGCAAAGGGCAGTTTCCAGTCGCCATTACATGGTAACTTTTCACGGTGGTGTGTTCAGGTCTGCGCCGCGGCGGCACTGTGGAGCATCTCTGCTCGGTCAGTGCACTGCATCAGCTGATGCCTCCTGCGCTTTGGTGGAAATGCAATGACATGTAAAAGTAAAGGGAAACCAGAGTCACGGCGAAAAGACCCGGAATCCGTGTTTTCGGCCACATAATCACCGGCAGGTCTGAGGCTTTTATCACAGTTTGTCTGGAAGGATGTCATCATCTGAAAATGCTGCGTCACATGAAGGTACGTCCACTGCTGTTATCACACTGAGCTATAGCACTGTGGGCTGTTATAATAAAAAATAAACAAACAACCTACTCCATAAAATATTAACTACCCAGGTGAGATTTTAAATATTAAGTGTTGCCTAGATAATGATGTAGTATATTAAGTGTCTGGATAAGTGTAGATATGACCACTGCCAGTGAGACAAATAATCATAAGATGATAAAATGTATGTACTCTGACTGTATTGTGCTGCAGCCTGTGAAGCATCCACCTCTGCTACAGAGACTGAACCGCTGAGGATTGTTCTGCTGGGGAGGACAGGAACAGGCAGAAGCTCCTCAGGCAACACCATCCTGGGCAGGTCCGCCTTCTGGGCCGACACCTCCCCCTGTTCTGTCACCACACAGTGCAAGAGACAGACTGGGACAGTTAACGGGCGCAGCATCTCTGTGATCGACACTCCAGGGTTCTTCCACACAGGCCTGTCCCCTCAGGAAGTCATGGCAGAGGTGGGACGGTGTGTCGTCCTATCCTCTCCGGGACCCCACGCCTTCTTGGTGACCTTGCTACCGGGCAGATTCACGCAGGAGGAGAAAGACACCCTGGAGTGGATCAAGGCTACATTTGGGCCTGGAGCCATTAGGTTTGTTGTGGTGCTCTTTACCTGGGGGGATCAGTTGCAGACCAAATGCATCAAGGACTTCCTGGAGGAGAGCCATGAGCTGGTGGAGTTTGTCAGCGGCTGCCAGGGCGGGTATCACATCTTTGATAACAGAGAACAGGACAAGACTATGGAGTGCACACAACAGGTTGCACAGCTTCTGAAGAAAGTAGACAAGATAGTGGCAGACAATAAAGGTGGTTGCTACAGCAATGAGATGTTTAGGGAAGCTGAGAGGGCCATTAAGGAGGCACAAGAGAGGATTCTGGGAGAAAGAGGTCTAAAGATGGAGTCCCCTCACAAGGAGGCTGAAGACAGAGAAGAGCAAGGACCAGCTTTGGGCACTAGGAGGAGGAGCGATGAGGAGGAGAGGAAGAGGGTGGAGGAAGAGGCCAGGAAGAGTGCGGAGAGGCTTTTCTGGTGCGAGCTGGTGACTGCGCTGGGGAAAGGTGCTGCTGAGGGGGCAGGGATCATGGGGAAGGACAAAGGGAAAGGGAAAGCTGTGAAGAAGGTGAAGGTGGTGGAGAAGGCAGCAGCTCTGGCTGCAACACCTCTCTCCATCAGTTCTGCTGCCAAAGCGGTGGGAGGGGCCGTGAGAGAGGGAAGTAAGGTGTTGTACAAACACCGAAAGACGTTCCTGCACTGATGGGAACTTGCCTGCAGTCAATGGGGTGTTTTTTCACATACAGGTGATTGTGTGCAAATGAAAAATTCACTTTTTCCCCTTTGTATCACACATCTAATGTGCTCAGTCTTTGTTTAACATTGGCCCAATGCACCAGCACTTTCAGACCATGTCAATTAGGAATGCATGCATAAATGTGTGTGTGTGTGTGTGTATGTGTCTCTAAAACAAAAAAACAAAAACACACACTTCTGAAAAGGGAGAAGTCACATGTTATAATAAAAGTAATGTCATAAAAAGGGTGTGCAATCCAACTTTCTGCCAGTAAGATATTTGGAGGTGTCAACCTAAGCTTTACACAAAATCAAGACCCTAGAACAACCCCCCCGACACAGAACAGTTCAGTTGAGGTGACAACCTCAGAAAAACAAAAACATTTGTCTCACTGAAACATTCCAGCAGGTTTCTGTTCCATCTTTGGCTTTTTTAAAGACATGACAAAATGTTTAGCCCTTTTTGTCCTATGAAGAAATAAACTAAAATACAAAAAGACAACAATGAAAAGGAAATACAAAAAACATACTTGGCAATAAGGAAAGACAAAGTTTGCACATAATACAGTAAGGGAAGGTCTAACATTACAGAAATGGAAGACACTAGAAGATTATTGAGTAGAAATTTACAAATACAATATTTTTACAATATTCTTTACTGTAAATTACTGGACAGACTGAGTTTGGATAAGGTGTAGAAACCTTTGCCGTTAAAGGATAAATTGTGCTGTGTGGTAACTAAGGCTACACACAGACTGAGTGCTGTATACAAATGCTACAGCCAACGTTAGGTACATGTCTGTGGATTCAACATCAGCTCTCAGGACCTAAAAGGGGACAGTAAGGACAAATACTGTTTCCATAGTGTTACACACTTGCCTGAATTTGCACATCAGGGACACATTTCAAGTGTTTGCATCTTATGAAAAAAAAACCAAAAAAACAAAACATACATCACATACAAACCTTTGACCACAACATAGCATGTGTGTATACATATGCATACACACAGCAAACACACAGACTCACACACAAGCTACCAGTCAGACAGAAAACTCAATTCCTAGAGGTGCACTTGTTTTGGTCTATGGAATGATGTCAGACCATTAGTCCCATTGCTAAATACATGTACAGTTGTAGGGCAAGGTCTGTATTCAGATGCTCAGCTGCAAGATGGGCAGATGCACAGCGCAGGCTCCTCTTTTAGACGGGCATCGGCAGGATTACCTTCGCCCTGCCTCGAAGCACTACAGACAGACAGGGGACAAAGACGGACAACAGACGTGTGAGTTTGATTTTGAAAAAACAACATTTAAAAAAAAAATAAAAATCAACCTAAGATGGACTTTTTATTATTTGTCAAGGAAAAATACCAAAGATTTACAACTTACTAAATTGTAAATTAAATTTTGCTTCATGTCATTAGAAAAAGGTGGCCTGGTTATTTGTGCCTTCAAAATATACTAGTTTTGTTTGGTTGGTGAATTACAATGAGCATTTGTGACTGTTTTCGGTCTCATAGATTAAACAATTGAGCAATTAGTCGAGAAATGCCAAAATCCCTGTTACTTGTAGCGAGATAAGGACATAACAATAGTACTATTACTATGACTGATTAATAATGTCAAAGGTTCATGTGTTGGCTTCTAGTCTTCTCTGGCTGACCTAAAGCCTTCACAGCCACAACTAATACAGTCTATACTCACCCTTTGTGGCATAAAGGTAGAAGAAGTCACAGTAGAAAATGGTCTGCACAACACCAGACACCACTGCAATCTGGTCAAAGAAGCCCTCTGTGTGGTAACGCCACACCCAGTTGGCTATGTAGAGGGCTCGGTAGAGGCCCAGGAAGAACAGGTAGTGGGTGGTAATGGACTCGGCCTCGCCGGTCTTCGTGATCATGAAGAGTTGCGGCATTATTGCCACCGCCTCCAGGAAGATGGAGAAGGTCCACAAGATCTGGGTAGAATTAGCAGGAGGGAGACACATGAGGTTCAAATGGAGATGGAGAGAGTAAATGTAAGTAGATGCTTTTTAATGGTACAATCTAGATGTATCTATAATATAAGTAAAACTTAAATGCAGGACCCATTGTGTGGTGTGCAGATACTGAGAGTGTTTATTTACCTCCAATGGGGTGAAGGCGTAGTTCTCCAGGAAGGACAGTCCAATGACAGGCACCAACAGGAACTCCACACGGAAAGTATCGTTCTCCGAGTCGTACGAGTTCCTGAAGCGCATGTAGATCAGGTACACAGTAGCATAGGACATAGCCAGGAACACCATCTGAGAGCAGAACCAAGTATCAATTATTGGCCTTAAACGTCCATGAAAACGCAGTGAAACACTGAGAGTAAGACATGCAGCCTGTCTTCGGTTGGTCTAACTTCATGCTGCCGTCTGGATTGACGTGTGAGTGAGTGTGTGTCATTTGCATGCATGAGCTTCAGTTAAAAACCAGTGTTTTCACTGGGCTGAGGGTCAGGGTTAGCTTTTCTGGGGAACATGTATATGTGCGTTTTACTGCATGTGCACACTTACCTTCATGATAGTGTTGTAAGCAGAGATGAAGACTGTGAACAAGTCAAGGTACCTGGTGGTGAAGACAAGTGCAAACAGCACCTGAGACTTCCCAGAGATGCCTAAAAGAAAATGAAACATTGAAATGAGATGAATCATTGTCTAAAGCAGGTGACTGGTCATTGGTCAGCAGTTTGAAAGATCTAGGCCTTTGTATCATAGGTGGCGCAGGCAGCAGATTGCTCTCAACTTTGCCACGTAGCTTGTATTCCTGCAGAACCACTCAGCATTATGCAAAGACTGTACCCCCCCAGCCACACCTGATAACTACAGCATAAGAACCAAGCCAGAGCTGGATGTGTACTGCTGCATGCAAACTGGCACAGAGAGGAGAGGCCGTGCAGTCAGTCAGTCAGCAGCGAGTTAAAGGGCAGGGGCGTCAGTGTGTCAACCTACCAGCGCAGGATTTGCTCCTCGATATCTTCACTAAGAGGATGATGATAGCCGCCAGATGTGACACGTCACCAGCCAGACGAAAAACATTCATGTTGTTTATGTTCCGCTTCGACAGCAACAACAATAACAACAACAACAAAACCTTGGTTGCAACCACTCGCGGGCCTTACACGTCCTCAACAGACAGAGTAGAGTTGTTCAGCCTCAGACGCAAACTCCGAGCAAACAAAAAAAACAAGAAAAAACCGAGACAGAGAGGCAGACAGAGAGACAGACAGAGAGACAGACAGACTCTGGGCGCTTTCTCCGTGAGCTCGTTACCGAGGCGCGTGTGGACAAGCAGGTCAAAGCCGTGTGCGGACTCGGGTCAAACTCGGAGATGAAGCCCAGCGGCTGTCGGAGGAAAGTTGATCGAGGAGGTGACGTGGCTGACAGCTCACAGCAGGAACCAGCGTCAAGCTCACCCGGATCTGATGGACGCACGATCTTCCGGTGCTTGTTTTTTCAAAGTAAAGCTCCTGTTAGGCAACACGCAACACGGTAGTCATTTACCCATAAAAGGTACCGCTCTTATACGATTATAAGATTTTATCTTATTATACGATTTACCTGCGTCACCTCTGCTCAAGTTCAACACAAGTTTAGCACTGTCACTATTGCCAGGCGACTCGTTAAAAGACGTAGTCGTTTTATTTGGAAGGCAAAATCCCTTTATATCCGGTTTTAGTTGACTCTCTCTGGCTAACTTGATGCTGCCTGGAGGAGTGGCTGGAGATACTTGGGTCTGGTGGTCCATCCTCAAGAAGTACTGCCCTGATAAAACACTAGATGGCGATAGGCTGCAGGCAATAATGATCTATCTATCTATCTATCTATCTATCTATCTATCTATCTATCTATCTATCTATCTATCTATCTATCTATCTATCTATCTATCTATTCAATTCCTTAAATGGTTTAAATGAATCATTCACTAAAATGGAGGCTTGGATGATATTAAATGAATATAGGCACAATTGCATTATAGGCCTAATTAGATGCATAAATGCAATAAAATAATTAGTGTGTGTTGAAACGAGCCAAGCAGATGAAATTAGTGGATCACATGAGCAGTTGTGTTTCACCGTAGAAGTTGAATAGTTGTCTGCAGCAGACTAATCTGAAGAAATGTCTCATCCCCACACTGGGAAGGGTGTTTCAAGTCTTGTTATGGGCTGCTTGTGTTTCTCTTCTTTTGGTTTACATGAGTGACATGAGACTTTTTAATCAATATAAAGATTTTCCATTGAGGTAAAAACTCCCCTTTTTTCAGTGTTTAAGTTAATCAATCACATGTCATATATTTGCCTCTGCTAACCAAGTCCATAATAAAAGGATCTTAGTGTGTATCTCACATCAAAAACGTGAGGTAGTCAGGGTTTGTAATACAATTGTACTCATGTCTTAACTGTCTTCTGACATTTACGCTCCACCTACTTCTTTTTCTTCCTAATTCTGCTTTCTGAATCACTGTAAGAACCTAAAACCATTCACCCTCCTTTTCTCATCACTGGGCGTTTCCCTTCTCATCAAATCCCACCGTCTCCGCCTCCTCATCCGTCCTCCTTCTTACAGTAATCTACAAATTGCAGCTGAATTCTGGCATCACACACTTCCTGCTCCTCTACATCCTACTCTCATATTTGATGCAGTAAAATCAGCACAGGGCACCTGAGATTACAGAGGAAATGCTTTCAGCCTACTTAGAGTGCATCAGTGATGGTGCAGAGAAGTGAGGGGGCACCACACACCAACAGAAAGATACACAGCTTCTTTATACACCCCTGAAGCATCCGGCACAGAGCCTGGACCCTTTATGTGTCACTAGGTAGTTCACATTGTGTATTATTCTCAAGCAGAAGTGTTATTATTATCATTCGAAATCTAAGAATGATACATGGGTGAAGAGTGATAATATAACCAGTATGTATACAATATAGGAGATAAATCAGACTTGGTGATTTATTTTAGACAAATATATGTGGATAAAGGTAGATCGGACAAAGAGCAGAATATGTACTGTAGAGGACATCCTCTTGAGCTGACCCATACCTAGGCCACTGTAATAAGGGTGAGCTGAGCAAAAGGTTATGGGAACTAATCTGACACCCAGGCCTGATTAGTAGCTATTTATACATACACACAGTCCGGTCTGCCCTGAGGAGTCTGTCTGCCTGGTCATCTCCTCCCTATACGTTTAACTGTCTGACTGTCTCATAAGTCTGCATGTAATCCTCTATCTCCTCTTTTCCCATCTTACCCAACCCATGTTTTTTTTTTAATGCAATAGTACCCAGTACCCAGTTATTTAGTTTCTGTTCCTGTACAAACCCACTGATGCTCTATGGCAAAGGCTCCTCTCAGCTGTGAGCACTGACACTATAGTGGGTGAAGGCTCTGATTATCTTTAAAATGAAGCTGTGGTAATTAATAGGTATAACCATTTTGACAATCATAGCTCAAATTAACCACCTGGAGCTTCTCTTTAACACTTGTGCATTATCCCAATTGTCTAAGGCTATTTATTCTCTGCAATCTAAGGAATATTTAAGGCTTTAAAGCATCTCAGTTTGACTTTTGCACAGTTTGGATTTATACAATAAGCCTTTTTATCAGTTATTCTCTGGGAAGGAGAAATGCACAGTCGATTTTCTTCCATTTAGACCTGGGTGCAGCTACAAAGAAACATTTTATGATACCTGCGTTTTGGTTATGAGTAAAATTAGATCAGAATTAGACTTGAAACAGTCTCTTCATAAAGTGGTCAAGGACTGGATAAAGATAAACTCATCACAGCGTTTCCTCTCTTCTTCCAACTTACCACACTCCACAATCCAAGAAACAATTCAAAGAAAAACATCAGTCTAACTTCTCTGTTCTGTACCCACTGAACCCATTGTTCACGTCTGTCCTGATGAGAGCCCTTGAGCACTGCTATGCTAAACCAGTATTTCTTATCCAACTCACAAAGTCCTTGCTATGTTTGATTGACCCTTGAACAGTTCTTGTCATGTCATCCTCGACAGCAGCTCTCAAACAGACTCCAAAAGCATGGTTTCCTTCTCAGTGTCCTTGTTGCCCTCACAGTCTGCCCTTTAGGTTTTTGTTTGCTGTTTAACTCATTGTCTCTGCTACATACTCCACCATGTCTCCATCCGCCCCCTCGTTCCTCCTCTGTGAAATTGTCATATGGGCAGATGTAAGACCCACATGCCTATTCAGGGGAAGACATTTTGAATAGAAGGACCCCCCTGCTCTATAATTTAGAAGGGAGAGGGAAGGAGGGAGAGCGAAGAGGTAGAGAGAGGGAGGGAGCTAAAGGGGAGCTGTGGGTGAGTGTGGTTTCCATAGAAACTATTTGCTCAATTCATATTTCATATAGTCATCTGGATTCTGGATGAAGGAATTCTAAATTAAACCAGCAAATCTTGGGATCGTCTTTGTATTGAGCACGATGAGACTGTGTCAGTCTTCATTAGACAGCAGAGTGAGTGTGAGCGCACACACAGTTATGCTGGGATTGTTTTGAGGTCTGGTGTCATACTTTCTCCTTTCAGAAACTATATATTAACAAGAAGAATTAACAAGTTGTAAGTCTTGCATTCAAAGCCAACACTATCCTATATTGTGAACACTGTGCAGCTGCACAGTAACTTTAGAAACCTTGAAATGAGCTGAGATGAAAAATATAAAGCCATTGTTACCTGTGCTTAGGCAGGGGAATGTTTGTTTCAGTTACAAAAAGCAAGTCATTCTTAAATCATAATGCACTGCCTAAATTTAAATTATGAAAATATATATTACAAAGTCAGATTTAAAGACATGTTACCTCCAACATTAAATGCCTCTTCCATAACACATCAATAATCTGACATGCTAACAGGGATAGTGACTGTATTTAGGCCTCAATATTGTTATGATGTTATGAAATGTTCCCCAATGTTCGCCATGCCCTCATTTGCTGTCATCTCTCCACTGTCACTAGAAGGAATGAAATGTTCAAAAAACTGTCTGTCCACAAACGCTGGCAGTTGTAGTCTACAGGCTCAATTATTCTCTAATAAAGAGCTGGAAACCAAGAGGTACTTCAACCAAATACCCATAAAACAAATTTTGTACAGTGTAATATAAGACTCTTGTACCCACTCATATGCTCAGTGTGTCCTAAATGTGTATTTTCAGTGTGTTTGATAAGTGAAACTTTTCTTTGAATGGCTCTTGATCAGCCCTATAATCACGGGTCACATTTTTTGAACCTTGTAGTAAAAGGACACCTCACGACCACAATATGTGAGAGGTACCTGACTGCAGCATCAGAGCTCTGGAGGTGCAAGTCAGCACAGAATGACAGGTCAGGAAACAGTGTTGACGCAGCTGTCAGTATGAGCAGAACCAAGTTTTGACTGGGTTGTTAGACTAACACACAGTGACAGTGAGCTTACTGCACCACCAGTGATGGTGGTTGGAAAACATCCATAGCACAGCTACAAGGAAGTATGTGTTTACAGGCCAATTTACAGTAATATCCCAGTATTGTAATCATTTTGGTGGAAAACTATGATGGCAACTCAACTTTATAGTTTCCCTTGTCTCCCACCTGTTACAGCATCATCCCTGTTGTTCCTCAAAGAGAGCCATGACTCAAATGAGTTCTTGCTCACTTACATGGGCACATCAGGCATTATTCAACACCTACACATGCTTAGAGTGCACAGACAAAGTGGGAGCCCCTCTGTAGTCTCATCTCTTCCTTTCTCTCTTTGCCTTTTTTCCTCTTTTCTTTTCTTTTTTCTTTTTTTCCCTCTCCTCTCCTCTCCTCTCCTCTCCTCTCCTCTCCTCTCCTCTCTCTTATACACA
>CM076664.1:19194575-19592193 GCA_038496675.1 Rachycentron canadum
TATATATATATATATATATATATATATATACACATACAATATATCTATAGATATATATATACACAATATAGCATTTGAACGCATCGGGTAATTTTATACAAGGCTAATGTCTAATGTCTTCCTCTCTTTGGTGACCAGTTATGAACAGCATACGATAGAAAGTGAGTCAGACCACTTTGCATAATTGCTCCACTAGACACCACATCCGCCAGGCCATATCTGGGAACACATTGGATATATAATTCTTTTTGTGGCTGATGTAACAGTACGTCTTATCAGGGGTGATTACAAAAGTCTGCATGGGAGGTGGACACTTTTGCATCTTAACCCCCCCCCATCCCACCCATCCAACCTGCATTACAGAACGACCCCACCATTCTTATTTCAGTGTGAGAGATTATGTATGACTGACTATATCTGTGATTTATGGGATTAGGAAGGGGCTAGCAATAGAGAGATATGGTAAAAGACCCAACATACACAGAGTCAGTTGCAACTAAAGACAGAGAAGCTGCAGCTAAGATGCAGTCAACCTGATGATTATTATAATGGATTTATTGGTCTCATCCAAAACTGGGACAGAGGTGATGTCTTCTCCAAAATCAAAGGTTAAACTTGATCAATGAGAATGATGAGAAATGGACAGTTGAATCAATAAATTATATAAAATATTTGTGAATGATATTTCAAAATGTTTGTCATTGTATTTAGGTGAAATCAATATGAATAATATAATATAATAATATGAATAGTAGGAAAAAACAAATAGCCACATTTCTCTCTTCCTCTCATCATGTTTTTCACCTCATTTAAAATCTACTTAAAATCTAATGTAGATGTTGTGTTGCACTGTGTTGTGTTGTTTTCAGGGTCCTGTATCCTCACCCTCTGACTCATGTTATAAGAGCACTTAATATTGTATACAAGCTGCCTCCCCCCACCAAAAAAACAAAAAAAACAAAACAAAACCAAACACACACAGACACACACAGACACACCACTGTGTCTCTGGTGATTCTCTCCACTTCTCTCCATCCCCCAAAATGCCACAGGAGACATGTTCCTATGGAAACTGGCCTCGATGAAAGTCCCTGGTTTTACCTGGTGACCAATAACTGGTTTGTATTGTGTGTGTGTTTTTGTGTCATCTCTGCTGTCACACATCAGTACCTGCGCTCTCCTCGGCTTCCTGTTCATTAAAGGCATCAGGATCAGTCTCAATAAAAACTTTTGCTCCAAAAAGGGAAACATCACTGACAATAGATCATTGGCTGCAGCTTCCTTTTTCACTGTAGATACAGCTCGGAGGTGGAAGAAGTTATTCCACAGCTGAGTTGTTGGTTAGAGGCCAAGGATGCCTGTGTGGAGACAGACACATAAAAGATAAAGCTATTACCCTTATGTACAGTATGGACACATACAGACACAGATATGCATGTTGAAGTGTAACTGGATAGAAACATTGTCTTCCAAACATACATGGATCCTCCTCTGTTCACTGCCATGATGTGATATGAATTGCATGTATTGTAAACAGAGGCTAAACAGAAACAGGAGCTTGTATTTATTATCTGCTTCGTCCTACAGGTTTTATGATGGAAAGATTGTGTGACCTTTATTTCTTGGTATTTCTGTTCAGACAGTTTCACGTGAAAAGAAAAAACCTCCTCAGGACTCAGGAAAAAAGTTAAGACTGGATTTGATGCAGGAAGTTGCAGTCAGACAGAAACCAAATGATATTTGAAAAAGGCTTTGAGTTGTAATACTGTGCCAGATGTGTTGCTTTGCCAAATTTTAGTTCAAATTTAGAACCTGGAGTAAACACAGCTGTCAGCAGTAACATAGTATACTGTTTACTATGTGTGTCTGTGTACTGAAGTGGTACTGAGGCTCGTGAATATCATTACTGCGTAATCTTTTGGGTTTAAGATAAATAGACTGGCTTAAGAGAACAGGTTGTTTGACTGTATAGTTAAAGCATCTAAATCATTTCCCCCCATTTACTGTTACCATTTTCTCTATAATCAAGGTATAATCATAATGCAGATGAAAAACTGCCACAGATGTGTACAGGATTTTATCTTAAGCAATCATTTACATTTCTGTTGAATTGCAGAGTAAGACTTAAGGTCCACAGTGGTGCTGTCCGAAAGATAATCCTGTCATTGCTGTATGTATTCTCAAGAGCAGGGTCAGGCAAGGTCACAGCTCCTTAAGATATTTCACAGAATCAAATCAGGATTATGTCCAAATCCACATCTTTATCTTAGTAAAACAACAAACAACAACCAGTAGAAACACAACCAACACATAATGATGTTTGAAAGTGATTAAACTGTGTCAAATTAGGTTTAAAACATAGTTGAAGAAGGTTTTGCATTTATCAAAGTGTCTCTCAGTAACTCTGGTTTCAAATAATCCCTGCTTTACAAGATTCAGTAGCTGTGGGACTATTAAGTCTTGATTTTGATGATCTTATAAAAACTGATATGTGCTGACTTTGTTTGTCTCATCAGTAGTCTACACAGCAGCTCAAAAACCACCTCCATCCTGGAGACCTGATCTTTGGGAGCAGGACAGAGTCTGGCCTCCCACTTTGACCCCATGCAGTGATCATTGGTGCGATGGGAACAAGTAGGTCCAACAGGTGAGGGATTTACAGGCACCTGGAGTCAGGATCCTGTCTGGGACAACACATCAATCTGCTCCTGAATTACAGAATTTATGTTTTAAATATGGTTCTTTAGTATAACTTGTAACATCTTGAATCTGAATTTTTGAAGCTAATTGAATCAAACATCAACAAATAAATGAGAAATAAATGTTTAAAAGTGCCTTGTCATGGCACAATCTTGCAATTCAGTTTTGAGCAAAGTTTCATCTTGAACTTTGAGATCATATATCATTATATCATTCTATTTCATCTGAATAATTACATTTTTTGATAAATTTAATCTGATTTACAATATCAAAGGGCATCAGAGCAGCCAGGGGAAAACCCAGTTTTCCAGAAACAATTTCATCCATTTGTTTTGTTGTCTGGTCAGGAAATCTCCGCATGAGCCAGTAGGAATAGGCTTGTTAATGTGGCAAGCTAGTTGTGGTGAGTCAGGCCCAGCTCAGAGATATTAACAGCGAGCCGATCCTTAGAAAGGCCAAGGCCATCCTACACTGTCCTGACAAGGTGTACACATAAAGCTCCTGTCTTCAGGCCTGCAGTGAAAATAAGACTAAATGCTGTAATGCTGTATTAAAGACCATTAATGACCATTTTCATTTCATACCATTGGTTCATTGAACTTCTTGTTGTGTCTTGTGAGTTCTGTTCTTATGTCATAGGTGTTGTATGTTTTTCCTTGGTCCAATGGTTTTGTGTGGTTATCCATACTGTCTTTGTTAGTGAGGTATTTAAAAACACATTTTGCTTCATGCCACGATAAAGACTGACCAGAGCGAGACAAGAACTCCTATAACAATACTGAATAACAGACTAATTTCTCTATAAAAGGAAATTCCTCCTTCAAATATCTTATCTCTGAATTAACAATTAAAAGATTAAAAGAGTTTACCTTTGTTAAGTTTACATTTGATAAGTAACATACACTATGTCCATCTGAAAATGGGTTGTCTGACTGACACTGACTCAAATATAATCCAATAATCTGTGATGACAGCAATCCTTCTCACATAGCTAAACTGAACTCACCTTCCCAGCTGCTAATCCTCCATGTAAAGGAGAGGGACAGGTTAGTTTGATTTATATGACCAGGAGTTTAATCAGGCTGATTAATTGTTTGTGAGTGGAGTTTTTAAAAAAGTGTTAAACCACTGTATTTACTCACTAGTGTCCCCTCAAACACTGGAGGTGCTTGTTTCTTACCTCATATTGCTCGCATCCCCGGTACCCCTAATGACTCAGGAATTATCCTCCTTCCGCTCTGTGACATAGTGCGTAGTGCGCTTTAAATGGACAACTGGAAAGTACACAAGGATCAGTAAGATTAATGCCTTCATAAGCTGCCTTCCTGTTCTTTTTTTCCTCTTACCCATACTGTCCAAACTACAGTTTGGGTGATATAGATTGTCCAACATCCAATTGTTGCACTTGTAATTTAACTCTTGTATTGTCTTCACTTTTGGGACCCTCTGGTATCCCTCGGGTCAAATTGACCTGAATACCATACAAGGGTTAAAGTGGGAGCATTTAGACCATCACTTAACTCCAAAACTTAACTACAAAAATACTGTTTTTCCAATAAATAGATGAAAACATGCTGGGAATTTCATGGCCATGCTGGATTATTTGCTAAAGTTATTGTGAGGGGAACCTCTGTCTAGTGGTGGAAACCATGACAGCTGTCTCGTGAAAGTCACAATAAGATGTATGCACATTACATGACCACATTCATTTCTAAACTCAGAAAGTAAAGTGCTTTTAAATCAACCCTAATTGCCCCCTCTGTCTTGTTGACAGGTACAGCATTGTGTCAGACATTTTACCAGAAGAGGAACGCCAGAAGATCTCCAGCTTAGGACTCCACAACGGCCACAGTAACCCCAACTTCCGACTCCACCCAGCCTGCAACATAGAGACAGAAGACAGTCGGAGGAGGTCGGGAGCCTCTGCTGCCGAGCCCAGCACGAGGGGACAAGGAGGGATGAACAACTACAACGGGAAGATTCTGACAAGAGGCTCCAACCAAGTACGGAGCCGCTTTGTAAAGAAAAATGGACAATGTAATGTTATATTCACCAACATGGAAGAAAAGAGGCAGCGCTACCTAGCTGACATCTTCACCACCTGTGTGGATATCCGCTGGCGGTACCTGCTGCTCATATTCTGTACCAGTTTCATGGTGTCCTGGCTTTTCTTTGGCATTATCTTTTACACTGTCTCCTTGGCACATGGGGACTTTGAGGAGCACCCTTCAGTGAAGGGCGAAGGGCTGGCAGTGGGTGGATTGCATGGACCCACCTCTGGACACACGACTGGAGGGCAGACACAAAGGATGCCCTGCATACTTCATGTGCAGGGATTTCTTGGGGCACTCCTGTTCTCCATGGAGACCCAGACCACTATTGGTTACGGCTGGCGCTGTGTTACCGAGGAGTGCCCTGTTGCTGTGATAACAGTGGTGATCCAGTCCATTGTAGGCTGTATCATTGACTCTTTCATGATTGGCACCATCATGGCAAAGATGGCACGGCCAAAGAAAAGGAACCAGACTCTCGTGTTTTCCAAAAATGCTGTTATCACCCTGCGTGATGGCAAGCTGTGCCTCATGTGGAGGGTGGGCAACCTGCGGAGGAGCCACATTGTGGAGGCTCATGTCCGTGCCCAGCTGATAAGGTCATATGTCACAGCTGAGGGTGAGTTTATCCCCTTGGAGCAGATGGACCTAAATGTGGGTTATGATGAGGGCACGGACAGACTGTTCCTAGTATCCCCTCTGGTTATAGTCCATGAGATAGATAAAGATAGCCCCTTGTATACTTTGAGCCGAGCTGATCTGGAGACAGATGACTTTGAGATTGTTGTGATCCTGGAGGGGATGGTGGAGGCCACAGCCATGACCACCCAGTTCCGTAGTTCATACCTTGCCAGAGAGATCTTCTGGGGTCACAGGTTTGAGCCTGTGATCTATGAAGACCGGGACCGCTATAAGGTAGACTATGCTCGCTTCCACAAGACCTATGAGGTCCCGTCAACACCTCACCTCAGCGCCAAAGAGCTTGACGAGGCTGCAAGCCGGGGCTCTTCTGTTGCTTCTCCTGCCTCTGCATGCAGAACCACACAAGACTTGATTCCTAGGTCGCTGAGCGCCTTCTGTTATGAGAATGAGGTAGCACTGAGCGGTGGGGAGGAAGAGGAGGACATCTTTGATTCCTCTCAGATCGTAGGGAAGGAGAAGGCAGAAGAGAGGAGGACTTCAGTTTCTGTAGACTTCCAAAACATGTTCCAGGACACTGCCACCATGACATCAGGCAGTCACAGCGTCATGTGCGTTCTGGACATGGACAATAACCAGATGGAATTTGACATCCTGCAGACTGCCATTCCTCTTGATCCTGTGACCTATAAGAGCGAGCAAGAGATCTAAAGAGCTCCTATGTCCCTCCTCTTTCACCCACAAAACTGGAACTGAAGATGGATTTCTTGGTGATGTGTTTTGGATCGCATGTACAGATACTTCAACCCCTTTGCCTTGCCAGTGTTGGTTTATATTCACATGTTTGTTTTTTGTCTCGTGAGGATGAAAAATTAAGAACTGTTTTCCTATACTTTGGTGCATGCAACTGCATTCCTTAGAGAGCCATAACAACCAATCAGACAGATTTTGCTGGAGGACAACAAATCAAAGCACTGACAGGCTTTTAGCTCTTTTATTGTGAATTCATAACCAAAGGAAAGCACAAGTCCAGAAACTTGAGTCATGTTTTAGACTGTATATGTACACTTTGCATAGTTAGAAATGTACTTTAAGTAAGAATTTATTTTTCTCTGTGAATGTAAACAAGAGATTCTATGAAAGCAATAGCACTTTTGATGTACATCTCCTCCCTTTTGAAGAGGACTGAGCTTAAGACTTAAATGGTTGATTTTTAAGATGCACTCTTTTATCAAAATGTGATGCTTGATAACCTCCAAGTCATTCATGGATTTTAGTCATCATCATGCCTGCAATAGTTTCATGCAAAGTCTGCTATTTGCTCTTTTGTGAGACTGTTTGTTTTTTTCAATCTTTCCCTGAAAAACATTAAAAACCCTCCCTTTCTCTAGGTGTTTTTAGTATGCATCAGTAAGAAACTATTGTTGATTTTGCTGTGCAGTACACCAACAAGACCATTCAAAGTGCAATCAAGTGTAGCAGAGGGAGGCTTTTTTACTCTGAATGTCATACAGGTTTCTTAAGACATATGGGGAAATTTTAAAATTATATTTTAAGTGAATATGTATGAATAAAACAAAACAGAATATTTAACTCTGTAATAATCCAAACCTTTAGATTATGGATACTAAAAATAGTCTAATATTATCATTAGTGTTATCAATATAAATGACTTCACTTCATCACTTGTTTCTTGTGGAGGCTGCAGCCAGTGATCATAGAAACAATACTGAGAAGTTGCTTTAATTTGTGTGTGTGTGTGCTGTTGCTCTTCGCCAAAGTTCGGAAAGTAAAACACAGAGCACCTCTGATTTATCATATGGAAACGTGGGTGCACGCAGCCTAAGTGTACTCATTGTCTTTGATAGTAAAGAGTTGTGAAGCCACTGTGAAGCACAACAGGAAACAAAGGGATAAAGGTCGAAGAGCAGAGTCTCTGGAAATGTGCAATAAGGCACTGGATTTTGGATAGAGGACATACAATCATGTTGTGTGAGGAAGTGTATGTTATGAGAACTGCTTTGAACTAAGATGTCATAATAGTTGTATTATAGATGACATTCATGATGATTCAAGTTAGAAAAACTTTAATTCAACAACTGATGTTGAATTAAACTTCATTTGATTGTTGAGTCAAATCTGGGATTTCAAGTGAAATGAAACCAATAACATTTTAACTACAATTTGTAGTGTGAGAACATACTCTACATACTATACATGTATTTACCCCTGTAACCTTTAGATGGCACCATGCAGCTGTCACCCCTGCATACCTTCTGCACCTGATGAAACTACAACAACTTGAACAACTTTTATTTCATTGTTCTTTTCTCTCATTTGTGATTTGTGAGTTTTATTTTTTTTTGCTGATTATATTGCTTGAGCAAGTGTGTACATTTGTGATTAATGTGGTGGTGTGAGAGTGGCTGATGAATGTGTGCATCTCGGCAACAAGCATTCAGTAGTTTTAATAAGTTTACCTAGATTTCTACATTTCAATTGTCTAAATTTTTATTGCAAAACCTGCTAAATATCAGGGAACATATGAAGCATATGTAAACAGTTTTTTGACAATCATACACTGCCAGTCAAAAGAAAAATGTGTTTCTCTGAAGCAATATATTCATACATTTATTATAAAAAGCTGAAAAAAGTTTCATAAGTGACTTGTGAATATTCTTTATATCTATCAGTCTCTGAAATGGACAACTGTACTTTCTTATATGAATGTGCATTTTAGTGTAAATTTGTTTAAATTTAATGTCTTGATGTATTTTTAACTGTGCAGCAGGTTCTAGATGTTTAACTGTTCAGAAATACTCTGGATCTCCTGGCAATGTCTTGTAACTGTTCAGAGTATTTTATCCTAAAAAAACAAATAGTTTATGTGTAAATTCCTAATTTCTTTGATTAAATTTCTCTACAAAATTCAGCTGAGTAGGTTTAACACTCTGCAAGTGTGGTTTGAACAGTGACGTCGGCATCTGTCATCAGATCTGTTGCTGAATCCTGATTGGTGCACAGACAGATGCGACATCACTGTCTTACTGATACATTACCTGAAACTCTAACTCTTACTTTTGTTATCTCACTTTAGGTTATTCATGAAGAACTTAACATGAACTGACTTAAGACTAAAATGTATCTAATGTCCAAGTCATTTTGACTGGCAGTGTATAGCAGCTCTTCTTTAAAGCTGGTTTTGAATTATACAGTATAATACTTCAACTTGACCACAGAACAGGAGTCAGGAGTACAAGGAAAAGATAAATGGAAATGCTATTTTGTGTAACTAACATAGTATTTTGTTTCTTTTGCTGCAAAGTCTTCCTGCTTTGTATAAATTGAATGATTTTCTAACCCCTGCTTGGAGATAATGCACTACACAAGCTGTTGTCCTTACTGAAATGAGCTGAAAAGAAAAAAGAAAAAATCTAAAGTACAAAGCACTTTATTCCTCCTTGTATACCTTTTGATGTTGCAAATAAATATTTCTATAATTTGGTTGCTTCTTCTTTTTGATAGTTCATGCAGCAGTGTCTTTTCTAATGCAACTGTGAGTGCTGAAGCTCCCGTATACAACTTGTGTGCGTACTTATCCACAGCCACTAGATGCCTCTGCAGCTATTTCTACCATGAGTTCACACCAGCAGTGCACTGTAAGAGCAACAGAGAACCTGGATCAGAAACTTTGAAATTTGATATAAATTAATTAACATAAATTAATGAAAGTTCTGGTTAAAAAAAAAAAAAAAGGCATTAATATCACAGAAAAAGGGGCTAACATGTCACAATTATTTAGACACAAATCATTATGTCAGAGAGCAGTAACTCTTCAAAATGTGGGCTGTACATGAGCAATGACTCACGGTCAAGTGTCTATTCTGGTTTGTCACTGTGATGGACTGTGCAAAACAGAAACATGAGACAAATATCTGTAGAAACTATAAATGGATGGGCTTGAGAGGTTTGTGAAGTTGTATGTTATACTGGTCTAATCATACATCTTTTCACCAAAACTGTACTGTTTTGCAATACCATTGTGTCCCCACAGGTTGGAAACCACTGAATGAGAGGATTGTGATAACACCACACCTCTGAGAAGACCTTTGAATACTCTCTGCATCTTTTGCTGTTTTCCTCTACTGTAGCATTTCTAATCAAAAACCAAAGGTTTCACATTTTACATTTGATATCTGTAAGAATATATATTTATTGTATCTTATCTTTGCATCTGCGGCACTCTAGTAACAACAGGTCAAACAGCAGTTAGAGGCTTGGTTGACTATTGTACTATAATGATCAAATAGAAGATATAGCAGATTTCAGGTAATCAAGTCCAGAGAGGTTGGATGGACGGTGGCTCTGGGTGTGGACTGAGTTTTAAGCTATGGCTGAGACTGGTGACATTGTTGTGACATAATTTTAAGTCTCTGTTTCTAAATACAGGCTGTTTGTGTTTGTCTGTGGACTGAGCACTTTGGTTCTTTTACAGTATTAATATAGAACCTAGACCTAATTTATAACCAAAAGAGACATGGAAATATCACTTTATACAATATGGGACCTTTAAGAGTTTAATTAGCCGTTAATTAGAGGCCGTGTACAAAGACGTTTTAATTTATTGATGTTGATTAATGCTCAAACAACGTAGCCATGAGAATGATCATTTTCCTGCTCTAACAGGTGCAGCAAAGGTAAAAATAGAATGAGAAATAATCAGTCAGGTGTTCTCTGCTGAAATTATTCACTGGTGTGGGGTTTAACATGGATGTGTGAGGGATTGAAACAGCAGATGCCAGCCAATCATATGTAGACACACATCAAAGTCTACACTGCTCAAACTTATGAAAAAGATGACATGAATAAACACATCAAGCTTGTTTGTTTTTTGTATATATGTTTTTGCATAAGATATTATGTACCATGGCTACCTTCACACTACAGCTTAAACTGCACAAATTTAGTTTCTCCTGCCAATGAGACATAAATAAATAATACATTTTACTGCTTTTTAACTTGTTATTGGATTCTTGATATCATGAAATATTTCAACCCACAAAGAGTCCATGCCAGGAATATAAAACACATCTTCCTTTGGAGTCTGGTATTGGGGAACTTCAAACCCTCCAGATCGAAGGACTTAAGGATGAACAGCTCACAAAGGCCTGCAAAGTGAATGTAGAGAAGTATTCATAATATAGGGGTTAGTGCCCCCTGCTGGCCAATCATCAGGGAATTGTTTATGAGTAACCTTTACACATAATGAACAGTGCCTACAATCTGTTAACATGACAGAAGTACACTACAGCATGTGGATTTGGTCTGGGTTGACCAAATAAATTGCATTTCCCCAACCAAGGTTGAGGTAAGAGTGTTATGTTTGCTATCTGTCTCTGACCATGTTGAATTGGTATCCCAGTCATGCTGCTTTTCACTATATAACAAACTAAAAAACAGGCCTTATCTGATTCAGTACACAATCCAAGTCTTGGTTCAGGTTTTCTCTTGTCTCAACTACTGTACTGCACCTCTGGTGGGGTTCCCTTCACACACAGTGAAACCCTCACAGAGGGTCCAGAACACGGCCCCCCATGGCCGACCAAATCAAATACAAGTCACCAATACTTGCCTCTAGAGTGACTTTTGGCTCTGCACCAATTGAACTCAGTCATACAAACTGATGCTCCGTCTTGCACGCTGCATTCCTCAGAGGAATGACGTCTGGCATTGTCATCACTGCACACACACAATGTGATCACAGCACAGACTATTCTAATCTGTGGTTCCCTGAGGGTGTTACAAAGCACCAAATGCTATAAGAGCAGGCCAGTCTGTCTCTGTCTTCAAGAATCATTTGAATACTCTTCTGAGAGCCCTGAGACGCCTACTATGCACTTCCAGTTCTTTTCCTGATCTCCTTATAATTATTGAATAGAGGAATAGTAGCACTAGGTTCTTACACCAAGGCCTCCAACTCCAATGATACTACTGCTGTAGTGTTGTCCCTTGTCGCTTTGGATGAAAGCATCTGCCCAATGAGTAAATGTAATGTAAATTATTTCCTCTGAACACTACACAGGTCAGGAGGAAATAATTACATTGCAAATCTATGTTTCTCTTGGAAATAGAGTCCTTAAAATACTATGACTGCTGACAATACAGGTGGAGTTTATGTGGGGTTCAGGGTGGACAAACCAACTGAGCTGATCAAAATTTAGAAAGAGAAATTTTTTTCATACACAACATCCTGGTGCACTTGCAACACCCGCAGAGAAAAACTGGTCAGTCCCAAAGATAAAGCACTGAGGCACAAGCTGAGCAATGTGGTGTATGCTATACAATGCAGTAAGGAGTGCTCTGAGCTGTACATAGGAGAGACCAAACAACCACTCCACAAGCATATGGCACAACATAGGAGAGCCAGCTCCTCAGGACCAGACTCAGCTGTCCATGTGCACCTGAAGGAGAAGGGACACTCTTTTCAGGGCACAAATGTTCACATTTTGGACAGAGAAGACAGATGGTTTGAGAGGCATGAAGGAGGCATCTATGTCAAACTAGAAAGACCTTCCTTGAAATGAGGAGGTGTCCTGAGACACCAACTGTCAGCCACCTACAATGCAGCCTTGAGATCCCTCCTCAGGCTCTTTAACCCCCACTAACACCTTGACCCATGTGACCCTAACGACTCACATGATGGCAGGGTTGGGCAACGACCCTCAGTACCACCTTTAAGGTGACCATGCCACTAGAGGTCAGATACTTGAGACTCCCCATCAGGTTTTAGACCTGAAGAAGCCTTATGGATGAGAGGTGAAATGTCTTCAGAACTTTAAAGAACCAAATGCCTTCGACTCAGCACTTAAGATCATCAGAGGTTGATTTACCATTATCTTTGACATGGACGTCATAGCAGGATTGCACTTGAACAGAAACTGGAAGTATCTCCAACTGACACTCACTCCTGTAGTATAATTAAATAAGTTTCCTCCATCTCTCCTGTGATTTTCTGTCTAGATTTTAATCAAGTTAAAATCACTCTGTGTCACTAATAAGAGACTTCCCCTTTCAGCCCTCATGATTGTCCTGTGTTGATCTTCCTTTCATTATATATCCTCCATCACTGTTGGTCTGGCGTTGTTCCCATGCACCGGAGCCCTGACAGTAAAAACAGCTCACATGATGGACCTCTGAACCTCGGGAGAGGCATTTCTGTCTGCAGAAGAGAAGATGAAAAGAGGAAAATCAGGAGGAAGGGGAAAGCTACTCAGTGTCCTAACTGCAGGCCCCAAGGCTATCAGCTTTTCATTAGCGAGTCAGTGAGTGAGTGAATGAGTGCGATCGGTGGGGTGGTAAAATAGTGCCGTGTCGTGCTGGGGCACATGAGCCATTAGTGTGATTTGGGGGCTCCTACTGACTCCTATTGTGTATTGTCTCCGAAGTGAACAACCAAGGCTCAACAGTGAGCCTTTGTGTGGGACATTTAACTGCCTGTTAGCATGCTAATTATGGGATGTGTGTGTGTCTGTGTGTGCCAGTGTGCGTCCATCATCTTCTGGTCTTTTTCCATCCCTCCATCTCTCTCCTGGGATTTACACTCCTCCAATACTTCTTCTCTTCTATCTTTGCCCAAGGCACTAATGCCCCACTGATCTCTGTGTTACTGTTGCGACCCCTTTTCAAGCTCCTTCCTGTTGCTTTGATCCTTGTCGCTTCTGTCTTTATTCCTAAATCTGTGTGCTCCCAGCATGCTCCTTGGTATCTCTTTTTAATTAATCAGCTCCTTTTGATGCTATGATGCTTGGATCAGTTTCGCTTTTGTGACTCCATCGTTTACACATTAAGTCTTTCTCGCAGTCAGTGCATTATCCTCACATTTATCTGTTCAAAACCTAATTTCAGACACGCTCTTCTTTCATCAGTGACAACTCCTCCAGCCATCTTGAGTCTGTGTTTCATTTTCACCTATTGCCCTGTTGCTGAAGTATTAGGTGTGAAATTACAGATTCCCAGAATACATTTGGCCATCGTGGAGAAGAATGAGGCCAGCCACCATGCTTTTCAAGAGGTGAATACAATAACATAAAAACCTGTCAACTAAGGTTGAATCCAACCAAAAAAAAATTTTTTTGGTTACTTTGTCTACAGCTCTGTTGGATTGGATTATCTCTGTGACACAGGCAGCTTTGTGACCTTTATTTTGCTTCTTTATTATGAAATTATTGCATATTTTTTCAAAGAATTAAAGGCAACTCTTTAACAAGTTCCACTCTTGTGTGAGCTCCCCATTTCCTCCTTTTAAATATGAATGGGAGACAAAATCACTCCATTGGTTAATATGCAAGCCGTGCATTTTCAAGAAATCATTTTCATCTCAGACCTCTTCTCCAGTGATTGTTCAGTGTTGATGGATCTCCATCAGACGAATTGAAAGTCATGCTTTTAGTGTTATTTTAGGGCAGTATGTATGACATGCTCTAATGTAAGTTGATGCTGGTTAAATGATATTATCACAACTGATAATGAGGGAATACCATTGAACAGTTAAAAATCGTTTCTCGCTGACCATGACAATAGCTGGCTTTGTTTGTTGCGCCTGACAACTTGAACCCTTATACTGATGTTATTTCTTATCTGGATGCCAAAGACTAAATGTGAGTAATAGGGTTACAGATGCTATGAAATGTTCCATCACTCAAAGTGAAATAATTGACAACCAATGTAGCAGAGTACTCTGGACTGTAAATGTCTGCCTTTACCTACATGTTCTACAGCAGCATGATAATATATATTTATTTGCTACACATCACTTGTCTGGTGATATTTTTCTGTTTTAATGGCCACTCAGCTTTATGTTCTGCGTAAATTATGCACTGACAGAGGGTCAGTGAAAACTGAAAACAGCAGTGGGTTTCCTTGTTCAGTGCCTCTTTGTGATGGAACTGACATTTTTGTTATAACTGTTATATATCAATTACCCTAATATCCTTTACAGTCTTGGGGACAGTGGCACTTTTATTTTATTGTTCTTTAATGCCAGAGATAGATTTCCATACAATTCAATGGGCAATAAAGTTTTTGAATCTTTGACTCTTGACTCTTAATTTGTTGTTTATAGTACATGTCATCCTTGTGTACATGATTGACTAGTGTCTCCTAGTGTACACCTATAGGTGGTACATGCACCTGCATGTGCACAGACTGTGTAACTGTGTGTGTGTGTATATATGTGTGTTTGCCTGTGAACAGTTGAGTATGAGCACGTTTCCAGATTTTCTGCAAGTAGTTGCCATTTCTGTCTCTATGTTTCATTTAAGTACATGTTTGTGTGCATGCATTTATACAAATATGTATTTCTCTCTCTCTCTGTGTGTGTGTGTGTCTATGAGTGTGTGCATGTTTGTGTGTATGCGAGCAGCTGTGGGCCCTGTGTTTGAACCCTAACTCACATGGGTAGAGTGAGGGAGGGCCGCAGGGCGAGAAGGCGATGAGAGAGGGGACTGATGCCCGACAAACTCTCCATCTCCCTCTCCCCTTTCATCTCCCTCTCCCAGCATCAAACAACAAACTCTTTCATTCAGGCATCTTTGCGGCCAGCCACCCCCAGACCCTCCAGGCCCCCACCCGTTCACGCTCTTTAATTCAATGTTCCGAGGAAAACTCATGATTGGAAAGTGACTTTTTTTTATCCTCCTTTTCCATATCTCCTACTAAGAAGCATCACCCCTCTTCCTGTACTCCCCAAGTCTGTCTCATCTCAAAACAGCTTCTGTTCAGCTTCTGTCCTGTTACACAAAGGAGGTAAAGCCCAGGTCAATCCACAAGGCAGAGACGGTGAATGCACATTCAATGAGTAGTCAGCTATTGATGCAATAAAGGACATTACATTATAGATATTAATATGATGTTGCACAATGTGCTTCTCACTCAACGTTAGTCTCTTTGAAAGATTCAAACTGATGGAAGAAGTGATTAGGTCAATCATAAATTGAGGGCTGGCTAATCGAAGTCTGTCCACTGAGCGACAAGGATGTGAATAACTCACAAAGGGATAATAAACATTTTCTCACTCGGTACCTTCAATGTAAAATTGAACTCTAAAGCGAATTAATTCCTCTCTATGTGTCAACAAGTAGGATGCTCACAAAACATATGCAACTAATATAGTTTCTACTTGTGTGATTAATTTCTTATCATGGAGGTTTAAAACAATATTATATACAAGTTATGTCATTTAAAATGAAGCAGAAATATTTAAGATTTTGCAGCAATCAAATAAAAGCAAATTGGGGTAATTGACCAATTTATCTCTTTTGTGAAGCCTACGTTCAGAGGACGTTCAGGTAGATCTGAGCTACTTGAAGCTTGTTCAAGTAACTTGCAAATCGTGGCTGGCTTAATGGTTTCTCAGGGGGGCAACGTAAAACACTTTGCAGAAACTGGATCAATTATGCCAAGAGCATGATCAGGCAGACCAAAGGTAACCAAACCATGAGAAGATCAATATATCACACTTAGTTCCCAGAGAGATTAAACAGAAACTTCATCACATATATATATATATATATATATATATATATTGCTCAACAAAGAATGCAAAACTACAACCAGCAAAAGTATTGACAAATGGAGGCTGTCCTGGGGTGGTCTCAGAGGACAAGTAGCAGTTTTTGAACCACTTCTCAGGAGGGTAAACAAGGTATAATGCTTTGGGTGGGTTAAGAAATACCAGAATTTCACCATGGATGATTGGGAAAAGGTCCTTTTCACTGATGAATCTAAATTTGAGATTTATGTCAGTAACAGGAGGGTTATTTAGGGACACCAACATGATAGGGGAGAAAATTATACTACAATGAAACATGGTGGTGGAAGTATTCAAGTCTGGGAGTGTTTTCACTATTCTGGAGTTGGACACCTGCTCTGAATGTACTGTGCCCTGACCAAATAGAAATAACACCAAGACGGCCATGGATTTACCTCCACAGTCACCTGACCTCAACCCCATTGAACACGTAAGGGGTACTTGAAGACGGGAAGCTGTTATGAAGATTGTCTTATCATTCTGGGATGACATGCATCATCAATCACGTGGGTTTCTAAAAAGGATGACATGTCAAAGACGAAGATGTTCTGAAATTCATATTTTAAAGATTCAAGTTTTTCCTCAAAAAGTTAATCATTTGTGATGAAAAGTGCAAATGCAAAATAGGAGCATCTTGACTAGTGGTTTCAGAGAAACATAACAGAAAGTACAATGCATGTAAAATAAGTACCCTGTACCTATTAAAGCAACTTCATTGCAAAGTATAGAGTCTATAGAGCTCCTCTGTGTTTTTTTTTTCCCCCATGCTACCCATAATCCCTGTGAAAGCTATAATGTTCAGTTTTTGTTGAAGCTGAGTTGAGTTAAAGTTGTTGAAGTACCAGCAATTACCTTGAGTCTTATTGAGAATGATGTGACAAGCTTTGCACATCTGGATTTGGTGATTTTTTTCTGCTCTGCAGATCTTAAGCTTTGTCAGGTTGGATGGGGATCACTGATGAACCATTTCAGAGCTCCTGCATTGTCTTGGCTGTATGCTTGGGATCATTATCCTGTAGGAAGCTGAAGCTGTGGCCCAGTCTGAGGTCCCGAGTGCTCTGGAAGTTCAGGTTCAGATTTTCCATAATTCAGACCAGTCTCCTTGTCCCTGCTGCTGAAAAACACAACCACAGCATGAAACTACCACCATACATACAGAGACACCTTATTACCCTTGCCCCTCTCCCCTTAGTTTCTCATTTTTGATGGGCAGCAAGAAGAGTCCTGATAGTCTTCTTCTTAAGAATCATGGAGGTCTTGGTGCTGGAACCTTCAATAGAGTAGAAAAAAAATGTAGTAGTTGCTGTGATGTGCATTCTCAGCTCTGAGACCTTATATAGACAGGTATGTACAATCAATTTGATTTAGCTCAGGCAGTAAAAATGAATTTAAACTCCTTTAGCACAAGGCTGCAACATAAAACACTTAAGAAATGAAGAGGTGACAACACTGAGTGCATTTGAATGTATATTAAATTACTGACAGTATATAACATTGTAATTGGCTGACCAACATCCTGGGAATAAATCATGTCTTATAAGATTATAATTTGTTTTGTGTCTAAAATCTTCTAAAATCTATCAAATAGGCATTGGCCAAAGAAGGAGATAGAAGGATAAATGCTATATGGTTATATTGGATTATTACTATTTGTGAATAAATATACGATGATGCATCTTATTTTTAAGATGAGTGTATTTTTGTAGGGAAGAGCAGTTGGATGTCAGGCAAAATCAGATGCGTCTTAGGAAAAAAACAGTCTGAAATCGAACATTTTTAGAGAAGCACATCATTTCTGTGTGATGATGTCCCAAACAGCAACCAGCCAGACATGCTGCAGAAGCATCCTAACAAAGGACGCCCTTGTTGTTGGCTGAATTCTTGAACACCATTTTCTGCATTTTCCTGAAAATGACTCAATCTCCTCGTCCCTCGCCTCTCATTCCGCCCAATTATCATTTTTCAGGCATGTCCCCTTTGTCCCCCCTTGGTTGTTTGGGAGTTTCCAAATCTTGCCATAAAATCTGTTTACATTTGTGGGGATGTGTGAGGGGTTTAATGACAAAAGACACAGACATATACACACATACACACTTGAAAAGCCTGGTAGAAGAAGAGAATGGTGAATAATGTGAGTGATTTTGCTGTGAGAGGGAGACAGGGGACAGTTGCGAGGGACACAAGGCACCATTGAGGATTCTCTTTCTCTGATTCCTTCAGCATCGTGCCTGTTTTTTTCTTTTGCCTCTTGTTGCTGTCACAGCTGCAGCAGCGCTGAAAACTGCCACATCTTTAAGGGCTGGTCTTGGCTGATAGTAAAGGATGTGTCACTTCCCACTGTTGGCTCACTGCATCCACTCTTGTGTAGGCCATGTATATGCGTAAAAAAAATCATCAACATAAACCTGAAATGATGGCACCAAAGGCTAAAAGTCATGTGTAGCTGGAGTATCTCATCTCAATTTAATGCAACTACTTAATCACAAGGGATGATACACTGCAAATGTGATGAAAGTCACAAGTTGCATCAAAGTGTTTCAAGCATAACGGCAGAGTAAGATATGAGTTTACAGCCATGCTAGCAAGCGCTCTGTAAGACGTACATAGACACAGCGATGCTTTGAGTTCAGTGCTAACGTCTGTATGATAATATGTTCACAATGAGGTTTATCATGTTCACCATCTTAGTTTAGCATGTTAACATGCTAACATTCCCTAATATTCACATAACACAAGCACACAGTAAAACTGCTGTTGCTGAGAGTTTCGTTAATTTTTGCAGATAATAAATCAGCTGATGTTTGTGCCAAACCAAAATCAGCAGGATTCATCCTCTGTGAACCATGATTGAATAGTTGATATCTATACAGTATGAAACAGTTTTCAAGGTATTTCTCTAAAAGCCAGAAATGCTGACCTGTTGTTGGTGGTTGAGGAAAAGTCATAGTACCACAAAGTCACTAGGACTCATCCTCTGGGGAATGTCTCTGAATTAATTAAATGCCTGAATTTAATACATTTTTTAGTTATTCAGATATTTCTGGACTACAGTGGTGGAACAACTATCTGATGAACAGACTAACAGTGACATCTTGTTTTACAAAAATCAAGAGGAGGGCTAAAAACTATAGGTGATCATTTGTCCCAAGAAACAGCCTCACAACCCAGCTCTTATGCTCTAAATTTACCTTTCCACAAACTGATGTAGCACAATCATCAAACTCCAACAGAGCATGGTAACTGTAAATGCAGTGTGATAAAGAATACGTGAGCACATGGATAGCACCAATAGCTCCTGATACTGAAAACAGGAAACACGAGGCAAATTCCCTAAAAACAAGTAGAAGGATGATTACAGAATACCAGCAGAGATCAGCCACAGGTAACTGAACTCTTTCTCATTCGTTCCACTTGGGACCCTTACCCCAATACCCCTGTCCCCTCCAGCATCACCACCTCAACCCCCATATATCAATTTCCTTTAGATGTTCCCCCTCACACAATTGGAGTAACTAGATTCTTTCCTTTGGCTGACCAGTGAAGATATGAAGCAGAGCACACAATGGGCTATTCACTAAGGCAGCCACACGCACACACACACACACACACACACACACACACACACACACACACACACGTCTCACCCCCATTCATCCATCTGACCAGTGGCAGCACTGTCCATTTCTGAAAGCCCACACATTTATGTACTCCTGCAACATACAAGCTTGGACATGCAAGAACACACATGGAAATGCATGTAAATCTGTAATTTGTACACACACATGCACACACACACCTCTCTACCTAGCTGCAATGAAGGCCTGTCCAGGTTCTTGCTAACCTCTTACACACACACACATATGACAGGACTAATACAAAGCAACAGGAACTTTGGTGTCATAAAAACAAAGACAGGATTCACAGATATTCATGGGGAGGACCAATTGAACACAGTGACACAGGTGCATTAATTTATAAAGGAGATGAGTGAATAGCAAAAAGATCAAGGAGGGCTGAATTAATTTGAAATAAAACTCATCTGTACTATGGGATAAAATACAGATGCTTAAAAACAACAAGGAGCCTGGGATGAAGCCCCTTTAATTTTAATGAGTTAAACTCTGATCCCTGACCACCTCCACTTATGTCACTCTGTGGCTGATCCTGACCTTTGACCTCCCAGTGGATGTCAAGCTTGAATGATGCTTTTATTGTAAAATATAAGTCAGAGTTGATTACATTCATAATAACTTAATAACAGCAATAACAGTAGCCCGTCGGATCCTTCTGCAAGCTTGACTGAATCACTTCAGTGACCAAATACCGACACACCTGCTTGGTCCTGCACAGGTGCAGGGAGACAAAGAGCGAATGAGAGAAAATGTGGAGGATGTCACTAAGGAGCAGACAGCGTGTCTGTGAGTAACAGGGGATATAAACCTCTTTCAAACAACATTAACGTGACTCGGGACGTGTGCTAACATACACATTCAGATATGTTGAGATTTTTGCAGACTTTTGACAGAACCACACTGCTGTCACTGTTAGGCCATTTTAACAGAGTCAGAGTATTTGAGTGAATGTCTGAACCAGAAAACAGGCAAAAGGCTGATATCTTGCCACCTTTACTGAAGAATGCTGCCCCCCGCTCCATGACACAACATAAACACCTACAACATATCCCACATAAATATTCTGCCCTTTGACAGATAAAATATAAAACTACCTACTGTCCAAAGGTTATTTTTTTTATTTTGTTATTTTATCTTTGTGTTGTAAAATTATTTATAAATACTCTCAATGTTAATAAATCACAGCACATTACTGGAAATATATTCTTCTATTCTGTTCTCTGGGATTATTTCCTCCTAATCCAACATGATGAAAATAATTAGAAATGTTTATGTTTGTTTTGAGTATTGGTCACTACTATTTTATAGAGGTGAGTTTAGAGAGATGATGTTACAGTTTTAACTTTAAGTTTTTCTTTTTAGTTGGTTTGTTTTTCCTCTAAAACACTGTGTTATTGGATGTGATCAGGTTTGGGTCCATGAGGCACATAAACTACATATAACATTTACTGCATAAAGACGGTGGAGCAGTGGTGGGGATGATGGTGTTCACAGCTCTGACGTGACTCTGGCCTAATGGTTACAGGACTGCAGGACCCATGTTGGTCTTCTGCAGACCCATAAACTGTTGACCTTTAACTGCTGTTTGTGTTTCACATGAGCAGACAAACTGGCATCATCAGTTTTATTTTTATGCATGTTTATATCTGAGTTTGTCCAACTAACATTATTTATCTTTTCTCTGTTTCTATGTTGAAAATCTTTGTCAAAGTGTAATAATTATCAGATAATTACTTCAGTGCAGCAAAGGATTTAATTTGAAACTAAAACCGTTTGAAGTTACATGGGTCAAATATGTTCAATGACACCAAATCACTCTAAGACACTAAGACACTAAGAATCACAAGAAATCCATTATTGTTCTGAATTTTCCATATTTCCCATTAACATTATGGTTTAACATCAGTGTCATGGCAGAGTAACATTAATCTGCTATTTCATCAACAAAGTGAATCATTGCCAGGAGACTGAAAGGTTGCACAGTAAATTATTTACCACTCAAAAGAAATTACAAAAGTTTTGTATCATTTCATTTAGATCAATTTCTTTTGATTTGATATTTTAGTATTTTGAGGCAATTTGAAGCAATTTTTTTTCATCGACAAAAAAATATACTTAATAAAATCTAGTATACTTAGTAATAGTAATATATGTTTATTTATCTTCATTTATTATTGGAGACCAAGAAAAGATATTGTACATTTTATGTAGTGCATGCTCTACTTTTATCCAGCTACAAGAGAGGGCTTTGACATGGAAAAATGTGATTTTACACGTAATACATAGGCCTAATAAAAAAAAAATAGAAAGCTGAATGTAAGGATCTGAAATAAAAAGGCTCAATAATCCGTTTGTTTTCCCAAACGTTTCATCTATCTCTCCTCGATGAATTTAATGTCTATCAGTCTGAACCAGCTCTGTGCAGACTGAACCAACCAGGGAGGGAAAGATCTTCACACAAAGGGATGTTTGAAGAAAAATAATTGAACGAGTAAATTTGATCTCACGAATAGTTTTAACAAAACAGAAAAAATTGAATAGAAAATTGACTTTTGCAGCATTTTGTCACAGTGGCAGGCAGCTAAATTGTGGCTAAGACATAAAATCCGACCCAGCTCCTGCTTTGGTTCATCACGCAGCGCGTCTCCTGGATCCAGACTCATCTAAGCGCCATAAATTGATGTGGTAATATAACTTTGTTAGGCCTGTTCATTTCCTTTCATTTCTCCCCATCCTGATTATTTGTGCACAAACACACACACACACGCCTAAACAAACACTCACGTCAAACCGAGGCCGGGCCGCAAATCCTCGGCTGCACAGCGGGAGAAAAATCCCCGGAGTGTCTCTCTGACGGTCCCCGGTTTGGAGCTCCAGGAGCCGGGTAGCAGCTCCTCAGCTCCCGGGCCGAGTCTCCACGCTCCTGGAGCATTTTTCTCTATATGTCAGTTAGTTGAGACGCGGATAAAGAGTGGCGGTAGAAGAGAAGACACAAGCCTTTTCCTTCCTTTCTTTTCTTTTTTATATGCACAAAACTGCTTTTTGTTCCCCACTTTTTTTCATTTAAGGGGGAAGGGGGTGCTCGTTTTGATCACATGATTACAATTCACCTGAGATAAAACAAAGGGCGCAAAGAAAGGAGGGGAGAGGAGGAATGAAAGAGGCAGAGAATCAGACAGAGAGATGCTCTCATGGTTAGGATTCCCTTATCACAGTCAACATTCATGGATACTGAAAAAAGTGGTGATTTTTGGATTGGGGGCCAGTGGGTCGCATGGCGGGGATACAAGGGGTCATTGTTGTGAAGAACAGCGCTTGTGTTTGTATCCGTGCGTCCCATAATGTCCCCTCTCGTCCTTCCTTTCTGCATTTACTACCAGAGCTGTTTGGTTTCACCGCTCAGTTAGAGGCTGTGATGTAATTATCAAACTCACACTCAAGGGCCTTTCATTGATTTTAGTTTACACCTGTGATGTGCAGGTAAATAGATAATATAATATAATATAACATAATATAATATCCGTCTATATCTAGATCAAAAGTTATGAATGAATGTATGTTATTACTCAAAACATAATTTTATGATTTAGGAAGGTGTGATGTCATTTCACCCAAATTTCAAAACCTCGGCCTTTATAAAACATCCAGTCCAAACTCAGTCCTGTGATCTTTTTATTCATCCTGATTAGGTTGTGTTTAGGGGCAGCAAACTCAACGGTAGCCCACATACAACCTGAGCATGAGAGGCTGAAGTTCAGTCTCTCCAAACTTTATCATGGCAGGATGTTGAACTCTGAACGCTTTTCTCTGTTGATGTAAAATTGGTTTATTCACTGAAAACGATTCAACCCCGAAACTCACTTTCGGTTGAGTTTTGCAGCTCGTTTTAAAGAGAAATTCCTGCTATTTTTAGTGATAGTATGTTGTGGGTTCGTGCACAGCTCTACCTTGCACAGGCCTGTTGTTTCTCATTTAGGTGCTTTAACTGAAATGAGTTTCATTTCAGAAACAAACCGCAAATGACACCAGCTTCCTCTGAAGTTAAGAGACGTGTGTGATTTCTCAGGTGTGAAATCATAACATGAAACTTACCTGTAGCTACTGTACAGAACACGTTAGCTGATACTATAATGACACATCTTTATGTAAGTAAATAATAACAGGAGTGGGATTCAACTTCTCTCTGCGTAAAACTCCGTGCGCACAGTTTACGCACGCTCATATCTCGTATCGAGCCCCAGACCCGTTTGAGAAAAACAACAACAACAAAAAAAAAAAAAACAACTTAAGTTTCTTTTCCATCTTTTTCCACCTTTTAGAGATGGGGGGGGGGGGGCAGCCAATCAGAGACCTCGGTCTTCATCCCTCCACCCGTGCTGCTCCTTTAAGACTCGTCCTCCTCGGTGCCTTTTTGTTTTTTTCTCTCGGCCTCATACAAGGAGCTCTTTAAGCCCCGGTACCGGCACACAGAGCAGGCATTCATACTCGGGCAGCGCGAGCGAGGGGGCTGGGGAGCGAGCGTCACTTTGGAAACTCGGGAACTCACGGATTCTCGTGTTAAACCGGCGACCTCCTTTTCTCATTGCTGAAGTAAGGCGCTTAGCATTTCCAACTCTTTCCTCTGTGCTGCTGCTGGCGGCTGCTCTCACGCTGCGGTTTGACTGTTTCTTCCCATCGGAGGCAGACAGAAGATCCCCGACTCAGAAATCTATTAATCTTTCCTCTAATAATCGAAAATATCGCTATGATGATTCTTAGCATCTTTCAGGATTTGCAGTCTGGGTGTGGTGGTTTTATGTCGGTGGCTGTGATTTGTTCATTCTGAAACTTCAATATAACATTTGGGATAATTCAACCGTCCAGGTCTTTAGTCTTATAAATCTGTAAATGCTTGAATAGGCTGCTCAGGCTGGACAGTGTTGGATGAGGGTGCTGATCACAAACATGTGGTTATGTTTTACATTGATTTCTGAGATGGGTTCATTTTCATGTATTGCTGATTATCATTTATTTGGAGATTTTTTTCCCCCATCTTTCCATATAATGTAAATTTTATGTGTTTTCTCTTCGACTAACTGAAAAATGCAAAAAGTTTATAAAAGAAGGAAGGTGTTTTTAGAAGTGTTGGGGATCATGAGAATCTAAACAAGACAAATATGAGCTGTTGTTAAAATAACGGAGGAAAAAAGTTTCAAACAAGCAAATTAAGGCCAACTTATTGGCAAGTCGAGCGGCGATAATGAGCTCACATAGCCGACATTCATCCCTCAGTAAATGTGCTCAGTAATGTAAATTAAAAACAAACAGGGTTTCAGTGGAAAACAAATGAATCAGACTGACAGGCGTGTTGAACGGACAGATGAGCCTCTGTTATTGGTCTGTTTGTCTCTAATCTGTGTGTTAAAGAAATAGGAGTGACATTATAAGCGAGCGGTGTGTGGCGCAAACACAAACAACACGTGCGCAAATGAGACGTTCAAGTGCGTTGCGCGCGATGTTCAGGCTGCGCGTCGTGTCCGTGCAGCAGGGACGAGGTGACGGTCCGTGAAGTGGCCTTGAAGACCAGGTGGCAGCCGAATATCATTTATCATTAATGCGCCTCGGACAGATGGCGAAGCTTTGTAGACACAAACATCAGCTGCAAGCGGAGACAGTGCCTGACATGCACTCTGGTTGTTGGACCTTTTACTAAGAGAAACCCCGCACATCACCTGTCATTTATCTAGCAGTCAGCCCACATGCCAATTTTAAATAAATATCCAATCCAATACAAATGAATGTAGAACTTCACGTTCAAGTATAAGGCAAATAAAAGCGCAGTACCGCAGCGGTTAAGCGACTATAACGCAACACTTAACCTACAAGAAAACTCCAACTCAACAACTGACAACTTATTTCATATAATGTCACTGGACGTGGGCGAGATCCCTAATTTTCCTGCAACATGACACCGAAGTAAAAAAAAAAAAACAAACAAACTAGTGAAGCTGTTTCAGAGGAAGATCGCTGATTTTAGGACGTAAAGTTGGAGGCAGGGTGTTGATTTAATGGACAAAACAAGGACACATTTTGCTCCCGCCGATAGACCTGCCCCTGTTTCAACAACCAGACTGTGTCTAATTCACACACGCGTACTGACACACGCACGCACACGGGGTTTATATTTCCAGCGCCGGGCTATGTTTATCCAAGGAGAGCAGAGTATAAATCCACGGTCTGTGCTGCTGCGGCCTCGGATCATTACAACACTCCCTCTCCGGGGAGCTTGGAATAACTGCAAAACCTTAAACAGTAGCTTTTTTTTTTTTTTTTTTTTTTTTTTTTTTTTGCGGGAGCTGGACCTCTGCAAATAATATTTATAGCCTACTTATTCTCACTTATATACTTATATAAAAGTGACCGAGCTCATGAATAAAAAAAGACACAGAATAAAAAAAAACTTTAAAAATCACACTTGTTCTGTGTCATTATGGCAAATCTGGCTGTACATGAACTGAAATGAATTTATACACTAACCCTGAGTGGGACTATTGTACCTCAGGTACAGATCTGAACAAACACGAAGTCATTTAAATCTTAAATGATGTTTAAAATAAATCACTTCAGACTCTTCTCATATCCTTATGGATGGTGTTAATGTGTGAGCTATGTCCCAAAAGAAACATTTTATTGGCCTAAAAAGGGAATACTGATCCCTTCAGGACCAGTCCAGGTTTTATTAATGTAACGGAGCGAAAGAAACAAAAATCAAACCCAGTTCCCCAGTGTCTTGACTTGACCTGCACCAAATAGAAAAGAAACCTGAGCAGTTAACAGCATCTCCTCACTGCAGTCGGTCTACAGGTGTCGGGACTGACCTCCTCCTCACTCTGTTTCAGGTCTTTGCTGTTGGATTTCAATCGCGGGACACACGGTGGAGAGACAGAGAGAGAGAAGGGGGAGAGGTGAGACCGGGTGAGTTTGGCGCAGACATTTGTGCTTTAGCAGGTAAACTGGGGTCCAAGGTGCGCACTGAGCCGCCTATGATACCAACAACACGGATGGAAAGAACTTTAATGTGGAACCCTCACAGAGTTTTGCAACGGAGGCTGAGAGTAGAGACAGACTGGCAGTTTATATTATAACTTAGAGGAAGACAGAGGGACAGATCAGACAGCAGGCAGCCGGCACTCCGTGCGTCACCGCAGGGACAAACAAGAACAAGGACCCCACAGGCAGAGCGCAGCTTTTAGGGAGCAGGTCTCACATCCTCTGCGCCCCTGGAGGTTTGTGTGTAGGAAGATGTCCAGAGAGGAGCAGAGCTTGTCGGAGGTGGAGCTCAGTCCCGGGATGTCGGACGACAGTCACTCCCTGTCACCGGGCCATTCCTCCGGTGCGACAGGCGGGGGGGACTCGCCCCTCCACGGCCAGCAGCTGCAGCAGCCGCGGCTGGCGGGTCTGGACGACGTGTCGGCGGGCTGCTCCTCCGTCAGGTCCGAGGACGAGGACGAACGCTTCCCCGCAGGCATCCGCGAGGCGGTGAGCCAGGTGCTCAACTGCTACGACTGGACACTCGTGCCCATGCCCGTGCGCGTGAACAGCGGGGGCAAGAGCAAGCCGCACGTGAAGAGACCCATGAACGCTTTCATGGTGTGGGCGCAGGCGGCGCGGAGGAAACTGGCCGATCAACACCCGCACCTGCACAACGCGGAGCTCAGCAAGACCCTGGGGAAACTCTGGAGGTGAGGGGGCCTCTGGGTGGGGACAGGTGATGATGTCTGTGTGGTGGTGCTCACTCACACTACAGTAGCTGCGGTGTGTGGACAGTGGGCCTTTAGGGGACAGGGTTTGAAGGTACATGTGGGTCAATTGCACTCTGACTGTATTTAACACACAGGACAGAGCATTTCAAAATAAAAGTGCTCTGGCTAGGTCTGCAGCAATAGATTGCTGAAAGACACAGACTTGCTCTTCAGGGGTGAGAGTTTATTTTCAGGATGAGAGTTAGAGGAAAAAGGACAAATCAACACTGAACATTTCCCAAATCTGATGACGGCAGCAGTGTCACATCATCAGCTGATCTTTACCACCTCAAACTCCCCATCCTTCCTATCCCACAATGCTCACTCACATAACATGAGCTTCACACCTTAGGCTTCACACTGGTGCCAGCAGTGGATGTTTATAGTGCTTAGACTTATTTCAAACAGCGACACAACCATAGGTATCTGTGCACATGCACTGTTCAACTCTCTACTTGATTCTGTTTTGTCTTTTGCTTAATATAACGGTGGCTGTTATTCTCTCATGAAAGAGGACACAACTTGTCAGAAAATCTAACATAACTTTCCCTCATGTAAGTTTATCTGTGGCATCATGTTTTATACAACATGTATTTGTTGTAATACATGTCAAAGGAGACAGGACAGGCCACACTCTCAAGTCCCACTTTAGTTCATAGCTCACAAACTAAGAGGCACTATCTGTGTATCTGCTGTGAGTTTGTCATGGTCACATGTTCCTGAGATCAGGCTAATTTCATACACTGTTAAATTCTTGGCCATGTAGCTGGAGTAACTGGCTCCTGAGGGAATAAGAGGGCGTTTTCAGAGTCAGTTCATATTGGAAGCTCTGTTTTTCAACTGTGAAAGTTAAAAGTACTGGAAGATGTTATTTAAACTACAATTTCATATATTTAAATTATGTTGCTCGTCTTAGTTAATGAACTTAGTTAATGAACAGTGAAATCTTTTTCTATCTCCAGGATCCCTACTTTTTTCACTGTTTTCCTTTACAGAAAACTCACTATTTGCTGACAAGAAAGGTTAGAAAGGTTAAATTCATTAACCTTGTGGGGATCGAACCTTAATTAGATGAAGACTTGACCTTGGGCTCAGGCATGATTGGCTAATTACCCCAGAAACACTATGAACAGGGAGAATGAGGAAGGTCAGGGTTTTCTCATGCTCAGTTCTATGTTTGCAGACAGGATGCTCCTGTGGCCTGCATTATTTCATTACTGTCCAGCAGTCTAAAGCCCCTGGCAGGCATGACATTAGATGCAGCTGTGCAGATGTAGTGAATGAATAAGCTACCCGGGAAAACAAAAGGAATAATGACATTTTACAAAATGTGTTAATATAAAATGAAAACTGATCAAACACATTAATATGATATCTGTTGCACATATCACTGTGATGATATCAACATCCAGATTGTTGACTTTTTGTTGAAAACTGATCCTTAATGAATTTATATTCATGTGTATTTCTAAGTATTCCTCTCATACAGATGACGACTGTTTCCCGATACCAAATGAAAAGTTGCCCAAATTTAGCTCCTAAAGACTTTTGGCATTATCATGTAGAATACTTATATATACTCATCTACTACCTGCATATTTTTCTTTTATCCACAAGACTTCTCAATGAGAGCGACAAGCGACCCTTCATCGAGGAAGCAGAGAGGCTGAGGAAGCAGCACAAGAAAGACTATCCTGACTACAAATATCAGCCAAGACGCCGTAAGAATGGGAAGCTTGGTTCTGGGTCAGGAAGTGAGGCCAACGGCCATTCGGAGGGTGAGGTCAGCCAAAGCCAGTCCCACTACAAGGGCCTCCACCTGGATGTGGCCCACAGTGGGGGAGCCGGGTCCCCTCTGGCAGATGGGCATCACCCTCATGCTGCAGGTGGGCTGCGGGCTCCCCTCCACTCCCCCACTGATACCTCCCCTATCGCACTGTTTTTAGATTAGTCTGAATACAGCTGGGAATTGTGGGGCACAGACAGATCATGGTTTGAGTCTGCTAAGGAACAGAGCAGTAACTACATGTTTTCTTGTCTTTCTACAGGTCAGAGCCACAGTCCTCCCACACCTCCCACCACTCCCAAAACAGAGTCCCAATCTGGGAAGGCAGGGGATGGAAAGAGAGAGGGTGCTGGGAACGGGGGCTCCCGTGGCACATTGGGAGCAGAGGGGAGCTCAGGTGCTCCGGGATCTGGGAAACCTCACATCGACTTTGGCAATGTGGACATCGGTGAGATGAGTCACGAGGTGATGGCCAACATGGAGCCTTTTGATGTCAATGAGTTTGACCAGTACCTTCCCCCAAATGGGCACCCGGGGGTTGGGCAGAGTGCAGGGGGAGGAGCAGCTGCAACAGCTTCTCCCGCCTCGCCATACACCTACGGCATCTCCTCAGCTCTAGCAGCAGCCAGTGGACACTCAGCAGCCTGGCTCTCCAAGCAGCAGCAGCCGCCACAGCAACATCATGGCTCCCCTCTGGGCTCAGACCCATCCAAGGCCCAGATCAAGAGTGAAGCTGGAGGCGCTGTGGGTCACTTTGCAGAGGCAGTCTCTGCAGGTTCCCATGTCACGTACACACCCCTCAGCCTTCCTCACTATAGCTCTGCCTTCCCCTCATTGGCCTCCAGGGCTCAGTTTGCTGAGTATGCTGACCACCAGGCCTCAGGGTCGTACTACGCCCACTCCAGCCAGGCGTCAGGGTTGTACTCAGCCTTCTCTTACATGGGCCCCTCCCAGAGGCCTCTGTACACGCCTATCACTGACCCAGCCAATGTACCACAGTCTCACAGCCCTACACACTGGGAACAGCCTGTCTACACAACACTGTCGCGGCCATGACAGACACCGAGACCAGAGGGTACTGGTGCAGGTTCAGCCCCCATGTCAGAACCAAGGAGCAGCAGCAGCAGCAGCAACAACAGCAGTGCTGGTGATATCGGAAGTGAAAGTGGTCTCGGCTGGGGGTAATGGGCGAGCACCAGGGGAGGAGTCTGGGGAGGCAGGACGGGAGAAACCCCGCTCTGTCCTTGTCCAGGTGCAGAAATGCTGTCACAGCCCAAGGATGAGCTTGAAGCGTCGTGCTTTTGAAGCAGGCTTGATTATTTGGGGCACACAGTGTAGTAGTCAGAGAGTGTGTTATTTTGATGGTGCAAAGAAAAAACACTCACCCACCGCTGCAGAGTTTCAGGTTCAGATCTTTCACAGCACTTCAAACAACACAGTAAGCAGAGTCCAGAGGAGGAAAAGGATCACGTCCCCTGATCGTCCTGGGTATCAGAGAAGGCACACACCCACCAGGCATATATAACCTTGACCTGTGTTATGAAGGGTGGGACTGAGTCGGAGCCAGTTCAGTCTAAATGTCTTTTTTAATGAGTGCCAACCCATTTGGCTGTGGCCCATTTATTTCTCAGGCAAGATTGACCTTTCATCAGACAGATGTTAGTTTTGTATTGCTTCTGGAAATCAATACAACAAACACTGACAACATTCTGTGGGTTTTTCTGAGGCACATTTGTCCCTATTTAATTCAAATGATTGTTCTGTGTTCACTTCAACTGCCTTTTGTACACACAATGAACATGCGTGGAAGAAAAATGCCATAAAAGGGTGATGAATTTTCTAGAGTGAAATGTATATTTAGTCAAAAAATGATGACTGACCATTATCAGGATAGATAAAATGTACTTGAAATTACAAAATGTGCCTATATACAGATGTGAAATGTTTGTAAAACGACCAAAGTTTTGAGACCAAAACTTCATAGAGAAGAAACTGATTTTATGATGTTTCTCCCAACTTGACACTCAAAACTACCTTACATTATGTAGCTAGCTAGTCTTCTTCTTCTCTTAGCTGTCAGCAATTTTACCATTTAAAAAAAAAAAAAATCTATTGGTGTCAAAAGTTACTATTAAGTTTGTTTCACAAAGGCACTGATGAGTGTAATGATTTTAGTTGGTATTTGACGTATTCATGAACAATATTCATGATAAAAGACAATTCTATTTATACTTGGATCAGTTGTTTTCATTGACCATGGTTACAATGTGTCATAGAATACATGAGAGATGCTTTGGCATTCATTTTTTCTAACAATTGAGTGTATTGATGCTTATTAAATGCTATTTGCCATTATTATCTCCACTGAAAGCCTGCACCACTGCTTTTCCTTTCCCCATGTTTGTCATTTAAAGAACATTATTTAATGTGAAATGTCACATTTCTTTTTATTTTAGATGTCTATCTTTTTCTCTTGTTCAAAAAAAAAGAACAGTTTCAGTGTGGTTGATGCCAATACTGAGAAACAGTTGCCAGAGATTGAGGAAATAAAGCCTCCAGAAGATAAAAGGTTTTAACACAACCTAAATGTTAAATGGAAAATGTGCCTTAGCCTAATAATAATAGTTGTTACTAACATGTAGAACAGAGCAAGCTGTATTTTGTTAAATCCTGTTTGTGTCTTTCCAAAATTTTTACTAATTTTAACTATCAGTTAATCTGCTTTTTTCCACATTGTGTCTTTTTCTCTTCTCTCTTTACTCATATGCTCCTCTGTGTTTCCACATCTTATTTCTATAACTCACCTCCTGAACAGAACTGTATTTTAATGATCTTAATCTTCATCTGGGAAAGTGAAAAAATTTAATTAGCCTTGTTTATATGTTTATTGTTGAAATATTCTTTATCACTACAGGACACAGATCTGAACCATTTGCATGTAGCACTAATTTTAATTCCTGCTCCAATTTTAGCTTAAAGCCCCATTTTTATGTGACTATTTACCTCTAGCACAAGAGGCAGAGCTCATTTCACATCTACACTGCGATGCGTGACACATCTGTAATGTTGCTATGGATTTTACATATTATATTTATATTTGTTTTATGTTTGTATGCGCTGTTATTTCTCTCTATTTTGAAGAAACCTTTTTCACTGTTACTGCCATTTTAGTATTTAATCTGTCCAGTCTTGTATAACAGCTGCCAGCAGAGCACAGCAACACAACTTCTACATAACAGCCAGAGCGAAAGCCTAAACATGTGATGATGACTAATGATCTTTTACTCTCACTTGAAATAAAGCTATTATTTCTGCTTTAATACAAGTCTGCCTCTTGAAACATTTTCACAACAGAACAAATAATGTAAAGAAAATGTCCCAATCTGAATAATAACTCTAGTGTAATAATAAACAATAAGATGAATGTCCTAATTTTTAAACAACTAATTGCCCCCCATTATAGAAATGTTCCTATTGTTATGAAAGTGACACATACTCATCATAATTAATTACACAAAACAACAGAAGCACATGCCTTCGTGGAATCTAACAGCTCAAGCACTGCTCATATTCTCAGTTCAGCTAATGGATAATTCACTTTAGTTGGCTGCAACTGACCATTAGTAAAGGTAAGATGAACATGAGTGATGGTGCCTTGTCTGTGCTGTCAGTGAATGAGACTGTGGGGATGTTGTGTTACATTACAATAGTATCTGAAGTGTCATCAGATCCACATTGTGATACTGCACTTGAATGTTTTCCTCTGACTGAACTAATCCGGCCTCAGAGAGGGTGTGTGTGTGTGCATGCCTATATGCATATTTCAAGTTTGTTATAGTGTGCATTTATGTGTGCGTGTTTGTGTGTGTGTTGCAGGTTAAGCCTGACTCTAATTCCCCCTCTTTAATCGGCTGTGTGATACTTTGGAGAGACAAAGAAGGCCATTGAAATGGGAGCTGGGGGGGAGGAGGAAAACAGGGCAATGAGGGAGCCTTACCCATAACTGCCTGGTCTGTAGCTTCACCAGGATACAAAGGGACTCTCATACGCTCTGCACATAGACCCTGCAACCCCCGCTACCCACCCTCATCCTCTAAACTGAAAGAAAAAAAATCTGCTCAGGTTGGAGGTATAATGGGATTAAACCTTCCAAAAATTAAGAAAATTAGCCAGAAAGACGACATAGGTAGAGCTATTTGTCTGCTGAATGACAGTTTGTAAACTGTCAAAGCAGGTGTCAGTGAGGAGGAATAGATGCAGGGCAGGAATGGACTGAAACCATTGTTTCCTCATGGAAGTTTTGTGTTTGTTTTGCTCAAACCCACTGATACTTTGAGGGTCTGGTTAGAATTTAACTTGTGCAAAGTTGATCACTCAGTAGATCTTATTGTCTGAAATTATATGTTAGACAGTCGACTCCGATTTGCCTTATTGATGTAAGTGACGTCCAAGGAACTGGCACTAAACTCTTTTAAAAAGCATGAATAAACAATTTGCTGCATTGTAACATCTGGTAAACTGATTTTAGTATTTAAAAAAAAAAGATCAAGGAAACAACAGAAAGAGTTAAGTAAATATAACTAGTATTCTTAAGATGGGTTGACTTGACAAAGAGTTTAGTTGCATTTACTTAATTTGTGAAGTTTCTCCAACTTGAAAATGTGATGACATCATCACAAAGAAATCATATGCTGTAACTATTGAGTTTGCACTGATTAGAAAAATGTCCAAACTGTGCAGTAAATTGTATTTTACAACGTTAGGAGTCATAGTTCTCACATGGCTCAGTTGGTTATTTCCTCCTCAAAGAAACAATTAGTTGGTAGTTAGTTTTCAAATGTAAATCAGAACAGCCACAAACTTGGAACCCAACAGGACCATATGTTATAAAGACAGAAAAAATAAACAAGACTCCGTCTGATCTAACACGGTTCATTATGGTATGAGAATCTAATTTAAATCCAGGCAACAGATGTTCAGAAATATACCAAATATTATTTGGTCCTGGTGAATTAAAAATGGTTAATTTGGATTTGCCAGGGCACAACAGGTGAAAGAAAAACACAAGTACAAAAAAAAGAAGGATCACAATCCAGTACTAGTTATACGAGAACCATTGTTTCAAAACTGGATGATTAAATGTAAAAAGAGAAGAGTTAAAAACTATGGAAAAAGACATCATGTATGGGACACAACGATGGTACAGAGGAACAAATAAAGACGAATGAAATAAAAAGACAAGCAAATGAAGTGGAAAGCAGAGAGTAATGAGCAAAAGAACAAGTCAGAAGATATGAGTCATACCCTTCACTGGGGTGAGGGCGACCTGACGGTGGCCTCACTGTGGCTGGTGCTGGTGAGTGTCACATGCGCTGCTCCCTCCGACCCATGAAAGCAGCGCAGCGTCACCCTGAGGCGCTGTCTCCTCCAATCAAGAGTCTCACAGACTAAGGCAGCTTTTTTTGTGGCCACACACAGTAGCAGATACCAGTACAAACTGGCTTCTTGCTAATGATGTTTTAACACTTGTGAAGTGGATGAGAATATGACACAGGCCACTTGTCTTCATTTTCACCACAGTAAAACATGCTACTTCAGCTTCCTGTTTGGTTCCCCAGCTGCATTTGTTATTATTTACAATATCTTTATAGTCATTCCATGCATATGTATAGGCTACATACACACTGACCATATAATCCATCTACCCATCCATCCATCCACCAGGGCTGGAGTATCATCCCACAGCTTCTTCTACAACAAAGCTGCTAATCCTCCCTTTCTCGCAGACTTTCAGCCCCCCAGCATTCACTGGCCTTCAATCTGCCTGGGCAACAACCCATTTCCCCTTAACAATACACCGACTGTTTAGCCACGTTGTGCATATGTATTTGTCAGACTTTCACACAAGATACTAAAGACAGAGGGGAGAAATAAAAGAAACACTTTGAAAATGTCTGAAAGTTCATAAAGTTCAGCTTTTAGTTAAAAGTTGACTTGGTAATAAATTGACTTCCACAGTTGAAGCAGAATTCATTAATTTTGTGACTTTCCTTCTTCCCTATCACATAATTTTGTAAGTTGCTTTGACAGATTCTTGTAAGAAATAGTGGTTTACCAACAGACGGGTATTTAACATTAAAAAAAAGTTGTTTTTTTTTAACATACACTTGTCTATAGGTTAATCACATTATCTCCATTTGGAAATAATGTGAATTTCCTTCATGTGTCTAAAAATGATGGTAACTTTAGCCACACAAAATAAATAATAATAACAATAAATAAAGCTGCATTAGCCAAGTGAACAAAGGGCATACTGTATGTGGACTACTAAGGGGATATTTAGTCAGCACTGCTAAAACTAAAGCTAAATAGTAAAATACAAACCATTGGGAGTTTAACAAACTGGTGCTAACCTCAGGCTGTTGAACTGTATTTCTCTCAATGGAGGAGCCTCTTAACTACTTCTGAGCCTGAAATATGATTTAACAGCTTCATATAATGTAGGTTCCCATTGTATGATAACTCTCTTGCAATTAATGTTATAATTTGTTGGAGTAGCTGGTTTATTCCATGATTATACTGTTAAATCGCTGTAACAGATATTTTAACTTCAAACTCATTACAAACTCCTGTGAGTGAACGTAAGCAACATGAATGAGACATGGTTATTTATACAAAAGAGTTTATTCTAAACTATAAAAGTCAAAGTTTTTTCACCCTTCCCCTTCAAAACAGCAAGTGGAATAATTACAACACAGGATTATTTTGTTAAAAAACAAAACAAAATGTCAATGTTTGACTTAAGTTACATTACCACCTTGTGGTTGTTTGCTATAATGCAGCTATTAAAACAGGAACAAAGCAGGTACCAAATTCACCATTAGTCAGATCATAGCATTATCAACCTGGAAGCCAAACACTGTCCTAATTTTCACAGTTCTTTACAGTGTCTGTTTGGTAAATTTGTTGTGTTCATATTTCACCCGCTCACCTCATAACTGTGTGTTTCAGGTGAAGGTATAAGCAGGTGAATCCTCTGGATTGGTGCAGCTGACTGACTTGGTACAATGAAGGTGTGAAACATCACACACTGTTTTGTCAGAACAGACTCAATAATGTGTTTAATCAGTTATGATGAGCTCGTCACAACCCCAGTCCTCGTAACTCCCATCAGGGAGATACCTGCGTATGATGATGGGGATCTTTCTGCTCCTGTTGGAGAAGTACAGGGAAGCTTAACATCCTGCTCTTTAAATGATGACAAACAGAAACTAAAGATGGAGTATTGGTCTAACTTTGTAAAGCAAAACAGATCTTTCAAACAATAAAACTTACTTAAGCTCTTTCATAGCTATTTGTAAGGGGTCTGTTTCTCCCTCCAGCTCCACCATGACTGGAGCGCACATCCTGTTGAAAACAAGTCAGCAGACATCAGACATATATATCAACTATATGTAAACGACTAATCCATAAAGCTGCCTCCTAATATAATTAACCATGGCTGTGTTGGTACTTAATATATGAATGTAACAGACTATTGCCACACAAACATATCATGACCTTGATCCTCATGTAGCTATTGCAAAAGACAAACATTTTTGTCAGTATGTTAAACAATGTAGGTCTGATCGACTGAGTTATTAGGAGAGAAGTGTTCAGCTAACGGACAGGACACGTTTGCTATCAACTACCTTCATCAGGCTTTGTTATAGTTTTAAAGTCCATTTCCCCCTCCTTCAATTTTACCACATAGCTCAATATTGATCATATACAGTATATCACAAGACAATATTTAGGGATGATTATCTGTGGTTTTACAGGAAATGAACTCTAGAGTCATTATCAAGAATTTGTAGGTGATAATTATAGGTAAATATGGTGATCAAACAGAGGGAGGGCATTAACAATTCATTTCCTTCAGGTGCTGCCTCTTGTATAGTATGAATTGTAAAGTGTAGAGAGGAGTCAAAGACGAGAGATCGAATCTGAATCCATGACACTATGGACACACCGACCAGAGCAGTGTGTGGGTTAACACATGGTAACACTCACGCTATCTGCAGAGCTCGTGTCCCCAGCACTCTGGCTCTCTCGTATTTGGTCATGTATGGTGTTGTGATCCTCTTCTGGTTTGCCTGCTGGCCCTCTCCTGCTGGCAGGATCTGCACATTCTCCTGATCTTCCTGCTCACAAGAGCAGAGACAACAGGTTCGGACTCTTTGAATATGAATCGATTTACATAATCACAGAACAGCGATGGAAAACACGAGCAACAATCAAACAAATCGCTCGAGTCTCTGACTGAAAGTCGGTTTAATCCTGCATCCAATCATCTATCGGTAAACGACGAACTCACGTCTTCCACGTTTTCGAGGTCATCTAAGCCTTCGTCCTCCTCGGCATCATCAAAATCTCCATCATCGAAGCTACAGATGAGACAGAATATCGTTATGACAGAGATCACAGATCCAGGATAAGTAGAAATGGACAGATCCGCTTGCTAACTGCTAGCTCAACGTTAGCTAGCTCAACGTTAGCCCACGTCCTGTTGTGTAAATACAGTTTAATATAACGAGTTGAATCTGTGGGTCGTTACTTACTTGTCTTCGTTGTCGGACATGTTTTATTTTGAAGCTCGTGTATGTCCCCTGTGAATTCTTACTACTATTTTCTTTCTAAGACACTTTTGTCAACACGAACCCACATGAGCGGTCTGGCCTCCCCACTTCCGGGGTCTCGGGGGTTTTGGAAAACATTCCGGGTAGTTAAGAGGAACCTTTGTGTTTCGTTCCGCTTAATTTGCAGTTGGACCAAAACGTTGTTAAATGTTAAAAGTAAAACAAGTAAAACTATTTTGTTACGAGTCAGGTTTTATTTATTTATCAAAGTGCTATGGATTAGACACCCTCTTGGTTCAACCTTCTACATCTTTTACTTATTTTGGCTTACAAAGTTGTGCAAAATACAGCAGGACACACTTTCTTACTTTTCTTCAATGTACTAATTTTCTTTGAAAAACATCAGGAACTTGTAGTTTCCTCATAAGGATTTACTGTTTATTTTCAGAAATGTATATAATATTTGTGCATTGAACAAACTGTATATGTGACAGTACTCAGGAGGCACACATCCACATTAAGGGAGATAACAGCCACTATGGTTTAGATATTACATCATTGCAAGCTGCATAACTTTTTCAATCTCTCCAGCTTTCAAAGACAGCAACTAAAAACCTGACTGTTCCAGCATAGTAGACAGCTGGCATTTCAAAAAACAATTTGAAATAAATATTTATTGCATACCTCAACTAATACAAGTATGTAATAAAAAAGAGAAATATACATATTGATTGTATGTAGCAGACAAACAAACATTGCAGAAAATTTGATTTCATCCTGTGTATGCTATTGAGTTGCCTTTCCTCTGTCAGATGATGAGTTTCCTCTGTGGTAAAAGAAACATCAACACATGATCTGTGTAACATTGCTGCTGTCATGACAGTATATCAGCTCTTTTTGTCCATGGAATCTTTGCTGCTCGCTCCTTTATGGCTCAGCATCTTAAAAAGGTTTGTGGGCTTGAACTTTCCTTTTGACTTCTTCAGCTCTTTTAGTCCCTCTTTCTGGAACTCTGGTAAGAAATGGCACAATCAAGCGAAGTTAAAAACATTTCAGTGAGGAAGTATAAGCATTAATGTGTTTCACAGAGTCTAAGGCAGAATTTGCAGACAAGAGAGTAAGAAATAAGCAGGACCAGACAGACCGCTTGAAAAACATCTTTGAACTGAATAGTTTCTCACCTTTGTCCTTTGTTGAAGCTTCCCAAAGCTCATCCTCTTCTTTTTCCCTGATGAGAAAACCAAAGTTGAATTTCTACTTTATGACATCAAAATCTATGAATGTGAAGGCACCATAAACTTTTTTATCTTTGCACCTCTGCCTGTCCTGATCCAAACTGCTGATGATCTGGTTCCTCTGTTCAATGATGGTGACCAGCTTGTCCATCAGCTTCTGCTCTTGACCTCGATCCTCCAGACTCCAGTCGCTCTCTGAATGCGCAGACGACAGCACGACCACAACAAAAACTTTACACAGTGAGGTTTTGTCACGGGGCAAAATAAAGTGTGTATGTGTAAAGCCATTTCACTGCATCAGAAAGAAGCTATGGTCAGGAGTTAAACTAGAAATATTGGGCCTATTAATGATCCTGTCCAAGAAGAACTAATTGTTGTTATGTCAGATATGTACACTAACAAGTGACATGCACAGTATCATACAGACCAGGTTTATTAAGGAGACATCGCAGCTCATACTCCACGTCCGCCTGTCTCTCCTCTAACTTCTTCTGCTTTGTCCTGGGAAAATACACAAAAACAAAAATCATGAACCTTCCTTTTTTCATGAATGAACAACACATTATCAGCGCATACACCCTGTCTAGTTTACTTACAGATAAACCAGCTCTGTATCTCTGCGCACCAGAACATGTCTCTCATGAATAAGAGAGAACCACTCTATTAACATTCGCTCCTCATCTTTGGCTGAAAAAACAAACAAACAAACCATGAAAGCAGAAAACAGACATCCCTATTACAATGATTCCAGTTATGCACACTGTATCACAATTAGAGTGATTTCATACCATGCTTGCAGTCTCTAAGATTCCTCTCCAGTTCGACTCCTTGTTGTTCCAGTGCCTCCAGATGTTTATCCACTTCTCCCATCTCTGTCTGCAGGTCTTCTGTAGAAACATGTTGGTCTGTCTGTACCTGTCAGCAACACACAAAACTGAAACTCAAAAATATTTCACTGCAAAAATACTTAAGACAATTTCTGCAAAACCACATTTTAATTTATGTATACTAAAATAATTTGCATGTAATCCCCAATGACTGAATCTCATGATACCTAAAATAATAAACGAGTGAAAATAACCATGCCCCTGATCCTTCTAGTAAGGTTGAAGATGATTCAGGCAAACCTAACAGTCATTCAGATTGTGGCTTTTTGGGAAGTAGCATGCTAATATGTATTTAGAACAATCAAAATATCCCTTACTTTAAAAGTTGTAAGTTATATGTTGCCTATTTAAGTTTAATGCCAGCCGTTGTACCTTCCTCTTGATGAGTGGGAAGCCATGTCCAGGGGCAGGAGTCCGTCTGGACGGGAGCTCCTGGAAAGTTTTTGACTTGGGTATTGCAGGTTTTCGATCAAATGGATTCTGCTTGCAGGCCAGCTGATTATGCAAAGAAAATGGTTGGGTTTTTATAGTGAATATGGTTGTTATGTTGAGTTAACATCATAACAGGCACAGAGAAAATAATCCTGTAGCACTTGAAACTTTAGCATTATTGATGCGTAAAAACATTCTTCTATAAAGCCACGTGATCTGTGACTGCAGCTCTAAAAGGACATGTTCATACTAGATTTCATTGTTACTGATTAGCCTTGAAGGTCGTACCTTACTTTGACATGATGTGACAGATTCCTCTGCCTCTGTTAGACCAACAGGCACTGAGGGACTTTGAGGGTGGACAGATGTGATAATGGGCACAGAAAGACTCTTGGGTAAAAAGTGACTCTGTGCCTCATCTGAAGCGACATGTGACTCTGCAGCTGCTTCAGTCACATCTGGTAAAGAACCACCTGTGCTTCCATTTTCACCCAAGACCAATGAAGCCGTTTGACTTCCAGCTAGTTCACTGGAAGTCTCTGCTGCATTAGTAACTGCACTCTCTCCCTCCACTGGAGCAGGCCCTGCAGCTCCAACAGCCTCTTTCAATCCAGGTCTCTTTGGTTGACTTGGTCTATCCTGTGGTTTTACATCATTAATCACAGTCTTTCCAGCATCACCTGAACAAATGGAAGCCTCTGTATGATTGTCACCATTATCTGAACGACCAGCTTCCACTGAGGACTTTGTTTGGTCTGAAGATTCAGGTTTCACAGCCCCCTCCTGAGTGTCCTCTTCTACATCCTCTGCAAAGGGATTGGGAGGGGGCACTTTTGTTCTGTACCACAGCCCCTGCAAGTTAGAGACTGATTTTGATCGAGGAGTAGGCACTGGGGCCGGAGCAGGAGGCAGCTGTGTCCAGGGTCCAGGATGGATGATGGCCATCCACGGGTGGTTGGTCTTCACTTTAGGGCTAACACTGGTTGGACTGGTGCTAAAGAGAAAGACAAGAGGTGGTTTCAGAGGTGATGCCACAAGAAAGTAATTTATAGGCCTACTTCCTTTTGAAAGACACCATGGACGGTGTGCACATATGCAACATTAAAAAGAATTTTTTTTATATATATATATATCAATATTATAAATATTGATTGAAGTGCAATACCAAAGAGAACTGGAAAAATTAATACAGAATCTTTGTATTCACTTACATGTGAGAAGAAGTGAATGGAGATTTACTTTGGTTAGATGAATTGCCTACACAGAGAAAGACATAAAACGAAAAAAAAAAAGATTTGTTTCACTTTTTCATCAAAGATAGAGGATGGACATATGGTCTTACCACCAACATACATGCAGATAGCACTGTAATCAAAAACTGAATAGATACAGTAAAATAACATAGTGCCTGTTGTAAAATAACATAGTGCCTGCTGTAAAATAACATAGTGCCTGTTTACCTGCAGCACGGGAGCCACTTGTTGACTGAGAAGCTTTGGTCCTGGGAGCAGGAACAGGGGCCTCAGAGAAGTCTAACATTTGCCTGGGTGTTGCAATGGGCAGAGCACTTCCTTCTGTTGATCGCACGCATGGTGAAGGAAGCACAGGTGGCTGTTGAGTCTGCAATGCTTCCTTCTCGCCATCTTCCACAGAGGTTGCAGGTCCTGCTCGTTCAGTTTCATAGACAGTCCTGTTTTTAATGCTGCGTAGGGGGGGATAAAGAGGTGCTGACTTCTTCAGTTCAACAGTTGAGTAACTGTTTTCTCTGCCTTTCATCTCTCTGCTCCTCTCCAGTCTTTCCTCCCCCTCCATCTCTGGTGTTTGACAAACCAGTCTGTCCTGTGACTCTGTTTTTTTAGTGTAATGAGGGACGCTGGTGATGTTTAATCCATCAAGGGATAAATAACCCGCCTGTAACTTACATTTTGGATGATTGTCAAAAGATCCAGTTTGTTGATGGAAGTCAACATGAGTACTTTTACTGTCTGTTACGTGGTGAGTGCAGATCAAGGAACCAGCATCACTTTCCTGTGTGTAAGACTCTGGTAAAAGAGTGCTGTGGCACACTTTGCACCTGAACAGGACAAAAATGAAATGTGTTGATGTTTAACATATATTAATATAAGAAATGGTTAAATAACAGACCAAGACAGAAATTATAATCCAAATGCACTGCAATTTAAAAAGTGTGGATAGATTCCCTCAGATATAATCATATGTGAGCAGGGAGGTCAAACAAGATCACACAATCACTTGAAACACATTAGAGACGCATTCTTACGTGTGAACTGCAGTCTGTTTCAACCAGGACTAGACAGCCTGGTTATATCTGCATCCAAACACCAGCAGAAGCAGAAAAATAAGATGTTGTTACCTTGTAAACTGTGCTCTTACCTGAAACAGCTGCGATGGCAGATCTTTCCATCAAACAAATGTCTCTGTATGAGGTGGACAGGCTTGAAGCACAGATTACACACCGTTCGTGGCCTTGTGTTGGACAGATTGAGGATAGTGGTTTCCAGATGACACCAGCTCTGAAACGAGAAGAGAAACTTGCAGCTGAAACTGTTAATCCTGCAGCTTCAGATGACAACGAGCAATGTGAAAGCAGGCATGTTGACATTGACAATGTGCTCTGAAACAACTAAGTGATCACCTTCAGGGCTTTCAGACCATCAGGAGCTTTACTCTTTGTGTGATTGTTTAAGACAGGGATGTGTGATGACCTCAAACCGGCAGGACCTGCTGCAAAGTCAAGAAAATTCATGCAGGACATCCGCTGACAAGTGACTATGTATGAAAGCATCTGGTAAAGGGCAATAAAACACCACACACCATGAGACTTCCTGTGGAAGAAGTAGTAGTACTGTGAAAGGTAGGTGATGACACTCAAACAGTCAGGCGTTTTGGTGGAAACCAATTCCTTTGGGTCCAGCAATGCAGGGATGCCCAGCCGTGTTTCTGCAACCTCAAATGCCTACAGACCAGGAAACACGAGCACAGAGTGAATGTAGATGACTGGAAAATAAATACCAAATACCAGATAAATACCAAACACAGAGTTGACAGAAACATGTTTGCATTGTGGCCTTTATGTGCAAAACATAAAGTTAAAGAACTCACCAGTTTGTTATTTTGATAAATATTATCTTTGGAGAGGGAACTAAAGTCTCTGGAGTGAGGTGAGGAAAATGGAGAGACTGATTAAACGATGATCAGAAGACAAAACTGCAAACAAGACAATACAGTTGGGTCTTTGTGAGCGAGACTGCACAGACTTGACTCACAGTGCAGTTCATGATCAGAGATTACTGTTAGAGGAGATGATCCTGGTTCAACTGCTGATTGTAAAAGGTAAAAACAAATTAACTAATCTCATTTAATGGGACAAGAAAAGGTTGAGAGAGATTAAGCAAAGAGCAGATTAGTCCAAAACAGTGCACAGGTCCTGCTGTATCCCGGATTAGACAACACGTTAGTCAGTCACTCACAATCAAGATGTGAAATTTCAGGGTAGGAAACAAAAAACAGACAATGACAAACAATGTGTTTACACCGTGTCAAAACCATACAACACATCTTTAGGCACCAAGAAGGGGAAAAAAGCACCTCACTGTCTTAGTCCGTCTGGCCGAGGCCGGGTTTGTACAGCCAACACAGCTCTGAGTCTACTGGATTACTTACATCAGGTCAGGTCGGTGTTTATGGATGATGGCACAAAAGGCAAGTCCATCTTTGAATGAGGTGGACATGTTCTTTATGTCCACATTGGGGTAACTGGCGCAAGTGAGGCGGCACCACTCTCCCAGCGCCTTCGGCGATGCCATAGCTGGTGTGAGATTAGACATGTGGGCTGGTTGAACATGACACTGTATCAGTTAGAGATCAAACAAAGCCAGGGGGGTGGTTTTGTGGAGGAAACAGGAAACGAGCGTCTACTCCCCGTGCATTGCAGCTACTTTTTTTTTTGGGTCTTGTTTTTGTAGAAAACCTGAGGCCAAACGTGTACATCGAGCTGATGAAGCGACAGGAAGGAAGTGGCGATGTTCCCTCTATTATGTTGCCTTTTCAGATAAAAACAACTCATGCACGTAAGGCGAACTACACAGGTCCATTGTCTCTGGGCTCTGCTGAAGTTTGAAACGGTTCAATCACGGCGACGCGACGTAGCATTTCACCACAAACCACCTCCAGACATCTGCAGTGCCTCGGGGTCTCCTCTGCTCCACCTGTTACAAAGGCTGGAAACTTCAGTCGCGCCCCGTTACTTGCAGCCGTGCTCCTTGTTGTGGTCGCACTCGGTGGAAATGCTCAACAGCCGCCGCTGGAGGGCGACACCGAGCTGCTGGGCCTCTATAATTAGGAGGTTTAGTAAGAGGTCTCTTACTGAGCCACCGATAAATATATCATCTAAGCCTGGAGGCTTACACCGTCAATAACAAGACATTTGCTCACTCAATTCTCCCTCCCAGTCCTATTTTTGAGCCATAAATAGTTTACTTGATATAAAACACGTCTTCATTTTTACTGATTTCAACACTATTTTGTAGTGTTTTGACAAGACGTCATCATTTTTTAAAAAAATAGTTTTAATTATCGGTAAAGGGACCCATTTTAAAAAGCACTTCCGCTCTTGCAATAAAAACATTGAATAAAACATTAATCGACAAACCACAGCAGCATTAACATTTGGTGTCGAATCGAGAGAAACAAGACACAATTGGGGCTAACAGTAAAATAAATGTACTTTGCCTTTTTTTGTTTATCGATATTGACGGTCACGCCATCTAAATGGGCCACTTTAATTTTGAAAGAACTTAACCTCCGGCGTGGTTCTGTTTTCTTGCTTGACGTTGCTCTGTGATCATAGAAAATCATGTGCTAGAGTGACTGTTCCTATTCAGATTTACACTACGATTACTTATAATGTCATTTGGGCTTAAAATGCACTATTTGATCATGTATTTTGTAAATATGAAAATGATGAATATTAACATGGTAAATATAAAAATAGTAAATATGCTGTGGTGAAGACGTTCATTTACTCAGGTGTAGTCATTATTACTGTTAGGCCTTAGTGTTGTTAATCTTAGTTAAAGTATACACATGAGGAAGGATTGTGGTATAATACCAACACATTTAAACCAGTGCCTGTCACCTGTCAGTGTCTTTTCTATTCGCTCGAGCTCTGCGTCTTCTCTGCCTCTACGTGCTCGCGATGCTCGCGCGAGACCGCCTCTCACATAAATCTCGCAGTGATGGCTGCGCCGCCCGATGCGGAGAGTTTGGAGTCTCGTATCAGTGAGTATTTTAAACTTATCTTCTCGAGCCCGTGTTGTCCTGAGACTCGGCCACTCGCACATTATAGTCCGTGAGGTGTCTTTCATGAAATGCCAGCCCACCGCAGCAGCGCCTGTCCCGGCAGAGGGGGCTCGGACCCTGCCCGTCACATCCAGGATGCTAACCTAGCTCTGGGGCTGCTGTGCCTGGCAGCTGTCAACACACAACACAGCCAGGTGCAGCTTCAGCTCCACGGCTCGATAGCCCAACCAGCCAGTGGGCGACACTATCATGGCGGCCCCGTTTTCAGCCACAGGGGGTAGATTACAGTCGGGGCACAGACGTGGGGTCGGAAGAAAGTTCGAGACGAGACAGTGACACAGTGCGACTACCGACAGTAAGCTAGCTAACGTTACACCGAGCTAACACCTGCTCCGTGACAGCTGGGGCTGTGGACCTTCAATCATGGACTCACTCAGGACGCTCCTAGGCTTTCACCGACCTTCTTGCTTGTTTGGTTCAAGTTCTTTCAGTAAAATGTCTTGACATTTTTGACTCACCATTCCCAACTATAACAGAAAAATACTCCGGGGTATGATTATTGAAGAGATCATTCATTTTTAGTCTGAAAGAGACAATTAAAACATGCTCTTAGCTGCCAATTTATTAATTACTTCTACTTAAAATGAACATAAACAGAAAAATTGGCATATATATATATATATATATATAAATCTTGAAAAATAAATCCTGCCTTTTTATGAAGGTCATGTTTTTGTTGTCCTCCTTCGACAATAACTGGATAGTTAATAAAGTCACGCAGTGGAAGAAGTTAAGATAAACTAGTGCAATGCAATGCATGCACATGTGCTATTTAATATCACAACTACAACCAAAAACCTGAACACGTATTCTACTATCAGCATAATTATATTGATGTAATACGATAAATTTTAAGGTAATGTCTATCATCTCTGATGTTTAACATCCCATTTGCTGATATTTCAGACAGAGCCACAAACCCACTCAACAGAGACACAGACTGGAGCAGCATCCATGCCTTCTGTGACCAGCTCAACAATGATTTAGAGGGGTAAGAGTAGAGCCTCTTGGGTCAGGACAGACTTTGCTTTGTTTCTCAATTATGGTATTTTAGTCTTGTGTTTGCTGATTCAAGTTTAAGCCCTCTGACATGGGCTTTCTTCCCTGCCTAGTTTAAAATGATTATTTTTTAAAATTGAATTTGTTGGTAGAACTGAATGTTCACTATCTGCATGTTACATCTAGTGCTGAATGCAGATCAGTATAGGTCTGGGAAGAAGAGAGAGAGAAGAAAGTCATCACAGAAGCTACACTTCCCATAAATAATATGTAAAGTTGTCAGTTAAGGAAAATAAACAATCTTGACATTTCTAAGCAGTAACTCTCAATTATTTTAGAAATCATATGAGGTTTAAATTGACTTAATAAATGTTGACGAACTTTTAAAAAAAAAACCTTACTATATTACACTGATTTAAAAAAAAAAAAAAAAAAAAAAAAAAAAAAAAGAGCAAACAATAAATCCATACATCTTGCTCAGCACTACTTGCAGTACACTGTCTGTACACTGCTCATCCTGGACATTCAAACGTCATGTTTGTGGCTTGTGTTGCAGACCTCAGCTGGCCACTAGGCTCCTAGCCCACAAGATCCAGTCTCCGCAGGAGTGGGAGGCCATGCAGGCCCTGCTGGTGAGTTCAGATCTGAACCAGCACCTGACAGAATTAGCTTCCTCAGTAATGATGGCCCTGATTTTCAGTACAAAGTTTTCTTTTGCCAAGACTAAGATTGCATGGATTATATTTAAAACTGTTTACCACTCTAACCCTTGTTGAATTTAAAGAAGTCTTACTGCTACAACATTTTAACTTATGTGAGATTTTATCCATAAATATTCTACGGGCTCCCAAAAATGCATATGTATCAAACCTTTAATCAGCAGGCTGTAGGAGACTCTTATATTTGTCATTGAGTCTCTGTTCCTAATATTACTCTCAGGTATACTCAGTACTGTGACAGAGTGAAACAGATGTCAAACCTAAATTCAGCTCCACTGTTTGTCCATATCTGTGTTAAATAATCTGAAGTCGTACACCAGTCAGAGAACGGCTGTTTTCATTATATCACATTATGTATTTGCATTTTCTTCCATTACAAGGTTCTGGAGACGTGTATGAAAAATTGTGGGAAAAGGTTTCATAATGAAGTGGGAAAGTTCCGTTTTCTTAATGAACTCATCAAAGTAGTTTCTCCAAAGGTAAAATGTTCAGATTGTCTGTGTACTTCTACATTTTCTAGACATGTTTGTATTGTGTGTATGTGTGTGTGTCTAAATCACTGTTGTTCTCAATTCAACACCCAGTACCTGGGCTCACGGTCACCAGAGCCGGTAAAAAAGAAGGTTTTGGAGTTGATCTATAGCTGGACTTTGGGGTTACCTGATGAGGCCAAGATCTCAGATGCCTATCAGATGCTGAAAAAACAAGGTAAGAGCCTTTTAGGTAAATGGAAAGCAAATATAAGCTTTAACTTGTAAAGCCCGAAAGATGCAGCCCAGGTTGATTTTTGAAATTAATTAGATCATATTATTTAAATAGTGATAACAACAATAGCGATGAATACCTACATTGATAAATAATGGTGCACAAGCACTTAATGTTGTGTTTGTAAATCAGGTATTATCAAACAAGACCCAGAGCTACCACCTGACAAACTACTGAACCTTCCTCCACCCAGACCCAAAAATGCCATTTTTGAGGATGAAGAGAAGTCAAAAGTAAGCACCTTGGGGGGGGGGCACCTCTTTATATATCTGTACCACAGTTATATGAAAATATAATTCATGATAATATATGAAAAATGTGGGCACTTTCAAGACTGTTTACTCACATTTAACCATGTGAGCTATGGCTGTCTTCTTTTAGATGCTGTCTCGCCTGTTGAATAGCTCGCACCCTGAGGACTTGAAAGCCGCCAACAAACTCATAAAGGAAATGGTCCAAGAGGTAAACCTTTTTCCTACTCCATTTATAAATTGCACTTTTCTGTTATACATTAACTGCACTGCCACTTTTTAGTGCAGCCTTGTGTGTGTGATTTGAAGGAAAAGGAGGAAAATATCAGCACTACACTCATGGCAGGAACATTAACTGAATGAGGAAATGGGTCGGCTGCCCTGCGGCAGGGTTTGTGTGTCGCTGGCAGAGTGATTCAGCAGGAGTTCAGAGTATATTTGTCCTGGTTTAGGGGAAAAGGAGCTGCTCTTAGCTCTATTCCCTGGACGTTTATAACAACCTCTCTCTCTCTCTGACGTTGCTGTTCTTCTTCACATATGATCATTTCATACACATGCATGTGTTTGTGGTCACACCCTGCTTTGTATGCCATTTGTGAATTTGTCTCCTGCCTGTTTTAGGATCAGAGGCGGGCAGAGAAGGTGTCAAAGCGGGTGAATGCCATTCAGGAGGTAAAGGAGAGCGTCACATTGCTGACTCAGCTCCTGCAGGACTATGACAGCACAGCTAGCAATCAGAGCAATGCTGAACTCTTACAGGTGAGCTGAAGGACAGACACTTTTAATCAGGACATCCAGGTAGCTGAGTTGTCTATACACAACCGTAGCCTGAGCTGTGAATCAGAAACTTGATTTCAAAGCTTGTGTGTGTGTGCGTGTGTGCGTGTGCGTGTGTGCGTGTGCGCAGGACCTGTACCAGCGCTGTGAGAAAATGAGACCTACACTGTTCAGACTTGCGAGTGATACAGAAGACAATGACGAGGCTCTGGGTGAGTTTCATTCACCAAATCATTATATCATGTAAATGTGGAGAGAAGGTATGAGCTTTCCTTCTTGATTAGTCCTCATCAATCAGAGCAAAACGCAATCAACTCAGGCTTCTTTGTTCTTTTACCCAAAGTACAAGTATAAAAGACACATATGATACATGCACACATGACAGTGCCTGCTTCTTATCTTTCTCCAGCTGAGATCCTGCAGGCCAATGACAGTCTGACTCATGTCATCAACCTCTACAAGCAGCAGGTGAAGGGGGAGATAGTAAACGGCAACAACACATTAAACACACAGAAACAAACAGGTGAGCACACACAAAGGTGGGTAGTGCTCTGTGAATTGGTTTAAGGAGTTGGTTGACTGCAAAAAATGTTTTTGGATTATTAGTAGCTTTTTGTTTGAGGCATTTCAGTGTTGGAAATTAAAAAAAAATTTTAATTAATTTCCCATAGGAGGAGGCACAGCTCTGTTAGATCTGTCAGGATTAGACACATCACCCCAGTCGCCTCCATCCTTCCCAGAATTTCCCACTCCAACAGACAGCCTCAACGCCCCCTCACAGGAGATGGGGATAAGTCTCCTTGACGACGAGCTCATGTCACTTGGTAACTGCATATCAGACAGCACACATCTTTTTGTTAAATATATTTTTTAAGAGTACGTTCTGAGGGATATAAGAAAAGGTCCAGGTTTAAATCGAAGAGAGAAACTTGTGGAAGCACTGTGTGTTATTTTATTCTTACATTGTACTGTTGGTCCATCCCTCAGGTTTAAGTGAAGGGACGCACACCTCCAACCCTCCTTCACAGCCTGAGGACTCCACAGCCTGGGATTCCTTCCAGGTGAACACAGGGACAATTATATTATCATATAACAGTTAATATTATAACTGTGATGGTTGAGTGAGTTTGAATGAGTTGCATAAATATAATTTGTCAACCACACACACACTCTATTTTAAATTCATGCTTGTGAACAATTGCTCTTGATACTGCTTCAGTATAATCAACAAGACTACAATGTTTCTCACACTTTCTACTTCCAGTCCTCTGACAGCATAGATGCAGACACCCCAACAGCGCCCAGTCTCCTGTTGAGTCCAGACCCACCCTCCCTCTCTCAGCCCCTATCATCTGGCTCAACCCCTGGGAACTCTGCCCTGGATGAGTTGGACCTGCTGGGAAAGACACTGCTGCAGCAGTCCCTGCCTCCAGAGGGCCTGCAAGTCAAATGGTATTTAACACTCGTCCAACATTACCGCTAAGACGGAGGCCTCATGAGGCCTTGATATTTATATTTTGCTCTGATCTGTTTTTTTTTTTTGTTTAGCATGCTATGTTTCAAAATATGACATGTCTATTTAGGGTAATGGAGCTATGGTGGCAAGAAAGCTAATTGGCTCATTGAAAAAAGTTTGCTTTCCTGTAAAAGCTACAGAACAACCTCCTGATGCCATTTTCCAAGTAAGGCAGGGATGCAAAGAAAGAATACATTATTTTTGCAATTGCCACACCTTTAAACCAAACAAGTCAAAAGTACAGTATCAATATCTCCTTTAGCATTATTAATCATGCATTTCAATTTTGGCCTTTATGGTAGACTTGAGCCGCCTGTGAAAAGGTCAGAGATGAGTTGTTCATCTTTCTGCTTTTAGGGACAAGCAACAGTCCAAACCCACTTTAAGAGATCTTCAGAGTAAGTCTGGGGCCAACATTAATCCTAACCCCATCCCAGCCTTTGAACAGCCTGCATCTCAACTCAATGCTCAGCCCAGCCTTGGAGCTACATTGCTGGATATGTCCCCAACTCACACGGAGACTCCAGCTGCTGAAATCACCCTGACTGACGTTTTTGTACCGCTAGAATCCATTAAGCCCAGTAAGTAAACTGAGGTCACTGGAGGTGCATTTGTATGGATTTAATAAATGTCCTGCTTCTCTCTTTCTTAATGTTTGTTATATTTACAGGTAGTCTGTTACCTGTGACTGTGTTCGACGGACACAGTCTGCGGGTTCTCTTTCACTTTGCTCGTGACTCGCCTCCATCTCGTCCTGATGTACTGGTGGTGATCATCTCTATGCTGTCCTCAGCCCCTGTCCCTGTCACCAACATCAGCTTTGAGACCACAGCTCCAAAGGTCAGTGTGAGAAAGCTGAGGGCCTTTGTCTCCCATTAGATACAGTAGTACAGACAAAGTTCATCTCATAAACACATCATTAGACCACTGCAAGTGATTTACTATCTTAGTAAAGAAAAAAATGTTTTCATTTCTTAACCGTAGTCGATGGCAGTGAAGCTGCAGCCCCCATCAGGAACAGAGCTCCCAGCTTTCAACCCCATCCTTCCTCCTGCTGCTGTCACACAGATTCTGCTGCTGGCAAACCCAAACAAGGTGAGCTTTTAAAATATCTACACACAGGGGATCCCCTTTAATAGAAACCACAAAGCTGCTTTTAATCTCTTAAACGTATGATATCACACTCCAGACTTAAATTGCTAGTAAGACAGTTCATGACAGTAACCACAGTCTTATTTTGGTGTTTAATCTACACTGTTGAACACACGGCACTGTGGTGCTTTCTATACAAGTGACAACTGAGTAGAGGAAATTAAATGACATGCAACATAAATCACAAAATCATTGGGGGAGTTTAAATGTCAGATTTTTACTGTCACTGCTTAAGCGAACTTGTATTGTGATGTCTGTTATCTTTGTAGCGTCTCACTGAGAGAATCTTGTGACTTCTGACAATGAGATTATTACAGTTTGTCCATCCAGAGAAAATTTAACCCGTTCACCTCTTGTGTGTGTTTGTGTGTTTTCAGGAAAAAGTGCTGCTGCAGTACAGACTAACCTTCACCATGGGAGAGCAGGAGCACATTGAGAGCGGCAGCTTAGAACAGTTTCCTTCCCCGGAGACGTGGGGGAACCTATAGCATTTAAACACAACCACAACCAGACAGACTCTCTGCTTTCAGACTCAGCTTCCTTCTCAACCAACTCAACACTCTGCATAAGCCTGTTTTCCTTTGTAATGACATTGTACTTTCTTTAATTGGTATTGATTGTTTTCCTTGGATTATGCTCATGCTCAGTCAGTGTAATGTGTGTATGCTTTGCTCTAAATGAGTCATGTATGTCTAGGTCTAGTCTGCTCTATGTGGCTGCTTTAAAACAAACCTGCAACTGCCTCCTCAAAGTTGTTGCAGTCTTGTCATCTTTTTAACAAACAGTGCAGAAAGAAGAACTACAACAAATGTGAGGGTATTGTATCATTTGGTGTTTTTTTTGTTTTTTTTTTTTTTTTTTCCCTGCTCAGACACAAAGTCAATCTAAATCTTTTATCAGTTGTTTCCCTTCACCTCTGCATGCTCTTCCAACACGGGACACAATGCTTTCAAAATCCAGCACATCAGGAGGGAAAGAACATGAACGTGAACATCACAGACACCAGCCATCTTAGTTTGCAAAACAAAGCTCTATGTCAACTACTATCAACTTTTGTGGCATCTGTTAATTTTATGATGAGTGAATATCACTTTTCTTTTGCAATGACTGAGTCCACTTTTTGATTTGCAGAGAATGATTTTTCTGTTTTGTTTTGATCGTTTGTCCTCTGTAAAGAGCAAGAAAGACTGGAACATCAGACTCGTATTATCTGCCATATGTGCCTATTTTGCAGTTATAACTTTATTTAAATGTTGCAATGATGGATAGATTTGTTTTTCCTCATCTGTTACATGTCAGTCACATTAGGTCTGCAGTTTGTCTGAGATTAGCTACATCATAACCTTAAATTCTTAATATATTCAAAACATTTTCAGTAGGATGAGTTAAACTTTTCTTTAGCTTGTGATTTAAGTAATTTTATTGGCTAAAACACTTAAGCATATGCAAACTGAGCTGCACACAGGTGCTCTTGAGCACAGTGTCTGTCTCAACTTTGTTTCAACAGTCTGCGATGCATGTCAGCCACGCTGAACATTTCCTCCTCCCCACAGGCTCAATCACATTCCACTGCACTAATCTCCAATACAACTGCTCTGTAAATACCAATGACGGCAGTTCTGTTGTGTACATTTGACTTGTGCAATGTGCATGAGCATAACACTGGTAAAATATTCCAAATGGGTAATAAAGGTTTTTTTTTTTCTCTGTGACCTAAAAGGATGATTTATTTCTGTTGTAGGTAGCAGTTTCTACAATACATGAAACCCCCACCCACTTCCATCGTCTTAGTCTCAATGAATTACACAGTGATACATTGTAGAGCTTTATTAAACATGATAAACTGTAAAAAGGGACTTGCTATTAGCTAGTAAATCTCAATTATCACTGCACCAAAGACTTCACCACACTGGTGATTAACTGAATAGGAACCTAGATCACAATCTTAGAAACACTCTTTATATGCGAGTTGAGCTGGTGCCATTTCTACACAAACCTCTATAAGGCCTAAATTCATGTCTATGTCTGGATATCATCGAGACAAAGTTGAAAGGAAATGATAAATCCCCCAATTTAAACTCTTTTACTCAAGATACATCAGGCCCCCCAAGTTTTCTTTTGCAATTCAAACTGATCATGAGCCGTACAAAGTTTTAAATTCAAAAATAAAGGTATTGAACCTCAAACAGAAACAAGCTTATATACAAGAATTAACTTCAGCACCTACCTTTGAAACACCCAAAGGGAAAGTCAGATCACATCAAGAGGCTCATGATACAGAAACAGCATGTTCTGTATGAAAATCTTTTTTTTCCAGGACAATTGTGACAAGCTTCTGTCAAACTAGATAACTGCTGCTGATTAATTTGACTGAAGAAAAATCCAAAACCAAAAAGTGTTGAACACAATTATCTTGGGCCCAGTCTAAATGGTTTAAAACCCATTTTGACACCGAAGAAATGAGAGATTTTATCAATAACAACACAGTGCACTGATGTGTTGCAACCCAAACAAGCTCATGATAGGAACGCCAACAACTGAATCATTGCAAACAACATTTCTGACTGATTTGAAATGTAGGTGTAGGTGTAGGTGGGTGTAGTGTGTGTTGTGCTGTGTCACTGTGGTGCACAGATTACATTACTTTCTCCCTGAGGGAGGAGGTGGCGGTGGAGGAGCAAATTGAAAAGGTGAGTGTCCCATCAGGCCCATCATGGGCTGGGGAGGGTTGAACTGCTGGGCCATCAGAGGCTGGGGAACTGACGATGGAGGTGGGGCCTGTCCCACCCCACCACCGCCTGAAGCAGAGTTGCCCCTGGAGTTTCCGTACTGGCCGGTGCTGCTGCTGCTGTTATTCTGGTACTGGTCATACGAGTTGGAGCTGGAGCCATAGCTGCGTCCTCCATCCCTGCTACTGCGATCTCTGTATGAGGAGGAGGAGGAGGAGGAGGAGGAGGTGCGGTCCCTGTCACGGCTGCTGCCACTGCGGCTGTCTCGACTGTCACGGCTGTAGTTGCTGCTGCCACGGCTGTCCTTGGAGCTGCCACCACCACCCACAGAACGCATTCGCCTGTCACACTCGTCCTGGTACATGAGGTTGGGATTGTTAGAATTGGAGCCGCCACGGAAACGGGGACGGCCACCTGGAAATGCCAAGAGAGAGGGTGGACAAAAAGAAAAGGAGGGAAATTCCCATCATACTGCTAATTGGCTCATTCACACAAACCACTATTTGTTTTGGGATAAAACTCAGGCTCCTTTCAAACAAACTCAAGGGCATTTTATGATCAGCTGACCTGTTTTATCTTATGTTTCAAAATGAAGTTTTAATCAAAGCAAATTACCTCCTCCACTTCCTCCACGTCCAGTATCAACCAGCTGCAGCAGTTTGGGATTGATGGCCTGTCGGGCCTCCTCCAAGACCCGGATCAGCTCACGGGCCTGGCGGAGGTTCCCTGGAGTGAAAAAGGTATAGGCAGTGCCTTTGTTGGTGCTGCGGGCCGTACGGCCGATGCGATGGATGTAGTCCTCCGATGAATTTGGATAATCATAATTGATGACAAACTTGACATCCTCCACATCTTGACATTTGACACAGCAGTGGGGGTGGTGAGAGGAGGGGTGGTGTGATGGGATCAGTTACAGGGACGGAAAAGATAAAAACAGAAGTCAGAGCAATAATAAGACTGGTTGAGAAATTTATCAATCAATTGATTCCATTCATGAATTTTAGGTTTTGTGCTTTTGAACCTGGAAACATTCAGACAGACAATACCTACTAGATACCCAGCATCCTCTGAAAACATCACTTACCTGTCCAGTGAGCAACTATTGTAAAATATACAATTAGAAAATTTACTTACTTACCATGCCAATTTCAAAACAGGGCTCAATAATCTTGTATAATAATTAAGTACTTGCACACATGCAAATAGGGTTACATGCAGCCAGAGCTACTGACCAACTGATTTAAGAGATGAAAAGGTTACAGTGGTTTGCTGCAGAATTTAGTCATTAAGTGACATTTAAGAAAATAGAAACTAATTATGAGAAGCAAGTGACCCTAAACATAAAGTTCAACAGATTCAGCTGATTAATTGTTTCAGTATAAAAATCAACTGAGAAAGTTAATTTCTTTTAGGAAAACAGTCTGTTCAAAACAAACTAGAGGTCTGTTTCTCATTACAGTTGACAAAGGGCTCAGAAAACACTGCTGATTACAGAAAAACAAGTCTTTGTTTTGGAAGTATAATGATGAAGGTTGGCAGAGGAGAAAATGGGGAAGGGAGGGTTGAGGTATAGTACTTACCCTGTATGAGAGATTTAGTGATGACTTACAAAGTTACCCTTCTGTCCCCCTACCCATCACCAGTCCTGGGAGGTCTGCAGGGGTAGGAGGAGAGTGCACAGGACAAAAGCAGTCCCTTCTCCCACCTCGCCACTCCTCCACAACACTCCCAAAGCTGGAAACTGTCTGGGCCAGAGCTCCAGCTGGACTGTGCTGGGATCCGGTCCTATTCTAGTCTTATTTGTGCATCTTCATGTCCCCCCAGCCTTTTAATGACCTGGAGATGATACTGCTGGATTATGATGTTTGGAGTACAAGATGGTGGGTGGAGAGGCCTTTACTGTACTATTTCATGTAAACTTCGAGGATCTTGTTCGAGACTTACTCTGCCATTTCTTACATTAGTGGGCTGCCAGTGACAGGTCGAGGGGGAGACTTTCTTGTGGGCTTTTTTGGTGCAGCTTGTTCCAAATGCCTCCCAGATCACTTCCATAGGCAGTGATATCATAGAGCCCAGCTTTTCAAGTTTAGTAACAAGAAACAGACACTATGTTCGGAAGCTTTCTGTCAGTGGGATTTGACAGTGGGCTCTGTCTGCTAGGGAATTTGACTCCTGACAGTCTGTACTTGTCCTTGTGGGAGATTTACCATGTCATCAAAAGCTGGTGAGCTGGTTATTTACAGACATTACTGGTGGTTGGGTATGATGTACACAAAGAAAAATTTAAAGGACACGCAGTTTGGGGATAGGGGTCAAAGAGACAAAAAGGACAGGGGCCAGACATAGTCTGAAGAAAACATAAGAAAACACAAGATATCAGGCTGAAGAGGAAGGGTGGAGGCAGGGGAAGGCTGATAGAAAGAAGTAGAAAAAAAGAAATGAATGAGATAAAGAAGAAACATTTAAGAAACAAGCAAAAGAGGGAGAGAAGTGACGACCACAACAGAAAATGATAGCAGGAAAAAGAGACGATGCATGAGAGAGGAAAAGAAATTGAGAGTGAAACACAAGACGGAAAAGATCAAGAATGAAAGAGAGGGAAATCGATTATAGATAGGTGGCTTCTCCAGGCCAGGACTCCTGCCAGCCAGGACCAGACATGACGTCCGCAGAGGGAGAGGCAGGCCGGCACAGCCAGTGGTGGGGGGTGTCAGGGGCTGGCATCAGGGGGCAGTTCAGAGGGGAGCCTCCAGCATAGCCATCCAGGCCCGGCTTTGGCTGCTTTCCACCCTCACTTCCTGGTAGTTGTCTTTTTTTCTGTCTTCTGGTAGCGCACCATAGTACCTCAGCTTCACAAAGCTCAAGTATCATCTATTTAACTTTAATATCTGCATGACTATTTTAGGTAAAAATTTAGTTGTCCAAAGTTTGGTATTGGGAATGGAAATGTATCTCCTCAAGGACTGTGCGGCAAAGTTTTCATAATCCATATCCCATCATAATAAATACAGATAATAAAAACTTGTCAAATGTCACTGGGTGAATCTGGATTGAGTTAATCTGGAAATGATGGTGCGTCACTGTGTTGATAGCATGGCCAAGGGGAGCCCAGCCTCCTCCACACCGCCCTCTTCACCCTTTCACCTGACAGCCGCCCCCGACCCTAGGATCAAATTTGGAAGCCCAGCAGTATCCCGCGCTCCCCCCCCCCCCCCCCCATGTCGCCCAGGGAGCCAGTGTCCTGGAAAGGGGGGAGAGTTTTGTTTGTGGGCACTGTTCTAGGTTTTCAGCGGAGATGGCTGTGTCTGGGACTGATTAATCAGGCCGTCTCTCTCCCCAAGTCAGCTTTCGATTTGTCATGCCTAGGTCCGGCTGCAGGCTCCCGAGGGCCTGTGTGCTTCTAGTTGCCGGAAGAGAGACTTGGAAACAAAAAAACAAACAAAAACAAAATGAAAAGAAAACAAATGAACATAGAATTAGGTTAAAGGTTGATTGCCATCCTGCAAGGGGCTACTACACTAGCCTCACCCCTTACATCTTCACACTAGATTCAACATCATTCCTATGTTCAGTGTTTCTCATTGTTGTTTAACAGAGCAAAGTGTCTTAAATCTTCACAGTAAGTCCTGCTTTGAATATTATGCTTCGTAGATACACCCTTTATCGGAGAAGCATCATATACTGCTTAAGAAATGTGAATCTTTATGTGTTTGGGGTTGACTTTTAACCATAAATCTACTGTAAATAAACATGCAGTAAAAGGCCTGATTATTACACTAACCATTCTTCATATTATTCTTCATATTAAGTGGTTAAATGTTTTGTGTGTGCACCATATCTGTGTGTGGTTATACTGAGGAAATTATTTGCTTTGCACTTCAGCACACAGGACATACCCAAACCACGTGAGGCCACGTCAGTAGCGATGAGGATGGGAGCTTTGCCGCTACGGAACTCTGCAACATGAGACAAAATCCACAATGATTGAGAGACAAGGAGGGAACAATATTGTAAGTTACTGGAATTCAAATGTCAGTTTGTTTGTTGTACCTGCCAACACCCAGTCTCTCTCTGGTTGGCTCTTATCACCATGAATACACATAGCTGGCCACCTGGAAAAAAAATGAGCAGTTTGTCTGATATGGCCATATGGTTTAACCATTTTTTTTATGACTGTGGAAAGGATATACTCCAGCTGCTCCCTCTCACAGAGCTCTCAGTCAGCTACAGAACACAGTGAACACAGTCATGCATTGGCTCAATCAGAAAAGCAAAGATAGATATACTCGCTAGATATACTCACCCATCACGTCTCATTCTGCGTGTGAGGTCATCACATCGTTTCTTAGTCTCCACAAAGATGATGGTCTTGTTCTCTTTCTCAGCCATGATCTCCTCCATCAGCTGGATCAACCTGAAGAAAGAAAACAAACATAACACCAAATACAATTAATAAATAATTACAATTTATACATGTAGGTACCCCCCCACACATTTACTACTTCAAAAAGAGAGGCAACAATCATTAAATCAAGGGTGAAGAGAGGCAGGAAAGAGATTAAAGTAAAGAGTAAAAGTGTAAGAAGAGACAAGAAAAGAAATGATCAGATCAGCCCCTTACTTGTGGTCCTTCTCACTCTCCATACAGACATCAACTATCTGAAGAATGTTGTGGTTGGCACTCAGTTCCAGTGCTCCAACATTGATTTGGACATAGTCCTTCAGGAAATCCTCTGCCAGCTGGCGAACCTCTTTAGGCCAGGTAGCGCTCCACATCAGGGTCTGTCTGTCAGGCTGAGCAAAGAGCACGTCAAATAAACAGGTTAATGACAGACACTAAAATTACTGCTAATAAAAGTATACTAAAACATAATACATAAGCTATCAAAGCAGGAATTTCCCTTGTTATAAGATAAGTACTAACATGCTATTAAAAAAACAGTTTTCTACATTTTCTTATTAGCTTTACCCTGATCTGGTCCACAATTTTGCGAATCTGTGGTTCAAAACCCATGTCCAGCATACGGTCAGCTTCGTCTAGAACAAGATATGTGCAGCGCCGCAGGTTGGTTTTTCCAGCCTCAAGGAAGTCAATCAAACGACCCGGTGTGGCAATGCAGATCTCAACACCTGGGATAGACAAACTGAATTATTAGTTTTGTAACACTAAACAGCATTAGCTTTAATCCAAACAGTGAACACTCCTCACCCCTCTCCAGGTCTCGGATTTGGGGTCCCTTGGGAGCACCTCCATACACACAAGTGCTTTTGATGCGGGATGACTTTCCATAATCATATGCTACCTGCTGGACCTGCTGTGCCAGCTCTCTTGTGGGAGCCAGAACCAAGCACTACAAAGAACATGTATAATGTTATAACAATCCACTGTTAATATTGTTAAGACTATTAAATGTTGTGTTGGGATGAAGCTTAATATTAATCTTGTGAACTTTCGTTTCACGTACAATGGGTCCATCTCCACGCTCTAAGTAGGGCTGGTGGTTGATGTGCACAATGGCAGGAAGAAGATACTAAAGAAAGCAACAGAGAAGATGTCAATGGATTTTGCTCCTGTGCCGTTCACCAGTAGTTTGTGTATTTGTCTTAGAAAGTACAGGAGAAGAGGAAGGTACGGGTCTCACCGATAAGGTCTTCCCAGAGCCAGTCTGAGCAATGCCCACCATGTCTCTCCCGCTGAGCGCCAGGGGGAAACCTTGTGCCTGAATGGCTGTGGGCTCCTTGAAGTTCTGCTGCATCAGTACATCCATGACATACTCTAAAAGTAGAGGCAGGAAATAATACATCCTCTGATTATTTCTGATAGCAGCCAGCTGATCTGGTGTAGTTGTTATTGTAGTGGCAGTGTATTGTATACTGTTCACCGATTTCCACGTGCAAACACATCCATGTCTGTAGGTGCTTACGGGGAAACTGTGCCTGGTGGAAGTTGATGACAGGCTTTGGGCAACCTGAGCCTCGAACAGTGATTTCTTTCTTCCTGCGATACTCCTCAACATCATACTGAAATCACAAGACACCAAAGTAACAAACCCTCACAGACCAAAAGTCAAAGCTACACTAGTCTCCCTTTTCAGGGCCATAACACAGAGGATCAGGTGGTGACACTGCAGGATTACCTGACTCATCCGCTGCACTTCAACGTGTTCACTGTAGAAATTCTTCTCAAATTTGGGAAGCTCGTCCAGGTCCCACCTCTTCTTTCGTAAACGGTCCCCGGGGTTCCCAAACTTTTTCCCCGGCGGTGGGCCACCTCTGCTGGACCCAAAACGAGGGCTGCTGCACAAACATTGAGACACGCATTGTGTAACTCGTTTTAAGACGCTTTCCCGGGTCATGCTATTGATGTTAGCACCGTTATGGAAACAAACGCATCAGGACATCGACACTGACAGCTACTGACAGCTACTGCCAGCATTAGCTCACATGCTAATTGACTGTGTTGACTTGTGCTGCTTACCCCCTGTCACGGCCACGGTCTCTATCTCTGTCTCCATACGAGCCTCTCATGTTGAGGACACACGCTCCTCCGAGTGATAAAGTGCCTCTGTAGTGTTTATCTCGAATAAGTCACCTGGCTTTAGCTTTCCGGTACCTCGGGCCTGGCCGGAAAAAGACTGCAGCTAGCTATATCCAACGCGCCCTTTATTTCAGCCAATGGCCAGCGTTGACTTTGAACACGGACTGAATGAGGAAACTGTCGCTTTGTTCTAGGCCTGTTGAAAAGTCAAAAACGATCAGTTTGAACTTCAGCTTTGTTGACACAATAACAAGACGCAGCAGTGACTGCACAGCTATGTTGTTGTTAGCCTAGTGTTCGGCCTCCTACTGTGATTGGCTGACTGATGAGGAAGGCCCGCCCCCAAGTATGATAGACACCTCTAGCTCTCAATCAGTTTTGGTATTTATATATCTATATATATATATCTATATATCTATATAGATAGATATATACATTTTCACTCTTTAATAACATATACATATTCCAATATCATTTGCTGCATGTTACTTTTATTTGTGAAAACTACCACTAAGTGTTTATAAATAGTTATATACGTTGAGGTCAAGTCCTATGCAATCCTAATATAAAATGGATATATATATATATATATATATACCTGTGCTGTATCTCTAAATTGTTGCTATTACTAATGTATTAATATGTAAACACAATTTCAAATTTGTAGCTGATGGGGGATTATTTAATCAACACTTCAGTGTGCATCATATCTCATATGCCATTTACAGGTTTCTAAAAATCTCAGACTACATAATAACTGGTAGCTATAACTGTCATCTTACTTGAATAATTGCACTTACTTTATACCATTGCTGAAAACAGGGGTTTCTATTTTTCTGGTCACTCGACCCATAACTGAAGTGTATTTCATAACTGTAAAATTATCTCACAGTGTCACAAAATATAAATTGTTGTGATGATTGTAAATATGTGTATACATAGTAGAGAAAGATAACTAAAATCATCAACAAAAACATGGTAGATGTTTCCATTTTGTTTTTTATTTAATTTTCAACACCAACAGAAACCAATATAGCATCAAAATATGATATTACCAATATACAAATGAAAAAGTATGCAAAAGAAATAAATCAGAATACATGAAAATTAAAATAGTAAAAACACAAAAATATTAAAACAAAGAACTATACCAAGCAATGTCATTACAGTCATCATCATGAATGTTTCGCACTGCTTAGTTTAACTATATACAACATTCTTTCCTTTCTGGTATAATATTTTCCTGATTCAATTATATTCAGCTTTACGAGTAACATCCAGCTTTTTAATTACATTGTATCAAAACTATCATTTAATAGTGTTTTAAATCAAGATGCTTGAGTGATATGCTGTTGCCTATAGGAAAAATGTAAGGCAGTGAATTACACTTTTTCCAATGCCACTAAGTTAATAGGTAAATTCACTCCACTTTTGCCTTCAACTGAATCACTGCAGGCTCAGTGTGAAAAGTGTTGCATTAATTATTGAGTGCAGGAGGTGGTTGGAGGGGATATGGGTTAGCAGTTACAACTGGACACCAACATTTTGTATTCACAAGTCACTTTATGACTGGAATACAACTTTTTCATTATGGAGTCTCTTGGCTGTTAAAATAATTTCATCCTTACTACATTCACTACTCACAGGGACAGTGCTGCACTATATGTTTACCCGAAGTCAATAGACTAGAGTCAATCTGTAAGATCTATTTGGATCTCAACATAAAGCTTAAATGCTAAATGCACATTTAAAGGCAGCATTGGACCTTATGTCATGTGTCCAAAGGAGCTGCTCAGCTTTTGCATCACTATGCTCTCTCATTAAATATTTAGGATAACGAACACAAGCAACTTTAATGCTTGCTGCTGCTAAAACACATATTAAACCCCTGTTGCTATCAGCATGATCAATTAGCTCAAATACAGTTTTGATTATCTTTTGGAAAAAGATAATAAGAACAAGGGGAACAAGAGGATGGCAGGCCCAAACAAAAGTTTTTCCACTACCTACCTACTTTTTTTTCTCCTGTAATGTGTCCCTTTTAAGTAGCAAGCGTGAAGATCTGATTCTCATTAGTGTCCGTGACTCGCGTTCCTTGTCATTTGGCGAGTGAGTCTTACGAGACACTCAGTTTATAAAACTATAAAATGCAAGGAATTGTATGTAGTTGCATCAGTGGGTCATAGGCTTGATCACCATTGAGGTACCTCATGGGGCAATGGATTGTGACTTAAAAGATACCTATGAAAATTAAGATCTTCAAGATCCTTGATATATATTCTCTCACAGTAGCTAAACATTCTGTCATTTAGCAAACCAAGTTTTAATGCCCACATTTTCCTCTTCAGGATGTAAGTAAAGTCAGATTTACACATCTTTACATGTCCTTATTTGCCTGTAGTGACTCTCTCATTACTCGTCTAGCAGTGATGCCATTATACACAGTACCAGCAGAAGCAGGCGTGATCTGTGTTGCCTGTAATGCCCTTAATTATGGGAATACAATCCACAGCACGTCACAGCTGGGCTGGGTCTGCAGGGAAGTGTTGCTTCTTCAGTAATCTGTAATCTGTGTGGGTGTTGTCCTTCCATCAGTCCCTCTGCCCACGCTAATATCTTTCCTACAGCTGTTCTCTCAGTGCTCCACAAACAACAACATCGTGGGAGGAGCCCGAGCCCAGGCCAGGCCATAATCTACTACACTTTTGATTCACTTGTTCATGTGAATCCCTGACAAAATAAAACATACATGGAATATTTATAACATTTCTGGAATAACAATTTTCCAACACAATCTTTAAATGAGTTATACCTTCAAGGTCATACGACATTTAAATAAAAAAAATATTTATGATTAAATTCTTATATATTAAAATCAAGCCCTGCAATATAAAGGCTCCTTAGTTTTCCTGACCATAAATCAGCTCTAACTCTTAAGTCAGTGTATCTCATTAACTGAAGTAAAGGGAACTGCTCCCTCTATTTGGCAATGTTTGGGTAAGAGGCAGAGTTGGCAGTCGGGGAAGGAGAAGTATGTATCAAGAATCAATAGATAAACTGAAGAATGAAGGAGGCCATGTGTTTCAGATGAGAATGGCACTTGTATACACTATCTGATTGGGTTTTTTTTTTACCACGGTGTCTAAAGTGCAGCTTAAGGATGCTGGATGCAGGCACGGTTATTTGTACTGACCTATATTCATGGATCCATGGATGATTGGAGATATTATATTTCTGTCAGTAATGGCCTGTATGACATCAACATAAATGCTCCTATATTCCCTTCACCCTAATTTTAATTGTAAACGACATGACTTTCGTCTTCATTCTCCCTCTTTCTCTCATTTACTCTTTTTCCTTGTAAAACACCTGCCTGCAGTCTGCAAATGATTTCCAAAGTCTGACATGAATCTGGTCTTTCACTGTCTAAATGTGAAAAGGGAAACCACAAACATCCCCAGAATCTGATCTTCCATGTTCAGGTTGAAACAAAAGATCTGATTTGTCTCAGACAGCTGCTAAAAAATTCAATATGGCCAACGGGGGTAAAGTGACCTTCTGAGTGCATGTGTGAGTCTCAGAACTCATCATCAGAGCTGAGCAGTAGAGTCTTTTCGTTGTCCCCTCGGGTGCTGAGGTTACTGTGGCTCCGGGAGAGGGGTGGCCCCCCACTCCGGTCCAGTGTGGACTGCTGGGTGTACTGCTGATAAGCTGGGGAAAAGTTGTGGATAGCATCCTGGACCATGTCCCCTGGGTTCATGGTCTCCTTCAGGCTGCTGGAGATGCTCTTCATGGGAGCACAGCGACCTGGAAATAGGGAGGGATGAAATAATAGAAATTATGTTTACATCCAGTTGTCAAGAAGATTTTCTAGATAAATCTTTGATGTGTTGAAGCTAATAAAAAAAAATAAAATAAAATAAAAAATAAAAAATCGATCAGAAGGATGAAAGAAATTAATCTGTTCCCTATGAAATGGTAATAGAGGAGGTAGTAAGATATTTCTGGAGGTCAAAATGGATTAAGACATTTCAAGTTCACCTTCTAAACAATAGAATAATAAACAGCTGGACCTGGGCTGGTGATGACTTTCCTTTACTAATTTGTGTCGCCTCAGTTCTTATCACCAATATTATTGTACACACAGATGTTTATATGGTTCTATCAAACAAAGCATAGACCAAGTAAAATGATGCTAGCAGAAATGAAAAGGACCAAATTCACAGGCAGCAAAATGAACATAAGGACACAAAACAAGACGGCAAAATACCTACGATGGTAAATGTATGAACAAAATTCATGCTGGACTTTAAAGTAATTTAGGACATTCAATGAGGACACAAAAAACCAAAAGCATTGTAATATAAAGAACTGTGGCAGATACAGATGAAAGACAGCTAACGTCAGACCTACCGTACTGTCCATAGATAGGAAATGAGCCTTTCAGTGCAGCACAAGGAAGAAAAGGGAGAAAGGGAAGACAAGAGAGTCAAGATGAAAATGATGGAACAGAAAAACAGAGCAGAGGAAAAGAGAGATATTTGAAGATATTTAAAAAGAGTGTGAAAGATAGGAATCAAGTCAAAAAGGGTGGGACACAAACAAAGAGGTCAGACTGTAGAAATTAGACTGTGTGACTCATACATTAAGATAGATAGAATATCAAATTAAATTAAAATCTTAACTTCTCTGGTCTCAAACCAAGGAATTTTACACCAGCTTCTTAATACTCCAATCATGCACACACACATGCACTTCCTTTACCATATGAGTCCAGTCTTTTATCCATGTAAACTTTGTAAGTAAAGGCATGGCGCAAAGCAACAGCAGCAAAGAACATCTCAATGCAGATGATGAAGTTTTGGTAACCAGCAGCAACTGTTCCCTCGTCCACTGAGAAGCCAGCAGAGCCAATCTGAGGGATGGCTCCACACTTCTCCAGGATGGCCAGCAGCATCCCTGAATCATACAAAGAGCCAGAGTGAGAAGATGAACCTGACCAGAGATTCAGAATTCAGCTGCTACAAAAAGTGAGAATGCCGGTATATCAATAGACATGCTCCACAAAAGGAAGCTGATGTGAACTAAAACTCAATAAGTGATGAGGTTCTTCTGATTTTTATTTCTGGCAGAGTGATGCAGCATCCTAGCCTACAACCCAATAACTAAAGAAACAGAAGTGCAGCAGCAAAACCACCCCCTGGAAAAAAAAATTGAATCCATAAAGGAAGCAAGGATGGCACTAACTTGCACTCTGTAATCCGGTTGAACCCAATAGAATATTTTCCATAGCAACATGGAAGGAAATCCTTTGAAAATACACTTTAAATGTAATAATGTGTTGATAAAACATGCCTGCAAACTGCTGAACAATGTAAATATCAGAATACAGGGTATGGGGGTATGTGCTGCTGTGTGTGTCTGTGTGTTAACACTCAGAATGTGGTTTTCTTACCCTGCCAGAAGGAGAGAAAGATGACTGACTTGACCATGAAGAACTTGAGCACGGGGCTGTATGGGATAAGCAGTTCTCGTGTGGCAAAGTAGAAGAGGAAGAGAGCGTAGAGCGACAGACTGACGGAGATGTTGTAGATGATGGTCACATACAGGTAGCCACTGGCCACACTAGTGTAATGCACAAAGGAGATAACAAGAGACTTGAATTTCAATCTTTTGAATATGATCACATATTAAATATATCAATCCTTACAGATTCAGAGGGTGCTCAGTTTATATGGTTTCAAAATACAGCGTGACAAAACACAGCGAGCTGGAATACAAGTCACTGCTCAAGTAGATGTCAATAATGTGAATGACAGTGGGAAAGCTGCTATGGAAACCTACTTGAAATCTCCATCTCTGTATTTCCCAAAAGCCTGAAGAATGACAGTGATCACTGCCATCAGGGGCTTCACCACACAGAACTGGAGAGTTGCCTGAGGAAGCAAGAGTGAGAAAGATTGGGAGGGTCAATATAAGGCAGCAAGGCTAAAAAAACTTGTGGTACCGCAGTATTTATGAAATCTATAAATGTAGTGTAAAGCTTATCTCAACATCCAATCTTCTATGACAAACACATATAAAGACATAATATTACTAACATTAAATCAATGACTTTAGAAAATGCCACTATGTACAGTGGGGACTACTCAGAATTTTTATTTTCTGTAAAGTAACAATCACTCTCAGGAAGCTTCAAGTGGAATGTCATATTGTATGGAAATGAATAAAAACCACAGTGGCTGCTGATGGTTGCCAACAAAGTGATCTTTGTTATATTTGTAGTAAACGCGTTCTAACATGCTGTAATACTGAAGAGGACTTAACACTGGACAGTTTTTCTGTAAAGCACAACATTAAAATAAAGTTATACTAACCTTTGAATGCTATTACACAATGTATGTACAGTATAAGAGGGTGTTTGGTACCTGTTTACAAAACCTGAGGAAGCCAATGGAGTAGGTCCTCCCCCACAGGCAACAGGTCCCATACATACAGCTTGACCTACAGTGAATTACAGGTTCATATAAGTCAAAATAGTTTGAAAAGTATGCAGGTTATTGCAACAATAAACTACTATAATAATTGTTCATACCAGAAGAAAAAAAGAATAGAATGAAAAAAGTAGAAGATGAGAGCAAACAAGACTTACTCGATAGGTTTCCCTCTGATCTCAGCCATGATGGCACTCTCTCCTCCCAGATATTCGTAACACAGACTCAGGAAGTTGTAGATGACAAAGGCTGCAGTATCACACAATGAAAAAAATAATGTTATTGTTTTTTAAGGTGACCACTGGCATTTGTAAAATCAAATAAATACTTGACTGTGGGGACGTTTTCTAACAGCTTCTGGTCACATATTGATGCATGATAGCTATAGCAGCAGTAGTTTCCTTACAGTGATTGAATTATAGTCATACATACATGTATAGTTAGCACTTGGTATAACCGTCATAACTACAGTTATGTTTTGGTGGCTCTGTTTCAGAACTGCTGACCTTGTCATTTCAAGGCAGAGAGATGAGTCATCCCCATCAGCAGACTTGGATGATTAGGTAATGGTTTTGAGTGAGGTAGTGTAATTGTAAGGTATAGTTCTCTAGTGCTGAGAGCAGATCACGGGACAGCTGTGAAACATTACTGAGGAAGAATCATGGTCATGTCACACTGCCACACAATAGTGTCATATAATCCAAATAGTTCAATGTTCACACTGCAGATGATGAACACAAGTGAACTGCACACATTTCCAGTAAGGTTGCAACAATTCACTCATGTAATGTGTTAGATAACTACTAATAAGATCAAAACAACTTCAAACACGTGATGTTGTGTGATCGACCACACATCTCTGCTTCTGCATTTTAATTCATACAATCAACCATCACAATTAAAACTACTGGAGATGGCAAAGGTGTGGTTACAGAGGAGCAACAGAGAAAAAAATTCCTCCAATCAGTGAAGTCACCTGCTGAAATTTCCACTAGAATAAAAACCTGCAAACTTGTGACCACTGCTTTATAAATCTGTCATGGATGGTGTGGACTTGTAAATCCAATGACACTGACATACCTGCTCTTAACTTTAAAATATATCCTTCTTATATACATAGGTGTTAATATACAGCACAGTTACAGCATATCATGTGTACTGGTTGATAACATATTGGCTGTTGGAGTAACACATCATTTAAATAAACCAGACTGGAAGGTACACTGATTCCAGTAATTGGTGTCCCTGAGCTGAATGTTTGTTCATCTGCTGTCCCAGGTGTTTTCTGGCTAATTTGAGGGTGAACCACAGACACCAGCCCCCCACTGCCTCAGCTCTCCTCACTGTTGAAAGTGGCTGAGTTTGAAAGTAAGCCTCTCATTGTAGCACATTGACAACCCCTGCCAGAACACAGTCAGCACAGCGCTGGCTTTGTTAATGTAGCATTATTATCAACACTGTATAGTTCCCACTCTAAAATGTACCGTCACTGCTTTAGCTTGAAAAAGACTGGTGTTATGAAGAATAAAAATAATCTGAACATTAATTTTGAGAGAATACATATTCTATCTATTAACAATAAGAGCAACACCCCATACATGTACATGTCTTCATCATTAATCTAGAGCTTTGTGAAGTCCTCCATGTTAATGCTATCCTTTAGTGATCCAATTACCTGTCATCGTACACAATAACCAATACTCTATTCTACTATTCTCCATTATGTAATATGTGCTCATATGTATGAATGATACAGCAGCAGTCATATAGAGTATGTCTGTATTGGCAAACAACAATACAAATAGCAGGCTGACAAATTCCATTGCTCACAGCAGCCTATAAAGATGATATTGATGTGTTCAGTGATGCAACTAACCATTACTTTCTTGATCAATTAATCTGTCATATTTATTTTTGGTTGAGTCCATTTGTGGTTTAGTTTATAGAAGAGAATTGCGAACATCATAAATTCTGAATCCAAAGATAACATTATTAGACCAACAGTTCAAAACCCCAGCTCATTCAATTTGCAGTGACATAAACAGAGAAAATCAGGAAATCTTCACAGACGAGACACTTGGAACATGCATCTTTCCTTTCCCGTTAATCAACTAATCATTTCAGCACTGAATGTAGCTTCACGCAATTATTCTAATAAAGAAAGAAATGCAAATGCACACTAACATAACCACAGCATGTTTCTGCATGACTACTCAGAGGCAATCCTGTGGCGTGGAGTTTGCATTATATGTTGGTGGGAAACCAAACAAGGTTGTGTGGTTTATCTGCTCACAACTGAGACTGCTTTTAAAAGTCTTCTCAAGGATTTGCTCGTTTTCATACAGTTGCTAGGTAACAGGTTTCCCCTCCCCTGCAATCCCAACGGAGGCCATGGAGACATGAGAACAAAGATGGAAACCTTTGTAAATGAAGACGCTGCAAAGGCCATCTGCCACTGGGGTATCACACCACATAAATTCTCACACCATTGTTTCTAATGGGATTCAAAAGACACACACTGGAGCACAAAACACTCACTCTCAACAATGTGGTGTGCAGTGTCAATGGCAAATATGGCATCATTTAATCCAGGCAGCAGCAGAGATTGTTAGTCTACCAGTTCATTACGCCGTGTTCTTCTATGCACTCACCTTCATAGCAATCTCGGACTGTGTCAAAATAAACGTAGTACTCCTCATTGGTGAAGAAAAGGAGGCTGAGCCAAGAGTCAAAAGCATAGATGGGGACTATGAAGAGGATCCTAACTATGTGCCTCTGCTCATTTGGAGAGCTGTAGTAACGTAGGTGCATGTAGATCTGGAATGAAAAGACAAAGAAGACATGAGAAAAAAATGGGATCCATTAAAAAATAAATTAGCTATAACATCAGAAATGTAAGAACAAACTTTGCACACCATCATCTGACCAGGAATTTGCAAAGATTAATAATAAGAGTGTTTACACTTTTATTTACTTACAACTACTATTTATACTATTTCTATTATCTATCTTTTCAGGATCCTGTCACAAATTTGGTGCAGAAATGAGTCACTCTCAGATCATGAGCCTGAGGCAGATCTGACATCCGACGTCATCAGGAGTCACACAATGTCCCAGTTGCTAATGATTACATGTTCGTGTGTGTGGATGGTGACTGACTGCAGCATGTTCTTTAGGAGTAAGATGATATTGACTGTATTATACTAAGATTACACCACTGTTTTGGGACCCATTTTAAATTTTAACTTGTCTACATCAGCCTTACATAATTTGCTAAGGGAGCAGCTGGAACATATTTTCCTGATGGTATCATATTGAATCTCTAGGACTTTTCAATAGAGCAGCTCATGCTAGGGATACACCGCATGTTAGAGTAAATAATCAAAGGAGGGAGAGAAAGACCAGATGCACTGAAACACAGGCATAGGTGCATTCACACATGCACATGAGAACATCCATTCTAATACCAACACACATTAAAACATGCAGCTGATTTTCTGCAGTATGGGTTAATAAAGTGAAGAAGGGGGCACAGTGGTTAACACTGTTGCCTCACAGCAAGAGGGATCTAGGGCCTGGGGCCTCTCTGTGGGCCCTGGATTCCCTGAGGGTACTATGGTTTCGTCCCACAGTCCAAAGCAATGCATGTTAGGGTCACTGGTAGGTATGTGCAAATGTGAGCATGGATGGCTGTTTGTCTCTCTATGTCAGCCCTGTGATTGGACAGGTCTACCCCATCTTTGCCCAATGTCAGCTGGGGTTGGCTGTATGCATGTTCTCATCAGGCTGTAGTCTGTCTGTCTGTCTGAACAAGTCAGGATACAGCCACTATTTTGAGTTGGTTATTCGAGCACTGTGTGTTGTGTGTGTGCATTGACTTTGGGGCTGTTTCAGGCAACTGATACTGGGGCTTTTATCACTCCTATTCAGAGCAGCAGACAGCAGGAAGGACAGGGTGGGCCTTTGTCAGTGGCACCTCTGCACAATCCGGCTCCTTTCCACTTACACAATGCCCCACCTATCACCTTTCCTGGACTGTAAACAGACACACACCTTGGGTAAAATAACAAAGAGTGGGTGACACCACTCCAGGCAAGATAATGCACTTTGCTCACAGGGCTTGTTGCTAGGTTACTCTCCTCCTTCCTCTGAGCACGCACGCACAAGCATGCACGCATACACACACACACACACACACACGCACGCACACACACACACACACACACACACACACACACACACACACACACACAGCCATTCCCTGGTCTTTCATGATGTCGTAGTTGAGCGCCAGGAGGACCTGTTGCTGAGGTGACAGAAGGCTATTCTTTAACTGTGTGTGTGCAGAGCAGCAGCAGACAATGGGAGGCAAATTATTAACCTTGGCCTTGAACAGTCCATTGTAGCATAATGACTGATAAACTACCACAACAAGACAAACAGCACTTATCCACTGTACTGCAACATTAGCACTGAACACTTCCATCTGCCAGAGATTTTGAAAATTATTCTAATGCCACCTCCTAGATCATGTTTTCCCTTCTCACCAGTACCTTGACAGTACACATATTTGTTGTTTGGCAAAGTTACAATAGTTGTGGAGAGAGAACCTGAAACCTTGAAGTTATGGGTTTAGTTTCAATCCTCTGATCATTGGACCATCTGCATCCACCAAATGTTAGGATCTTCTTACCTGGTGACATGTGATTAGAAGAGCTGTCCAAACAAAGAAACCCGATATAGTTTGGGCAGTTGAGGTCATGAGGAAAAATGGCGCTTCTTGTGTGACTAGTGGAGCTTCTGGTACCAAGGAGGAGTTGGATCCCTGTGGGGTCGCAGTGGCTGGGAACCCTGGGGCGAGGCCGACTGGAGAGTCATTCCCCAACCTCTCTGACAGGGGAATGTCTCGCTGCCAAAGTTGACTCATCTGTATGAAGTAAGGGTATACAGGAGATTTCTTCAATGAAGATTCTCTTCAGGTAATACACACTTATTTAGCACAGATTTTAAAACAAGTACTAGGATTATTTAAAAAATAATTGGTCAACAACAATCAGCTGTAAAACCTCATGTCTCTGTTATAAAGTCTGAATAAGTGTAAATGCATTGCAAGACCAAGACCTACATCTCAAGCCAACATCCGCTAATGTTAGACTGAGAAAACAGAAAAAGATAGAGCAAAGTAGGACAGTGCACAGATCTGCACCGCAAAAGAGATGTGGATAGACAGATGAAATGAGATCAAATCAAAGGGAGGGAAAAGAGGAGGCATAAGGTAGGTGGGTGAGGAAAGGCTGATATAGAGTGTAAAAACCACACACATCAGCACATGGGGATGGGGTGAGGAGGGTGGGGGGCTGAATCATTCAAACACAGCAAATCAATGTGACAGCAACGAGCTGAGGGCTGCTGACCCAATTTCTCCCTTCTTTTCCCTGAGCCTTCCTGAGGGCCGGAAGAAGTGTAGTGAGGCTAGAAACGGCGCTAAACACAAACATTTCCTCAGAGTAGTGCAGCACCTTTTCACAAATCAGCACTGAAGTGCGGGTTCAACACTGTGAGGCCTGTGGCCACAGGTACATGCTGCAGTAAAGTAGGCTCTTGACATAAAACTGAAATGGAGTAAAACTATAATGTAACCCCATCCAAATGCTTATTCTCTAAAACGGCCAATGATGTTAATAATTCAATCAGTATTTTACACTGGATTTTGGCATCATATTTGTCTGTCACCTTTTCTCAATATCCATCGTTAAAAATAAGCTCAGCCAACTGAGCAGCACTACATAGTCCAAAACCAACTAAGATGTCTTTATTTCGATGTGTACTCTGTCAGTGTTAATACTTGCACTGCATTTGTGCCATGTCAGTGAAATAAGAAGATGTTGTGTCCATTAGAAAACCCCTATCACTCTCAGTATCAAAAATGATATATAAGAAGTGTAAATAAGACGGTTGGTGTGTAATGCATAATTAAGCAGCACAGATTTGGACAAATGAAAACAACACGGGCCAAACCAGACATTGTAACATCAAAAGCGCCCCGCCTTGTGAAATCACTGCAGATCTGAGTACTGCCATCTCTTTAAGTACGCCAGAGTCCTGGTGTGGATACCGGGAAGTGCGATAATCTAATCATTCAGATAAAACTAATTTCACAATTACTTTCAACCCCCACCCCTTTGCCACTGTGTAGCAGCTAAATATAGGCTCATGCTGCTCCCCAGGTTACAATAACTAGAAACACACATCACTGTGTCACACACACACACACACCAAAATACATTTGACTATTCAGACAACAAAAAAAGTAGGAAATCAAATTAGGGCAGCATAGAAAAGTAAACATCTTGCATACTTAGTTTGGTTTGTAAAATACCAGGGACATGTAGCTAGAAATTAATTTTACTGTTATTTGGTTTGTTTGTTTTTTTATTTGTATAATGTCAATGCAAGGCATCAGCCTCTAATTTGTTTGTTTCCCTTTCTCTTGTCTTGTATAAAGCAATCACTTAAATCTTACACAATGATTTCTGATATGGTTAAATTACACCTACAATAACAACCATGTATTATAATATGAGCAGCATCAAATGTCAATCACAGCTGAATATCTGTGTAGTGCATCACATACAGATATTGAGGTCGGACCACTTATTTCCCTAGCCTCAGTACGACTGGTAGTTTGAAAATGGATTCCATTTATTTATTTACCAACCATGAATGGATGCATGTAAATGAGTCAGAACAGGTTATCGAAACATAAAAATAGATTTAAATGATTCTCGTATTATCTGAGAAAAATAAAAACAGGGTGAGGTCTGTTTTCATTATAAACGCGCACTGGCGTTGACCACAGGCACCAGCCTGCATCTATACGAACAGGGCTCGGTGCTTCCCACTGGGCCACAGCCGAGAGACACAGGCAACTCATCAATCCGTTGACTGCACCCGTGGTAGGTTTGAAAACATGCATTGTACTTTGACCTCAATCGAACCAGCAGTGTTTGCGACAGACCCTCAAACGTCCTCGGGCTAGAAGAGCTGCACGACACAGTGTAAAGCGCCAGGCCATTAGGCTCGTTCAACCAGAGGCAGTTTAGACAACAGGGCTACTCAACAGCGACCGCGACTCATTTCAGCTGTGCTAAGTGTAGCTGCAACAATTCCCTCAAAGGGATAAGAGACCTCGATCCCAGCGTTCAACCTTTTTAACAGTGTACAAACAGTGTCGTGCTGGATTTTAGAGAAACGGTGACATCACATGCAACGGAAAGTCAGCGGGGGCAACATTGATCAGATTTAGATTGAGAGTCGAAACCGCCTGCGATTAGAGAAAAAACACTAATCAGAAAAAAAATGGTAGCTGCTGTTCAGTGTTCATGACTCCATCCGGCTTTACTCACCTCCTCTGCAGTTGTTTGATCTGCGCCGGTTTGAATCCAAGCATCAATTTAGCTCATTTTTTTCGGAGTTCAAAAAGTTATCTGGCCCAAGCGCTAACCTTCAGACGATCATCCACTTATGTGATCAGTGCATCGTTGTGTGAACGCCGGAAACGTGCCTTCTTTTTTTTTTTAAAAAAAACAAAGCTGGAAAGTGTTGGCAGTTAACTACGCCGAGCGCTGCTAGCTAACGTTAGCCGTCCTAGCCTGGCGCTAGCCTGCTCCGTTTCTCCCCGTGGAGTCAAAACAAACAAATATAGCACCTTTTCAGGAAGCGACACACTTAGTTACATTGTTAAGATGTCTGTGAAAAGTAACGAACGTTATTTCCCAGTCTTATCTGCCATTTCCATCCAATGCTGATGCCCCAGTCACCGTTACTTCATCCACATCACCAGCAGTTGTTCACTGTAACAGCGGCAGCTGCCAGCAAAGACTCCGCTCCTGGCGCATGCGCAGTCACGCTGTTTAATTGTCAGGTACTTTGCCATTAAACATGATGTAACTTTGTTCAGGCTCCAATACACTACATATGCTGTTGTGTCTGCCCCCCCCCCCTCCTCCCAAAAAAGCACAAGTGTGGTTAAAAGATGAGCAAGAAAAGACCAGGAAAAAGTTGTGAGCAACGTTATTCATTTTTATTACTTCATAAAATATACACAAATACTGTTGTAAATAAAGTGTGTTAAAGAACTGTACAAGCTATCAGTACACAATACATAAAGTGAAATCCCAATCGCTGCAGCCTCCTCTATACCATCCCCAACCCAACAGTTACAATGCCACTGGGTCATGGTGGCCTGTACAAAGGTAATTACACACCGTACACTGCTATTTACACATCCCTGCAATTGCATCAGCCATATTTCTTCTGAATGACATCATCAAGGTTGCTGGAGGTTAAAAATCGAAGGGGGTGACATCAAACTACTGCTGTATCATTTTTGCAGAAGGAATATTGAAAGCCCTATGTATTATGAAGTGAACAGACAACCTTTGAGGCATAACAGAAGAACAAAGATAGGTGCACAAAGATCAAAATAATTCTAATAAGTTATATGACGATAAAATGAAACAAAAATAAGAGCATAAAGAACAGAAAGTTAATTCTTAAAATACAGTTTAAAGATAAATAGCAAAGAGAACAAAGATAAAAACAATCTGCATACAAACAAAGACAACATGAATCTTGCATTCTGAGCAGGGATTCACTGTATCACTGTCACTCACACACACACACACACACACACACACACACACACACACACACACACAGATGACCCAGGTGGCAAAGCAACAGTAGCCCATCCCACTATACTAATACCTAAACTTCTGAATCCCTAAAGCCCCTATTTGTCATTAATATGCATTTTTCTACTTTACATCTTAAATCAAATAACCACATTTTGGCTTTACATCAAAATAAAAAAAAAAAAAAAATATTTACAGTGGAGTAAACATTAAAAAAAAATATATATATATTGAATGCCCCATCCCCCAACTGTAATCCCCATCAATGCCTCCCCACTCCCCAATGACCTCCAATAACAAAAGAATAAAAAAGGTAACATTAAGAACTATCATAAAAATTGCAGCCACTATTTGTTAGCCAAAATGGGCAGCTATGGTCTCTGGTCAAATACGCTGAGGATTTCCTGAGGCGCTTCCCTCAAGACTTGGGAGTGTGTCTTTGCAATATCTATGGTCATTCTTCACCTTACCCACTCATATTAAAACCCAACAAAAACACACAATTCAAAACAGGCAAAATAAGGGGCAGTGGAGGTTTTGGTGGCTGAGTTTTGAGGGACAGTACATCACCACGACATAGATGGATGAAGGGCAAGCAAGGACCAATTGCTACTTCACCAGAGACATTACTCTACAACAGCTAAAACATTACTTACTTATCCTTTTCAAAGTCATCTTTCTTTTTGTCCACTACCCTCTCACCTATCTCTCCCCACCTACCTTCTCATCTTTTAGCTGTTACTTCTTTCAAAAACGCATAAGAAAGGAAACCCATAACAAGATCCAATTTAAGACATCTTCATGAAAGAATAAGAGACGACAATGACTGAAAAGCTCTTTTTGCTGTGTTGAAACTGAAAAGATAAATCTTTACTAAGCCTATATCACTCACAGTTGACCTTTGAGGAGAAACATGCGTGTGTCCCTGATACCTTTTTGCTTCTTTGATGCAAGCAGTTCCTTCACATTTGCCAGACAGAAGGTATTGAGGGAATGATCCAAGGAAGAGGGGAGCAGGTATGAGCAACCATGGAGTGGCAATGGTGCAGCACTGTCATTCATTTTGCTTTTTGTATTGTGGTGATCCAGGATTCAGCAAAGAGCGTTCATGAAAGAGTGCATGTTGGATGCTGTCATGTACTTCCTGACTCCTTTAAAAATTGACTGTTCTTTTTCAAATAACCATGTGTCCATTGGCAATTATCTTGAAATAAGACAAGGTAAAAAATAAAAAGGAAAATAAACTTGGAGCGATGAATATACCTTGCAGCCCTGCAATAACAAGTGGATTGTTAGTTATTACAGAGAGCAATGTATTGGTGATGCATTTCTGCAGTAATCGTGAATAAAATGAATGAAACTAAATCTCACCTGTCAGTTTCATGTGCATGCAGAGCCAAAGAATTCTATTTCCCCATGTGCTCAAATGGCACGCTGACCTGCAACAGAAACCAACAATTAGACTCGGAGGAAGAATTAGTGGTGTAGCTCTCTCACATGCAGCAGGCATTATTACTACAGAGTGCTGAACCAGGTCCTTCCCTGCGTTACAGGCATCTCAGATCTATACATGCAAATGGCCAGTTCCTTGGACACATTTTATGACGATAGTAAGTCATCCAATGGCAGCACTGTTCTGACACCTTTAATATGTGACTATAAATACTAGATTTCTTCAGAACATTATCTACTCATAAGCAGTGAGAAAAGAAACTTGGAAGCAGGTCAATCATGTCCAATAAAATTATTTTTTGAAACAGACTACTGTGATGTCATCTCATTGAAACTTAAGAATTTTAAAGATTTTTTGGGAAACAAAAGTAGAAAGTAAACAATTTCTGAAGTAGTGCACTGTATGTACAGCAGTGCAGTAACCATGCAACAAATACAATTAGTATTAATATTACACATATATCAGAGAAGTGCTGACTTGTGATGGTTTCCAAATGTCTGAGATGACTTTTCCATTAAAGTGATGGGAAAAAAATCTCAGACTTATGGGGTTCATTGCAACTCTAGGGTAATATTTAAGACCTTAGTTTGTGGTGCTGTTGAATTGGTTTTGATTCCTGTTATATTATTGTGAATTGTTGGTGAAAGCTCTGGGTGATAATTCATTATTATCCCTTTGGGTCTTAACATTTGTATCAAGACATTTTTACATCAAAATATCGTGGTTCATAATTCACATCTTTAACTTGACTACATTAGCTACCTGAAATTTAATACTCCTGTAAATCCTGCAGCAACCTCAAAAAGACAATGCCATGGTAACTGTTGCATTATTTGATCTAAATCACCCAACTCATCACTCTTAGATAAGCATTAAAGCTGCAGTTGAGCCATGTCACTCAAAAATGATAGGCCCATAGTTCAGGACTTGATCTAAGAAACTCTGATTTACTTTATTAAAATTATGTTTTGTGAATGTCCTGCTGTATGTCAAATGTTTTTCCAGCATCGGTAGCATGGGTGCCTTGACCAATTAATGGAGCTGGGAGGGGCTTCTCACCTGGGATGTGGAAATTCTGGACTGGTCATGACGGGCTGTGAGGTCAGAGGACGATACATTGGCAGGAGCCCCACGATGGAGCCTCATGCTCACCTTCCTCTCCCTCTCTGCACGAGAAATTGCACGTGGCGACGTGTTCCCTGAAATTACACATAAAGTTGAGAGCTGACCACATATTGTAGAAAACAAAAAATCCCTGCTATCCATCTTTAAATAACAAAATGTTGTTATTAAGAGTTTAAGACTTGGGCAATTTAGAAGTAAACTTACCTGACTGCTGGACTCGTGAGGCAGGGTTAGAGATGGCCTGATCTGGCCCATTCCTAACTCTGTTGGGAGCTGCAGGGTTGGGACCTGGGGGAAGGCCTCGTGATGCAGACCCCCTGGGGGCTCCTCCGATCCGCTCGTCCCTCTCATCTCCTGTTCTCCTCTCCCGATCCCCATCCTCAGCTGTCCGACTGGCACCCTGATAGATGAAAGCAGCCACATTAAAGCTTTTCCATTCACAAAATAGCTTTAAAATAACCTGTATAATATTGTATGCTCTTTGGAAGTGAGATTTTTGGGCAACGTGATGAAAAAGGTAGTGGCAGTTCAACACAAAAAGAAACATTACTGAAGTTAGAAACATTTAGCCATTAACTTACAAATTTGAGCATGTTCCAGTCAAAGACATAATCATAGGAGAAGCCTTGTCGGTGGAACAGATTCCTGAAAAGCTGCCGTAGGTAGGAGTAGTCTGGCTTGTCATCAAAACGGAGTGAACGGCAAAAATTCAGGTATGTGGAGAACTCAGCTGTAAGAGAAACAGTAATGAGGAGAAACTCAGATTACAGACAACCCATACAACAAGTACAACACAACATTGGGTTTGGGTGTTCTTTATGTGATTAGATAACATTTGCATTGTTAGGGTTCAATTCCATACTGAGTAAACCTAATACCGTAGCGACAGATAACCACAGGTATGTTGTGGCCCCAATACACAACAGAGGCAACACAGAAACAGCACTTACAAGGGTATCCTTTGCAAAGAACCTCAATGGGTGTGGACATTTTCTTCTCGCTGATTCGTTCATATTTCTGTCTCTTAGTCGCAGCCTTGAGGCCCTGCCAGGGGAGGGAGCCCAGGTTGAAGTACATCAGGACATAGCCGAGAGACTCCAGGTCATCACGTCTGGACTGCTCTGTAGCCAGAAAGCATAGAAGGTGTGTATAAGCTTACTTAATGCCATGAAAAAGAACCATTTACCAAAACCATATTTACAGTTTTAAAATATAAAACTGCTGACTTTTTCAATTCATTACACATTTTTGTGATTTGTAATCAACACCATTATTAGTAATCAACAGAAAAAAAAAACATCCCTTAAGATAAAGGATAAAAGCAACCCACTAGTTCTATTCTGCAGACTTTTTATGTAACATAAGTAAAGAAAAAGATACAACCTGGCCAAACAACAATTTATTTGCTGCACAGGACTACAGATGGAAAACTGAGCAATATGGATAACAAGCTAAGCCAAATATGTGGCTCAATTAGTTTAGTCTGTATCTGTGGGTTACCAATATCTATGTGTGAAAGATAATTGGAGCTCCATTTAATCTAGACTGTTCATGTCTCTGACCTGATAACAAAAATAAATAAGGTGAGAAGGAGCTTGAAGTGGGTTTTTTCTTTGATTAGGTAAAAATGAAAATCACTGTTTTATATACACCATCTTAAGTGTAAGCAAGGTGTGGACATCACAGCACTTACTGCCATCACTGGTTGATAAGGTTTCACATTCAAATTGTTGTGTACTTTATACTTTGGAGTACATACTTCAACACGTAACACATTGACTCCTAAAACAGCCTTATTAAATATTTTAGACACAGAGTAAGGTTACTGATTACAATAGAGACAGGTCTATCTCCAGAGTTTAAGCTCATGTCCCGGGCGGATCTGTGAACCATCTTTCACTCTCACCTTTGTCCCTCCAGTTAGTATGTAACCCAAAGTCAATATTATAAAACCAAAATGCAGATAAATAACTTGTGTCTGAAGCTGTTCAGTTAGTAGACTGTAATAGGACGAGTGGTGGGGTGTTTAAATCATTAAACAAAAATGCTATGTAGCATGGAGCATTACACTGATAAGACAACACAACGGGGCTGTTTTCTATCCCAGTTGGCATTTCCTCTTTTTCCTGTCATGCCCTGTGCCCTTGCATTTGCTGAACAATCTGATACGGTGTGAATGAAAACAAAAAGACTGATAGAGAGGAGAATCACAGTAGAGCTAGAGGTGGCAGTGTCCTCACACTAAAAGAAATAGTTAATCACTAGATTAAGGAGCCACTAAAGTAGAAAGAAAGGGGATATGGTTTATTTTTAAAATAAAGAATCCAAAGACAACTGGTGTCTAGTAAAAATCTGGCACATGGTGGAGAGTGAGTGTCACATAGAGTGAGATCTCATCATCAGCCAGCTCTGATGCATCACATTTAACATAGTGTTTAGAGGCAGCTGTCAAAGTGGAGTGAGGGTGTTACCCTGATGGAGCAGAGGACACACGACTTGTGCTGCCTGTCACTTATTGCACCAAATAGTTATAAATGTCATATTTTCTTTCCATCCGACTGCAGGATAACAGCCCAAGGCTGCTCTATTTCTTTCTGCTTTAGACACTTGGACCTGACTACCATGGCAGCTATACATAGCATGTAAACAAACATGAATGACAACAAGTCTAATTGGGGTTTTCTAGTACTAAAAGAACTGCAAGTTACAGCAGTACTGTTTCATGAGGACGCTAATCCAATGTTCTACAAAACAAGTGACTAATTTAGCACCAGTTCTTGATACCCTACACACAAAAAATTGTCTCTAACAAAAAACAGCAAGCAAATCAGGTTTGTTTGTATGATCCCCCTTACCAATTCCAAGATGTGTGTTGATGGAGGCGTAGCGTGCTGTGCCAGTCAGGTTCTTGTTCTCCCTGTAGGGGATGTGCTGGTGTGTGCGGGCATCACGGTACTTTTTGGCCAAGCCAAAGTCAATGATGTACACCAGGTTGCCCTTCTTGCCAAGGCCCATTAGGAAGTTGTCAGGCTTCACATCACGATGGATGAAATTCTTGGAGTGAATGTACTCAATGCGACTAATCTGAGGGGCACAGGTGAAACCTGTCAGTTTCTGCACCCACAACATTACTTTGATACACAAAAAGAACACACTGGGGAGGCCATGGCCACAAATTCACATCATCACATTGTGCTGTTTCTAAGCTTACTGAGCAGCAGCAGGTGCACTCAATGCACCAACACCTTAGACAAACTAAAGCAACAAGGACAAGGGAGGACAATGGGATTTATGGAGGCAGCACACAAGAAGGTGACGACCCCAGGCTATAAGTGGAGAGTCACACGCCCATATGCAGGACCGACACAGTAACTTGGCTGCAGTTAGAACATAAAGGTTTGATGAGTTGTGCTTGAGAGAGCAATCTATGAAATGAAATATCTAGGTCAGCAAGGTCCATAGAGGGACCAGAATTTCTTTAGCACAGTGGATGCAAAAGTTTAGCAGAAATCAAAACATCTATGCATCTAACATCTATCATACAAGAAAGCCTTACTCCTCTGTATTCTGTTCAAAAAGAGAACGTCAGCTGTAGCTTTGTGTAGAGACAGGACATACCATCTGGTCTGCCAAAAGCAAGACAGTCTTCAAGCTGAACTTCCGGGAGCAAAAATTGAAAAGGTCCTCCAGACTGGGGCCGAGCAGCTCCATTACCATCACGTTGTAGTCTCCCTCTGCACCACACCACTTTATCGATGGAATGCCAACTGGAAAACAAGTTGATTCATTTTAGTTATTATTGGCACCTCTACAATTGATATTGTTTGATTGATTGTTTTGACATTTTCAACCTTGTGGCTTTTACACAATTCTATGGAAATACCAGAGACTCAATCAAGATGGATTTAAATCAGAACAATTTGAGAAAATAACAGTCCTTCAGACATTTGTTTAAAAAATCCATTGTACCCATTTCCTACAGGCTTAGTAGGGGGTATCTGCATCTAGAATATCATCTGTGAGAAAAATTTTGATAAGGAATGCATTCCTAAATGCTTAACTGCAAAACTTCTTACCTCCTCCTTGCATCATCTTGTAGAACTTGCTTTCGATGTGCAATTGTGGGTGTTTGGTCTTCACACATTCTAGCTTGATGGCTACCTCCTCACCGGTGGCAATGTTGGCACCTGAGGAAATGCACACACACAAAAAAAAAAAAATTTAAAATATACCACCTGAACCTCCGATATAATAGCAATGCAGCTTCACCAGTACCAAGCCAGTGAGGGATGAATATAAAGGAAAATCTGGTTCAAGGCCCATGATTAAAAGGGAAATGCATGAAAAGAGACTGTCCAGCAACTTCTGTGGAAAGAACCTGAACTTAGGAGAGAAGTGGAAAACTGAGTAAGGCATGAAAAAAAACAAACACACACACACAACAGAAACTTCGTCCATTTCCACTTACCAAGGTAAATGTCTCCAAAAGAACCGCTTCCTATTTTTCGCCCGAGCCGATACTTGTTCCCCACTCTCAGCTCCATGGTTGCAAGATGTCACTGTCACCAACAGAGATGTGGTTAGAAGAAGGCAAATGACATATGACACCAGGCTGGCTTTTCTGTGCTGCACCTCTTTACTCTCCCCACTAACTGTGAAACATTGTAGCAGGTCTGTAAAACTCAACTAAATACAACATGAGACCACTTCCTCAGCTTTCCTGAGTAGTAGAATGAGGGAAGATATCCTGAAGAGCCAGTCACCTGCTCACATGATGATCATCAACGCCAGACATGCTGGACTGAGCACATGTTTGTGTGAGAATGTAGCCTAAGCAGGGCTAGTTGATCAGCAAACAGCTGTCTGGCCTCCAGAAACACACGATTAGATTTGTAGGGTAGCTGGGAGGGGGAGGTGGCTGCACTGAGATCAGCACGTAGGGATAGGAAGAGAAAGAAATACAGCAAAATGAGGGAAACACAGACATGCTAGTCACTACTTGGAAGAGGAATGGAATCAACTGCTGGACTAGGATTTGGCACACACGAGAAAATGAAGTGTATCTTCTGAGCTGATCTGCACGTGACGCTGGAGCAGGATCATCATTTATTTAGCTCTCGCTCTACCACGCCACATTGTGCAGCCACTGCAAAAGCAAGACTAAGCTCTCCACTGTTCTGTACTGGCACTGCCAAGGGAGGTAAGGCATGAGCAGCCGTGGAGCGCTGGCTGACTTTATCTGTGTCAAGGCCCTTAGACAATTCTGTGCAATAAACTTCAGAGAGCAAAGTGCTGCAGAGAATGCATCAGCACATTTATCACAGAGATCTACTTCCTAACCAGCAATTCGGGTACACCATGTAAACAAACTGTGCCCTTTTTGCTAACAGTGGACCCTTGTTCCAAATGTAGCACAGCTGTGTCTTCACACTTCTAGTCAGGCTCTGATCTATCAAGTAAGTTTATGTCACATGCTCTATTGACAATTCAACAGGAAAATATATGAAATAGACCGTGACGACTTTCTGTATTTGTGAGCTACATTCTAGTTGACCTGAAACTGCATCCTCTATAGAAAACACAAATCAGTCTCATAACAGCATGATAGCAACTCAGAGAAATTGCAAAACAAAGCGTTCTGACAACTCAAGTCATCAATTCTGTATTCAGTCTGCTTACATCAAAACCTCCTATATCACAACACAAATGATCTTGACTGTGAGCAGTGGAATAATAAGACTTTTTAAAGACACCAGCTCTCTTCTAAAACAACAGTTGTGTCAGATCTTTATTGGATCACCTAAACCTTGTGAAATGATCCTCAAACAATTTTAATTCTAGCAAAACCATCAACTGACCCACCACCTTTATCAATTCTAGCTGATGAGAGGATGACCTGCCATAGTAGATGTGATGGAGGCAGAAGGATTTGGGTTAATAAAAGGTTAGGTTTCATTACACCAAGAGGGTGTCTCATGTGATGCAGCCAGGGACCCGATTCAAGGAGCAACATTAATCACAAGGCCATACTGTAAGTGCTATTGATTCATTACTGCATCTTCAAAGATTGAGCCCATATGATTTAACCTCATGCGTTCACAAGTTTCACGAGGGAGACTTGGGGATTGCAAAGACATAGCAGCAGTGCAAAGAATTCATTTCCTGATGTTTCAAAACGGGCCTATGTGAAGAGTAGCAGGTGGTAGACACCCCACAAAAAAAAAGAAGAACTACATGTGACCTTATAGTAGTAAGTGCCTAAAGGCGGTGGACGCTACAGCATGTAACTGTTGGGAGTCAGGATGTCCCAAGTGAGGTAATTTTGTACTTCTGTTAGTCAGACACACAAGTGTAGAAAGGGTCCAGTGTGGAAGTGACAAAATAAGAAAAAAAAAAAAAAAACAAGTGTCAAAACACTCAAAGCCAGAAGATTTCACAATCACATGAAGAGATGAGCACTGCTCCGCCTCTGACACCCAGACAGCTGTCACTACAGCCAGCCGCGCACTGGACCGGGGCCCCAAGCATTAATATAAGAGGAACTTTAAAACTAGAGCTCCACTATTGTTTTGTAAGACTATTGACAGATGTCAGGCTGTATTTATCTGTCATGGTGAGAGACGAGTCGGTGGCGATTAACGTCACAGTGTTTGCTGTTATATTAGTTTATCTGACATCTGTTCACTAAAATATTGCTTAAAAAGGCCCATTTGTTTGAATTACTGACGATAACCCGAACCACAGAGCCAGTAAAGAAAAATACCAAGCGAAAGCATTAACGACAGTCAAGTGTTAGCTGCTAAGAGTAAGCTAGTAGAAATACGTTAACGGAACCGTGACCCGTTACTGCACCAGTAAAATGTTCAAATTTGAAGTAACACAGAAATGTTTGGTTTATGTCGCTCTAAGCCACATTTTGTGTTATATTTACAACCGCACCCATGAACCAGACTAGCCTGTGTAGATAGCCATCCTTACTACTGGCCCCCTCCCCCTCTCCCGTAAGCCGTAGACGCAAGAGTCTAATTCGGCCGAATCAGGCCCCTTTTCCCCCTTGGTTTCCCCGGTTCCCCGACCCGCCACTCACCCGATACTGGGTTCGTCCGAGAGCTGCTTCGGCGGAGGTTCTGATCCGATGGTTGTCAGTCGGACAGGGGCCTGGGTAAAGGAGGATGGGAGCGGATTCTGGCGGCTTTCATACCCCCAGCTCTTAGCTCTGTCGTCGGTTGCACTCCCTGTTGATAGTCCCTGAGAAGCTCCAGCAGCACGAGCGGCCGTTCTCCACTCGAGTCTGTCTCCCCCTCTCGTTACTTAACAACACGCCCGTTCACAACGTCGATGATGTCATTCCCTGGATGTCAGGGCACAGTCATTAAAGGAAAACGTCACACGGATCCGCTCCTTCCTCCAAACATGTGACCACTCACCTAATTATCAGGTTTCTGTCACTTTTCATCATAACGTGTTTACAAAGTGAATCTGATCTCCCTGGCTGCCTTTATCGCGCATCACCTGTAAATGTCAGTAATAATCATTTATTGTCCTCTTGCAGGTAATATTTATCAGTAGCTACATGCGAGTGTCTCCAACATGATGTTCAGAGGAGGGTGAAATGTCACTTTTTCAGCCAGTACACATTTGCATCTTCTGTGTCACAAGATTAAGAAGAAAATATCAATGCGTCTGAAAATATATTACATTGGACATTTGTCTCTGGACGAAAGTAGTGGTCTCTAATATTGTTTTGTGTAGGCAACAGCACCCACTTTACACAAGAACTCACAGCTGCATCAGAGAAGAAAAATAATTTCATACAGTAAGCAGTGGCTTACAGCAGGATGACGTGGGTGTTAAATAGGATTGGTTGGAGATGGTAATGAGAGGGTGACAGATGGACATCCTGGCTTGTTTCACTGTGGCCCAGTCTACGAACAACCAGTCCACCTTCGTGTAGTTTCTTGGTCGTACAGCAACATCCACAAAGCACGTCTTCTCATTGTCAACATATATGCAATGCAAAGTGTGTGCATTTGGTTTAAGGCTGATCTTATCTCACTGTCAAATAATTTATTGTCCTCTTGCTGCTAATATTTATCAGTAGCTACATGCTAGTGTCTCCAACATGATGTTCAGAGGAGGGTGAAATGTCACTTTTTCAGCCAGTACACACTTGCATCTTCTGTGTCACAAGAGGAACAGATAAGTTTCAGTTTATAACTGGTTTGACACAGAAAAGCTTCTAATTGTTTTGTACACAAATCCAGAAACACACACAAATACGTTACAAACAAATGAACACAAAGACAAACTTAGAAGCCAATACTTTAATCTTTATTAATCTTGTTCTCATTTGTTTAAATAAATTTTTCCTTTGTAAAATCTCAAAACGAAAACACTGAACAGGAGTGTTAAAGCCTGTCTTAATTTAAAACGAATACACAACAACAGAACATTAAAAACGTACGGTAACTCTTACTCTGCATCTGTAAACAACCCGCCCCACCCCTCCCTCCCACACCACACAGTTTGATAAGATTTGGCATGTCCATTTTCTCAACGCATATGCCTTCAGCTCTTTGTGTCATTAAAATGTTCTTTTTTTTTTTATTATTGCAGGTCGGACAATAAAAAAGACAAGTCTGCTAAAAAAACAACTTCAAATGAGAAAAAAGCATTAGTGCCAATATTTCTTAACACACAGTCAGCAGTATATCGAATGCACTCAAAACATTTTTGTATAGACCTTCTGTATAGTAAGCAGCCTTGCCCACATTACGACAGGCAGTAACATGCACGCACACATTATCCTCACATTCACACAACTGTGGTGGTTTAATCCACTTACTTGGTCTCAGTCTCACTCATACTCATGTCCATATAATGTGTATGATACTGCATGTACAGTATCGACACATGGAGAAATGCAACATAGCCTCAAACTGCCAGCAATTTAACATTTATCACTGCAACAGTAACAAACATGTTCAAGAGAGAATAACAGAGAAAGAGTGCGTGAGATACAACAGTAGGAGGTCAGCATTTTGAAAACAGAACAATGACATTTTTCAATATATTCACTGTTCAAAAATTAAAACCATACATACAAACAAACAGAAAAACAAACTTAACATACACAGTAAGATACAGTTCTGTTGTCAATCAGAGCTGTTTGCATGTGTTTGGATTCGGTCTCCATCTTTAAGGGGACGTGAATACAAACTGCACTTTAACCTCACATCATGTAGTAGTTTTAAGTTCTCTTATACGATGAAGGTAATGCTGTTTACAGTGCCCATCTGTCTGAAGGCTTGTCTGTATTTGGTGTGTGCATGTGTATGTAAATCTGCTGAAAAGTCCCCTATTTACTAAGCAAATAGCAATCCAGTCAAGTCTTTCAGACCAACTGACTTTTCATTCTTTTTCAGGTTTCAAGTCTAAGCAGTTGAAATCTTCATCTGTGGAAAAAGGCTGTATACACATCTAACAGTCCCTGCATTTGTTTATATAATAGCTTAAGTCTGGCCACAAGAATGTGTGTAAGCATGTCTCACATTTCTGCGTTGTGTGTGTGCACATTAATATGCATACTATGTATATGTATGCACATGTGGCATATGTGTAGTACATTAATATGCATACAATGTAAATGTGTTTGTGTGTGTGCTATAGTAAGTACATATGTATCCCAGTGTATGCTGTATCAGTGTGTCCAAACCTACACATACAAATGGAGGGTGCTCATCAGATGGAATCAGCTCCTCCTCCCAGCAGGTCACCGGGCAACAATGCGGCAGGGCTGTCCATTTGGTGCCTTTCCTCCAATTGCGGTACTCCCCACAGGCTGCTGCCCCCCCACAGCCCAGACCTCCCAGCCTCTACTCCCCCGACACCTCCTCCCTCCCCAGACCCATTGGTGCTCCACTGGGAAAATATCCCCAGCCCAGGTCCTTGGGCTGAAGAGGTTTCTGAAGAACTGCCTGTACCATCAAGGCTTTGCCAGCCAGAGCCGGAGGAGCGTACACTCCCTAGAACCGCTGCTCCACTTTCCCCTCCTGCACCACCATTTCCATTTCCACCTGAAGTTGTGCCTGCTGCTGCCGCCCGCTCACTCCCTGGGGAGCTACCTCCACTGCTGGCCACAGCCGTGCCTGTTCCAGATGAGACCTGTGCCGCACCGACCACGGCCCCTCCTGAGCCGGCTCCCTCTGCCCCTGCAGCCTGGGAATGTGCAAAATAGCGAGCGACTTCTTCCTCACTCACGAACTCCGCCAGGATTGTGGTGTTGCCCAGAACACACCTGGGAGAGAGTTACAAGTCAAAGCTCTTTAGATCAACAGCAACATGTTTAATGTTTAGTATGTGTATTAGTGAGGTTACAGGTTAACCTACATGTGCAGTGCACCCTGGGCCTTGGCTGCTTCCTGCCGGCTGCTGTAGCGAATTAGAGCACTGCCCTGGGTCAGGCCGAGGTGGAAGGTCAGCAGGGGGCCGTGCTGCATGCAGATAGTCCTCAGTGTGGAGCCATCGATCTACAGGGACAGAATAAAAAAGGTCAAGTATAAAAGATTTAGTGTTTGTGTGTGATGTGACAAAGCTGGAGTAATTGTCCACAATCTTGAGTCATTAATTAGAAGGACAGAGAAAGGTCAGGGAATCTAGGAGGTTATACAACAGTTATATGTATAAAGAATCCTCATTAAATAAATAGTGTGTTGAGACTGTACACTGGCTTTATCGGGCTGTAATTCTGACACACTTACAGTAAGATACACAAGTTGTGCCTGTTCAAAAGAGCAAGGGTCAAATAGATTTTTGTAAAAAAACAAAATCTATGACTAAAACAAAAGTTTTGAATAGACCTATAATTTAACAGTTTTATTCCTATGGTTTTCCCAGTGTCATTCCACTGTCATTTGTACAGACCCTAATTGATTAAATGGCTCATCCAATTTCACAATCCAATTACAGATGGGTCACGTCTAATTTGCATAAAATAGACTAAAGAGGAATACAGATGAAAGAGCACAGAGGTTTAACGCTTTTGAATTTAAACCCTGACCAGTCTGGGAGGCTGTTTTACTTTGAATCCATGACAAATTCTGTGGTGATAAAGGTTTAAAGAATATTGTTATTCTACGCTGCGGGTAGAGTTCAATTCTGTTACATCTTTACCTCACTATTCTGCATCATTTTGTTTTAAAGTTTACAGACAGCACAGGTTTGCCAGTGTGATGATGATTTAAATTCATAAATGCCACAAAATCCCTGATAATTGTCCCTCTAGAACCTTTTTTCTCACTCTTTACCTGAGGGGTAAGGTTGCTCAGCAGCAACCAGCAGCTGCCTCTGGAGGCCACACCATCACTCCAAGCTGAACCTTCAAAGAAAAACAGAAAAGCAGGGAGACAAACAAAAGACAAAAATGAAACAACTGGAGGGGAGTCATTGTTGATGACAGAGAGATTACAATGTAGATTACTCTGTTTACATAAACACAGTTTTTCATGATACCATAGTCAGACCTAAGTGGACTGAAGTTTCCACACAGTATATGCACCAAGAGCTAAGTTCTCAAATGGTTACAAAATAATGACATTGTTTCACTTAAACAGTACCTGGCCCAAATCTTGACTCTTGATTAATCCCACCCCCTCCCCAACTCCGGGCCAACCGTGGGCCTCCGCTACCCCATGGGGAGGGCGAGGCCTGCCTCTGATTAGTTAAGCCAGGAGGGGGGCGTGGCAGCTGCGAGCTGTTGCGATTGGTCTTCCACAACTTGTTTTGTCCGATGGGCTCTGGGGGCCAACTGGGCTTGTACTCCGAGTACTTTCCTGAAGAGGATATGGAGAGGGTGGGAGAAAGAGGGGGAAAATGAGTTTTGATAAACAGACCACAGAAATGGGAGTGGAGAGGACACTGTACAGGACACAGTACAGCAAGTTCCTTAGGTATCTTTGCAAAAAAGACACAACTTGTACACCAGTAGAATTCAATGCAAACAGTTATTACAGAAATAAAGAAAAACAGCTAAGCTAATAACATGGAGATTCATAGGTCAAAATGCAAAAGGAAAATAGGAATATATCAAAATCAAACAAATCAAAACATACCTGTGCTGTGTGCATTGCTGAGGGGGCTGTCTGAGGCACTGTAGGGCCAGGCACCAGGTGAAGGCAGCGAGGTGTTAAGGGAGGGGTTTGGCCCTACAAAACATTAAAAATTTGAGAAAACCAACACACAGCAGCCCTGCATTTATGTAAATAAATATGATATATGTATGAAAAACATGACCCCACAGTCTTCTGCATCATGCCTCACATTATAAATAAAGACCTGTATCTAAAACAAGTCTGCTGCAAATAAAGGCCTGTTATACTTAGCTAAGTAAGAAGTAAATAATGGCCCCGGTCAAAAAATATTGTGGAGCCTTCATAAATACTCCCCAATTATGTTATAGAAATTGTTCACACAAAATCATTTTGAAATAAGCCAATATTATAATAGCATACTTGGCCAGCCAATGGTGTAATTTCATGACTCGTTTGATGATGGTTAGTCAGACATCTATGGATGTAGTACTGGCCTGCATCCGGGCCAGCCAAAAATAGGTTAAGAATCCTTATTAAGCAAGTTCAATCTTATGGCCAGTTGTAGTTTTAATTGAGTTGGATCAGCTGATGTTTCTTCACACAGGGTGGTAATAGGAAGCCAAACAGGAAATGTAATTTTCAGTTTGGCAAGTTTCCTAGGAAAAGTCTGACTGAAATTCGTGATGTTAATAAATTCAGGCAATAGAATTATGATTGCTCCCCATATAAAATGTCCACTATTTCACAGTGAGTACAGTTGGTGATCAACAGATTTATTGCTTAGCTCTAATCTTTAAAGAAAAGAGTAGCCTTGAATGGGAACTCAACATAATGCGCCCTGTTAACAACCCTTAAGCTGTACATAAGATTAGACAGTAATATTTAAAGAATGCTTTCATTCAGTCATTCATCTTCATTCTTTTACAGCCATTACAATACCAAACCCCTGTAATATATTCATTACATTTATTTTGTACAAAATTGAAACTATCATCAAATTTAGTCAAATACCTATGTTGTCTCGCAGTAACTGGTGGTCAGGGTCATTGAGGCTCGATGGTCCTGGAGAGCCAAGAACACTACCAGGAGTCATGTAGGGGTCAGACTCAGGGTCTCCACTACTCTGGATTCCCTTCCAGGGCACACCAGGCTGGAACTCTGTCGTTGAACAACACAACACTTATTGACTGATTGAAATCATATGTTTTCATACTATTGCTACTTTTCACTGTGAATGTGTTTATTTCAGGAACATCTGATCAAGCCCCCTCTTACCTTAAATGTGGCAATTACACACTGGCAATAAAATTGCCAGTGTGTAATTGCCACAATAAAATTAGTTTGCTCTTATTGATTTTTGGATCACACACTGAAATGTCTAATAAACATAAGGCATACTACACATTTGATTATGAGCATTTTCTATTGTCCATTTCTTCTCTGATGCAGACTCACTGCGTGGTGGTAATAAGTAGCTGAGAAAGACATTCACCTGGAGGCCAACTGGACGTGGCAGGTTTGTTCCCCATTTTACTGCCAGGAGTTCGGTGCCAGTGGTCTGCAGACCCCTGTGGGGGAATCCCTAAACCATCACCGCCCAGCATTTCATACTGGGAGTAAGGGGATCCTCCTCTCACCTTTATAGCACTGGGTAAAGGGCCTTAAGAATGGCACACAGGAGAGGAATGAGGTCAAACAGATTGACAAGAATATGTTTCCTATCACTTCAACTGATGTTTGAATAAAGGAGACTACCAGCATAGTTAACACCAGATTGACAGCAACTGGGGTGCCAGCAGCCAAAGTGTTTGCAAACATCCTGTTATGAACCATCCGTTTACCTACCATTCTTGTGAATGGTTGTGTCAGGAGGAGAGGGAGCTGGGGAGTGTCCCTCCATCATCCATTTGAAGCGGGACTGCTGTCCTCCTGTGTCCTTCATTCCTCCCATCATGGGACCAAGCTCAAGTCCTGACAGGTTACCACCAGGGGCAAGGCCTGAGAAGAGGTGTTTACGCCAATTAGACAGCTACAGGATATTGGGAGGCGGGTATGGCTGCATGCTATTACCCTTGGGCACACTTCATCCTAACCCAGGTGTGTACTGATTTGGTGACTTGAAGTCAGATAGGATTCTACAATGCTATTTTGACAGCCTAACAAACCATTAAAAGTAAACAAGTTTTATTACCCATACAGCTGATATCATCTTTCTAACCTACAAACATTTTGGATGCTGGACTCACCAGAGTACATCCCTTGTGTTTTGGCATGAAGGTCTGATAAGGGGCCCCCCATTCCAGGATGTTGAAGGGGGTCAACCATGGGCTGTTTGGATAGGCCTCCTCCCAGGTGAGAGGGAGACAGTTTGGAGCTCCCCCCTCCTGCTGCAGCTCCTCCAACTCCACCCTGCTGATGCTGTCTCTGCTGCTGCAGAATAGCCATAATTCTTGCCAGCTAAGAAGGACACAATTCAAGAAAATAAATCATTGTCAGAATAACTAAAAAGTACAGTGACACAGTGGTTCCAATTTGTCTTGGCAGATAAACACCTTATTTGCCAATATTTATGAAAAATTCAATATGCTCTAGTCTACAGGGGCTCATTGGAGGCACACTGTTGAAGTACCAGAGTTTGTAAGCATTCCTATGATATAATGTTACATTGTGATATTTAGTGTTTAGTTCTCAGGTTGTAGATTATTATCATGTTCACCTGCTGTGGGTCTGGCTGCTGCCTGAGCGGCTGAGGCTGAGGGAACTTCCTCTGGTTCTGCAGGAGCTGCTGCTGCTGTTGCTGCTGTTGTATCAGGAGTTGACAAGCCTGTGGGGTTGGAAGAAATGGTCAGAGATGGAGATGAACATAGCAAAAGATAAGATAGTGCTCATATACAGACGTGGTTAGCATGCTAGTCGGGTGGAAACACTACAATTATCCATGTAATTTAAGATATACATAAACAGGTTACACAAAGGTGGTCTGCAATGGAATATTTGTTTCAATGTGATGAATCAATCCACCAATCACCCATCTACGATTCAAACACATACCAGATGGAACTGCTGCATGTGGGGGTAAATGTTGCTGAGCATTGCTAGCTGCTGTGGGGAAATCTGAGGAGGGAACACTCCTCCTCCAACACCACCAACCCCTCCAACACTTCCAACGCTGCCGACACCTCCTACTCCTCCAACCACTCCACCCACGCTGCCACCAGGAGAGGGCATCTGCTTCAGCATAGGACCCGGCACCTGCATGTGACAGAAATTATGGTTGTTTACACTTGATAAAGTGGTATCAGTTAAGGCACATTGCTTTTGTTGATATATAGGTGTACGTTTTTCTTGTAATAATTTATGTTGTGGTATTTTACTTGTGTGCTTCCCTTTTTGATATAAATGATGAGTTTTTTCTATTTTTAGATTTATTTTAGTGCAATTTTTACTCTTTGAAGAATATAGGGAACATTGTGTAATATGATTTGTTTAAAAAAGTACTTTATGTCCTTAAAGGTATTTATTGTAATATGGACACAATATCTATAATATCAATATTTCAAATTAATGTTAACTTACTAAGAGCTAATTATCATGTTTGTTTTTTATATTTCAAGGGCTCATTGACCTTAATCTGTATGCAAACCACAAAGTGTTGCTGGCAGCCATTTCCCCAGGAAGAGCCTTCAGTGAATATATGAATAGTGCTATTTGTCTAAAAGACAAACTGAGAACTGAAATGTCGTTGATATAGTTGGCACAAATGAAAGGTAGGAGAGTCATTGTTTTCTGAAAACTTTCTCTTGGAGATTTTTTTCTAAATGAAAACAGATTTGATTTTTGAATTTATCAGAAATGTGCAAGTCCACAGAGTAAACCAAAACAGAGCAGCCGCATCTGATGAAGCCAAGAGACTTCAAGATGCAACAAGTGTGGGGCTCAGTAGTCTCAGGCCAGATAAATAAGACAGTTAAACTGTCTTCTTCTGTTTGGCAATTCAATAGGATGTCTCACACAGAGATCTGAGTAATGCCAGCAAAATGAAACAATTAAATAAACTGTTGACACACACTACACAGGAAAAAATAGGATGAATTAATGTTGATACATTGTGTTAATGGCCTCTTAAAAATCACCTAGCCACTGGTGTTATTTATTGCTAGACCATGAGGCAATCAGGTTATAAATAATTCCCCTCAACAGTTAGCAAGCCCAACAAACAACATTTGACTCTACCAACCAGACTAACATGTGGGTTAACTACATATCACTTTGCCCCCAACTATTAATGGCATGCAGCATCAGCATTACTATACATTTCTGAAAATCATATAATCAACAAATACTGAGGAGAGACTCCATCTTTCCCCGATAAAACATTCAGTCTGACTAATAATATCAGACAGAAAAGACAACAGACCTGAGCAGACAGGAACTGATGAGGCACTTGAGCACGTAACCCCTGGGAGGGGTTCATTGGATGCATGCCAGGTTGGTGCATCCCTCGAGGCTGAGGCATCCCTCCGCCACTGCCAACAAACACTCCATGGCCACCCATCTAGAGTTCAATGGAAACCAAACAACAGTGTTCCAGTTAGCATGTGTCACACTTGAATTGGAGTTTCACATACATTTTGCAGATATTGTTGACATAAATTACAAAATAATACCAAATCATAGCCAACTTAAAATAAAGAGATGTGTGAACTGACTTAATACAAGTTAATACTATAAACTGACCTTTTCACCATACGGCCCCATGTCAACAGGACCCATGTCTTTGGAACTGGGTATACGGTATCCTCCACCTCTTCCGCCCCTTCGCATCTCTCCATTATAGTCAGTTATTCCTCTCTTATCTACTTCCATCTTTTTGTCGTCACTTGGGTCATCACCCTAAGAAAGAACAAAGTCATTTAGTGGCCTCAAACTCATTTGTAGAATCCATTATTGACTTTATCCATATCGGTTATTACAAGTACTGATTCTTTTTTTAGTAAAGGGACATCTTACCAGAAGACCCATGTTTGAAAACTGCCGCGATACTGGGTTCATCCAGCTGTCCCCACCTCCACTCTTTCGGAAAGAAATTCAAACATTATTCTCAGTCAAAAAACTGTCTTAACTGCTTTGGCTTAAAACAATGTACCATATGAGGCCCTATAAACCCATTGTGTGTCCTAGAACCTCATGCTCCCTACCTTGATGTTGCCTCTCTTTCCACCATGAGCCTGACCCCAACCTCCAGAGTTGAAGGAGGAGCTGCTTCCCTGGGAACCAGTGCTGTTCCAGACTCCTCCACCGCCATCATCTTCCTCATCCCAGCTTGGGTGACGAGAGGCTGTAACAGAGCCTTCTCCCTTCCCACCCCAGCTTTCCATTGACTTGGTGCCTGCAGCAAAAGCAAAGCAGATGGTTACGATAATATTGGCAGATATTTATAAAGATTCCGTCTGTTTGGAATTTGTGGTTTGAAAGACACTGAATCCCATTTAAACTAAGACGTATAGTGTTGCTTTATTTGAGACTCAGCATAATGTCTTTAAATGATAGACAATATCATTGATTCAAGAGTTCAGATTTTGTAATATTTTGAATTATTGTGCTCACCAGGTTTACTAGGGTTGGGTGAAGGGTTTCCCCAGCCAGACGTTTTGCTGGGTTCATCTGGATCCCCCCATCCTGTTGCTGCATCTGATGTCTGACCCCACGCTGCTGTACCATTATCCACAGTTTGTGCTCCTCCTCCCCACATACCTGGATATGGAGGATCATGAAATTGAAAACTTTACTTGAGAATGTGCCAAAGAATGTCAAAAATAATTGTGTTATACTAATTGCTTTTTTTATAACTCAATTGCTGATGCTCAATCTACTAGGTGTGGCTTTCCCAATGCACTCTTATTTGTAACTTCTGCTTACCCACTGTAGCATTGCCAGGGTTTGTGTCCCTGCTGTGCTGCATCCCCTGCTGCCTTCTAGGTGGTTGTTGTTGCTGCATCGATGGTGGTGGGGCCGTTTGGCTGTGGCTTTGGCTGGGCGCAGCACTGTTCTTGTCCCACAAGTTAACATTCTTACTGTTGTAACGGGTAGGGTCTCCCCAGGCTGAAGTGCCATCATCAATTTCCATTTTGCGACTGATTGACTGAGGAGAGGGTTCTTCCCAGCCGCTGGGCTCCAGGGTGTCCCCCCCACTTGCAGAGATTTGGGGGATTGGACCAGAGGTCCAGCCTGAACTTTGGTTCTGATTCTTGGATGGTGGACCTCCACCTCCAACAGTGGACCGAGTGTTCCACCCCCCTTGCATGGGACCTCCTGGTGGCTGCTGGCCCTGTGATTGGTGCTGCTGTTGATTTGGGGCTTTCATTGGTGCCACTTGGCTGTTTGGTATCTGTGCTGATGCTGCGTGGGGCTTGGCACTCCCCCAGTCCTGGTGGGGTTTGCCTCCACCCACATCTCCCCCTCCCCATCCTCCTCGCTGAGATCCTCCTTCATCCAAATTACCCCAGGAGGATCCCTCATCAGAGTTGCTTCCACCTCTGCTTCGCGCATCTCCCCAACCACTTCCAGGTACAGAGTCTCTCTGTCCCCAGTCTCCTCCCCAACCACCAGCCTCCCCCCTTCCAGCCCCCTTCCACCCCCCTGTCCCTTTATCTTCTGGACCATCTGTCCACCCACTACCCTGTTCTCCAATGTCTCTCCTGTTCCCTCCTCCTCCTCTGTGATCCCTCCATTGTTGTTCTTCAGTCCCCCATCCTTTGCCCTGGCTTTCAGGTGGGGGATCACCCCAGCCTCCAGCTGTCTTCCCAGGATTGCCATCCATATCTTCTTCTGGCATCCCTGGCTTCCTTATAGTGCTACCAGGCATGTGAGGACCACAGGTGGACTGTGTGGAACCACCATCCCAGCCATCCTTCACTGTAGCAGGGCCAGAAGTCAGGCTGGTCGTGTGACTGCCAGAAGGTGGATCATTAGTTATTGAACTGGTGTTCGACGGATACCCAGGACCACGACTAGTAGTAGTGTTCATGGTTGCTGATGAAAATGCAGAGGAAGATGAAGTACTTCTTTCATTTCTGTTTCCTACTCCTGTTGTGGTATCCAGGTCCCAGGCCACATTCTGTCGAATCTGGGTCTGTCCCCAGCCCATGTTAGACAGAACTCTGGGGTCCAGGTCGGATCGATTGAGCATGCTAAGTAAGGCCACTTCAGCATTGGAGGTCTGGTGGGAGCGGCGGCGCACAGATGACGCTCGATCTTGCTTATGACTGCCACCACTACCTTCTTCACCATTTCCAGCAATGGAGCCTCCTCCACTAGAAGATGAAGGTCCTCCACCTCCAGTGCCTCCATCCTGCTCTCCTCCTCCACCCCACTCCCCATCTGCCCCATCCCCACTTTCCATCCCTTTCTGATTGTCCCAAGCTTTTGTCATAGTTTCAAGCTTTGGTGAGGCAGAGTCTTGCAAACCGCTGCCACCAATACCCACACTGCCTCCACTACTGCTGCTGTTGCTACTCACGTCTCCTCCTCTTCCACTTCCTATTGCTAAGTTACTTGAACTTACACCTCCTACTGTGCCACCCCACTCTGCTTCTGAACTGCCTCTGTCCCACGCTCCCTGAGATACCACTGGGGTATTTGAGCCACCATCATTTCCCCTGCCCCACGCTGCCTTCTCACCCTGGCTACCAAAGCCCCACACATTCCCTTCCTGCCCCTGAGCTCCAGTCCCTCCTCCACCCCATCCATCTGCCTGTGATGCACCTGCACTGAGGTCAGAGGACACTGGAGGCATGGATCTCCAAGAAGAAGAGGCAGCTAATGAAGAAGAACCAGAAAGATTACAACTCTTTTCATCTTCAACATTAGCCAACCCACAGTCCCTCTCATCACCACCCTCTTGATTTGGTCCTGCTCCTTGTGATCCCCCACCTGAACTTGGCTCCGCCCCTGGGTTTCCTAAGTGCTGCTGTGGTTCTCCACTCCTGGTCCCCACAGCTGTCTCAGTGTGCTGCTGATGAAGACCGGTTTGATTCACAGATGAAAAAGAATGAGTGGTGAGGGTGGTGCTGGCAGAGAAGGAGGAAGCTGAAGTAATGGACGAGTGTAGTGGAAGGCTGTCGCTAGCCGAAGTTGATGTCCCACCTTGCACCAGAGCAGGCCAAGCAGAGGGGTTCGTGTTGGGGTTGAAATTGGCACCAGGGACACTGCTGCTGCCACCCACAGGGCTCTCCTGAGGCCCAGGAAGAAGATGGGAGACTTTGGAATTGTAAAATGCTGCTGATCCAAGCCCTGCCTCCACCTGAGAAGAGGTGGAAGAGCCCCAGACACCACCACTTGACTGAACACATTCATTAAGCGAGGAAGAGGAGGAATGAGGAGAAGTGCGAGGTGGGGAAGGATTGTCCATGTTCCCTGCTCCTCCTCCTACTGCTCCTCCCTTCTGCTGGATGTTTCTCTCACTCCATGAGGCACTACTGTTGTTGTTGTTACTGGGGCAGTCTTGCTCCTGCACCCCGCCTCCAGCCCCGTCACTCATTTTGGCCCCGCCTAGAATGCTTGGCCAATCCTCCAGGTCAGTCCCATCCACAATTACCTTCCCGCAGCCCTGAGAAGAGGACTGGCTGCCAGAGCCTGCCCCCCATGTGGAATTTGCATAAGTTGAAGTAGTAGTAGTTGAAGAAGACGACAGAGCAGCGACACATAATGAGGATGAGGAGGAGTTGGGGGGTGAAGGGGACGATGAACCCAGGTTGGAATCTAAATGGACAAAAATGAAACAATCGATTTAATTGAGAATTTAAGTAATTGGCAATACTAACTAATGACTTCATGAACATACCAACTGGTGGCCCCAGTACAATAGATTTACAACTACAGCTTCAATGCATATCATTATTGCCATGCACAAGTGATGTTAATATTATAGTGACAACTGATGAACTGTGGTAGCTCTAAACAAAATTAAGTTAATCTGTTGCTACTTTTAGACAGAAGATCACTACTGTTAGTGGTATGTAGTCCTCAGTGGACTACATAGTAATTTTGATTATCTTGACTCACCTGTGCCTCCAGCTGTGCTTGCATTGGGGTTATCTGCTCCCTGTGAGGAAACAGGTGGGGTGGCCACCCAGCCACTGCCTCCCCCTGTGCCCCCTTCCCCTCCTCCTCCCCCGAGCAGCATGGAGGACAGCGGTGGCTGGCCCCTCTTCAGTAACACTTTATGGTCCTGCTGGCAGCGAAATCTTGGTGGAACCTCTCTAGACATGTATCGCTGCTGCTGGGAGCTCTGGCTTCCAGGGGGAGCGGAGGAGGGCTGTCCGTTGGCCACAGCAGTCCGCTGCTTTGCATTGTTCCCACCACCAGGAGGAACTTGTGCAGAAACCCCAGCTGCACCAGGACTGGGGGATGAGGGGGCAACAAGGCCAGGGCTGGGGGACACTGAGCCTGGGGTGGCGAGTGGCTGGGAGCAGGAGGGCTTAGCTGATTCTGGCACTGAAACACACACATAATAAAGGTAGTGAATCACTGGTAAACTTAGCTAAGAGAAAAACTGTTGTGTGACCACTTATTTCCTTAGTTGTCACAATATATTGAAATTACTAAGACCTGGGCAACAAGATACAAACTTCACAATCACCGAAAGGTGAAACGATGACAAAGACAAAAGAAACTCACTAGAGTTTAGTTTAAACATACCTTTGATTTTCTGTTCTGGCACCTAAAGTATAGAGAATAATTGAGTCAGTACATGATTACACCAATCCATGCAGATCTGCAACTGTAATGTTACTAGGCATTAATATTGCTATTCCAGGTGAGAAATATACTGGCAAAATATGTTTCAGAAAATGGAAAATATAAGTAGTAATATAATAGCCATGAGTTTAAAACCTTAACTGGTAATGACATAGAAGCCGCAATATCACAACAATTGACAAAATATAAAGGCAAAATCAAGAATGTTTGGTTTCACTATTTACCTTCTGAGAGGTTTCCCTTTTCTTTTTATCTTCTTTCTTCTTTTTCTTGTCTTCCATGAACTACTGTTCCCTTTCCTGATTCTCCTGTCTGTGGGGATAAATGTACAAATCAATTATTTATGTTACACCTCAAGCCACTATCAAAAGGCATAATGTTGACATAAGAATACATTTTTCTCACACACATCTCTATGACATGAAACTAATAATGTGTATATGATCAGATCATGGCTAGGACTACTCCTACACAGTCAATGTTGTAAGGACTGTAATGTTAACCAGGGGCAGGCAGCTTGTCAACAGCCCATGGTAGCCTAGCTTCTCACTGCATAATTCATTAACCAGCAAACGATTGCAATTCCAACAACACAGGCAGCGGTCAAACAGACAAGTGACTACAAACTCTACATTTCTGGAAAAGTCAAGTTCTCTTGCCTTACAGCAGAGACTACAATGGCACCATGATCCAGGTGATACTGGCTTAAATGCGAGGGCCTGACGGGATCGATCCAGTGTTATCAAGGACATGTTCGCGCTGACCTAACACATGCCCACCTACCCTGCAAAAAGTAAACATATGTATTTGCAACATGCAAATACACAGCTCATACCCAAGCCACGTGAGGCCGTTTTTGTGGAAAAAGCAAAGCATGCCACGGGATGCTTAGAAAAACCGGATAGTACTATATATGGAAAAGTAAAGGGACCTAACACAACAGAGAGCTGTAAATACGACTGGGCCGTGTTTCTGTTAGCTAAGCTGCACATACTTAGCACCATGTCACACAGCGCTAATGTAGGCTAACGGGACAACTTCTGGTTTCAACCCTTGGCTATCTCCTGTATAAATACACCAGCTGACTTTCAAGTAATGTGTGAGAACCGCTATAAGGTGGATGTTTGTGGCCGGAGCGAGCGAACATTTTACATAAATAACAGGCCAGGAAGGAGCAGCCGTGCATCCATTAGCGACCCTCAGAAGAGCTTTACCAGCTAATGCTAGTCAACTTTTAAACAGCTGAGCGCAGTGCTGTGACCCGAAGAGCCGGGGTCTCGCGGGGATACGCTGTCCCAGAGCAAGGTGCCTCTGTGGCTCCGCGCGACCAATCCAACCTGTGCGCAGTTGACTGCGGACAGCAGGAACGTCACACTGGTTCAAGATATGCCCCTTGTTTTCAAAACACAAGGCCTTTCATTTACAGGATTTGCTGTTGTGTTTCGTAACTTTAACGTGGGCTAACCCCCCACCCCCGGTGGTGACCAGTGAGTGGGGAGCCTGCTGCTAACCGGGTGTCCAGCACCAACGGTCGACGGGGCCAAATTAAAACGACGAACTTCGGTGACGTTTCTTCAGCCTTTCAACGCACAGCGAGCGAAGCTCCTCTAAACCCGACAAAACACTAACGTTGTTCACCGTGAAACGGCGGAAATCACCAACAAGCACGTACACCGCGAAAGACACCAAAGCGCATAACGTTTATGTTCAACACTCACCTCGGGAATCACATAGGACATAAAGTGCTTCTGTGCAAAAATCCTTGCAGACCTACCGCTAGCAGGCTAGCAGGGCAGCTAGCCTAGCGAGCGAGTTCTTCGAGGCTTCCGAGGCTAAATTGAGTAAGAAATGACATCACCGAAAGGCGAAATGTTAATCATAGAAAAAACGAGGAAAGGCGACTGTCCTTTCTGCGCGACTGTGGTCCTCAAGCTGTAAACAAAACATGCATAACCCCTTGATGACTGTCAGACGCTGTATGATCGGTTAGTTTACTATCGGCCATTTTGCTTCTGTGTGGAGGTTCAGCCAGCATATGATATCACCGGGCTGGTTGTTGATCAGTGAGGGGAGGAGGAGCGGAGCGCGCGCCGACGCCGTCCACCAGAGGGCGGCATGCCACCGGAAACATGACGTCATACACGCGCGGCATGAATAAGTAAACAGATGACTCAATATTTTTTGAATATAATATTTGCCAGAAGTTTTGGGGCGACCTTGAATCTCACCTTTATGAACCTGTTACCTATCTCCACTCCTTCACCCTAATAGTTTTTTGTTACAATGACAATCCAAATGACGACCATCCTGAATATCTATTTAATTTCTTTATTCTATACGGACAGTTTTTTATTCACAAACTTTTCCTAGTTCAATTCCCAAATTTCCACCCTTGCTCCAAGAACTCAACTCCCTTCTCGAATAAATTGGTCTTTTAAACGACACCAAGAGTAAGAAGCTAAAAAAAAAATGTAAAACTTAAATTTTATAAATTATTTCTTTTTTCCATTTTAAGAAATGTCTTTTGAACTTTTTGGCTTCTTCTATCTTCACCTGTTTTAATTATCTCATTTAAATTATGATTTTATGTGCTGTTATCTGTTATCTTAACAATAGATTACCTGTGCAAGACTGTAAACAGCATCATAGTACTAATTTTGATTTGTAAGGAATAGTGTCATGTTCCTGTAACTTAAGTTACAAACATTAGGAAGTCTTGTTTTTCAAGATTTTAATTTAATGGTGAAATGTGGTGAATCTTCTTTCAATGTTAACACTTCCAGGTAGTCTTAAAAATGTGCACTTAATAAAGTGAAACCCAGCACTTTTATCCATCCTTTGGTATTTTTTAGAAGTAATTAATTAGTCTACCGAATAAATGGAAAGTTTTCCAAAACTTTGTCTATGTTTGTGTTCCAGATTATATATGTATAGTTTCGTAATTGAATCTAGTGATTGTAGTGAGGCCTACATATATGCAGTTACAGCTCAAAAAAGAACAATTAGACTTAGTATTTAGTTTATTCAAGGGAGCACATACATTAATAAAAGCTCCATTTATTTTTCAAACTGGTTACCAAAAAGATTTGGCATTTGAACCGAAGTTTCTGTTGTACAATGTAGTTTAAATAAATGCAGCACTGACCTTGTCATACAGTCATACATTGCTCTCTTAAATGTCTGTAGGTTCTCAGTCATCCAGGTAATGATAGTCTTCTAACTCTGCTGAGTCAAAGGCAACTGGACTTCTTTTGCCTTCGTCAGCACTTTAGACCATCACTCACTTAAAGATTTTCCAGAAAATCTTCTTTTTTGTGCTTATATAACTAGTAGTATCAGTTAGATAAGTATTTACTTTTAAGTATGATATGTATAAACGGTCTATACTGCAAATATAATATGTGAGCTAATTTGCATCTTCCCTACAACATACGACAACCTACGTCACCTACACCCTTTGTCGCTCTTTGTGTCCTCACAGCTTTGCTTTCCACTCACAAAGAATTCAATGAACAGTGGCCCAGATGCTTTAAAAACTGGTATAATCTATGAGCCTCGAGCCTAATTTTGACAGTTTACTAATATAAATTGATATTTAGTAAACTTTCTGAATAAAAAAAAACATGGTATAATAATTTATGTTGATAAAAACAGTTAATTACAGAGAAGTCTGTAGGCTACTGACATGTACCTTCTTTGGGGGAAAGGTGCTTCAGTTTTATTTTTATTTTTCACTATTCTTCCATTGTAGCCAGACCAGCTTGGCTACATAAATGAAAATATTGAAAACTATTATTTGCATGCATGCACATAGGCCTTATTTGGCCTCAAGTAGAACAGTAGGATGATCTAAACCTCATGATAATTCTCTGTAGAAGTTTGATTGTGGTTTTCAAAGTCAGGAGAATCAGGTTTGCACTGTGAATATACTCTCTACATCTCTATTGCAGCCTGTCCAGTTCGACCCATAAAACTGCCCTCTGCTGGCTGTGGATGGCACCGTGTATGGCTGTCAGCAGCTCATCAGTACAGCTCCAGGTACTGGGCTCCAAGGTGAAGTAGAGCAGGGGCAGTGTCTCCAGTTGCAGCTCCTCAGCCTGGCACACTTCCTCCATTACGCTGTCCTCCCCACACCGTGGGAAAAACTTCCTATTTCAAATGTTGGTGGAATAAAGAAGGTAAAAACATACCACAGTCTAGATGCATATTGCATATTTTATGTGTGGTCAATCTGGACAAATCTAAATGCTGTTCTGATGTGTACTTAGTGTAGCAGTGAATTTACTGTACTGAACAAATGAATGTGCACTTACCTCAGCTTCTTGTGTTTTTTGTTCTTCGGGCGGATATGGATGACAATTGGGTAAATCCTCTGTCTCAGCAAGCCCTCAACACTGGGCAGCCCCAGCTCCAGTAGGCAGTGCTTGTCCTAGACATTGACAAATAGGAAGATTACATGTAACAATGTCCATAGCTTTGAGGGATTAGTGATTTACTGATGATTACAACCATCCTTCTGACTTGTTCTTGTAGGAGACTTTGATTGTTTTAATAACTTTAGGTTGTTAGTTTGAGATGATTACAATTGATAGGGTGAAATTTAGCATAACTGTATGTCTGTGGAACAGATTAACCTTTAGGAAAAAAAAGACAACAATGATGGGTTTTTTCATTACCTGGCTAATGACATCCTGTATTGACTGCAGTCGTATGCCCAGACCCTGCTCTGGACTGCAGGAATCCAACAAGAACACACTCTTATCATGTCTCTCTGAAGCCTGGATCGGCTCTACAAACCCCCGGAAACATGTGTCATGTGAATTTTAAAACAAAGAAACATTGACTTTTTGTTTTAATTGAGATTGTCAGTGTTTGGTGGTTCATGTGTGTGAATAAATGTATGTGCAGTGTGCATACCTGGTGGGCAGGTGTTGAAGTTCAAACCAGACTCTGCTGGTTGCAGCAGTCTTTCTATGAGACCACGGGAGAGAAGAGAGGGGGAAAAGATGACCGGCCGCTTAGTCTGAACCTGCACCGGCTGCACTAAACTGTAAGGGATCAAGTGCTCCTCGTGACCTGTGGGGGCAGACACACATTAATTAATTTCAAAGTGCACACACACAAGCTGTTTGTATAAAAAAAATCTGACTTTTCACACAGATTTGACGTTGCATTCTGGGAACACTATGGCTGGATCTTACGTTTGCTGAGTGTATAAAGGACCTGCTGGGTGGAACCAATCCCACGACCACTGGGGTCCACTGCCTTGACCAATCGTACACGGCCAGAGGATTTCTTCAAGAACTGCATGTAGGAAAATAATCTATTAGTTGTGTTTACCTGGCTATGTTCATGCAATGTCCATATGAGCAGGCTTACCACCTTCTTCTTGAAGTCCTTTTGCTCCAGGGCCATTTTTCGTAGCCTTACAAGTAACAACTGTTGTGCCCTGAGATGGAAAACGGTGTTATTCAGGTTATTTATACTCCTGACTCTGTATTATTAAAATATGGTGTTCAGAACTTGCTTTTAACAGCTACACTATGATTCAAACCAGGCTAATATTTGATTTTCACAGCTACCGTGAAAAGTCTTCATTGGCCAGATTTGGAATACAGTCTAAATTAATAAAAATTGGCAAACCTGTTGTAGTTGGGCATGGTTCCTGCTTGCAGGGCTTTTGCTGTGCATGGGTCTACAAGGGAGCAGCGCCAGTGATATTTCCCATTGTACCTTGTGTCTGTGACATGTACAATGTCATCGCAGGACACACCCAGAGACGGCGGATCACCATGGGGCTCAACATTGAGATTGACACGCACATAGAAAGAGTCGGCCCCAATGAAAGTCGGCGATGATAGCTGGGAGCACAGCTTTGAGTATGCTGATGACAGGAAGCAGAGGAGGGAGACAGCTAAGTCCCACCTTTCTGAGACATTGATTAATAGAACTTTATGTTTGTTCATTAATTCTTCTAATCTCTTATCTCTTATAATAGACTCACCCTCTGGGTTACTCTGGTGTTTGAGTGTTGAAGGCTCTGTCCACCACTGCAGGGAAAAGTGGGCTACCTCAGCAGTGCACTGGCCTAGCAGGACACTGCCCCCACCAAACAGAACCCGGTCCAGCTGGATAACATGAAAAGAAAACATGAATGTTCTGTTACAGCTTTGTGTTTTTACACTATATTCAAATGTCTTATTTCTGATTTCATGTCCACTTCTAATTTGCATTTGTCCTAAAATGCACACATATGAGCATGAGCTGAAGCACATGTCTTTTATGTGGTATATATTCATTCACACATGATTTATTGACCACACGGACACACACCTCCAGCAGCTCGCTGCCCTCCTTCAGTCCACATTGTTCTGCTGTGGAACCAGCTCTCACATAGCTCACAAAGATCCCTGTTCGGTTTCCTCCAACTATCGTGATGTCATTGGCGAGACTGGCTCTTCCATGCTTAGGTAAGGTAGGGGGACTTGAAGAAGGGGAGGAGGGGGGCAGCCTAAGAGATGGCAAAGGATGGCCAACAATGTAACATGTACATTATAATAAACATGTACATTATGATAAATACCATTTTGGTTGAAGATTGAGGCTTCAAAAAACTCCTAAAGGTCCATGTCAGCGTCATTCCCCTTTAATAAGGTGTTTGATGTTTTTAACCATGATATTACTGGCTATTAAGCAGAACACAGCTACAAGTTAATGCTTTGAAGTAGCACCTTGGAACACTTTGATTGGGTTGGTGTGAGGAGACTGCAGGCAGGTTGACCAGGTCAGGGGGGAAGAGATGAGAGTGTAGGGAGTTACAGGAATCCCACAAAGAAGGTTCAGCGTGCTGACCTAAAAACACACCACAGAGCCTCAGGACTTATGCACACAGTATGTTATATGCAAGTAAAGCAATTTTCTGTGTGGAGTTTGCATGTTCTCCCTTCTATGGGTGCTCTGGCTTCCTCCCACATACACATTTGGTTAATTTGTGATTCTAAGGTGTGAATCTCTGTATGTCGGCCCTTTAATAGATTAGCAACTTGCTGTACCCCACCCTCATTCAATGTCAGCTGTGATTGGTTCCATCCCCACCGCTACCCTGTAAGGATGTATGGATCATCCTTGACCTCATTTTGTTTGCAAGACAAAGAAAACAATAATTGCTGTTTATGGACATCATGACAGAATCAAATGTACCTGTGATATTATCATTCTCATCACTGCCCCAGGAGTCCAAGTCAAACCTTCGCAGAGCAGAACAAAAGGGATGTTAATCAAGTGAGATAAAGGTAAGGAAATTAGTTCAAACAGGCTGGAGATATAGGTTATGTGGGGTTGGTAAACTCACTCAGTGTTGACTCGTCGGTTTATGGAGTTCATACAAGGAGGGAAAGGGAATGTGGAGAGACGATTTATTTCCTTTTCATTGTCTTCTGTCTGAGGCTAGAGGTAAACAGAAAGACACTGATTCTTTCTTTCACTTTCATTAATGAACAGAGCTGTGTTGTGAATTACTCACTGATGACAGGAGATTTTCCTCTGAATTGGAACAAGAATCTTTGAAGGAGCAAAAAAATTATTAAAATTAATAATATAAATAGTACATAAGCAGTAGTATTTTTCTTTGCAAAACTCAAGAACCATTTTCCAGTTGTCAGTGCACGACTTACCCTCAGAGTTTTCATTGGCTCGGCCTCTAGATGGCGTCTGTGGCACAGAAAAGACACGTTCACATGGTACTCCCTCACTGTGCAGGTCCTAACACGCTAAGAGTTGCGTAAGGCTGTAATTACAACATTTAGCTGAAGAAATTTACTTTGTTGTCCAAAAGTTACATTCCTTATATAGCATAATAACAACATGAGAAAACACATTTCTGCAGTACCCAAAATATCTGTGCCCTGTGGAAATGATCCTTTATAGTAAACAAAGTATTTCTACTACAGCAGCTACAACTACTATGATTGACAGCAGCACCACATTCCTACAATAAAGACCCTGATTGTGATTTAAATCATGAGCAAGGCAACGATGATTCTACTGTTATAATAACTGTGGCAACTATTGACATGAGAACCAGCACTGACCTTTCTCAGCACAAGGTGGCTTCCATTGGCCCAGGGGCTCAGGTCCAGGCCAAGGGAACAGCACGGGCCATAGCAATGGTCCTCGCTGCACAGAGACAGGTGGGACTGGGGAGCAGACACAGGAAGAGATGTATGTTTAAAATGTGGTTGCAGTGGAAAGAAGACACCTAACTTGCTGTAGGCGCATGTTAACTCACACAGTGCAGACAGTGGCTGCTCTGCTCCATTTGCCCCTGGTTGCGCTCCCTCTCTCTCTCCAGGTCCCTCTGCTGCTGCTCCAGGTTGGCCTGCAGCTCTGCAATGCATTTACGCAAACGGGTCTTATCCAGCAGGCAGTCAGTGTACTCCAACTGCAGGCTGTCTCGACTATGCAGGGCCTGGTTAAAAAGATGGAAAGATACAGAGAAAGGACGTTAGCAAGGATGTAAAAACTGTTTGGACTAGTCAGGGATGCTAACATGGGGGAACCTCAACACAGCTAACTACAATTGTAGAGTATTGTTAGAGATGTGATGGTCAGGGCTACACATGTGAGCTACAAGTCCAAACTCAATTCAGACCCTACATTCACACCAACCTGGTCTCTCTCCTTTTCCACTTCCATGATCTGGTTGAAATAGGACATGCTCCTCTTCTGCTCAGTCTCCCAGTCCAGCTGGAGAGTCCTCACCTTCAGCTGTAGCTGCTCACACTGCAACTCCAGCTGCAAGCATACAGTAGTTCACCATTTGATTTTCTATTCAGATGCAGAAATCATGTTTACAGTAGAACAACAATGAAAGGCAAATTAAACTCTTTTATCTACTGATTCAAGATAATGTTTAAAGTGATGGGTGACAACAGTTCACCTTGTCCCTGTGCTCTTCATTGCTCTGAAGTTCTCCCTCCAGTCTGGCGATGATGTCGCAGAGCTCCTGCCTCTGCTCTGAGGCCTCCCTGCGGTCCTGCTGCAGGATGTCAATTAGAGCCTGAGGTAAACAACAGAAACATTTTTACAACATAAAAATAACCAGAAAAAGATCAAAACTTTTGAGGGACAAATCAAAAGGAAAAGGAAGCTGTAGCTGATCCTGACAGTTATAACAGAAACAGTTATAAAAGTGCTTTCAGATGATGTTACTGCAGAATTAAAAGCATACTCTGACTCCAGTGGCAGGAACTGAGTCCCTCATCTGAGTTTCTGTACTCTGGGATTTCTGAAACTCAGCATGGTGCAGTGGCTTCCCTTGTAAAGCAGAAGCATTTACTCCATTAGAGAGCAAACTGTTTCTTTTGGTTAGTGTAGTTTTCTCTGTAGGACTGAATGTGTGCTCCTCTGCCTCTGTCAACCTGGACTTCAGCTCCTCCACCTGCAAAGACGGAGAAAAGTAGTCATGAAGACATTGCACAAAAATTTGCTTTACTTCTCCACACCAGGCATTTATTGTGCTTCTGTAAAAATCCAGTGAGATGACTAATCTGTGTATTAATAATAAAAATTAATTCTTCATTGATACACAGGAAAACTCCAGACATACCTTGTCTGACAGGATAGTGAAAATACAATGCAACTGTTTATAAAACATCTTAGATAAAATTGCCCAAAAATATTTCGCATCTAGGTTGCTCATCTCAGTGGCATAGTCAACATGTTGCAACAGAGCATAGATGAAATGTAAGGGAGGCTGATAACATCTACACAGTTGGTATGAAATACCAACTGTTGCAGTTGTGTGCCTCTTAAACAGTTTCATTTCAGCTGACTTGGGTTATTTTTGCTGCCTTATCATGGTATCAAATATAAAAATAAAAATGTTATTTAAATAGCTCTGCCTGTTTCTACAGATTAAATGATTTTGCAATGGTTTCCCTAAATCAGACCTTAATCTTAAGTGGAAATGTGTGGCCAACACACCTTCAAGATTAGAGTAATTAGGGCAAACATTGAGGGACTCGTAAAAAGGAGATTATCATATCACCAGCCAGTTCCCCATTTCTGCAGCAAACATACAGCAGCTTGTGGTTTAGGTGAGATATATGGTGATGGAGAGGAACTGACTCATGCTCTTACTTCCTACTACCTCTTAACACTGAGGGCCTCTGACTGCTTCAGTGAAGTGGTTGTGTTTGATCAGGGATCAGTATCTGTAGGTTTGACAATTGGACACCTGGCGGGGATGCGGGGGAACATGATGAGATTTTCTTTACCCATGCTGCTCTTAACTGAGCCGAACCCACCTGCCTCAGTAGTTCCTTCTCTCGGGTGGAGGCTTTGCCTTGCTCCTCCAAGGCCCTGGAGTACTTCACAGCCTGCTCCAGGTGTCTGTCCTTCAGCTTTCCCAGCTCTCGGCTGGCTGACTCACAGTCCTGACGCAGCCTTGACATCACAAATCACCCAGTGGGCACATTCTTACTATTTCTCATTGTTTTGTGTAACACAATGTATGATCACAGAATATTCAATTAATTTTGATTCATTGTCATCAATCATGCATTTTCTTTTCACAGCTTTCTTTAAATAGAAATAAGTAGGACTCAGGTGGAAAATACTAATCTACCGGAAAAAGAAAGACCAACCTCTCGAGCTGCAGCCTGTCGTGACGTAACTCCTGTGCCTTACGTTCTGCACGGCTGCGTTCCTCCTCCGCCATTCGGCAGCGCTGAGACAGACGTCGCTCACACATGCGGCTGTTTCGAAGCTGCTCCCTCATTTTACGCACCTCAAGGAGCAGAAACTGGGTCAAACCCTCTGGACCTTCCTCATCTGGTGAGGGAAAGAGATAGGTGGAGGTTATAAGGTCACAGGCACAACTGGTTAATGTATGAAGTCAGCATCTGCTGTGGAAGCAGAGGTCAAAATCTACCATGACAAACCAACCATAGTCAGTTTAATTGTACCTCTCAAGCTCCCAAGCTGGCTCTCCATCTTTTTATCTTCCTCTTAAAGACCATTAGTGCCAAATGGCAAATTTATTATATTGTGTTTGTTTAACACGCCTCACAGTCATTTTGAGCATCATATTAACACAAGAGTTGTGTGTTTGGTTTCGCAGGGAGTGCTTATCGACTAAGGTATTATATATTTGCTTGTATCTCAGATGTTTGCTCACATTTAAATACCAACCTTTACTTTATTCTAGTGACATTTCTCTTAGTGTATTTACTATGCACCACTAAAAAACCATTCACATAACCTTCCATGTCTTGCAAACAGAAGTAGGACCAATCATTTTATCGTCTCAAGAGTTACTCTCAAGCTCAAAAACCCAAAGGAAAATGTGCCTTTTGAGTCTGAAATTGCTGCGGATTAACAATACTTAAAAAAGTATAGTTGTTTAACATAGACCATTAAGGCAGATGCACCTGCAGGCATGAATGAAAGCTGTTTAAATACAATTACAATTACATCCTCATACCACAGTAACATAACCCCTCTCTTCTCTCTCCGTACCTGAGAATTATTAAGTTATTAAAAGACAGAGATATTTAGCTTGACAATTATTTGTGTTTTTTCTTGAAGCTAGATTGATTTTGACTCCATATGCAGAGGAATCCCTTCTTACCCAGGATGAGGGAGCATCGCTGAGTGGGCTGTTGTCCAGTCAGCTGTGTGTACTGCTCTGGGTGGTAAAACTCCAGCGACTCCATAAAGGCCTGAAGACCTCGCTGCCCCTGAGCGCGCAGAATGTCCAGCAAACGACCTATTAAAGAAAAAACGCACTGAGAAACAGTGTAATAACACTGTCCAAGGCCTGTGTTCCTCAAAAGAGACAAAAAGAAAAGCACTACCCTAATACACACTGATGTCAGCAATTTGGTTCTATAAACTATCACAACTGAAACAGTCGAACCAGAGAAGTGCTATTTCTTTGATGCGAGTGCTATTAACCCCTGTAGTTATGCAGATATTTCAAACATGAACATGATGAATGACTCACCAACAACAATATTTGCTTAGTATTGGACCAGGTGCTTGTCCTTATCCTGTCTTTACTTGCAACATCTCCCCTTCATCTTTATCGTCTCTCACTCCTGATTTTTCCCTCACACTCCCCTTTACTTAGCAATGTCTTTCATCTTACTCTCTGTGTTTCCTGCCTGTTTCTCTCACTGCAACATTTATCTTTACCACATGTTGTGGTAATCATTATCGTGCAGGTTCTGGAGTCCTCCTCCTCATTTTTAAACAGCTTATGATGTTTATTTGCAACAGGCATCACAGATGATGAGATTCTCAAAGAATGTGAGTCATGTTGACTCTAAATATATGCATATAATGTTGTCTCTGTCTGCCCTCACACTTATTCTCTGAAGTTCCTGCTTGTTTCTACTTTTGTTGGATGATTCATAATACTATTTTGATTTACTGATGTTTCTCACCAGCCTTGCTGATGCGCAGGGGGTACTGCGTGGAGTTGAGAACCTCATCTTCATCCTGTTCATCGATGACCTTGCACTGCCGCAGATAAGGTGTGAGTTTGGCCGGATTAAGGATGCGCGTAAGTTTGTGTCGCACTCCTTCCACCCGATCCCACAGCTCCTCACAGCGCTCCTCTGTCCAGGGGGGAGAGGACTGTGCCTCCTCTGGGGCCAGGTCTTTCTCCTCCACCCAATCTGTGACACCTGGAAGAGGCCGATATATTTTCAGTTCAAGAAAGTGATAGGATGTCCTGAATAAAATGACTGTACATTGAAGATGAAATGACAGTGTTTTATATGCCATTTTCATTTACATTAAACAGGATAGATAGGATTCTCTTATTGTGAGTCTTGTTTCTTTCATTTCACATTTAAACCCTAAAGGCCCAATACAGTTAGGTCCATATATATTTGGACCCTGACACAAGTTTTTTTTTAGCTGTTTACCAAAATATATTCAAGATACAGCTATATAATCAATACAGGTCTAAAGTGCAGACTCTCAGCTTTATTTTGAGAGTATTCACATCCAAAGTAGAGCAGGGGTTTAGGAATTACAGCTCTTTAATATGTAGCCGCCTCTTTTTCAAGACAAACAAACTGGGAAAGCAACCCAGGAGTTTTTTAAGGCAAAGAAGTGGAATATTCTGCAAAGCCCGAGTCAATCACCTGATCTCAACCCTATCCAGCATGCATTTTAGCAGAAAGACCCACAAACAACTGAAGACAGCTGCAGTAAAGGCCTGGCAAAGCATCACAAAGGAGGAAACCCAGCATTTGGTGATGTCCATGGGTTCCAGACTTCAGGCGGTCATTGCCTGCAAAGGATTCTCAACAAAGTATTAAAAATTAACATTTCATTCATGGTAATGTTAATTTGTCCAATTATTTTTGAGCCACTGAAATGAGGAGACTTTTCTAAATGTTTCATAGGATATTTTTGTTTAACCTGTTGAATTAAACCTGAAAGTCTGCACTTCAATTGCATCTCAATTTTTCATTTCAAATCCAATGTTGTGGCATGCAGAGCCCAAATCATGAAAATTGTTTCACTGTCCAAATATTTCTAACTGTATCTAATAACCAGTCCTAGACTAAATATGGTTTCCCATAGAGAATTCCACTGGAATTTGTTTTTGTCTCACTACGCTTATCTCTGCAACTGCCAGCATTCACAAGTGGATCATTTCAACATGTTACATCCATGATCCAATCACAGTCTGTGCAGTTTCAACGCAAAGATAAGACATCAAAGTCTTTAATTGTGGAATCTTTGTGATCTATTTTTGAAATTCCCCTTTTTGTAAGATTTTGTTAGTGATATGTATATATAGTTATGTTAGTGATTCTCTTTGTCCAGCATTCAGTGGCTTTATAATAGTTGACATTTTTAAGGATGCAGAAATGATTATTGGGCTAATTTGCTGCATAGTGAAGGGTTAGGGTTGGGATGATTCACCTTACTGGAAACCTACCAAGGCATGCTGAGGGGGATTTACTCCCAACAAAACCTGAGTCTGAGCATTTAACTTAAAGCTTGTGTTAAACCAATAAATGTTTGCATGAATGAACAATAACTGCTTTTTCATAGTCAGTGTGAGTTCATATAACAGCAGCAGAGACTTGTTGTAGAGCAAAGCATCTGTTGTTATGAGGGTCATAAACTTGTAGGAGAGACACTTTGTGGGTCAGTGCTTCAGAGCACAGGAATGAAAATACTGGCATGAGTCATGTTGCACACCTAAAAACACACAGGGGACCGTAGACAAAGGCTTTCTCACCCCATTCACTTCACACTGGAGGAGACACGGAGAGAAAGTGAATAAACCTGCCACTCCAGGAGTTTGTTAAAAACCCATCAACTACATCAAATAGTAACAACAGTAATAACAGAACTGATTATTCTATTATCACTGATGTAAGGGAGAGAAAGCGTTTGCCAGACTTTCAAATCCAGTAAGGATTTGCTGAACAAGGTGCACTATAACAACACAAGCCCCAAAGCTGTGTTGATCTACAGGCCTTTTCTTTTTGTTAGTTTCACAAATGTCTCTACATCTACAGTCTATGATAATCACAGATGGGTTCAGGTCACCAGTTTCTGTATGTAAAGACATGACTCTGGGCTCTTGCAACTGGTGATTGTGTGTCTTTATTTGTGACACTATATTGAATAAATTGAATTTAAAATAGAAACCATGTGAAACCAAGTATTTACCCCAAGCATCTCTATAAAGTTACCCATCCAAGTTATTTACTAATGCTGAGACTGAGCGTGTGTTGCTCTGTGCAGCTGATCAGATCTAGCTGAGCTAACAGGCAGGTTGAGGCAGGTCTGGATGCTCTGGAATCTCTGTCATTACCCATAAACTGTCTATTAACATTGTTCTGATGTGATTGTCACCTCCTCCAGCTTTACACTCAATGTGGTAGAAAATACAAATACAAATTAGAATATTATCCTTTTACCTTCACATTTCTTTTCATCCAATTCAAACTAAAGTTAAAACTGTTAAAAAATGGCAATCTGACCAGCAAAATGAAGACTTATTTTCCATTTCAAGGAAATGATTTAAGAAAACCGAATAAGGATTTAAAACAAAGCCAAACGTGTGCTATCTACTGGAGAGATAATATATCCAGGTATATGAGGCCTACAACAAGAAGGCAATTTCAATTTTCTCACAGATGTCTTTTATCTCTAAAAAGCCAAAGTTTACATTTTGAGCAGCTTTAATAAAGTAAATAAACCATTTGTTTGGCAGCATTACCAGGAGTTTAGATCATTGGTTTGACTGCTTTAATTTTGGAGGAATGTGTCGAATCAACAGAGAAATTGAGCAAAACTCATAATAATTAAAAAAAAAAAAAAAAAAAAAAAAGGATCGTGGTTGAAAAAAATATCACTGACTACAATAAACACATAAACACACCAATCCAGTGGATATACACGATCCATGGACTTCATTACAGAGAGTCACATGACTAACGACTGAACATAATGTGGTTGGTTATTGTTTGAAATTGTGTGAATTAGAAATTGTGTTTCAGAGCTAGTAGACTTTGTTTCCTTGACACAGACCGGAACACGGACCCGATCATAAACCAAAGGGTGAAGCCTACAGGCTACAACCAGATAACGCTCAGATCTGTTGACTGACAGCAGCTCCGAGCCTGATAATGTCCATTGAAACGTAGTAGACAAACATAAACGTATAGAAACAGCGCCCTAACTACAGGCTATCGAGATGTTGACTTACCACTCATGTCGTCAACTGAAGAAGTGTTGAGGATGGCACAAAGTAGGTAAACCCCAGTGAAGTCAAGTCTTCTTCATCTCACTCAGGTCCTAAACGTGCCAGAAGTAAAGCTGTGGGGTGAGGTTACAGCGTGGTGCGCACCTTGGCTCAGTCAGCTGCTCAGTCGATTAAAAGGTGACCGTGTATAGTGTCGACTTAGAGGCCTCCTTCAGCACCAGATGGCGCTTACAGCCAATGATTCTCATTGTAAAGCTGTCACCCACAATCTCAGCACGATCGCAATAACGCTGTTGACAAGGCTGAATATCTGTTGAACCGAGTATAAATTCATAAAAGCCCAGAGAGGACTGTTTGGTTCGAGTGTGACTTTTATGATAGAGGTTTGGCACAGAAATGTTTGTGAAAATGTAACTCATTAAAACAGTGACTCACCTCTCAGGTGCTTCGCTGCAATTAAAAGCAAAAAAAAATATCTGCTCTCCTTGTAAAACTACAGGTCTGACAGTTTTGTGTTTTCAGGCTTTGTGCCCTGGGGGACAGCAGGTTAGTCACCTAGAAAACCCATGATCCCATACATCAAAACACAATGACGCAGAGTTTCGCTGTGTTATTAATGTCAGTAGACCTTGTAGTGAAGCTGTCTCACTGGGACACCTGACCCATATCATAAAAGTACAAACAAACGTGGGAGAGTGTGTCTTGGCATGTGGGCAGGAAGTGTCAGGGTATTCTCTGTCTCTGGCCCCCCTGAGCTAACAAGCCTTCTGTTTTGGGTCTCTGTGCTGCTGCTGAGAGACAGTGTGTGTTACTGTGGATGAAGGGAATACCATATATTATGGACACTGCTAGAGCAAAGGCTCTCTGAGTAAAGCTGCTGGTTTCTAGGTTTAAAACAAATACAGACTCTGCATCAGGCCTGAACTACACTTAGTATGTGGCAAAGCTGTGCCGAAGTAGCATTAGTGACATTTTTATTTTACACCCTCGCTGAAGGATGTGTAGTTGCATTCATACCACAAACGCCTTCAAAGGTAGTTGAGCCGTTTGTTGGGGGATGTTTTTTCAATTACAGAGAGGAGTAGGTCATATAAGCAATTCAATTTCCTCCTTGTGTTTTCATCCTATCTTGGGCTCTGTCTTTAGTTGTGACTCATAAGCTCACATCCTGTCGGTCCTTTATGTCCTTCATTTATCACTCCTCTTCCCCACCCTTTTCTTGTCTCTGTTCCTCTTCAACAAGTTGTTTTCATCCCCGTCTTTGCCTTTGTTGGTGTCTGTCGTTCTTGGGGCCGACTTTGTGCCAATTCTTCAGACAGAGCAATCCTGCAACCGTCTGTGCAGGCCTCAGTCAGCAGAGGAGGAGGGTTGCTGCAGTGGATGAGCATTCCTGTTGTCTCTGAGGTGACAGTGACACAGAGGAGCCATTGACGGCAGCACTGGACCCCACAGTTTGTTAATGCTGGAATGTGTGATATTGTGTGTGTGTGTGTGTGTGTGTGTGTGTGTGTGTGTGTGTGTGTGTGACATACTGACAGAAATAAATTGTGCAGAATTCAGTTCACTTTCATTTTCAAAGACTTGTTTTTGAGTAGTTTTACTGTTCTTTGGGATAAATGGCCACAGCAGTTGAGTAGCACAACCATGGAGATGTAGCTGAATAATTTGTCTTGAACTACACTTAAACGACACAGAGCACAGTTTTGATCCAGCAGACATTTTATTTGAACTGCAACCTCAAGGCAACAGGAAGTGGGCTTGGCTGACTCTGCTGCTCTCAGTGAAATTTGCTTATCTGCATATCTGTCTGATTATTATAGATTACTTCTAGAAACAATACTGCAGAAATGTTCCTTGAGCAATTTAAATTACTGAAACTTAAATTTCAGTAATTTAAATAAACTAACATGTATAGCTATTTAACACTGTAGAGTTTGAGCAGCTCAGTGTCTGTGGGTTTCATTTCTATACTTGTTCCAGTCTGCTCCTTCCCAGCACAGAGGGCCTGGCTCTTCACCCAGCAGCTGACCCCCTATGGCTCCATCTATGACTCAAGCCTGGCAACTGCACAGAATCGCCTCTTTGTGTCTGTGAAGAATGTGTCTTTTCTGGCTTTTTTTTTTTTTTTTTTGTTGGAAAACAGAGGCCAAGAAAGAGAGGGATGGGGGCATCGGTAACTGAGACAGATTTAGACCTCGACATGTGATTTATGCTCTCTTTGTAGGCAGGATACTGTGACAGCATCTTTCACTGTTGGTCAGGCTGGTGGTCCTCCAGAAACCCTCAATGCTTTATGGCAAAGTTAAGATTATAAGTGATACCAGGCACCAATGAAACATACTTGTTAACCAAATAAAATGTATTTTCAAGCGTACTGTGCTGGTGAACCTGACCTGTGGTCTATGCAGTTAATACTGTACGTCCTCTCATTCCCAACTCTGCAACTGTGTCATATGAGGCAGGCACCAATGTAGCTTAATGAGATCTTGTAACTATCCCAGACTAATATGATGCAATTTCCTGTTTAACAAGTAATCAACATCAACAACATGAAACAGATGGTCAAAGTGAAAAAAACAAAAAGTTTAGAAAAACAATGAGTGGGTCAGACATATTAAAGATTGAGACCAGGGGCCAGTTCAAGCAGTGTTTATTTATGACTTGATTTGGTTTCCATGACCCGCTGTGTGAAATATTTCATGTCACTACCTCACATAACCTCATATGGACAAATTTTAAGGGACTGGGAGAAGGTGTCATTCAACCTGTTCACCAGCCAGAATCAGGAAGCAGCTGAACATAAGTTTACATACCTGGGTTTTTAAATCACTACACCGTATATCATCTCTTGGCCTGTGGAGTGTGGTGGGAAAATGTGTCAGCACTCTACAATCAGTTTTAAGTTTTCCAAATAGACACAGCTTCAAACTAAAGCTGTGTGGAAGAAAATATGAGCCCTAAATGTATATAATTGGAGTACAAAAGGTATTTCACACGAGTCTGCTCAGGTTTCACAGTGGTTGGCCCCTGTCCCTCACTTCTATGGCACACAGAGGATGACAAATGAACAACCTGTTGATTGACTCATTATCCGGTTTAGAGTCTGTTTTTCACATTTAGAAATACTTGTGCACACACAGACGTGAGCGCGACTTTGTGGTGCCAGTGAAAACTGACGCCCCGGCCTGCTCCCCTTCCTGTCACTCTCCTTCCAGAGCCATGAGGTTTGAGTTGACATTTGAATTACAGGGTGCAGCATAACTGTCTAAATCTGACCTCCACCACACATTTGAACTGCAGACATAGACAGCTTTACCAGCCACTGCACATCAATTTCCAGATACACAAACAGTTTTAAAAATGCATCCATTGCCAACCACTTGCTAAAAGTTGTTGGAACAGGAACAGGGTTACATACAGTAGTAGAGCTGTCACTATAAGCAAAACATGTCTGGCCTCAATGGTTCACAAGTCGGTCTGAGTATTTGTGTATGTATATTTAAACTTGAATTATATTGTGGGTAGATCTTTTCTCTTAAGTAATTTGGAGATTTTCAATTCAGAGTGACACCTTGGCCACGTGCCTCACCTGCTGCTGGAGCACATTCCCTGTGGTTTCAGGAATTCCTTCCCAGCAGCAAAAGTAGCCCTGTGGGGAATGAAAACAAGTAATAGCGTTTGCTAAGACACTTGAGTTTTATTTCAAGCTTTATGCAAGAACATACAGCATGTGTATATACAAAGGCACCTTATTTTACAGAAATTTGGAGATGTGAGTTATTCATAAAGATTACAGGAACCCACTTAGCTCCCTAACAAACCAATTTGGTCTCTGCTTCCATGCCCAGCTCTGTCAGCATCTGTGTGCATAATCCAACCATGAATACAGTATGTCTGAAAGTGCAATGGCTGGTGTCAATGCTCCCCAGCTAACCCAGACAACATCATTTGTCTCCCCACCAAGCCCCACCTCACAGGAACAAGGGATTAACTCAGGCTGAGTCCTTGTGACTCAGTCAGAACTACAGAAAGCTCCAAACGTCTGCTCAAATCACTGTTCACTGTGGTCTGCTTTATAAAATCTGATTCATGGTCACTGGTGTCATGTCACTGAACAGTATGAGATCAGTGTAGTGTACTTTATTTTCCCAGATTGTTGCAATTTACTATAGATCTCAAGGCAGAAACTATCACTAGCAGTTGCTCATGAAAATAACAAAGGTTTCTGAGATCCTTTGTGGCTGATCATTGGAGGATGCCTGTGACACTGTGGTTAGGAACCGCTGCTCAAGCATGACTGTCAAGAATAACACTGCAACACATGCAGAATCAGCATTAAACAATACATTGATTATGATTAGTCCATATTTTGTATGATGATTACCAGGTGTGGAGTCCAACAATTGTAATTTTTACATCTAGTGATGCATTGCAATGTGGAATTGTTAGTTGATAGCGTATATGCCCTGGAAACTATTTTTCTAATTTTAATTTGGGAATGAGGGGACTGGGTTGCACATAAGTTTGACAGACAAAATATTAAAGACAGTAAATATGGTGCAGTAGATAGTGATTATGTACTTTTGTAAACCAACCAGTAAAAGTTGCAACAACAAATCTTCCACTGGCTTCCCACCTGGAAAGTAGTTGTGCTTGCTGGCTGATCATCTTTCCATACAGAGGCCTTGTCTCGCCTTTGAGAATCAAGCCTTCTCTCCTACAGACTTCAAAAGTGGCTCTGAATCACTTGAAGCCTCCCTCTTTGTGATGCACTGCAGCTGTGGTCAGTTTGGATTCATGGAGGTGACATACTGAACATGGATCAGATTATTCATCAAACAATCTTTATGTTGATGTTTTTAACTCCTGAAAAACCAGAGATTTCAAAGTCTCTTAAATTTAGACCAGGCTCCTAAAAATTTAGACCAGGCTCCTAAAAACAAAGGTGAACAGTCACTGCTCAGTGACAGTCAAAATGTTTCAGTGTGTCTGTCTGTGTGCTCACACTTGTTTTTTAGTGCAGCCTACAAAGCACTGAGGACTAACATTACAATGCTCTATTGTGTGTGTGGGCCGACACTCAGCATCCTGACAGGTCAGATCCATGAAAACAGGAGACCCAACTCTCCATATCAACTTCAACCCCCCCATCAACTACAACTGATAAGTCCCACTTTCCAAATGAGGTCCTTCAAATGCTCGTCTGGTCTCATGTGAATAGGACAAACAAACAAAACAAAAACATCACCTCCCAAACGTATTCCTTAAATTGTTGAATGCCAAATGAAGCCTCTTAGCTGCCTCTGATTTGTGAGAAAGTCTTTTCCTGTGCTGAAAACCCTTTTCTGTCTCAGCAACTTTTCATCCTGTTTGACCAGCACTCCTTCCTCTCCTCCCTCCTTCTCTTTCCTCCATTCATGCCCACAAGCTTCATATTTTGGTTTATTTTTCTGCTTTTATCCATATTATATCTCTGCCATTTTTCTCTTAATTGTAAAACAGTGAAAATTCTTGATAGTTTTAGGGGGTGTAATTTTCTGTTATTGCTCTCTCTCCCTCTGTCCCCTGGTTTTCTTTTCCTCACCCTCACATTCACTACTTATCGGAGAGCCTCAGATACATTGCAGCTGTTGTCAACGGGAGCTGCTCACCCTCAGCAAAGATGATCCCTCAATTTCTCATGTCTGTTCTCAAAGACCATCTCCTTCTCTTCACTCCCCCCTCCCCCGTCCCCTTCCTGTCCTGTGTCCACCTTACTCCCTCTTCTCTTTTATCTCAGCCTCTTTTTTATTTCTCACTCTTTTCCCATCTGTCGCAGAAAATTTGTTTTCTAGTAATAACAGATTTCTGTTTGTCCAAGCTGCATTGCAAACTCTCACAGACCCTCAGCTGGCTCCAGTCTGAAGGATCACAGTCCCCCGTTCATCCTGAAGAATCTCTTCAATACCCTTTTCCACCATCAGTGGTGCCAGCAACAATACTTTTCTCCAAGTGAACCCGCAGCTGTACCATGATCCCTGCAACTCACTGCAAAGCCAGATGAGTTTTGCATTTCATTAAAGCACCTTGATGAAAGTAAACTGAAGTCAAGTTTAAGATAAAAATGAAACATCTGATTTATCTTGTATTTTTATTCTATTTTTCACATTATGGCACAGTCACAAAATCATTTGACATTTATTTGCATTACATTGTTTGTGGTGACATAACACATACACAAACGCCCACGAACTAACTATGAGGTGAGCTTTTCACAAACATGCAAAGTCATTGGTATCTAATGATTTTAAATATAACTTATAGCTCAAAGGTCTTGGCTCATGTCTTTTTCTGTTGCACGCATGTTGCGGTGCACACACGTGCTCTCACACACATATGCACACTGTTGCTGCATACCCAAATGAAAGCTGGTGATGAGTGCATTTTTGTCAAGAGTGAGGTCAGGGGGGGTCACAGGGAAAACAAAAGTAGATGATACCCATGGTGGCTATTAAGAGATCATGTTTACTGAGCAGGGTAAAGGTCAGTGTGTGTTTGTATCCCATTGTTTAGAGCATATTTCAGCTAATGTTTAAATATCTAAGTAGCTAAAACCAAAAGAGCTGACAGACTACAAAAGCTATGAATGTGCACATGTGCCCATATTTAGCCAGAAGGACAAGCACTTAGTGACAGGACAGTGTGGGAAGAGAAAGAGGTTTATTATTGCAGCAGATTGTGCTCTGTGTCTTTCTTCATGCCACTGGCTGCTCTGATGAGCTCAGGCTGACACTTTTAATGTGTAACCTGTCCATTGCACGTGTTTGGCTCAAATTTAAAAGTTGAATGATTTGCTATACGCATGTTATTGTCCATAACCCTGACCGACACTGTGCCTTCCTCTTCTCCACGGACCTTCCTTTACATCAACTTGCGACAGCAGAGTTGATGTAGGCGCCTATCAGAGCCATTCATTGTTATTTAGTCGTTCGCGCTTCTGGAGTCCACCCACCTTCATCTCCTCCTCCTCCTCCTCTTCCTCTCCATCTCCCTCCAGTCCACATGTCAGCAGCAGCACAGAGCCGCTGCTGGTCTTTGTGCAAACGCAGTGAAGGCGTCTCTCTGTGAAAGGACCGTGTCCTGAGTTCAGTAACAAGGTAAGACTGTGTTGTCATCACCTTGTGTGATGGATGTTTGATAGTGACTTTAATCCGGTCTCACTTCTGTGAAATGACATCCAGGCGCATCTCTGGTGCGTTAAAGCAGTGAAGAGATCAGGCGCATGTCTCAGTGGCTACATGCTGCTATTGTTTTAACATCACTCCACATTTGTTGGGTTCAAATGTTTCTCTTCGCATTTAAATGGTTTAGATGAAGTAACCACCTCATAGAAAATGACAGTTGCAGAAACTGCTATATGGGTCAATGTAGGTATGAAGCACCTGAATGCCGTATTTATCAGCTCTAAAGGACCAATATGTAAGTTTTAGCCACATAGGCAACATTAGCATCAACAGTCGTTAAGTTGCAAGTTCATCATCCGTTTAACCCATTGTGCCACTTTCCGATAGCGAGTCACTGTAGTGTTTAATTTAATTGACACTGGCTATGTAGCATTAGCAAAACTTACAAATGGCTCCTTTAAGTAAGATATCTAATGTAAACCTCAGTGGTCTGAAGGGGGCAAACTATCTGTGCTCACATCACAGGTGCATCAGTGAAAAGACTAGTGAAAGTAGAAATCAACATCGCATTCATCAACATGAATGGACGACTTTTCCAAATGTGTTTGCAGTGTCATGTTAAATTTAAGTCCTTCTTCATTAGAGCTCACTTTATCTTAACCTCTACTCTCTGTACATCCTCTACTACAACTTTACTTCCCTTTTGTTAAATGGTGATTTGTCCTTTCATGTCTTATTTAAATAGAACTAATATGGACTGCATTATAGTGTATATCATATTTCTTCACACAGGGTTACATCTTACTTAGTACCATGAACTGAAGTTTGATTGTGACTGAGGTGATTAGACCATGTTAAACCACTGTTGTGCCAGACATCAGAACAGTGGGTTGGCAGCTGGTCAGGGAGGTGTGGAAGTGATTTTTAGAGACTGACTGTTCTTTAACCATCCCAACATCTCATCCCAACTAACTCTGTCTGTCCCTGCAGCTGTACAGCTCTTTAGTGGACACTGACTCCCATCCTGCCTGGATGATTTCAAACAGGTTTATACAACACACAGTGAAAAGGACTGAGCAGTGCTGCTTTGAACTGCCAGTTTTGTGTTTCGTTTACTTTGTGTTCGCTAGGTGGAAGTTTGGAGAGGTAACATTTCCTTATGCTCTTTGTTGGCAGAGCTTTTGAATGGAATAAAATATGTTTATACTTCACTATTGGTTGGCACCATTTCCCCATTGTTCTGTTGACAGTCACATAAATAAAAAGAAGAATTTATGAAACCAATGAATAGTGGCAAGGGTTAAACTTGCTAACTAAATTATGAATTTGTTTGCTTAGCCTGCTGTTGTTTTGCAATGTGTTCTTAAGTTTTTGTGTGTTGTGAAATAAGTGATTGAAGGAGTTGAAGAGGTCTAATGGGCTGCAAATCCTTATCTGCACTATTTCCTCTTGTGAGTTATTTAGAGAGAGAGTGAACTTGAAGTTCATTTTCAAGTCACAGAGCTCAGCTATGACACATAAGTCACACCACACATATGTGTTCACATCATGAACCCATGTCATCACAGTGAGATATATGGCTTCCCTATCAGATGTCATCACATTTATGAATCATCGCACACACATGCACACACACACACACACACACACACACACACACACACACACACACACACACACACACACACACACAGACACACACACACACACACTCAGACCCAGCAGGCCTTGGAGTATATTGCCACGTTGCAGCAGTCGATCCTTTTAAACTGAGCACATGCTGTATTTTAGAGCCGTGTGTAATGGTCAGGGTGTTTTTTCCGACCTCAACCACAGTTTACTGGTGCCATGCTGCAGTAAAGGGACCATGGCCCTCTGGTCCAGTGGAGGAAGCAACCTCAGAGCTGACCCACTGAGACACAGCCTTGTGTGTATACGCACGTGTGTGTGTGTGTGTGTGTGTGTGTGTGTGTGTGTGTGTGTGTGTGTGTGTGTGTGTGTGTGTGTGTGTGTGTGTGAGTGACTGTGTCTTTCTGTGCCAGTCTGATTGAACAGTGCCTCAAATGTCACCAAAGCCTGATTCTGCAACTTGTGGCTCTGTGGTACCAGATGTTTAACTGACACAGCACATCTGGGGGCAGCAGGGAGAGCGACAGAGAAGGGAAGAGGAAGGGAAGCATGTTTTGACAATGTGTTTTGTGACAGAGGGAAAAAGAGAAAGATAGAACAGATTTAAGGTAGAGCCTGAAATAGTAGACTGTGGAGATAAATACATAAAAACAGGAGGTAAAATGTGTTTCTCATCAATGTCCTCAGAACCCTTATTTGATGGCCATAATACTTTCATTACACTTTCTAGCTTGTCTGCCTCTGTCTCTGCCATCAGTCAGGCAGCTCACGCGAAAGGGGCTAGTTTATGAATGTCTGCAGGTACAATTCATGGATAAATAACCTTTTTAAAGTCTCCACATTCAGTTTCTGGGCTGGTATTACACTTTGTTGTACATGAAGAGATTCAAGTTGAGCTGCATTTACCCCTCACAAATCCAAGAAGGAAGAAGAAAACCCGTATAAGGAGGCTGATATGGGGGTGAAAGAAATAAGCAGCTATTAAAGCAGGAGAAAACATATCAATTATACAATGAAAAGCTGTGACATCTGATGACTGAAATGATAAGGACAGGGAAACAAATTCTAGTTAGGGATTTAGGGATGGAAATTCTTTCAAAGGTATTCATTAAACTTAAAACTGCTGTTAACCTCAGCACATGGCCTGAATTTATCTAAACTTGCTGTTAAGACAGACAGTGGATATTTGCCTCCCTTGCCGCTCACCTTCTCGTGCCCCACAGGCCCTAATCGCTTCCTTAAGACAAGCTAAGATAAGTGATCAGGAGTGGTCAGGCAACAGATAAAATCCATCTAGCTACCTCCTACCTTATGAATCATCGTGATTACACACCCTTACTATCATAATATCAGCTTTACCATCATATTTTCTTTTCCTCACTCAAGCTAATGACAGCAAATGATGGCCAACCCTTAATATTTGTCCTGGAACTGTGAAAAAACTGGGATTAGTTGAAGATTTAGGGGAGGTAATCTGAGCCCATGTCAGTGCCCAGTAAGAGCAGCACCGTCCGTCAACTTGCACAAGTTGTTACATCTCAGGTCCCGATCCTGGCAGCAGCCTCGGCGAGTATCTCCAACAGCCTGAGACATTAATCCAACACTGGCTGGTTTGGAGAGGTCACGTGTTTGGAGCTTATGAGTGCTCCATTTGCTCCAGAGTCATTTCTTCAGTAGGCAGAAAGAAAAAGAAAGAAAGAAAAAGACACTAGGTCTTTGGAAGATGTAGGACAAACTCTCTTGATGTGCCATTCAAGTGTTATGATTGTATAAGTATCTAAAGAAACAATGAATCAAAATAGTCATCAAATATAGTTTTAGATGAATGTTTTTGTCAGTGGACTAATCGATTAATTATCAAAACATTTCAATGCTGCAGAACACTGCTGTTGACTCAAGGGAGAACAATGGAGAGGTGTTGATCTCAGACTGAGAGTAAACAAAAGACTCTTTGAAATTCCTGGTGTAGTCAGGTTTTATTTGAGTTCAGTGCCTTGAAAACCTTGGGACTCCTCAGGCAACAGAGACGGAGAGAGAAACATTCCCAGCATCAGTCAATCCTACGTTTTAGTTGCTTGACACATTTACGTGCGTCTGAAAGCTCCTGCTTTAGTCTTTGGTCTAATGTGTAACTCACACTTCTTTTCTTTTCTCTGTCTTCTCTCTTAGCTGGCCTTAAGTGAACTGGAACAAAACAGAGACTCCCTCCCTCCTACCTGGAACCCATTGGAGAACTAAGTGGATTGAAGAAGGCAGAGAGCAAGTGAGGGAGTCAGAGAGGGAGGGAAGACAGAAGGGATTATCAGATAATCCAGTGCATGGACAATCCTAAAGGAGCCTTATCTTTCTTTCAGGAGGATGCAGACAAAACAGTTGCTGGATTACGGTGCTTTGCTTCACTGCCCTTTTCAAGAAAACAATCCCTTCCTCTTTTTCTTGCCCTGATTATTTTTCATTGCCTGTCAAAGGTCTGGCATCTTGCTTACAGAGGAACCGGGGAACAGAAGACAAACAAGTTTGGCGGCAGACATGTTGTCTCATGGACAGCATGGTGCACACAGGGATAAACCTCTTTAGTAGAAGACTGCGCATGGAGGTGGACCCCCTGTTGTATCTCTTTCTCTCTCTGCTTCAACAAGTGCAGAGCAACTCCTTGGATGAGGGACACAACATCGTGTCAGAAGTTGCGATCTGTTGAGCACACACAGAAAGGACTGTGATCAACAGAGTGGAGACGATGCTGTGTTGACATTCGGCTGTTTTGTGAATTATTTTCTTTAAAAGCACGGGATGACAGAAGATGAGCTGAAATATTTTGAAGCTAACAGGAGAATTGTAAGTCATGAGCACTAATTTCTAATGAATCGTTCGTCATGTATGTTTCATCATCACTTGAGGACAGTGCATGCAGTGCAGGTGAGACGCTGGAGTAAGGAGAAAAACTACAGACAACTGAGCAGCACCTGAAACATAAACTCCCTAATGCTTTTAAAGTAACCTTAAAGCTAAACAATAGTGAGAAGATAAACACAGTCTGAGGGAATGATGCTATAATATCTATCTAATCTATCTAATCTATAATAACTGCTACTAAAAAGCACTCTGGTTTCACAGGGCTCTCTGATGAGCTGATTCTCTTAGTGCTACAAAAAACAACTTCAGACAAGACAGTTCTCCAACTCAGAAAAGATAAAAGGTCAACACAGTGTAAACATCAGTGTTTTTTCACATAAACAAAAGCTGAATTACATCAGCGTATCTGCAGATGTGGCTGGATTTTACAAGTCTGAACCAAATCTGAAGGAGCTCCCTGTCAACCCCAAACTCTCCGGCCACAGAAGTGTTGGTAGCGAGAGGAAACAAAGCACAAGCTTGTAATTCATCTTCTTTGTAATTTTGTCAAGACTGAAGGCTGTTGCTGCGCGAGAGAAGTGAGTTGACGGTGAGACGAGCAGAACCAGCTGTGCACGAGAGGAGGGAGGAAGAGGTTGATGGCAAGAGGATGTGGACTTGACTGACTCTACATCCATACTGGCATTATCACTGTAGACCCAAAAGAGAGACCGTTGGCCCACAGTGGATGAATAGTTGGCTCTGGCCATGTGGAGAATGGATTATACACACATTCTCTGCCGACTGAACAACCACATACTTGTGTTTTCTGTCCTCACTGTCTTGGTATTTTAATCTTTTTTCTTTCTGGTTTTTCAGTGGATCCTATACTAGAATTTAAAGTTGACTGACATGTAATCAGACGCTGCCATTTCAAATTAAAGGGAAATTACACAACTTTTCTGTCACCATGAGTCTGGGAAAACTGCCAGGGATTAAGGGCCTTGTGTCTGGCTCTCAAGGGAAACGCCGGTTCAAGAGTGACCTCTCTGTGGACATGATCAGCCCACCGCTGGGCGACTTCAGACATACTATGCATGTTGGCCGTGGCGGGGATGTGTTTGGTGACACTTCCTTCCTTAGCAACTATGGTGGCGTCAGGGAACCAGGGAGTCCGGACTCAGCAAACAGCTCCAAGACAACCGGGTTCTTCACACGCACCTTTCGGCACGTACGGAAGAACTCTGGGCCGTGGCCACGAGGGGGCTCCCGGGACTTGTCATCCCCACCACCAGATATCTCACCCATCATCAAGAATGCCATCTCCCTGCCCCAGCTGAATATAGACTCCTCCAATGGGCACCTAGAGAGGATGCTGTTTCCCAGCTCTATCAGCTCAACAGACGACTCCTTCTGCACATATGGTGAGATAATATAGATAATCACTTCCAGGATGGGACGGGGTTTATATAAAGCATCTCAGCAGCAGGATCATCTTCATTAAAAATGAATTTAGAAAATGTGGCATCATGCATCAAGAGGCATCATACTCAAAAATCATTTTTTATTAAGTAGGTAACTATCGCAGCACAGACAATGTGTGTGTGTGAGAGAGAGAGAGAGAGAGAGAGAGAGAGAGGGTAAAGATCCTAACAAACCAGTGCACATGTGAGTGAGTTTACATATAGTAATTAACTGACTTCCATGAGATGCTTGGCTGAGCCTTTAGAAATGGCTTTTCCAAACACAGATTATCACATTAATTTATTACAGATTATCAGAATTAATTTACTTTAGCTTCAGCTAGATCAGGTGTTCCACAAACTATGGGTGAAAGAAAGAATAAAAAAGCCTCAAAGCTTTAATGTATGGACACATTTGTTTCTTTTTAAATCTCTTTACTGCTTTTATTTTCAAGACTGTCAGAACTGTCTCAATTACCAGCTACAACAGCTTCGCTAGTGTTCACTATGTGTAAATTTGTGTGTGAGTGACTGTCATGATGGCAAGTTGTGGTCCTGGACACAATTGATCGTTGCAGGACCTGCCACAGATATGTTTCGAGTGCTTTGGCAGATGTTTTGTCTGTGGATAGATTTTGTAGGAGGAGTCACAAAACCTGACAAGTGTTAAGATCCAGAGACTCAGAGCTCATCTGAGCGCTGATCATGCTCATGTTGCTGTGATCGCTATTACTCTAGTTTTAAGATAGGGATCATTTAGAACTGACCTGGCGTGAGACATAATTTCTTTCAAAAAGATGAAGAAATAACAACTGTAGGAAGTATGATTGGTATCAGGATTGGCAAATTAAACTAAGTATTTGTTTATGTGGTCCTTAAGTGCTTTTACATAACATACAGTTTTTTTATTTTCATTGTGAAACACAATCAGCTAAAAAAATTGCATATTCATTGGTCAGAGGCTCATAATGTCACTTTAACAACGGGTAGAATATGCTCTCTCTCTCTCTCTCTCTCTCTCTCTCTCTCTCTCTCTCTCTCTGTGTTATCTTAGGTTACAGTAAACTATGAGGCAATTCAGAAACCTTAACAACTGTAACAGGGACAAAGTTCAAATACATAAAAGACCCTGATGTTATGTGAAAGTGGCTTAGACGTCCAACTCTAACAGAAAAATGAATGACCTACTTCTGGGCTGCAGCCTGTTGATACAGCAGAAATCAGCATGAAGAAAGAAAAAAAATGCAACCAGGTACAATGATACATCATTAGAGCCTCAGTTCTTAATATTCACAGTACAGCAGACCAAACAGCATGAAGAGTGACTATAAATGTCAGCGAACACATAAATAGAGATGGTGAGGTTGTCCTCCTTTCAACATCGTTCCCACATTCCCCTGAGATGATCAACAAACTTCTTCTGAGTCATCTGGAATCACCTTGGCAACACCTGTACACAATTAGGTCGACGAGCACAGACACAGCTGGTTAGGGACAAAGAAAGACACTTGGGCATTTCCTGTCTCTTTCGTTCTCTGTGAGCATGCGTGACTGCCTGAACGCACAACATAAACACACCATTCATTATGTCTGCCAACCAATCAGCTCTTATCAGGCAGCGGCGTACAGGGTCGGACTGGAAATCCCCTCTCCGCCTCCAGATTTGTTACCAAATTCTCCAGGAATTTGCCTGAAACTGAGTGATGTGGAGACAGCATAGAGAGTCAGTCATCTGAGGGGTGATGGGTACTTTTTGTCATCAGTAGCTAACTCTGTACGTCATTAATTTATTTCCAGGCAGGCTCACCAATACTGAGAAAACAGGCAACTGAGCCACAACTGGGTATTAATGGAGAACTAAAGAAGCCTTGTGCAAAAGCTTAAATCTAAACTATAATAATGCAAAGTTGTCCAAGACTGTAGTTTACGATATATTTTTAGTAGTAAATGCCTTTCCTTACAATGTCCTATAAAGGTCTTTTTTTATTTTTTTTATATTCCACTTTTATCATTCCAGTCAATATTGGACTCCATTGGACACACATTATATCTGTCATCTTCCATCACATACTGTCACCTTGTGGTCAAGGAACTGAATTGCTGGACAAGAGTCCTGTGTAACAGCTCATTCAGCCATCATATCTGAGCTCAGTACATTTTTTAAAATAATTTTGTTTATTTTTTCATTGTTATTACTGTTATTGTTTTCTTATAAATTAAAGTATGAGTTTAAATAGATGCTGACTAACAAATAAACAATGGGATTAACAACAATTATCACAGAATAGGAAGTTCACCGAGACTCAGATCTACTCAATAAAAATATTTCTGAATGTAGCGAAGAAAACTTAGTCTTCATTATCTTTTTTCCAGTTTAGTTAAAAGTAGTTTTCTAAAAGTAAAAATAAATTAGCACAGTATCAGCTCTGTTTTCAGGAGTTCCCCTCAAATCTTGGCAGAGATTTGCACATCATAAAATGCCTTTAATTTGAAAATGCACTAAACATATAACTTTAAATCCCACGTCTAACAAGAGCACAGACCTTTAAACATACCCACACTAATGTGATTTTCTTATATGGTTTTATGGTGTCATCTTCAAATGTAAGAATGTGAGATGTTTTCTTTATGTTATTTCATTCATTCAGACCATGTCAGTGCAGTCAGTGTTTTCCCTTCTTGTCTGTTTGCAGGACTCCAGTCTGGATTTGTCACTCTGCCCCGCCTCTCTCGCCTTGACAGACAGTTTCAAGATGGAGACGCCCAGAAAGGCTCTCAACCAGATGGTGTTGGCATCGGACTGACGCGCTCAGATTCCCTCACCTCGTTCACTGTAGACCTCGGCCCCTCCCTTATGACTGAGGTGCTCAGCTTGATTGACAACCCCAGCTGCCTTCAGCTATACAATCACAGCCAGGCCGCAGGTGAGGAAGATGAAAGAGGAGGTGAGGAAGATGAGGACGACAACTCTCTAACAGAAACGCCTGTGCAGAGCCCTGGGGTAATTTCACCCAACCCATCCATGTTCAGCGGGTCATTGATCAGCACCAACAACAGGGGGCGCTCTTCTGGCTCCAACTGGCCAGAGGAAGAGGAGGACAGGAGGTCTCTGAGGACACCTGATGTGTCCTCTGGGTCACCACAGAGAGCCGAGCCCTTAATGGAGGCAGAAAGGTTCCAGAGAGCAGCTGACGTGTTGTCACGTCATTATGGCGGAGGGTCCTTCTCAAAGGGAATGAGGATGAACAACAGCACACCTTCTCCTGCGTTTTCCTGCAGCCGCAAAACATCGTACGCCTTTTCTGAAGAGGAGGAAGAGATCAAAGTCTAGATGTTGACCTGTTTCCTGAACAGAATCCAATAAAGTCATAGAAACCTCCCAATGAGCTGAGATATGTGTATGTATGTGTATGATATTTGTGTGATAGTCTGTTCCTACATGGAAACTCCTCCACCAGTTCCTGGTGTGGATTTAGTTCCTACAGGAATAATGTAAAAACCTGGGCCACCCCTCTCACTGCACTACAAGCTTTTTATCAAATTATTTAAAGTCTTTTTTTATATTGTGAAAATAAGTCAGCTTTGTTTGTTATCCCTTGTCAGAACATTACAATTAAGACAGAAATCAAATAGCAATACTGACCATGACAACATCACCAACAGACAAAGTGTCACAGGTATGAACTATTAACACTGACTTGGAGGTAAGAAGGATCTAAAAGTGCTTCAAGATTGTCACAACTGCATTACTCTTGTATCTGTGTCAGACTATTGAAGAACAATATATTTTGATTTTCTTTTCAGATTTTTTTTCCTGTTGTATTACACCTCACTCAGTAAACTCATAACAAAATGTTAATCACAGAAATTGAGATGTTCAGGTTCGAGCCCTGAGAGATTTGAGGAGTACTGAGACTGTTTTCCTTACGTTTCATTATTATGTTATAAAAACTCGCAGTTACAGCTAAAGTTCCTCTGTGGTGTGATGACTGCATTTGTAACAGGATTGTTTATTGTTTAAACTTTTTTCTTTCTTTTTTTTTTTTACTGATATGATAAATAAATACATAAACAACCCTTCATATGTTCAGTTCAGTTCATATGATACTCCAGTAAGTGAAGTCAGGTGTTGTATCGATATCCTCTGGTTTCTATTGTGTGCATTTGCAGACTATAATTATCTTTAAAAAGTAACACAACAGGAGTGGTAAAAGAACACAAATTTGTGTAGGAAATAAGGACTTTTTTTGTTCTGTGTAACTCGTAAATATTCCTAACTAGTATTACTAGTAGTAGTACACAGTAGTATCCTAGTATACAGTGTGGGACCAAACTGAACTGAATTGCTGTAGGCCATGAACATTACCAGAGTAATAGCAGGAGGAGGATGAAGACTAGCCTCCACAAAGAAAGAGGATACAATGAGACCTACAGAGGCTTTTATCTTCAATGTTCAGTTAAAGATCTAAAATACTATACTAAATATCAGGCTTTCAGACTCAAATGTACAACTCACAAACTCAGTCCAAAGTTCAGAAGGTTTATTTCCAAGGAAAAGTTTTGTACACAGGTGATCAGGCAACAGTATCCAAATATGTAGGCAAAAAGCCAAAATCTGAAAAGAGCATAAACTGTTCTTATTGATTGATTGATTGAGTCATATTCTAATGTTCAAACGTATCTTTGAGGTTTAAGAGATCATTAGTAGTGCTATGGAGCAATGAGTGCTTACCTGTTTTAATAGTCATGCATGCTGATGTCAGGCACGGCCTGGACTGAGATGCTACTGAGACACCAAGGATTAACATTCATGGAAACAGTACCGTCTAATGATAGTGGTCAGAGCTGTTTTGTTGGCAAAAGGGGGAACTTACACAATATTAGGCAGGTGGTCATAATGTTACAGCTCATATAGCTCAGTTCATATGTGTGTGTAGAGCAGTATTTGAAGCAGTGAGATATTTTTAACTTTCCATAAAATCACATGATTTCAAGGAAACATTGAAGGGCAGTAAAGTTTCACTTTACTGCCCTTTACTTTTCTGATTGGTTAAGAGAAGGTGGGCGGGGCCTGATCAAAAGTGAATCTTTGTGAATCAAAAGTGAATCTTGAATCGTGATCTGATTTTCACACAGAGAAACATGGAGGTGAGTTTGTTCAGCATTTCTGTAATGTTTTTTTCTTTAAGTCTTTATTAAGTGTGTATGCTTGCTGTGCTTTCAGATGTGATGTTTTTTCATGAGTGTGTGTGAGGAAATAGAAAAAAAATAGAAAAAAAAAGGATCGCTCCTCATCACTTCATCACTTTATTGTCACATTCATTTTTTTTGTTTGTTGTTGTTTTACAGCTTTAGTATTTCATGGCCCTTTTCAACTGTACTGTCTGTGCTCACCTGAGTAAACAAACTACTGTATGCTAGCTTTTTTAGAAGCAACAAACACAGACTTTCTTTTTTAACTACTAACTTCTATACTTTTTAACATTTTTAACTACTAAATTAATTTCATTATGAACTTTAGTGTAAAGTCACATCATATATGTTCTCCGTAATAAATCATTTCCTGGATTGTGAACAGTAAGGTGTATTTTCCAGTTAATTTCTTGCTGCATTTGTCTGAATTTGTCTTATGACTTATGTCTAATGAGATCGAGATGGAGAACCACAGTGATACAGCAGCAGGAGGAGGAGGAGGGTCTCAAAACAAATCTTTGACATCATCTGTTACAGATGACAAAGGTAATTAGAAAGTTTAATAACGCAAACATTTATGAAGCATTACTACATTACACTACATTTTATTTTATGGTCATCCTGTTTAATCTACTTTTTCTTACATGACCTGTCAGTAGATGAGCTGGAGGAAAGTGAAGCTAAATCCAAGGTAAAATAAGTTTCACCTTGATTTATCACCATTATATTTATTCTATCACTTCTTTTCTCAGTCATGTCAGCATTTAGCATAAGTGAATCCTTCCCTATTTTATATTTATTTATAATTATAAAACGTTTCATAGCACAGATAATGTCCACACTGCCCAAAAAAACAGACCTCATTTGATGATCCACCTTCTTTGACAGTGGATACCTTTAACAAATTATGGTCGACTCTGGACTCGACTTTGAAACAACCTGCTCCAGGAGATAAGGTTATAGCCAAATCAGAAATTTCTCTTAGGTCACATTTAAAAATATTTTTTTTAATAGATTTTCTCTTATGTTATTTAGCCCTTTTATGTTTTTATCATGTTTATGTTTCTCATGTTTTATCATGTTTGTTATTTTTTATCTCTATATTGTCCTTTTGTTGCTTTACTGTGTTTCCTTGTGTGCATCTATGTGCATGTGTGTTTAAACAGCATCTGCTCCTTCTACTTGTCCTTTATACATGTATTTATATTTAAGTATATTGTTTGTTTCTGTCCTACTTTTGACTATCATTGCTTTTCATTTGTTTGTCCTGGACCATTATTATTATCAATATAATTTGACCAAAAGTCTCTGGATAGCTTTAATTGTCACTCATGCAAATGGATGAATAAATGAGTATAATGCAACAGTATTTCAAGAATTTGAATCCTAATAATGTCCTTGATGCTTGTGCATCTCCAACAAGCAGCTTCAGTTCACAGTTCACTCAGGTAAAATTAAATTGTTAAACTCATAAGCGCCCCTAACACTCAGGATGATCTTAAAGGCAACGGCTTCAGTGACTAAATGTGTATCTTACACATAACTCTGTCGCATTACTTTATTGTTCACAAAGTTCTGACAACACTGTATGTTGACGATTCTTCAACTTGGACATTGATATTGATGCAGGTTTTCCAGGGACCCACTGAGATTAAAAACATTTTTAATCTAACCTGGAAAACCCATCATTCACTTATTACTCATTCTCTTAGTCTGATTCAGTGAATGAACCTGGTGAAGCTGAACATTCAGAGTATAATGAAGCAACCACAGGAGGAGAGTCTGAAATCAAGTCTGTACCATCTGAAACCAGTGAGAGAGGTAACATTCTCATTTTCAGAATCGACTGAAGAAATCATGTCAATTATGTTTTACAAATTACACTTCAGCTGAGTTTCAAACACTGAAAAATCCTGAAAACATTATTAACTAATCTGATTTGGTGACTTTGACCCTACAACAGCAGAGGCTGATGAAGTTAAAGACGTTAACACTGTGAGCAGCACCAACGTCAGTCAGCTGTCTGCAGAAGAAAGTGACACATGTCCAACATCTCAGACTGTTTCTACAAACATCAAAGAAGGTGACAATCATTTCTTTTTCTTTTTTTATTAAGTTAACAAAACTTTGAGACCATTGTTTCCATGATTCCTGTAATATAACATAGACATGTTGTACTTTTTGTTTCAGTGTTGCCTGAGCTCACACTTGTCTTAATTGGTGACACAAATTCTTTTGAGGTTGCATCAAATAACATCTTACTTGAACATGATGAGCAAACACATTTGGAACAGTTTTCATCCAAACTGTATGATTTGTGTGGTCGACACATCTCTGTTATTAACATGCTCGATCAACAAATCACTGACAAATTCCCATTAAATCAGGGAATTCATGCCTTTCTCCTACTGTTACCAAATGGTCAGCATAACAACTGTTACACTTCAGGAGTGCAGTGGTTAGAAAAGGCTTTTGGGAAAGAATCACTTGCTTATTTAATGACAGTTGTGACTCATGATGCAGATGAACAATGTGACCTTGCGCTGACAGACTTGAAAGCCAATAGCAGTTTGAATGAAAAAAGATACCACACATGTACAAAAAGTTTGGGTGATGAAATTGAAATAATAGAGCTGCTTGCAAAAATAGATGTTATGGTCTCTGAAAATGAACCGCAATGCTACAGTGGACTGACATGTGGTGAAAATAAAGGGCATGAAGAAGAAAAGACCGATTCCTCAGTGTTTCATCAAAATCAAACAGGTGAGACTTAGATATTGCTGATCACATATTACACCCACACTGTTTCATAATAATAATGAAATAGTGTGGGTAATTAATCATTCAGTAATCTACTTATCTCTACTAAAGAACTATCCTTCTTTTACACTTGGAGGGACTTGTGCTCTACTGACATTGGTACTTGTTCATTTTCATTTTGAGATTTCACTTTAGAAAACATGAATACTGTTCACTGTATGCGACATATGAAAAACAAAAAAAAAGTGTTGGTCATTTACATATCTGCTCACATCATTTCATCAGATATTTGTTTTTATTATATATACCTACGTGTCTTTGATATATATTTTCACATCCTCCCTTCAGTGTGAGCAGCCTGTTGTCTCTTTACTAAAACTGAAAAGACTCATTGTGATTAAGTATTATTTCCAGATTTAAACAGACAAAATATTTAATTTTGAAAGGCTATAGCAGTCTTTTATGAAATAAAACACATAAGAACAAACCGACAGGTCAATAGGAAAGGCCAGTGGATGGTGCCAAACCATAACCCAAACAAAACAAAATCTGCTTCCTGGCCAAAGCTATTGATCGCATAAAAGCACTTTAATCCATTTTCATCACAGAGGCTAATGTAAAGCATCAATGGTTAAGTTAAACATGTTTGCATTTTTACTTATACATTTGACTTCTGTGTGAAAGCAACAAAAAAGATGTGCACACACTTAATTGGAAGTTTTAGAGCAACTGAGAAAAACAACAAAGTCTCCATGATTTTCAGACAGAAATGGAATTAAACACAGAAAATGAACACAACTAATCTTAATGTAATCTACTGTTTTTTTTATTCTGCAGTTGAAGAGAAGGAGCAGAACACAGATGAAAACAAGGTAGAGGTAAATTCTCTCTCTTTCATTAGTGAATATTGTTATAGAGCTGCATCTCTGAACACTTGAATAAATCTTTTTGTGGTCATTTACTGAAGGTGCACCACTGTGTGTTTAGTGTTATGTGACACACTTTATCTTGGCCCAGTTACTTTTACAAGTACTGAAAAATTTAATTTGAAATGCTTTAAACATGTGAACAAAAATTTAAACAAAATAACATTTGTTCTTAGCGTGGTCCAGTGAGTGAACCTAATGATGTTGAAAACACAAAGAAAACCTTAGACGATGCAGGAGGAGATTCTGATTTCAAGCATTTTTTTATCTTTATAAAAAAAAATATATAAATATTTATATATAATATAATAGCCATGCACTCTGTGTGTATGTATGTATGTATATATATATGTGTGTGTGTGTGTGTATATATATATATATAAAAATATGGCTATTTATCTAATATTTCCAACAGTCAGTGACGATTTCTGAAGAGAACAACAGGATGAACCAATGTCAAAGAGAAATGGAAACTCTGCTTCACAGACTTCAACTTCAAGACAAACAGAAGTTGTCTCTAGCAGATTTTCTTAGACTAGGTCCACCTGTGAAACAGGACCATGAAACATCTGAGGAAGATGTAGCTCATACTTTTCTTCAGAGGTTGATGATGTTAGACTACAGAGCCAGATATATCCCTGTAAAACAAGACAGTGCTGAGGTCAGCCGTTCAAATCCTGTTGCAGTTTGTGACCCTCTTAACACAAAAGAAAGTGTTTTAGATGTTTTTTTTAGCAAAAATGTAGACTGTGATGACTCAAAACAGACTCACATTCATCCAATGGACATTCAAATGGCAGTATTTCACTGCTCAGACAGCTTCCTTAAACAGAACATGATTACAAAGCTCTCCCAGTGTCAGTATGCCTTGCCTCTGCTTGTTCCTGATCCACTCACAATGGATGTTGAGTGTCCTCTGTGGACATTCAGACAAATCAAAAAAACATGGAAGATAACTCAAACCATAGATAATTCAAACATCATCACCATGAAGAGTTTGCCCATCTGCAAAGCTGAGATACCCATGGTGTCATTTCTCCGCCTGGGTTCACCGTCAGTGTCTAAATCACAGCTGATGAACAGTTTGATCAATGACCGTCACGACACCTTCTTCCACAGACACAGCCCAGGGAGCACCAAATCTCGACATTTGTTGGATGGTGTGGCAGAGATTGCCTGGTACTGTCCTGCTGGAAAACCCAACGATACCTTCACTGACTGCACTGCCTTCTGTAACCTTCATGGTGATGCTCTGTCGATTGAAAAACAGCGTGATATACTGATTGAAAAATCTTCAGTCAATGTTGTTCTGATACCAACCCCAGAAAAAGGTGACAAAAGTATGACACTTGTCTCAGATCTTCTTGAGTCTCAAAAGCCTCTCATTTGTCTGATTACTGATAACAATTGTGTTGCAGTTCAAATAAAAAAGGGAAAATATAAAATGGGTCTAAAAGACCGAAGCCAGGCAGATGTTTCTGAAGAACTGAAAAGAATCATTAGAGTTATTTTGTCTGAACCACACACATCCTTCCAGCTTGAAACCATGGCTGAGGTCTCTGGAATCAGAGTGGATGAAGATGACTCGGTCTGCCAAAAAGGGAAATCTGATGCCATGAAAGTAATGAAAGCTCTTCAGGATGTAGACTTTTCAAAAATCAAAGATAAATTCCTCCCCTGTCAAGGCCGACTGTGGCATGATTGGTGCAGAACACACAAAGAACTGTATCATCTCAGAGGAAACATTGAGAAGGAGAAAAGTGTGAAGGAAGATAAACTGATGAAAATACGACAAGAACAATGTGATGCTTCCTGTAGTGAACTGATGAAGTTGTTCATTGAAAGTCTCTCTTCTTTGCCATCAACAGGTAAAGAGTATTTCCTGAAATGGACTCAGATCTTGATAGATGCTTTCTCCACAGATGATCTCACCTCAATTCTCCAAAGCTATGATAAAAAGTGGTCTAAGATCTTGGCTCTGAAGAAGAGTCATGACAAGTCTGATGTTAAAAAAAGAGAACAAATCGAACTTGAACAAATATCAACAAAACTGCAGTCAGCAACTTTTGGCTTGGAGCACATCTTTAGAGAAATGGGACAGATCTACGAAGCCCATAAATCTGTGCAGAAACAAGCACGGAGCGCACAGACTGACTGGTCTAAATACCCTGAACTGGCTGCAGAGCTGTTGATATCAGGACACCCGATGGAGCTGATGGATGGTGATGCAGGTCATGTGCCTCTGACATGGGTCTCTAGTCTTTTAGAGGAAGTCATTAAGAAACTGGGGGATCAGAGAGTGTTTGTGTTGTCAGTTTTGGGCGTACAAAGCAGTGGAAAATCAACCATGCTGAATGCCTTGTTTGGGTTACAGTTTGCAGTGAGTGCTGGCAGATGCACCAAAGGTGCCTTCATGCAGCTGGTCAAAGTGTCAGAAGAGATGAAGAAAGACTTTCAGTGTGACTACATCCTAGTGGTGGACACTGAAGGACTGCGTGCGCTTGAATTAGCTGGTAACAGCACTCTTCACCACGACAATGAACTGGCAACATTTGTTGTTGGTCTGGGAAATTTGACAATGATCAACATCTTTGGAGAGAATCCAGCAGAGATGCAGGATGTTCTGCAGATTGTTGTTCAGGCTTTCATGAGGATGAAGAAAGTTAAGCTTTCTCCAAGTTGTGTGTTTGTTCACCAGAATGTTACAGATATTGCAGCTGCAGAGAAAAACATGGACGGAAAGAGACGACTGCAAGAAAGACTGGACCAGATGGCCAAACTAGCTGGCAAAGAGGAGGTTTGTGATGCCAAGTGTTTCGGTGATGTCATTGCATTTGATGTGCAAAAAGACGTGAGATACTTTGCCCAACTATGGGAGGGAAGTCCACCTATGGCTCCTCCGAATCCAGGTTATAGTGATAGCATCCAAGAGCTGAAGAAGATCATTGTGTCTAAAGCTTCACAGTCTGCTGGGATTACTCTGTCACAGTTCAAAGTAAAAATTCAGGACCTGTGGAAAGCCCTGATGAACGAGCACTTTATTTTCAGTTTCAAAAACACACTTGAAATTAAAGTGTACAGAAAGCTTGAGGTCCATTACATGAACTGGACCTGGGCCTTGAGGAGCAACATGTTGGCCATTGAAAACCAGGTATATAACAGAATTGAAAATGGAAAACTTGACAAGGTTGATCTCAGTCATCTTTCTAAAGAAATGAGTAAAATTTATGGAGAAATCACAGAAGAAATGGGAAAGTACTTTGATGACGACAGAGACAAAGAAATGTTGGTTCAGTGGCGAGGCCGGTTTGAAATGAAAATCAAAGAATTTCATGATGAACTGGTGAGAACAGTGAAAAAAAAACTGGATGAAGTTATCCAGCAGAAGAAAGCTTGTAAAAAGCTGGATAGTCAGAAAACAGAATTTGAGAAAAAACTGCTGCAGAAGAGCAAAGAGCTCGCTCACCAGTTAAAAGACAAAGCGCATGATGAAGAGGAACTAAAAAAACAGTTTGACTCTGTTTGGAGCGGCTGGGTGAAAGAACTAACTGCAGATACAAAACCTATTGAAGACATCAACTTGGAGCAAGATCAGTTAATGATACTTCAGGAGCTTGGTATTGAATGGAAGCTTATAAATGAATCCGAAAACAGTGGCAGATACAAAAACATATCAGAGATTGGTGATTACTTTGAATATGTGACCCCCATTAAGTATCAGGAGCATAGTGACGAAAGCCAACAATCAGAAGAGGAAAAGAAGGAAAACATGAACCCAAAACAACAGAAAAAATATTTCTGGAAAACTGTGTGGAAGCCTATTAAGACATTGCTTAGATTTGAAACAACAGAGCAAAACAAGTTACAGACATCAAGGAGCCATTTACCGTACGAAGAACGAGAAAGCTTCAGGTCCTTCATTGACAAAATTGAAAAAGAAACTGATGACATAATTGAGCAGTGGCCTGTAGCTACAAAAGGCTACAGATCAATTTACCTACAAGAAGTGGCAAAACATGTCAAAGAGAAAGTGACAGACTTCGAATCGGAGAGGAAATATTCTCTGAAGAAGGAGTTTACAGTTGATCTCTTACTGTATGTGTTTGACAGAACAGGAAGTTGGCTTTCAGAGTCACACAAGAAATTCAAGAAGAATAATGATGCTCTAATGTGTTTAGAAAGAAAAAGAGATCAATATTACAACATTTTCAGAAGCTTCTGCAAAGGAAACTCATCTGCTGTTGTTCTTGGAGAGTTGATCTGTGAAAAACTGAATGTTTCCATGATTGAGACTGTCTATAACAAGACTGCCATTGGTCTCGCTGGACAGATGAAGTGCAGTTTCCCAGCATTCAATGGGAACAGGCTGAACCTGGAGAAACATGTGTTGAGGTCACTGGCAGAGAAAGAGGACTTTAATGGTTTCATCAAATACATCCAACATCCAAGGGAACATGTAGAGTGTTTCATAAAAGAGGAAGTACAGAAATACATTGCCACATCCCACAAACATAAAGCGCAGGATATACTCAAGAAAACAACTGAAGACATCAAATTGTTTGTGGGTCAGGCTTTATTTAGTGCAACAGAGAAAGTCAAAACCCAAAGTGGAGACATACATATGTGGCTGGAGGAATTTTCCAGTTTGCTAAGAGATGAGATGATGTTGGATGCCACTTGTTCTCTAAACTTCAGAGACATAAACAACTTTGATTTTCTTAAAGCAGAGGTAGAGAAAGGCCTCGAACCCATCATTCACGACATGAGCAGCCTCTCATTGGATAAGATGAAGGAATTCAGGATGAAGCCGGATCAAATCCTCATTGATCACCTGTGTAAGTGCTGCTGGGTGAAATGCCCATTCTGTGCAACTGTTTGCACCAACACCCTGGAGGATCACAGTCATGAAAAACACAATGTTCCTTTTCATCGTCCCTCTGGGATTAAAGGATGGCACTATAGAAACACAGTGGAGCTGGTCATCGATTTCTGCACAACATTAGTTGCAAGTGAAAAGTGTTTCTCTCCCCATCATAACTCAGATAATACAGTTCCCTATAAACAATATCAAAATGGCGGGGATGAGTATGCTCAGTGGAAGATCACCGCTGATGATTCTAAACTGACGTACTGGAAATGGTTTCTGTGTCGTTTTCAAACCCAACTGGAAGACCACCATCGACTGAAATTCCAGGGCAGAGGAGAAATTCCCAGTGAGTGGAGAAGACTCACCAAAAATGAAGCAATTCAAAGTCTGGAGGAGATGTTCAATATGTGAGTGACCTGCAGCTCTACTGAATGTGACGGATTAAAAGAAACAAGTGTAGGAAGGAGAAAGGAGTGTAAGGAGTACAACAACAGATAAATTGGACCTATTTATAATTTGATGACTTTAATTACTAGTACTTAATTGAATGTAATGAATGCATTGAATTGAATTGAATTAAATCAAACCAGTTATTTGATCAAAGCAAAGCAGATCATTTAGCTATTCAAGGATAATTGCTGTAGAAGTATGAGACAGATCAGAGTTAGATCAAGATGCGTGATTCTTTAAGAATATATAAAAGAAAAACATAAGAAATGAAACTTTTCTTAAAAATGGTCAGTTTTTGTAAAATTGGTTATGAGAATAATCTAAATATTAAATCTAAAGATTTGTATTTTTCAATGTTTTTTCAATATTCTTCTTATATTTGTTAGCTTAACGAGCAAAGAAAGTGTATGTTGAGATGTTGAGCAGAGACATTTTGTCAGAAGTATATATTATTTCTGAAATAACAATAAGTGATTGTAATTTTAATTTTTCATCTTTTTCTCTAGTATAGATTTTATCATCGTTTCATTTGTTAAGACATCAAAACAGTTTGAATTAAAGTTGTACTTTTATCTCTGTCATTTGATTTTCATAATCATATAATCATGTATCAGCTGAGATCAGTTCCAGCAAGTTTTGTAAATGTTGGGAATGAATAGATGGATTGTTTTGAAAGACCAACTCAAACATATCTGAGACAGGATGACTCATAAAGTGGATGTTTTGAGATAAAATGAATCAAATTTTGTTAATGGTGAAGATGCATGAAACTTGTATTGTAGACGCTGAGTTCCATGAAAAGGGAAAGTATTATGAGAAGTTGGCTTAGTGTCACTACACAGCTGAAAACAATGTTTGTTTTCATGTTCATCCATTATCATCCATTATTCATGGTTCAAACCTATAAAACAACATTCACAGACTTTTATTGATTTTCCCATTGACAAGGAAAAGGAAAATTAAAATGTTTTTTTTAATTTGTTTGTGTTGTCATGTAATGATAATAATTTTGTAGAAAATATGTTTTATTAAATCACAATATGTGAAATTTAAAGTTCAGTGAACGTGAGAAGAGTCGTGAGAAGGTTGGGAGGAGACATATCCTGTCAGATGATTTTTTTACAACAAGAAATGAGTGGCATAAATATATGTAAAACTGTAACTAAATTGTGAAACTGAAAATCTGGTCAGTCTTTATATTTTAAGTTGATACTTTGTGTTGAAGTATTTGTTATGTTAATCCAATATGAAATAATATGTCATGATATATAGCTCAGCAGGTGCTTTGTTGTTTTCCTCTGTCTGAGCTTTTTGATATTTAGATGTTTCTCAAATGAAATGTTATATTACATTACACACCTTTGAGACCTGCCATCTGTTTGTAAGACACCCTCCCCTTCCCTTTTTTGTAGATGGTCAATGATAGACATTGAAGTATTTCTCCTAATTCATTGTTTGATAGGACTTGAAAGCTTATTTGGCTTTTTGCCTTGATAAAACCATGCGTGGCTCCCTAGCTGTCTGCCATAAACATCATGCCTCTGTTCTCTGACCGTGTGATAATGTGTATATTTTTTCATTTACAAATAACATCAAATGGAGTCAGCAGAAAAATACAGTTATTGATCATGACTTTTGATACATTTGAGATGGTTGTAACCAAGGCAGGTTTCACAAACGTGATTTGTTGCCTTTAAGGAGAACTGTCACAATTTAGTGTTGCTCTTCCATTAAGTTTGTGGACTGGAGGAAATCCTACAAATCCTATTTTTCCCACACTGCAACTCAGTAGACCCTCTCTTACCTACTTCTTTCAAACTCAACACCTCCAGTTTGTTAAAAGTCTATATATAGATACCTCCTTGCAGAGACATAATACAACTATTTGCACAGGCAGAGTATTCCTTGTGACAAATAAACTGAAGTTCATGTATAAAATTGGTGTAATGCTGCTTTAATTGTACCTTTGCTCTCTGTATGATACAGTATCTGAGGTTTGTGACATCATTTGTGAGAAAATGTTTTGCAAAGGCAGGATCAAGTTAGAGTAAATCAGCCCCCTCAGAGACAACAAAATATGTAAATATGTTTGATTTTAAACATTTTTTATTCTTGTGCACAATTATATTCTTAAATTAAATTACATTTCACATGTACAGAGGAGTTATATCTGTTAATGATTTATATTACTTACGATAACTGAGCTAGTCTGTTTTGTCTTGAACCAAAGTGATAACCACAGCATACATGTTACAGCAGCTGTTTGTCTTAGCAGATCTTAAAGGAAGTGAGTTTGAAGTCCCCTGTGACTCTGATGTAGCTGATGACGTCTATGCCAGCACGGTTAGGGAACTGGACTTCATGTCCATCAGGAAGCTCCACCTCAAACATGTCTCCTGCCAGCTTCAGTACAATCTAAAACAGAAAAGATGTGAAAAGAAAGTAAAACCTTTTTTATCCTTTATAAAATCACTTTGAGACACATAAACCTCAAACTGTCTACATGGAAAGGGGTAAATGACAAGAGCCTTTCAAAAAAATCCTCACCGAACCTTTTTATAGCACTTTTCATCAAATACACACATCTTTACTTCCTTCAATCCGACTCCTCACCTTTACGTCTGAACCCCTCTCTAAGGGATTATGTGTTTCCCGTCTCTCATCGCCCCAACAACCTGCAGTCTTTGAGTTGCACACGAGCACAGCTCCATCAGTGTCATCATGGAAACGAGGGTTAAAATGCAGTGCCAGGTCATCTGCATCGTAGCCGAGGTCAATCTGAAATCTGAGTTCATAAAATGAGTGTAATGTTAAAAGCAACAGCAACTACAGCAGCAAACCAGAATGTCTGTGCTATTTATCATATTATTTTATTCAGTGTAGATAAAAAATAAATATAGTGTGTTTGGTGAGCTTACCTCTCAGCATCGTGCAGAATCATTCCCTTTACTTTCAGCTGATCTCCAGCCCGCAGATCCACATTCTTCAGTTCAAGTTGCTAAGAAACACAGGTGTGTAGTTCGGGGTTTCAAACAATTTGTTTACAAAATGAAAGATACTTGTTAGACAGAATGTTAGCGGACCTGTGAACAGCCAATGTTGATATCTCTATAAATACCAAGTTGCAGTACAGTGACATAAAAGCAGCAACAGATTTAAACTTACCATCCTGGTGTTAGTGAAGAGTCCTGGCGCAAATGGAAGATATAGGATGATGGTGTTGGTGCAGGGGCACAGTCTTTTGTCCTGGAAGACACAATGTAAGGGGTATGATTATAAAGTCTCACTTTATTTATAATATAAAGTACAAAAGATTACGTGAAAGGAATTTCAACAGTTCACAATCAATCAAGTAGCCTATTCAATGTGGATACATGGCTCTGTTTAATCATTGCTGTTGATCTCATTTTGCAAATAAGATTACTTGTCTCCTTGATCATTGAGCAAGAGTAACACAGTGCCACTGAGAGGTGATTAAAAAAAAACAAAAAACAACTCATTGTATATTGACAAGGGTCTTGAAGATACTGTTGTCTACATTGGAAAAAAGTGACACCTACCAGAGTGTACTGTACAGTGTTTTATTATTATTATCAATATTTCTGATTGAAGTCCTTAGGTTGGAAGCCAGTGGACCAGTTAGGTAGGTTCTCACCCTGTTAGACTAATGTTCTTTTCTCTCTTTTATTTGATACTCTGGTCTTCTGTCTCCTCATAATGACCTAAATTTAGTAGTAAACTCTTCTTGTCCTCATCTGGCATCATTCATTTATTCATTCATACTGTGTCCTCAATGTCATTACAAGTGACTGATAGAAAAAGAGAAACCTGCAAGAGTGTTTTTGTAGAACCTAATTTGTATTTTGCTATTTTCAAAATTTTAATAAAGTCAGGCCATTTTAAATTTACTTTTAAGTTTATAGTTAATTATTTCAAAAATACTTTTTCAGCTGCAGTGACATGGAAAAGTAAGTGAAACCTTTGGAATTATCTCTATTTATGTATAAATATCTATAAATAAAATATTGCCAGCTTTTATTTACCACCTATTTTAACTAATGACACACAAATCATTGTATAGTTCACATAGAAAAATCATTCAAACATTCATGCTGCAGGTTGGACAAGTGTTGCAAAGGTGCTGCAGTCCTGCTCTGAGCCCTGAGGTCTGATACATGTCCAATATCCTGCAGCCTATATAGAATCAAAGGTGTGTGTTGGTATTTTTAGGGTGTGAATAACTTTAGCAAAGGTGAAAAGGCAGACGAAAGCATCTGTTGCCTCCATCCTATCTTTTAAAAACAAAAACTAACCTGTCGTAGGTCAACGATCCGAGGCCCGGTCCCACTATGATCCACCGCTTGAACTGATTCTAAGTGGTACCATCGGTTTGTTCACTTTATTGTGAAAGTATTCACCGGATGTAGTAGTGTTCCGTTGCAGTATCATTAATAGTTTTAGTATTAATATTAGTATTAGTATTGGTAATACAATTATTAGTACCAGTAATATATTATTATTATTATTATTATTATTATTATTATTATTATTATTATTATTACCGTATTATCAGTAGTCGTAGTCCGGTGGTTGTGAGTGTCTACCGCCCTCCAGTGGCCTAATTTAAACTGCGACATATTAATACGTAAAACATGAAGTTTCCTACATAGACTGTATATAAGGTTGCCCGTCGTATTGGTTCACCAAAGTTTATTTTACAAACGTTATTATTTTATGACTCTTCTGTTAATTCACCTCTGATGACGTTAACTTTGGTCTCTATAATTTGAAAGTGCTCACCGGAAATGGCGGTACGGTGTACGTTCAGTCGTTTGGCCGAAGTTTAAATACGTTGAAGACTTTTGGGATCATCACATGAGCTTTGTGTTCGTTAATATCAACGTGTACAATCTATGCAGGCCGTGAGTTTGAATTTCTTTATTATTCCCACTGAATTACTTAATGCTAAGGACTGTGGCCGCTGGAAAAACACTAAAGATGATTAGTTTCTCTCAACTACAACTTCCGGTGTGTTGCCGGAAGTGACTACACAAAGTAAACAGTGGATCTGGAAATTCAGAAAGCTGCGACCAAAGGCAACACATTTTACAAGGATATTTTTTATGCATACGAAGCAACATTTGTATGAGAAAGTGGTGCGAATACTAATAGAGGTAACTGGTTAAATGGTGTGTTGACGTTTAAGTCGGTCAATTGAAACCTGCAGGTAGCTAGCAGCTAATTAGCCAGCGTTAGCGAGCAGTTTTCTTGCTGCTGGCTTCCGTCGCTGCAATGAAATATGAAATGCAGTAGTTATTACCACAGAGCTCAGTGCATTTAGTTCAAGAGCTACTCTTGTTTAGACTCATTTCACTGGCTCCCTCCAGGTAGTTAGCGTGCGCTGCTCGTTACCAGCTGTTTGTTCAGCTGGCGTCTCCTCCTCCGTCAGTCTGCTCTGAGTCTGTTGGGGTCCTGAGGAAACTCTACTGGTACAATTACCTGCTTTGTTTCGGGCTTTTTTCATGTGATAGATACAGAATGATCAGGCTCGTCCCACCACGCCCTGTATGTCGGTGCTAATACTTTGCGCCGAGTGGATATTTCTGTTTTCATCAGCAGTCGCACGATATTTAACAATTTGGACGTTGTTATATTCACTCACAGGTTTTACGGGAACAGGTGTGACACTGTCCTGCAATGTTCACAGACATGGACTATGAATTGGAGGAGGACAAGCTGTGAGTCACAATTGTTTCCTGTCTTTATTATCTGGGTCTTTTTCTTAATTAAGTATTTCAGCGTCTTTAATCATATGGGGATTTAAAATTCTTGAACTCATGTATGGGACCACATTACTCCCATCACCAAACTTATTGTACATAGAGCAGTTAAGAATTGTATACAGTAATGTTGTATTTCTTCTCCAAACACCTACAATTAATTTCTGCATCAAGTTCAAATCTTTTCATCTTTTCTCTCTCAAAAGGGGGATACCAACAGTACCTGGTACTGTGTGTCTGAAGAAAGATGCTAATAACCTTATTGGCATCAGTATTGGTGGCGGGGCACAGTACTGTCCTTGCCTCTACATTGTCCAGGTATTTACAGAACAAAAGATTAACTTTGCTTTGAAATCTGTGACAGAACATTTCTATGTTTAAATCTCAATAAGATTTGATAAAGTCAAAGGAGAAATGTCTGAATTCTGTGTCTTTGATACCTTATTAAATGTGGTTTCTGTTGTCCCACAGGTTTTTGATAACACCCCAGCAGCTCTGGAGGGGACACTGGCAGCAGGCGATGAAATCACAGGCGTCAACGGGAAACCAGTGAAGGGAAAGACTAAAGTCGAGGTGGCTAAGATGATTCAAGCCGTCCAGGTACACAAGCTCTGGAGATTGAATCAATACTTCATAGTTATTAACAGTCAGAGCAACATCAGGATATGATCAGATGGCTTATTATTTACTCCTTCTACCATTCTGTGGATGAATACACGGTCTAGACTTTGTCCAGCTCCATGTCAGTTATGTCCCTCTCAGTTAGGGATTAAAGTAGTTGATACTAAGATAGAAAATTAACTCCAGCCACATGTCAAATACAGGTAGTTCTACTTTGTTGCTTGGAAATTTGTTTTTGTCTCATCACACATAAGAAATCAGTCCTTGTTCGAATGATCTCTTATGTTCATTTAAACAAATTAAAACATCAATTAAACAACCAAACTCTACACCACTGTTAATGTATGAGTGCCTTTTAATCAATTAATTTGAAACGTGTGAACATGAATATAAGTAAATCAAATGAATTAAACATTACTCACGTTTTTGTGTCCCAATGTGGCTGTGGAATTATCAGCGAATAGCCGCAACAGTTTACTAAATATGAGTGCAAACCCACAACTGGACTGTGGAGAAGAAGGACTTAACTATCCTGCCAAGCTATGCTAAAGGGCGTCAGGACAATAGCTCGTAGCATTTGGCATAACGTCACCCGTGTAGAGTGGCTGTGTTGTTTTTGGCATCCATTGTTCACACCCAGAAAAATTTCATGACTTCCCACATGGTGGATTAAAGAGAGTGTGCAGTTAGGGGATTAAAGGATTTGATTGTTTTGCTGTTACCCATTCAGTACAAATACGGCATGTGAATTTAACTTTCAATACCACAAAACAGAAAAAGAGTGCACATTATTAAATTTACCTCTTGTAATAGGATAACACATTGTATTACAATTGTTCATTTAATTTATTTCATCAGATTAAATGAATGGATTAAATGTTTTTTCCTAGTGACAGTCTTCTTTTTAATATATGAAGTTTATTTGGTGTTTTTGATATAACTGTGTTTCAGGGAGAAGCAACGATCCACTACAACAAACTGCAGGCAGACCCAAAACAGGGGAAGTCTCTTGATATAGGTACCAAACACATAAACATACTCACTTTTTGATCCATTGTTTGTTTATATCACTTTCTGCAGGCTATGTATTGTAATGCCATTCTTTGCATTCTTCCATTATCACAATAACTCTGATTCAGTGCTGTCTGAATCTGTTAAACATATATTTTGTATGTTTTAGTGCTGAAAAAGGTCAAACATCGGCTGGTAGAGAATATGAGCTCAGGGACAGCTGACGCTCTTGGACTCAGTAGAGCTATACTCTGCAATGGTGAGATTATTATTATGTTTGGAGGTTTATACCTTATTGATATAGATGGATATAAAGATCATCTCATGTAAATTTGTTACTCTTCAGATGGACTGGTCAAAAGACTGGAAGAGCTGGAGAAAACGGCTGAGCTTTACAAAGGTAAATAATCAAATCACAAAATGGTGTCTCAGTAACTATTGTAGTTTTCTATTTAACGGTAAGCCTGATGGTTTTTATCTGAGAGGCTGCGTTACGGTGGGTGTGTGAAGGTTCACTTGTTGTCCTCTGTTTGCCTGTAGGGCTGATGGAGCACACAAAGAGGCTGCTCAGAGCGTTTTTTGAGCTTTCTCAGACTCATAGAGGTGAGCTACGCTGTTCAGAAACACACATGATAAAACGAATCTCTACATATTTTTTAGAGAAAAAAATAAGACAGATTATCTCACTTTATCTCAGCTTTAGTGTCTAACATCTGTTTGGTGTTTTTATGTGTCCTTCCAGCATTTGGGGACGTTTTCTCTGTCATTGGGGTCCGAGAGCCCCAAGCTGCAGCCAGTGAGGCGTTTGTGAAGTTTGCTGATGCTCACCGTAACATTGAGAAATATGGTATTCAACTCTTAAAGACCATAAAACCTGTAAGTACAGTTTAAAATTTGGTTTTGAAAAACTTTTCACCTTTAATTTTTTACTTTGAATGTGCTTTTGTTTTGTGTTCACTACATATTTCATCAAATATCGTGAATAGAAGTACAAAACACACTTTGTTTGACACACTTCTAGCACTACTCTCTTCTGTCATTCGTCTGTGTGACTTCATATCAAACCTCTGACTTGTACAGATGCTCCATGACCTGAACACGTACCTTCACAAGGCCATACCAGACACAAAGCTCACCATCCGCAAGTACCTGGATGTGAAGTTTGAGTATCTGGTAAATCCACAGCTCTGTTATTCTGCTTTAGTATACAACACATCATAGGCTGAAACCTGTAAATCTTATAGTCAAGTTCACTGTCAATCAATGAAATAACTATGAATTTGTTGTGTCTTTCAGTCATACTGCCTGAAGGTGAAGGAAATGGACGATGAAGAATACAGTAGTATTGTGAGTAGTCATTTGAATTCCCGTGTGAGCAATTAAGTCTGTATAGTATAGACAATATGATATAATTGTGTCCTGAGCCTGGAGTCAGAACATGCATACATGTTACATTATTTATATATATATATATATATATATATATATATATATATTTTCAGGGTGGCCTGCCTTATTTTGTGAAGACTGGTTCAGACTCAATGTTATTAACAATCTGGTTCAAAATCTTGACAGAGCATGCTGGCTGTGTGTCATCTAGTTTTTTATGTGCTCATATGAAGCAGTGAATGACATGCTTCTTCCTACAGGCAATGGGAGAGCCCCTGTATCGTGTCAGCACCGGTAATTATGAGTACCGTCTGGTGCTGCGGTGTCGGCAGGAGGCTCGGGCCCGCTTCGCCAAAATGAGGAAGGATGTTCTGGAGAAGATAGAGCTGCTGGATCAGAAACATGGTCTGTTGTTGTTCTTCTGTTTTCCAAAGTTTCAGGTCTAAACCCATGAAATAAAAAAACAGGCTTTGAAGTTAAGAGCAGGATCTGTGGGATGAAGTGCTGGGACAGTCTACATGCAACACATGAGACACAAGAGAAAGAGGCTAAAAAGTTGCTTGTTTATTGGTCAAAGTAAAGCCAATTTTTTATAGTATAGTTCAATAGCTCTAGGTTATTACTTTATATCTGTAATTAAAAACATAATATCATATAGCAGCCTCATCTTTGCCAGGATATCATAGTAAAACATTGTTACATTGGCACATACCATGATCACTCATGATGCTTTCATTGTGATTGAAATTATATAGTAAATTATCAGAGAAAGACATAGAAAAAAGTTTAAAAAAAAAAACAATATGTAGAAACAAATAACCCATTTCAGGTTATATATGTGATGGTATATCATGCCAGACAACATGTTGATGCCACACAGTAATAAGTATATCTGCAATGATCTCATCATTTCTATCTTTTGCCCTTTTTAAAGTGTTCTTCTCAGCTCAGCCACCGTTTCACGTTAATTAACATCAATGCCCCACTCTTTCATCTTCTTCATCTACAGTCCAGGACATTGTGTTCCAGCTGCAGCGCTTCGTCTCAGGCATGTCACACTACTACGATGAGTGTTACGCTGTCCTGAAGGAGGCGGATGTCTTTCCCATCGAAGTGGACCTCTCCCGCACCATGATGAACTACAGCAGCCAGTCGTTGTCCTACACCGAACATGAGGAGGAGGAGGAGGACCACGGAAGAGGCAGAGAGGAAGGAGGAAGCAGCGCAGACAGACAAGCAGAGAACGGAGCTGAGAAGCTAATCGATGACCAATGAGTGTGTGCGTGTGTTTGTGTGTGCGTGCATGTGTGTGGTTGTGGTTGTGGCCTTGTTGTGGAGATGAAGTCAACCCCTCTAACATAACTGTACATTTACATTTAATGTCAACACTCTGACCAAGCGGTGATCTTTGGGGTGCAGTACAGCAGTTTGACAGGTTAACAGTGTTAAGCAAAGATGAATAGTAGTGAAACTTGCTGCTATAATGCTGTGTGCTGGTCTCTTGGTGTTTTCTTCCTGGGATTCTGTAAAATCAATGGCTTTGTGGTTGTTTTGACTTTCAACTTTCTCCTCAAAAAATAATTTTTTGCTTCTCAAAATGAGTGTCCTCCACACACAACGTTTGTAGCCGAATGAGTGTTTTAGAGACAAAAAAACGGAGGCAACTTTATTTTAATGTGAAAGCTTTGGGGGGATTTTCATGCCACAGAGTAGGAACTACATGCATACGAGTTGTGCCTTCTTAGCTCCTAGTGTAAAGAAGTCTAATGGTTCTGGCCTGTGTGCACAGTGAATTATAACAGTTATACATACTTGACATTTATATTTTTATTTTTACATTTTACATATATTATTTTCTTTGCTGCAAACTTGTTGCATTTTGGATCGGGATGTACCTAAAATATTTTGTTGTAAATGTAAAGTTTCTCTACACTGAGATTTTCTCCCCATCGTAACAAACAACTGGCAAATGAAACTGGTGGAGAAATGTGAAGGTGTTGTTGCAGGAGAAGTGTTTGTTACGAGTAGCTCTTACACATCTTTGACTTTTCATAGTATGTTTTTAAAAAAAGGGAGAGTTGTGAAAGCTTCAACACCAAAGCCTTTTTCATCCAAGCTATTTTCAACTTCTCTTGCCATCTTTCTTCAAGAAAACATTATTTTCTTATCACTTCCCCACGTTGCTCATTTCCCCTCAAAAACATGTTTTCTCTTCAGCCGTGGCCTAACTGACGCAGTCAGCCTCCCAGAGCTTTACCGTGCTGTGGTAATGGATCGATGAATGCAAACACTACCTGTAAATAAGTCTGTACAAGTGCAAAGGGTGCTAAAATTCTGGTGTTGTGCTTTTTCTTTCATTCTAACTTTATTTATTATTTTTGTCAAAACACATTTAAAAGTTTTAGAAGATTGCTTCTTTATTATAGTGAATATAATTATTCAATTGTGTGACTGTACATTTTCTCTTCTGAGGTTGAAGGTGATCTGGTGTATTTCCTGATTTAGGGATTGAAGCTGACACTTGGGGGCAGTTTCACATCTGATCGCACAGTTTCACGGACAGCAGTGATGGGAGTCACCAAAGTCCCTGTGAAGGATTTTAAAATCAATTTGTTTATTGTTTTGTTTTGCTGGAAAACTGGAATGTAATGAATCAAAGGATCTACTTCATGTCTCTTTTGCACAGATTGGCTCATAAACAACTACAGCTTTTTGGCTGAAATTCCCACGGTTGTTTTTGTCCCACAAATAAATAAATAATTCTAACTTCCATGTTTTGGTCTATTTTAGTGTCATTTTACTTGACTTTTTTTCAACTAACGCCGCTCATGCTGGTGTCCTGCATTATTATTATTATTATGAATAATAATAATAATAATAATAATTGTGGTTGCAGTGTCCATGAAAACTGTAAAAGCACTCATCAAAATGAAAAGTAATGGGTGTGATGAGGCCGGAGTTTGTAGAGACAGTATAGAGTTGCCCCAGGACGCGCCGCCCCAGTGGCCTAATGGATAAGGCACTGGCCTCCTAAGCCAGGGATTGTGGGTCCGAGTCCCATCTGGGGTGGGTACCTTTGCCACCCCTTGATATCCTGTCACCCAGAAGCCTTGGGTTTGCACAGACAAATGTTTAGGTGTTTTTGCCCCCACGGCAGGAAGCTGTCGGACCCCGATGCCCCCCAGGCTCATACAAGGTGTCCCCCCCCACCCCCGGCCCGCAGCCAATCAGGAAACACTCCGCTCCGCTGACGCTCCTGACGCCTGGACTTTCCCTCCGCCACAAAACTACTTATTTCCTCTTCGCCCGAGCCTCTTGTGTCTGATCCTTGTCTCCATTGTGCAGTTGTTTAAGCCTCTGTCTGCTCTCACACAGCCATGCCTTTGTTTTTTGTCCTTTTCTTCACGGCTGCGACCTTCGCCTCTGCAGAGAGTAAGTAGTCCGAGTTCATGTAAAGTCACGCGTGGTTGTATAAGGATTTCATGTCTTTACTCTTAAACATTTAACAAATGGTGTTTGGCATAAACGACATGCATCTTTGCCAGCTGTTGTGATTTAAAGTGTGCTGGAGGTGATAGTGTGGGTTGAGATTGTGTAGTAGGTAGGATACACCTCTTCTAGTCATGTGACTCAAGTACTGTGAATGTCACTCCTGCTAAAGTCTAAATATAAATGCAGCACATAATGGAAACACATCCGCCCACTGTCATTATATTAAAACATTGTCATACATGACTGTATGCCAGTAGTTTTACCATGTTTTGGGCGTATAGTTTCGTTTATGTCTTGATTTCTTCTCAGAAATGACAGCAGCCACAGTGTACTGGGATGCCCAACACAAAACGGTCCAGCTCAAGGAGGGGGTGCTGGAAAATGAAGGGGATGCATACGGATTCCTGAACAATACCCTGTCCAGTACAGGCTGGAGTGTCCTAGAGATCCGTGCTGGTTACGGAAAGACCCCCGAGACTGATGAGATCACCTTCTTCCTGGCAGGCTACCTGGAAGGCTTCCTCACTGCCCAGTAAGTGTCATGAATGTGCTATTGCTACACTGTCATTTCACAACAAGGCCTGTATTGGCTCATCCATGTCATCCAAACATCTGATAATCAAAACGAATATCAGTAATCAAACAGGTTGAAAAGTTGCCACTGCGATCCTGAGCTGAGTCAGTGGATGACTTAGGTCTTATGAGACACCAGTGGAAAATAGGAAACTTTGATCTTTGACACCTTGTGTAAGTGCAGAAAAATACAAAATCATAAGATGAATATTAAACTATCAACCAGCATAACATCATCAATCAGTGTGTTTTAGGACTGTAAATGCTGTATCTGAACAGATCCATGTAGTATTAATATGGACTCTCCCTCCCCAGGCAGATGATGGATCACTACACCAACATGTATCCGCAGCTGATACACGACCCAAAGATCCTCGACCTGGTTCAGAGTTTCATGGCGTGAGTCTGTTCGCTTTTACTTATAAAATGAAAAACCACAGCAGCAGCTCTGCAGAAACATGAGTATATGATCTGAGTAGCACATCACTATCATCTTATTTCATATCCTCTTCTCTGTAAAATTCAGCTGACCGCATTATCTGAATTAATAATTGATAACTTTTCATTGTTTACAATATTTCAAAGGTTTTGTGTTACCCAAGGGGATCTTATTTCTTTGTATCTTTTTATGAGCTCAGTGACTCTTTGCTTTAAAATGTTTTTTACAGAAAATCATTATAATGAATAATTAAAGGAAAAAACAAAAATCTTGTACTTGTAGGAAGCAGGATTCATGGGTCAGAGAGCAGGTGAAATTGAACAAGAGCTCTGATCCTCTGTGGCAACATGTAGGCTTCATCGTGGCCCAGATGGACGGGCTGCAAGCAGGAGTAAGAGACTGGGCCAAGAAGCAAGGGAAAAAGGTATTAATTTATCAGAGCATATTAAAATTTGTTTGCACAGATAAATATGAGAAACACAAATACAATAGACACAGAAATGTCCCACAAATCAATTAATAAATTTACATCAAATGTTTAAATCTCTGAAAAAAAAATACAAAAGAAACAACTACAACTGTTCAGAATCAGGTTTTCAAGTCTATTCATATGCTAGAGTCTGAGATAAAACATAGAAGTGCCCTAATTGAGAGAATTTTTACACTGGTGATCTGTTTTAAAAATGAGGAACCTGTAGCACAAAACCAAACGTGTGATCACACTGCCACTCACACAAGATTTAAAGGGACATGAGATTTTATGTTTTATGCTTTTGTTGATTAAAAAGCAGAAACACATTTTTCAGAGGTTAGTTTATACACTGAGTACAAAGCAAAACCACCTGTGGTCCCAGTATTATTGTATTAGCAATAAGCTTTAAATGGTAGTTTAAAGGATAATAAGACAAAGAGGAACCTGAAAGTGTCCAAACAGCTCACGATTTTTGAATTTTTTTTTTTTCACAATTTAACAATTTGTTTTGCAAAAGATTTATTTTGGGGCTGGTGGCTGTCTCACTATGAAGCTAACTGTACTATTCGTTTTCATTTTCTGACTAACAGCTGTTTATCTGGTGTGCTTCCCCATAGCCGCTGTCCCTGTTTGACATCCAGTTCCTGAGCGCAGTGGGAGACCTACTGGATCTGATCCCAGCCTTGGTGCCCAGCTCCAACCCTCCACTCAGAGACTTCAAACTTCCAGGGATGGGACACTGCTCTGCACTCATCAAGGTCAGAGGTCAAAACTGCTCTCTTTAGGCTGTAAGGCCTGTTATATACTTCGCATAAGTGCCTCATACAGCAGCACAAAGGGCATTGTTACATCAGCTGTTGTCCAAAATCAGCTGTAGTCACACACACAAAAAAAACAAACCATTATGGTTAATGTTACTTAAATTAACTCAATAGTCTATAAACATATATTTCTCTTCTCTGGACAGTTTTCATCACCCACACCAGGATTTCAGTGTAGTGATTGCAGAAATGTAGTCGAGTATATTGTTTCATTTTCCACACAAACAGAGAAGGAGAACTCACACACACACACACACACACACACACACACACGTGTGGGGTAAAATAAATGTATTTAGTAACACAAACTGCAGGAATGTTCAGTTCTCATGTGGGAATGATTCCTAGATCTATTGTGAGTGCAGTGTTGATTATCTTTTATTAGGTGTTTACATGCTATCATTTACATCATTTGCTTATTATTGCAATTTCTTGCACCAGCTCTATGTATTGAAACAAAAATCACACTATTTATTAATGACATAAATGGAAGTCAATAGATGACTTTTTAATTCACTATTACACCAAATGGTTTTTGTATCATTTTGTTCACATATCCCTGTGATTCAGACTGATGTTTTTGTATCTTTGTAAACCTTGGGTAGAGTGTGTGTCGGAAGTTTGTCATATTACTGATGCCCTACCTCTTGACCTCTGACCCTTCGAGTTGGATAATTAAGTGAAGTATTGTGCAGAGGTGCTGGGTTGGATATTTTTCGTGTCTTCTACTCTGAGTCACAGTAATACAAATTCTAATAGTTTCTTCCAACCATTGAATCCTCCTCCACTTCTCCATTTGCCCTTCTCTTCCTCAGATGCTGCCCGGCTTTGAAAACCTCCTGTTTGCCCACTCCAGCTGGTACACGTACGCTGCCACAATGCGGATCTACAAGCACTGGGACTTCCGCATCACTGAGCCCCACACAGCCACTGGGAAACTTTCCTTCAGCAGCTACCCTGGTATGTGGGCTCAGAAAGTAAATTCTTCAAAGATATTAAGGATAGCAATTTTTAACCAGCTTTATTCCACATAAACATAAATTCACTAGTGGTTTATATGCCCAGCCATAATGTGCAGCAGGAGCTATATAAAACCTGCTATCATTGACTCACTGCTTTTTCCTGGGCTCACACAGTCATATTTCATTGTTGTATCCTGCATCTTTAGTTTACACTCAGGTCTCCAATCTCACAGTATCCCTCTCTCTCCTACAGGTTTTCTGGTGTCTTTGGATGACTTCTACCTCTTGGGTAGTGGCCTGATGATGACCCAAACCACCAACAGTGTCTTCAACTCCTCCCTTTTTGATAAAATCAGCTTCAAAAGTCTCCTGGCGTGGCAGAGGGTCAGGCTGGCTCACAGTCTGGCACATACCGGAGAAGAATGGGCCAAAACCTTCTCCATGTACAACTCTGGTGAGTAGAGCACATTGAGTTGTACAGTATAACACTAAGCTCTGTTACAATTTGTTTCACAAAAGATAACAGGAAAAATAAAGATGTGTGTTAACATTAAACATGTGGGTTAAACATAAATCAAAATGCTAATGACAATTAATTGACCATTTTTAAAAGCAGATACACACACACACACACACACACACACACCTGAAAGATGATGTACTTTGTGTAGTTTTTACAAACAATAACTATTAACCACTGCCAGCCTTTTCCCAAAGTCTGTCAGTTTTGTTCACTAGATTATTTCTACCTTTGATTACATTTATTTTAGCCCAGAATGAAAATCTAATTGCAGAGACTCAAAACTTCAGGCTTGAAGACAGAGATCTAAATCCTCTCAAGCCTCAAGTTTCAAGTTTGGATTTGAGATAAGTCACAAAGCCCCAGTCTGACAGCTTGAACCTTGGGATAATTGTAGTCTTGTAGTGCAAAGCATTCATCAACATTACACTGAATACACAAACTGATTTTAAGATTTGCTTGTGTTTTTCAAGACTGACTGATTGTGAAATGAATCATGTGAATTTGGCAACTTCCTGCATAAATGGTTTATTTAAAATACAAAATGAACCTGAAGACATTTTCCCTGTCAGAAGCAGAGTGATGTTTAACTCATCATGGAGATCTGATCAGAAGACTGATAAACTGATAAATTATCACCCGCCCTCAACTCTTGTAGGTACCTACAACAACCAGTACATGGTGTTGGACAGGAGCAAAGTGAAGCTGGGACACAGTGTTGATGATGGCGCTCTGACTGTGGTGGAGCAGATCCCAGGGCTGGTGGAGTACTCTGACCAGACACAGGCTCTGCGCAGAGGTAACAACAGATCTTTTTTTCTCAACTAACAGTATTGACAGTATTTGTTTCATTTGTCAGCTTTTTTCTTTCCTCATCTGTCTTTACCACAGGTTACTGGCCATCCTATAACATTCCTTTCCACCAGAAGATTTACATGCTGAGCGGTTACGGAGAAATGTGGAAGGAGTATGGGGAGGACTTCTCCTATGATCTCTGTCCTAGAGCCAAGATCTTCCGACGTGATCAGGCTGATGTCAAGGACTTGGATTCTTTGAAGCACATCATGAGGTTCAATGGTGTGTAGCTCTGCATTTAGTTTCACATTGGAGACAGTTTAAAACACAGTCATATCTTTATTAAGTGATCATTGTGGTTAAAAAGCACATTCTGAATCTTTGCTTTGTATAATACTAAAACAGCAGATCTCAGATAATAAATAAATAATAAAGTTGGTCCCACATTTTAAATAAAGATCAATGTTTGTTTTGTTTGTTTTCAGACTACAAGAAGGATCCATACTCTAAAGGTGACCCCTGCAAATCCATCTGCTGCCGCAACGACTTGAGGTCAGAGAGCCCTTCACCAGAAGGTTGCTATGACACTAAGGTAGTATCCTCTAAGTATCACCCTGCATTAATAAGAGGTTACATAGGTTTTGTAGCATGAGAAGTGTTTTAGCTCAGCTCAGGTTTTCATTTGTGGTTTATTCTGCGTACAGGTGACTGATTTCCAAATGGCTGAGTACTTCCATGCGGAGGTGGTGAATGGGCCAACCACACAGGACGGACTGCAGCCATTTATTTGGGATAAATTTAGCAGTATTGTCCACCAAGGTCTGCCACAGTACTACAACTTCACCTTCATCAGGATGGAGCCTCTTCTCTTCAAGCCGTGAGAGATTGGGTGTGTGCATGTGTGAGACAGTGAAAGGTCTAAAGCCTTTGCAATAATGAACATCCAGGGTAAAAGATACAACAATTTTATTTGCTTCTGTTTATGCAATGACGTTTTTTATTTTAACTGCTGCTTAAAGATCAAATTTGCCTCCCACCAATGTGTGCTTACTTTTTAAATGCATACATTTTGTGAGTTACAGTGCTTCCTTCCACCTAATAAAATGCAAAGCTTGTTATGCAGTTTGTTAAACTGCATAATCTGTATTTTAACATATATCTTACTCAGGGCATGATGATTGAGTTACTTCAAAATACAGTAGTGTTTATAGATGTTTTTTATACCTGAAGCCATTTGTGCCTTGAACACTGAGCATAACTTTGTAATTTTAGAAAATACATTCCATTAGTGGCTGTAATGTCTTAAATGTCTTCCCTTTTGAGATTTTCTAAAAATGTTTAAATGGGCCCAGATGTGAAAACACTATCACTTTAATGTTAAATGAATCAATCAGTGCAATGTGATACTCAGGGCAGTTGATCTTCTCTGATGATGTGATTTATGAGCTTCTATTTTTGTAATCTGCTAAATGAAAATATCTCAGGTTGGTATTTTTTAATAAGCCTGTCTTTCTTAGTGTGCTGCTGCACAATTGTATCCTGCTGTCGTTTCATGTTTTTTAATGTAATTGTTAATTAAAGTTTTACTGTCATGCCACCACTGTCTGGTCCTTAATCTGTTTTTTGTGGAGCATTGACTTTCGACCACTGAGGTTCAGACATTTCCACATCTGGAAACAACTGATCTGTGTTCTGTATGGGAGAATGTCAAGTCTCTCCACTTCACAAATTAATTAGTTATTTCCTTTAAATATTTTATTACTCACTTCATTGTGAAAGTCATTTTAGTGAAGCTCAGTATCAATACCAAAACATTTTTGAGAACCTCTTGTCAGCAAAATGTCAGCCAATGTGACACAGGTAACACAACTGACATATTTATGGTGGTCCTGAGGGTCCAACACACTGCAGGACATACAAATAGACAAAACACAAGCTAATTCAGAAAATATCTTCATTGATGCACAGCAAATATTCATCACATAACCAAATACAAAATCCTTTTGCAAATACTCAACAACATGACAGAAGTGTTTCCAGGGGACAAAAATGATGAACCAGTTGTTCTCTGATTTGTCAGTTTCGATGATAAAAGCATTGAACAAGTGCAAACAGATGTGTTATGGTACATGTGTGTTAATGCGTTAATATATTAATAGGGGGGGAGTGACATGCAGCAGAGAGCCGTGGGTCAGACACAAACCTGTGGCCACTGTGGTGGAAAAGCCATAACTGACTCTGTCATGACGTTTTTGTTGAGAACTGGAAATACTTCAATTGTGTTGTGTGTGTGAATATTTGCTGTGCGTTTGTATATTTGGTTGTTTTGTGAACATCGTGACACACAAACATTAGTATGCAATTTATGAAAGCCTGGCTGTGATGCATCACATGAAAGAGTGAGAGTTTGGTATTTGCCTGCACCCTTACCACCTCCTTCCTGACAGCCTCATGGCTCTATTCTTCTTCTCTTTATGATTCATGCCTGTTAGTATTTGTATTGTTCTCATCAAAATTGTTGAACTGCTGGCCTGGTCACCTTTTCTTTGTTGTCTTGCACACATCAGTGACACAATACCAGACATACATAGTTACACCCAAACTTAAAAGCTTGAAGGTCAGGACCTTTTTGTTTTTGGAACAGATACAGAGTAAACTGCCCCCAGAGATGTGTAGTGATTCACCCTTTCCTATGAAATGGAGGAACCGAAACATCTGTTAGATACTCTGCATTCATTTCACAAATCCTCTTGTTACATCCCTTCTCTGGGTCTCACTGTTCTGCCCTCTACTTTTTTTCTATTTTTTGTTTGAATCACAAGCACAAGAGGAGAATCACACTGCAGCAGGTCTCTTCATTGCTCACCCTGATTTAACAATGGTTAAGAAGTCCTGTTCTGCTGGCCAGACGTGGGATGGACTCATCAACAACTGTATCCCCATCAAAACAGAAAGAGTTGTCAAGAAGCCCTGTTCTGCTGGCAAGAGGTGGGATGGACTCATCAATAACTGTATCTCCATCAAGACAGAAAGAGTTGTCAAGAAGCCGTGTTCTGCTGGCCAGACTTGGGATAGACTCATCAACAACTGTATCTCCATCAAGACAGAAAGAGTTGTCAATAAGCCGTGTTCTGCTGGTCAGACGTGGGATAGACTCATCAACAACTGTATCCCCAGCAATATAGACACCAGACCCAAGCCTGGCCGTCCAACAGGTGAGTTGAACCTATCCTGGCTGTTTTTTCTTCCTCTAAATATTTTTTTATCTGCCCCTGAGCAAAGCAGTGGTGGCAGAGCTAGATTTTAGTTTCAGAACCTTTTTGTACTTGTCTTAGTTTAGACCTAGTTTGACTTGACACTCTTGGTTACTTTTAGGTGTTGACAAGTATTCTTCACTGCCATCTTAAATGTGAGAGATGTGTTTTACAACTCATCTACCTGTATTTATTTCCTCCTCTTTGGTCCAAACCATGTAAGGAATTTCTCCTTTGTACAGCTCATGGTCATTAAATTATTTAGTTGTTTATTAACAGGAGACAAAGTTCCCACATTAATATGGACTAGCTACGATGATTTTAAATAAACACTTTGTGCTCTGTTAATCTGTCTGATCCCCCCAGAGCCACCCGTGCCGGTTGAGTTAAACCAGGTTAGAGTCATGGCCCCTTCTCCCCAGGTTGACCAAGTCATGATGCTGGGTCCGGCTCTATGGATCTTTGTGGTGCTGGGCACAGTGGGGTCCATCATGGCTCTGGCTCTATGGGTCATCATATACAGAAGAGAGACCAGACACAGCAGCACCACAGGTAAGAACAACTAGCGTTAATGATGCTCGTAACAAGATTGTTCTTTATTTCTGTTAATTATTTTTTGTCTCTACTTTTCTGGATTAGTTTCATATAATGGTTTAATGGTTTCAGATACTTTTCTTAAGAAAAGTTGCACTAAATATTTGTAATTAGATATGATATATTTAAAAAGATTTGCACTTAATATCATTTTTCTTTGACTATTCTAAAAAATCCCTGACAAAAATTTATCTTTTAACATCTAAACTGGTGAAACCCCTCTTAAAGAAGGAGCTGCTAAAATCAGAAACACAGATATATCAGATACTTTAATGTGACAGCTAAAGGAAAGGCTCCCTTAATCTCCCTGATCTTTCATGTCTTGGATTAAACATTTCTCAGTGATGTAGTTTTTCGAGCATTTCGTCAGTGGCGGGTGTTTCTTTAACTGTAAGTGGGGGACCTGACATGCAGAGGGGGCATCTGAGAATCGTGTGGAGGAAGTGGGGTCACAGGCAGGCAGGTGATGAAGTGTGACGTTCCTCACAGTAGAAACTCCTCAGTTTCTGTTCTCTTCTTCTGACTCGTCCCCTGGGTCAGCGCTGCTTTCTTAGTAGCTATTCTGGTTTCAACATGCATCCGTTGGTTAGGCAGGACAAATTTGGTCTTAACATGACCTTGAAAACACATAAACTGACAAAAGACATGCAGAGTGGCATTAAAACAGAATAACTTGCACTCAGAGGGATAACAACTTTATATATAAGTATGGCCTGGTGGACCAAGAGCAATCATCTTGAATCCAAAAAGCTGTTTATCTGAAAGCAGCTAATATCTGTATCCATTTTGTGACACATGCTGATTAAAACTACAGAATTTAAAACAACCCTGGCAGTATTGCGACCAGATGCCTATATACAGCAGCTCTTTTTCAGTGGCTCTTGATATTGAAGGATATCAGGCTGAAAATCTTGAGCTTTCGTGCTTTAAATATAGCCATGTGATCATGAGCATAATTTCTTGGATGCAGCTCCTGTTCAGATTTTATAAAATCAAAGCCTAAGTAGAACAAAAATCTCTATCATCACTTTATCAGTTGCATACTTTTCTCCTCATTGCATAAACCATCTGTCAATAGACCTTTATCCAGAGGACAACCAGGAATGTAAAATCTATATCAGCAAAGTAGACGTATTCAGCTTTAGCTGTTGTGACACACATCAATTGTCCTCATGGTGTTATGCAGTAGTGACGATTGTCTTGTAACATCTGAAAGTCATTTTGTCACTACTATATATTTTAGTTACACATCCCATTCCCATACATCCCATAAACAATCCATAGTTTGATGTTAAAACAATATGACATTGCAAGGAAATCCTTTAGTGGACTTTTCAGAAACTTTGCCTCCTCATCATACAGAAATGCTATACACTGATACTTTAAATGATTTAATACATTATTAAAATAGATATTAAAATATTTTTGATGTTTACAAATTCCAATGCTATAATTAACATTCATATCATTATTTATTGCATGTTACAATATTATATGGATATAAAATAAAAGCACCAGAAGGGAACAGGATATATTTATGACCCTCACATCTTCCCATATTTCATTATTTTTCATTCTTACAGATTGTAATATCTGTTCACAGAAGTCTAATAATGTTGGATGTTGGGTGGGAGCAGCTTTGGAGAAAGCAGTCACATGTGACACAGTGCCAGAAAAGTGTTGATGAATCTGACTATTAATGATATTTAAAGATCTCTAACTAACTCTAAACTTTTTATTTATATTATATAATAAAGATTCACTGCAGTAGATATACTGGATGTGTGTGATTGTCCTGTTTTCTTATATCAAGTGTGAATTTTCAGAGAGTTTCTGTTGTTGTGTTACAGAGGATGCAGACCCAGGACTGCAGCCTCTTCAGAAAACAGAGCCTCATGCCACAATCCACTCTCTGACTTCAGAGAGAAATGGTCAGACACAGATGTTTCAGAGAGCAGAAGAGGCCCAGTTGTCCTATCCTCACCTGCAGCTGGTGGACCAAACAGGCAAGTGGGAGGATGGCTTCATCGCTTGCAGGAGCCCAACAAAGCATGCTGAGAAAGAGGGAGACGGAGGGCTGCCTGCATGCAGCATCATGAGGGTGCACAAGATCCCACTTCCTGCCACAGAGCTTGGTGGAACAGCATTAGTTACAACAAAAACTTTATAGATGTGTGTGTGTGTGTGTGTGTGTGTGTGTGTGTGTGTGTGTGTGTGTGTGTGTGTGTGTGTGTGTGTGTGTTTGTGTGTGTGTGTGTGTGTGTGTGTGTGCGCGCGCAAACAAACTTTCCTTTACTGTGTGCATCAGTGTGGTGAGATCCAGATTTTGGATATCTCTCTTTTCTATCATGTTTTTATGATTTTTTAATAATAATATTTTTTTATAGCTGTTGTTTTATTTCTCTTGCTTGAAAAAATACAGACATTATAATGTACAATGTCCAATAATATCACATAAGATTTAAACATATTTTACCTCAAAGTTTTGCTCAAAAAAAACTGACACATTTCAAACTCGCTATATTTCAAACAACATTTAATAAAACAAGAAAATCATCACAGAACTATTTCTGATGTTCTGAAAACAGGGTTGCATTGTGCTGGTGTGAAAGAGAAATATTCTTGACAAGCATTGTTTGGCTACAGTTTCACTGTCTCTCTATAGTCTATTTACATGGTAAATATTTTTGTCAAACTTTCTCAATCAGTGAGCTTCCTGAGGGCCACAGCAACAAAGTTGAGAAGAGCACAATTAACATCTTGGTTCAATATCTGTACTCACTTTTTGGTGAGAATTGATTTGTTAATGCTCTCGTGCTAAAAATCCATATAGTTGTGACAACAATGATAATGAGATTTATCATTGTCCACAGGCAAAGGTTGTCATGTATGATACAAATGTTAGGTTTGTGACATTTAATCCCATGCTACTGTTGACTTTATGACTTTAGTGTCACCGAGTGGTAAAAGCCAAAGAAACACAGTGGCAGAGAGTCACTAATAAACCTTTAATTAAGTGGGTCCCATCAGAAAATGATGACCTGTTCCACACAGTTAATAAAACACATATATACTCCTCCTCTTTATGCTGGTTCTACTATTCAGTTGTATTTCTTTGTTATTATGCAAATGCAATGATGTAAGGTATATGTGATAATGTGTCAGTGCCACACAATAAAAAAGGAAGGCTTTATTTCTAGCACTTCTTATGCCACATCTGAAGGTGGATTTTTCCTTTCGATGACCAATGAGACAAAATGAATGTCAAGAAACAGTTCACTTTAGGACACACAGGGATGGTGTTTCTGCAGAGAGAGTGAGGGATGGGGTGGTGAAAAGTGTGAAGAATAGATGTCAGGGAAGTAAAGAGAGCTGAACCCTTTGGCCCTAACATGCCTGCTTGTTCCACAGCTTTTCCCCTTTGACTCCAACGCCTGGATGAACACATCTGTCCAAAGAAACTCAAGTGGGCGGATTCAGACGGTTTCAGGTTATGACACACCTCTAAGTCCACCTCTTGGCCAGTATTGTACTGGTGGTTCTCTGTGATCACAAGTAGGTAGTGGGATTGTCAGTGACAGCCAGGTGGAAGTACTCTGGCAGGCTGTCGCTCTGCAGGCTGCTGCTGGTCTCCCTCCGACGGACTTTCATGGATAGGGTCTTCCTCTTTTCGAAGCCTTCAGTCCCACCTCCACGCTTCTCCAGACTGGACACGATCATCTCTGCCAGGTCCTGCTGGAGCCGCTGGAAGTTCTCCCTGGGATAGAAACAGAGGATTATTTTGGATTATGGATGTAGATATGATTATTAAATGTAGTGTTCACATAAAATGTGTTTAAAGTGTTTGGATCTGAATAGGACTGTGTTTTACTCACGCTGTTGGTGGTGTTGGTAGGTTGTACTTTCCCCCAGTCAACCCTGTTAACCAGTATGTCATCTCTTTCCCTTTACCCTGTGAGTCATTTACACATGGACACACAAACGCACACACATATAGACACACACCCACAGAGGAAATTAAGATAGTAACTGCCATCTGCAGTTTACACTAGCTGTAGATGCCTGGAAAGATGAGTACATAATAAGCCAAAGCAAACCTAGCTCACCTTCAGATACGTCTCTCCTCTCTTTTCATATTCAAACTTGCAGTCTGTCCTCTGCAGGATGTTGATGGTGGACTGGCTGACGTGAATTCTCAGAGCTGGAAAGACAACGTGCGAAAGAACTGAGTCAGTCAAACTGTCAGCTCTGTTTAACTCATATGTAGGTGTGTGTGTGTGTGTGAGATTGTGCTCACGTAGGCCTGTGGACTCCATGCGTGAGGCAGTGTTGACTGTATCTCCGAAAAGACAGTAGCGAGGCATCTTGTTTCCCACCACTCCTGCTGCACACGGACCTTGAAACACACACACAAACAAACATTAATGTCATCATCCAATTAATGGTAAAAGCTGATTTATTTTACTCACACAAGTTAGGCTTGGTCTCTCCTTTGTTTTTTAAGGTCTAACTTTTCCCATTTTCTCAGTTTTCACACATTTTATTCTCACATTCTGTTCTCAAAACAATTATTATTACTTATAAAGTTTATGTTAATGTTTGTTTGTGTCTGATTTATTATTGACTAATCATTGATCAACCACTAGATGTCAGTCACATGTTGATAGGAACAAAGAAAAACTGCCCTCCCTTGGGTTTAGGCTTCATCTTTTTGCTTGTGTTTCTGGCATTGTATCGGTGCAACACTACCACCTACTGCTCTGTTGTTATTATTCACAGGCATAAATCAGTTCTTATCCATACACTAATTTTTTGAATTGTTATATATCTTATCATCTTTTTTGAGGAGGATTGGGAGGATTTTAAACACCTGTCTTGTCTTTGTATGCACTAAAAATTTTTGTGTCAAATTACATCATCAAGACTAAATATGTAAACTTGGGCAGGCCTGTCAAAACAGTGAATTTCTGTTACCTGAGTGCACACCAATACGGATCCATAGAGGGATGCCAGGCAAGTGCTGCAGCTCAAAAGTCCCTACAAATGCCAGGATGTCCAGGGCCATGCGGGCGATGTCCACTGCATGCCTGTTGCCGTTACGTTTGGGTAAACCAGATGCTACCATGTATGCGTCTCCTATTGTCTCAACCTGACAGACAATGGATGAAAACCTTCATTGATTACAATATTACCTGATAATCAACCACATATACCAGTCAAACCACAAAGTTGGCTGCTTCATAAAACCGTCCATCCAAAAGATCTGTTAAGCAGAGTACCTTATAGACATCATGGTGGTCAAGGATGCTGTCAAAGTTCTTGTAGATGTGGTTGAGCATGTCGACCACCTCCATGGGGGTGCTGTAGTGGCAGAGGGTGGTGAATCCCACAATGTCACTGAAATAAATGGTCACCTCTTCAAACAGCTCTGGCTCCACTCTGCCTGTCTCCTTCAGTGAACGCACCACTGGGCTGAGGAGACGTGGGGAGAGTGGAAAACGTTGACATTCATGCTGCTTATTTATCTTGTGTGTCCACAAACTAGTTGCAAGCTGGGTCGATTTGCCATTTGGTGCTGGGCAGGTAGAGTATTATGTGTTTATCCAAGCTTAGACACATTTTGTTTGATCCAGTGTCAAATGAAAATTTCATTTTCAGCTGCCCTCTGCAGCTTGATGTGGCACAAACCTACCCAGGAAGTAGCATGAAGTTGAGACGATCAGCTCTGTCCCTCTCAGCTTTGTACAAAGACGTCCTCTCCTCCACCAGACGCTCCAGAGTCCTTGAATAATTCTGCAGTCGACGGATCAGGTTGTCCATGTACGTCTCAGTGGCCTGGTTGTGTAGGTTACTGTGTAAGAGTTAAATATCTATCAAACACTATTTATTTAATTAATTACTCATCATGCAAGCATTGTTCATCTCATAGCAATAAAGACTTTAACATTAATATGGCCAAAAATATGTGGACAGCCTTGTCACCCATATTCCTGCATGATGTATTGTAGAAAGTCTTCCCCAAAGTTTGAAGACTACATGTTAATGCCTAGGGTTTCAACTTAGATTTTCAACAATCACATATGTATGTGATGGTCTGGTGTCTACATGCATTTGGCCATGTGTTACAAAAATAATTAAAGGTCACCCTAAATTAATGTGTGGTGTTGACGTACCTGAAAATCTTACCCAGATTTACTTCTATTCTTTTAAAATCTGGCCTCCGCTCTGGATCTTCATCCCAGCAGCTCTTTATTAGCATATACAGCTGTTTATGCACAAAAGACAAAAAGAATATCAGAGATAGAGAGTGTTCTCCCGACTTCATTTAACTTTAATGGATCTGAACAGCTTTACTTTATCATTAACCTTTATGCTCAGAGTGTCTCACTGCAACAATAAAATGTCCTCCTCAGTGTTTCGTGGCTCTCTTACCTCGATCTCTCTCTCTGATGCGATGTCAAAGTTGAGGTCTGGTCTAAACACAGACGCCTCAGTGGGATACTGGATTCTGTAGAGCTTCTCTAAGGGATCGTACAGCCATCAGTTACACAAGGTGAGCAAGATTTAGAGCTGAGGATGATTACTGTGTGTTCTCCCATTAACATCCACTGGAGGGACACCGATTTTAGGCTCAGACATGAATTAATGTTGATTAAATAAACTAAAGTTAAGATAAGATAATTTTAACATAGTCAATCCACATATATGGATATGGATCAACCTTCTAAATGAATTCATAATTCATACAAAAAGCTCCTCTTTACTATAAAACAAATAAAATGTTAATTTGTTTCTTTTACCGAATAATGAGTAAAATTATCCTTGCCCACCTGCAATATTAGAGCAGTTCTGTGTATAGAACGGAGCTCGTCTCATAACAATCTCATGGCTGATGATACCATAGCTGTAGACATCGCCTTTCTGAGACACCCCATTTTTACGAAGGTGCTCCGGGGCTGTCCACACATCTGAGAGGAGAGGAGAGGAGAGGAGAGGAGAGGAGAGGAGAGGAGTAGCTGAGCTGCTGGTACTCTAAGTATTAAGATTAATAATGAACTTCATTGTCAATGGAAAGCTCAATCTCACTTTTTCCTGGCTTCAGGATGGTGTGGCAGCCAAAGTCAGTGATCTTTACCACCATGCGGTTGTCAACCACACAGTTGGTGGACTTGAGGCGACCATGGACTTCAATATTACTGGAGTGGAGATATGACATGCCCTGTAGGAGACAAAAAGCAGCACAGTCTTTAACCCTGGATATTTGTTCGCTGTACCTATGTGTTGAGTACTCTCTTATATGGCTATGGATATGGCTGAGGGAAAAAAAAAGGCTAAGTATTTGATAATGAAGTTTATTTTACTCTCCAAAGAAATTAGCTAAATGAACAAACACTACCTTTGCTATGTCGTACATGACTGATATTTTAAACTCCATGTCCATGAAGGTTTCATCTGGGTAGGAGATCCTGTCATTCAGAATGTACTGGAAAGAAACAGATGAAGAATTTACTACTGTGCTTTCACACTTGGAACTGTACTACTATATAAAATAATAATACTTTTATTATTTTATCTATGTACGATGTGTGTGTGTGTGTGTGTGTGTGTGTTAAACTGTGTGTCCATCACTTATCAAACAAATAGCAGAGTCATTGTGAGCAGTGGAGAAAAGAGGCAGTTCTAACATAAACAACACGATGTCTGTATTGTTGCCAAGTAACGTGAAGTCGAAGTCATATAGTGACTGCACCAAAAATAAAAAATAGAAAAAAAGAATTTGGAATTTTGTGCAAACAAATGTACATGCTGATCAAAAATGCTGAGAGATAAGGAAAACTGGCAGATCTGACATGCGGGGAAATTTTTTAAGACAGTAGGTCTAAGTGAGAGATGCTCTTACCCTGAGGGAGCCCCTCTGACACAGCTCAAACACCCCAAACACACCATACTCAAACTTCACTGTGCCGTAGAACTTGGTCAGGTTGTAATAATCGATACGCAGCAGCTGAAATATGAAGACATATAAAAGAAAAGGAAGAGACAAGGAGAAATGAAATGCTCTAAAGCTTTAGAAACTTAGAGATTCATATAAACATGGAGGCATCTTACAGTGTTAAGCTCAATTCTCTGGTCCTCATTGAAGTCTCCATCTATGTGTTTCAGCTCTTTCAATATTACAGGCTGAGGAATACAGAAGAATAAAACACATTCAAACACAGAGAGAATTGGCTCAACATAATCATGTCTCTTTATTCTTTTTGTACAATGAAATATATGACGTATGGAAGATGGAATGCACTTACTTTCTTGTCATAACACCCTCGATGAGAGAAATACGTGCTGTCCTTCCTCTTATCATCATCAATCTTTTACATAAATACACACAATGTGCAGTAAGAGAGAAAGCCTAATGGAACCTTACACAACAGCTCATTTATGGTTACACAGTGTAACAAATATCAACTCATTACAGTCAAATTTAAAATTTCACTTCCCTCCTAATCTGTGGTGGAAAGTATATTTATTCAAGTACTGGCCTAAAGTCGAATTCTGAGTTACTTTAGTTTTAGCTGAGCATTGATCATTTTATGCTACTGTGTACTTCTACTCCACTACATTTCAGAAATACTAAAATTTTCACTCAACCACAGATTAAATAAATTCTGACCTGTATAAACCATGAGTATTATACTCTCACATGCACGAAGTGTTGATTAATGAGGCCATTTACCTTCAACGAGACTGCTTTTTCATCCAGCGGACCAATCAGGTGCGGGTTGATATGAGACCATTTCTTCTGCATGAGACGCTCTTTCCTGTTCTGCCTAACATTATTCATACAAACACACACACATATAGTTGTGTCTTAATGACTTCAGAGAACATTACATTGACTTCCATTCATATCCTGGAGACTTACATTATGGGGACTTGCCATTTGTCCCCATAAAGAAGACATGTCCCCACAATGTGTAAACAGATTTAGGTCCCCACAACATGAGGAATGCCTGGATCACCCACACACACACTTAAAGTGAGTAGAAGGAGCATTTGTGGGATAGCACAAGAGTGTATGCAATCACACAACAGCCCTATGAGAGTGTTGTCAGCTTTATGTGGTCTTTCGCTTTTCCAAGCCTCAACTAAAACCACAGTTTGTGTCACTTGCATTAAAAACATAATCACCAAAAATTCACATCCTAACCAGAGCTGTTGTACCATCTTACTGTCCTCTGAACACAGAGACGCATGATTTACAAGTAGCACCTGTGATACAGCTGAGAAACATGTTTGCTGTCTACCTGTAGAAGATGAGAGCGATGGCTGTCACCACGACGACACTGAGACTCAGAACGATCACAATCACATCCTGCATACTTAAATCTGGACGCAAGCACACAAAATAAACGTTAATTTGTTTTTACAATAAATTTAGAACAAAACATTACAGTGTTACCTGGAATATAAGACAATTACATTTATTTCCAATTGACATGTTCAGATTTTGTTGTTTAGTTGTTGTTGTTTAGTAAGTTTTTGTATTTTGAGAAATACAAACAAAACCTTGTTGTGAGGTCATGAGACAACTAGAGACACAGACTGGAGAGAAACTGAGCTGTATTATATTAACAGTTTTCGACATCAGCGACACCGTCGGTGACAGTGTACTTTACCGTTTGGGTTTTCTGGAATGTCAAAAGCCAGACGACCCCCTTTCCACATCAGGGCAGGGTTTGGGTTTTTCCAGATAGTTTTATTTTGAGATGTATCAAACACCAACAGGGTTTCATACTGGAGAGAGAAAACGTATGGACAGAAAGACTCTTTAAAGCAAAGCAGTGATTTTGGCTATAAAAAAAATCTGCCTGTGCAAACTGCTGAATGGACATTAGACTCACCTTGTCAGTGACAGTTGATGTGAAAATCATGGAGAAGTTGGCATCTCTGTCACCATATTCATCGAGCACATAGTGTCCTCCCATTCCTGCATAAAGCAAACACACACATTCAAAAAAGAAAGCATTTTTAATTTCATTACAATCTCATTGCCTTTAAATTGGATGAGCTACAAAATGGTTAATACATTGTAAGTAGTAATGTCTTTGCTGTCGTGCTGAAAATTATGAAAAAAGTAATACTAGCATAATACTAATTTTATTAGTTAATTATTATTATTTTAAATTTTATATTTATTATATTTTATATATTACATTTTATCTTTATTATTCTTATAGTGATTTTCTTGAGTAACTGATTAATTGTTTGATGTGTTAGACCATCCAAGGTGACCTTTTCAAAAAGCTTTTTTTTTAACAGCTCACACCCCAAAGATTATCAGACTGAAATAAAATCTGTCAATCAAACCAATTAACCTACAAGCATCAAAAAAGCTTCCTGTACATAAAAAGTATAAAAGAACCAACTTACCAAGCAGCACTTCATTTTGGCTGCAGACACTCATATGTGTAGTGACAACTTAATTTTTTTTAGCCTCCCATTTTGTTGCTAACCTGGAATAATCACTGCTCATAAGTACCGTCAAAGGAGGCGTTTCCAAACGGGTTGTCACTCAGAGGCACGTCATAGGATCCCTTGTTGCGTCGCTGGCTGAGCATCCTCTCCCTAAGCACTTTGCCAAACAATAGAGCACCATCATGATACCCAGCCACATAGTCATTTATCTGGCCATTAGAGTAAAAGACAGAGAGAAGGAGTCAGAGAGTTCACCATAACTGCTTTCCTACACAATTCACAGTGTTACTTGTGAGTTGCAGCTCACCGTGTCGTTTAATGTGGAATTTGATCCATAGTCATAATTCCTCTGTGGAAGAGTGATGACCAAGACGTTCTCCATATGTTTACTGGATGTTGTGTTGACGTGATAATCAGGGCTGGGGGAAGGTAAAAGGTGTCACTGTGAAGAGCCGTATTTCTACACATTCAAAATGTTGCATATGAGTATGCTCTGATTTCTCTATTGATACTGAAAGAATTCATTTGGCTCCATGTTACAGTGTAAGGGACAAAATGGTAAACTCATGACCAGGCTTACTTGTAAATATCAAGGAGGATGAACATGATGTCCTTGTGTATCTCGTCCACTTTCCCTTTTATTGAAACAATGTCATCAAGGCTCCCACATAAGATGAAGACTGAAATGAATAAATCTCACAATAAATTTCACAATAAAAAAAAATTTGAGCTGTCTTGTACACAACACTGGTTACAGTATTTCAGAGTTACTGTAAATCTGGATAAAAAAAAAAATCTGGTACAGATGATGTATGATATATTAACAACACTGACAAGGGCATCTTCATTCATTTTCAGTTGAGTTTTTCAGAGATTGAGATAGTTGACCTTGATAAGATCAGGCGAGGAAATAATATGTCACGGAAAAAGTCCTTCCATATGTATATGTAATAATTATGCTCTTCTAACTGTAATAACATCAATGCTAACACTCTGATGTTTAGCAGATATAATATTTTCCATCTTTACCATGTTATTTTAACATGCTACTATCTGCCAAGTACCACTAATACAAAGTACAGTTGAGGCCATTAGGAATTCATTGGTCATTGGTAGACTGAGTGGGGCATTTATGTCTGTACTGAATTTCTATTATATATTTCCATCCAATATTTTTTGAGAAGTTCAAGCCATCTCAAAGAAATACCCACTGTTGCTGTGTCTTTTCTTAGCAGTTAGGGCATTCTTCAGTTCATTTTCCCCCCGCAGCATCTCTCTCTTTACCTGTGTTGCAAACCTGGCAGACGGCGCTTCCAGTGCATTGATGTACCTGTGGCAATAAAACAACAACAAAATGGCATATGCTGGAGAGCCAAATGAAGCAACAGGGGTCACTCAAGCGACCTGCAAACCATGTTGTCTCACCAGAAGCAGTCCTCACTCGTGTTGATGAGCTTCTTGTAGACATAAACCTGCCTCCATGGATCCTTAAATGGCAAGGATTCATTCATGAAGTTGACAAATAGGTCTGAGATCTTTCGTGCCGGAGGCAGAATCCGGGTCAGTTTGGGTTTATAGTCACAAGAGAGACCGAAGCTCCCAGCAGAAATGATGGGAATGCTCAGGCTCAGGCCAATTTCATCACTGTGGCAAATTAGGTCAAAGATCAGTCAGTTTGTTAAATGGCATGTATTTAATATTAAAAGAAACAAAGTCATACTCACTCCACTAACTGAAATGTGGCGTAAGTACAGGAGGGCCCCAACATGACACATCCGACTGCACCTTTATTCTGCAGAGAGATTCAGTAGATCATCACAGTGGCGTTATAAGTATATAACTCAACAAGTAACCTTTTTCCTTAACCTCTTAGTTCTACATTAGTTTGTGATTTCTTCCATCTCCCAGAATCCCTGATAACTAAACTTGTCTAAAAAGCAGCAGAGTTTGTCCTGTTCAAGACTAAACAAGAGTCACACCTATGAGAAGCTTAACATATAGCATCCTGTAGCTGCATCAGGCTACCAGTTGTGGATATTTGTATCCCTCTGCTGCTAATGGTGAAAGTGTTTGGTGCAAAATTGTGAGTCTGCAGAGAAGTAGTTGATCATTCACTGTGAGGTGCTGGCAGCAAAAAAGGCAAGTTATCGTTGTTTCTTAGATAATTATATGAGGACCTAAATGTTGGACTAAACGGCATTTATAATTTAATTTTAATTCTAATTTTTAATTTAATTAACTGTGCCACAATAACCATCCTGTCATGGAGCAATAGCTCAAGGGTGACCTACGAATAATAAACTCTCAAACAGCAAAAGGTGAACTTATTATTGTTGTCCACCTGGCCACAAAAAAAGCTGAATTCCTTTAATCTTATCACCAAAAAAGAAATACTGTGATTTTGGCAAATAACAGAAGACAAAGATAAGAGGTAACCACAGAACTGGAGATTCTGGCTCTGGTCAGAAAGCTAAGGCATGTCAGTAGTCTAAGGTCTCAGCGCCTCCAAATCACATTTTTACCTCCACAACCTTGATATATTTGACCTTAATATAGACAGTTAAACTTTAAACATTTTAATTTCCTCTTGTGACTGGACTCACATGTAGCATCTTGAGTATTGCCACCCCCTCACAGGTACTGCTCCCACAGCCTTGCCGGTTGTACACGGTGGTGTCGAACCCAGTGTAGTTAGCCGTCAAAGTGAAGTTTAAATCTTGAGTCATGGAAAGAAGATAAAAAAATAACTTCATTAATCTATTTTATCTTATCTGGTTTATTAGCTACAGGTGTAAACTGATATGAACTGTATTTAGCTTTTTGTTTATTCTCACTATTATTAATTGATTTCTATGACAAGTTTGATATTCATTTCATTTGTGCATGCTCAAGAGAAAGATTTATGTGTGATGATTTCAGTCTAGTTTAGCTTACTAACTAAACCAAAAGGCAAAAACAGCCATGCTCTACCAAAAAAGCACAGCTCTGCTGTAAATGTAAATAGGACTGCTCTACTGTCCTATTTACATGTTGCATTTTTTATTTTTCTATGGTTGTTCAGCTGTATCACACCACTTTACAACACTGTATTGGTACTGACCAGAATGTGTCCATTTCAATGCCCTATGCATTGAAAACTGGCAAGTGATTTAAATTTTTTCCACTTTTAAAATAGTTTATTTAGCTCAACAGGAAGTTTATTCGTCTTTAATGCTTCCTGTTTTTACAGAATATTTTACTTAATGAAACATGGAAACGTTATAACCTATATGTCTCAAAGTTTGGTTCTAAAAAAAGCACTTCATGTAGAAAAGTAGCTCATACATTTGTGACCAGCCATCTTGACTTTGTAGTTCTCTATTTGATGGTTTTCTAACAACTTGGCTTCCAGTTGAAGTTGTCTTCATTTTAAGCTGTTGTCGTGCTTTAATGAAATAATTTGCTTTTGTTGGCTGTTTTAAAGTAATGTGTTTAAAATGCATCAAAATGTTATTATCTGTAGGATCCATTCAGCCTCGTTTAGGAATCAGCCCATACCATGCTTTATGTTCTCCTGCCTGTCCTCTTCAATAGCTCGTTCCACGGCCGCCTCCACATATGGTCGACTCCACGCATAAGTGTTGTCCTCCAGCAGTACAACATTGATGGTGTATGTTCGGTTCGATGACAAACACTCATCTAGCATCTTGTTGGCGACCACCACCATTATCAGCACTCCCAGATAAGGTAAACTGTTTGAGCTGCGCATGTTGAGCCTCAAGATTTTCCCTTTCCTCTCAGAATTCTGCTTCTCCACAGTTTCTACATGTCAAATACATATAACTCAGAGAAACAGCAGGCTGAGGGCAGGTCTTTACATTTGTCCACCTGGACAGAGCCTCTCCACTGATGACGGAAGTCCAAAAAGAGAAGTGAGCAGGTTTCTTCTAAGCAGAAGCAGAAGTGTCTTGATTCACTGTCCAGCAGCCAGATAAAAGATGTAGATGATCATTTGTCTAAAATAAAGACCCTCGCCACTTTTTAGTAAATGCAAAAGAAGACAAGAAAGTCTTCAAACAATTGTTCCTCCAGTGCAGACCTGAGATCAATAATCCTCCACCTTGGTACAGACTGGTCTTACCTGTCCTCCACGCGTTAATGAACAACTGTTAAGTGACAGTCGACGCACCAGTCGGAGGGAGGGCAGGTCACAAAAGACTCCCACACTCCATCTGGACTAACTTCTCACTTACAAACTTACTGAGTTCATAATTCATCCTGTTTGTAAACATGAAGTTTAAGCCTGCCTCCATATTACATCTCTGGTGTGAATAACATCAGAGATGATTCCCAACTCACTATTTCTGACCAGTTTAAGGGGAACAACCTCAGAATAAGTGTGAGAATAATCTTGCAGAATCTTTGCAGTGACAATAGCAGATTAATTCACATCTCTTGACTTGAAGTCTGGTGACAGGAAGGTATATAGGCAGTGGAATCAGTGCTAAGAAATATTTTGCCTTTTTTTTTTACATGATCTGGTATGTTCTGAGGACAGATGGAGGCGGGGAAAAGGTGGCATGGTGTAAGGAGCAAAGGTCAAAGGAGGCCATAAAAGTGAAGGCTTGTGTGGAGCTGAGAAATATTGTCTGCTATAAAAGAAGGGCGGATTAAGTCTATAAAGGTCTTGGCCAAACTGCTACGCCAGTGTCACCTCGTTTTGAGAAAACCAGCTTTACTCCTTACAATACAACACTAAGACTAAATCAGAAGTCTTGACTGCGGCTAAACCAAATGTCTATATTTATTTATGGCTGATTCTTTAATTTCCACATCTCAAATATTTATCCCTTTTCTTCTGATTAATCAATAATCAATCAATAATCAATAATTTGGACTATATGTCACTAGATAGTGAAAAAAAAATTCTGTTGCAAGCTATATAAAATACTAAAATAAAATACTTAAAGACTGTTTAAAAGGGCCCTCGGTAAACTTTCTCTGCCATCGAGGGTGGCTTTTGCCAGAATGTGTGGTGGTCAGCCATTGCTGTCTTTATAACACAGGAGGTTATAACACATCCACTGAGCAGCGTTACATCTTGAGGTGCTATATAAATAAACTTTACTAACATATTACTTATTTAGATAGATGAAAATAAGTATTAGAGACAAGAGCTAAATTAGCTTTTATCTCTTGGTTAGTAAAAGACTGAAGTTTGATGTCGAGCTCGCAACATGTCTTCTAGCCTGCAAAGTAAACAGCTGTTAATTCTGATGTTTGCTATGTAGCAAACAGATACAAATTATCTAATTTAAAGGGCTACTCAGTTATCAAAGTACTTGTGTCTTTTCTGTTGATCATCAAATTGTTTTAATCACTTAATTATTGCAGTTTTACAAATGATGTTGGAAAGACACACAAGTCCTTAATTTAACCCACTTAACAAACTATATGTTTTTATTTTGAAATCTATCATATTATTATCAATCTGTCCTCTTCACATATCTTCTATAAACACAACACTTATTGCCAGTCCTAAATCCTGCTTGTGTCAGACTCCTCTTTTATCACGCCACAATGCAAACGTCTTTCTCACACTGCTTTATGCTCTTTGCTTCTCTGCTGATAGGAAGAATTAAAACAACTATCATCTAGAGATGGACAGTATTAACGTGATATTTGTGTAAGTTTATTTAAATGAGCTGCAGAATGTTGGATATTTGTCAGAAAAAAAATTGTCATCACTTTAAAAGCTCTGCTGTGGAAGATGGCAAACACATATCCTGTTTAGTTTCCTCTAATAAAGTCACAATTAACACCAAAAATGAGAACACTGTGTGAGTCTACCACACAAACAAGTACAAACTGGACTCATGCTCAACATTTCCTACTAAATCTCCTGTCTTTCCAGTACAGTACATCTTCATCACTCAGTTTCCTGTCTGGCCACCACCTTACTCATAAATGTCCTAAACAAACACACACATATGATGTTGTAATAGCATGGTTGACTGGGGCCACGCAGCCATTTATTCCCATTACAGTTTAATGTGAAGAGGCTTTCCATCTCGACACACCATGGCATATTATCAGGTAGAGGAAATAGTAATGTGTTAAAAGGAACAAAACTCTTTGGTTTATTGTCACAAGCTGTCTGTTGAATAGCAACTGAATGTTATTAACAGTGGCTGTCATTGTAAGTCTGAGAAAATGGGTCCAACTGAGCACTTTCCCCTCAGGCTGAAGGGAGATAAGAAGGTTGTTTTAATGGAGACCTTCCACTAAACTCACAGAGCACCTGGGTTGGTCAGCATGTAGGCCACACACACACACTGACTCTGTTTTGAATTTTGATTGTCTCACGTCCTAACAAACTTGTCATTGTTGATTTTCAAGCTCCCAGAGCTCATAAATTTGTCTGGGCTGAATTGCTGACGTTACATAGTTAAGCATAAGATATGTGCTAAAGGACTTTACAGCTCAATCATAAAATAATGACTTTTTGAATCTGTGTATGTCACTGCCTGTACATCTGGAACAAGCAGACAAAGAATATATATAAAGTCAGAAACTCCTTACATATAGGGGATTTTATTGCTGGCACTGGTGTGTTTTAATCCACATCCAAAGGTAGTCCCCACAAAGCACATTATTTATCCCTGTATGCCTTTCCACCTTAAGTAGGAACAAACAAAAGCAGAAAAGGGAACATACAGAAAATACAGAGTAGAAAAGGTGGAAAGCAGTAAAATACAGACAAACACAAATTATTGGTTTTGGTCTTTTCATAGGATCTGTTGACAATAGATAGAACAAGGACAGCCTTATCCCTTGAATAAAGGTTAAAGCAGTAAGACCCTGTCTGCTGGGATTGGAAGAAACATGGGGATTGGGGTCAAAGTCAGATAAAGAGGTATGTTCATTATTTCAGAAGCTAAAGATTAGTCTGTTTATGATTAGCCAATAATTATCCTCCTCTGCCTCCTTCCTCATACCCTCTCTTTTAGCAGCTCAACAATAAATCAGCCACATAAATAAATGACAGAGCTCGATGACAACAAACTGTTTAGCTTTGCCACACTAAAGGGTACACTGAAAGTAAATACCACACCATCTGCCAGCGTGGTCAAAACATATAAAACATACCCCAGATACCCCAAGATACACAACATACATGTCCTGTACTAGAATGGGGTCATACTACTTTGTACTCTGACATGATCACTTATTTTGCACTATGGTTCATGCAGCAGTGATTTATGATAGCTGCAAAATGCGGAAAAGATAAAACATACAAGTGATTTATGGAGCCAGTATTAAGCTTGTTACCTGTTGCAAAACTGTCCCAGACAAGAATTTGTACCAACAATCAGCAAAGATGCAAGAGTCCAGGTGACTAGGAGACAATGAGTCAACCAAGAAACCAACACACTAAATACCTATATCACCATCAACAAGTCAACCATCCAATAAATTGTGAAAATATTCCTGTAATGTTTTAAAAACTATAATGCTAGAATGATAAGTGAACCAGTCCACGTTTACCACTTCAGAACTTCATTTGACCTTCAATTTGATCCATGTCACTGTTTGACCTTTTTGGGAAGATTTGGAAATATTAAATTTCAGTGTTAATGTTTAAGATGTACTTCCTCAGATAAAGTCTGCTACAATTATTAGTTTTGCATTGTTTGACAAGCTACATGGTAAACAAACGTTGACTTTGACATACAAACGGTTTTGCAGAGCACACACTTTTAAACACATAAGATGCCAGATCCCATGTCAACATTTCTCATTTACACATGTAAAACAAATATTGCCATATGTACTGGAAATGCCTATTTGTTGTATGAGGGCTCTGCCCTCCTCTGGTAAACACAATCAATTCATCACTTCAGTCAACACAGTGTGAAGCTGGACTTCATGTGCATTTGTATACAAATAGTTTGAAATGTATTGACAGTTTTCAACTGTGAGTTCTGTATTGTGGCAGTAACCTTGTAGGCAAATTCACTGGGTCTTGTTATACATGCCGTCTTTTAGTTAAATAATGACTATTTTAAAGCATTAACCAACCCTTTCATCTTTTTATATTTATACACAACTTGCTTCCCAAAGTGAAATACAATTATAAATGTAAAATGTGAGTGGCCTTTATACGTCTCCTGAGGGACCATCACTATCTTTCTCCCATTCTGCCCTCTTGTGGATAGATTGGCTCAGTGAAGACAATAACTTGTTATTAAGACCATAAGGTTAAATTTGATCATAAATCAGAACGTGATAATTATGTTGCAATCGTGTTGCAAATGAAGGTGTGAACTGACTTAATGTTTTTGTAGGTGACATAAACCAGGTGCCAATGTCCCTTCAGAAGACACAGTTCTCCACACAGATTATGTACAATAATTGTTTTACTATTATCTAGTATCTATCTATCTATTGTCAATTTACTACTATCTACTGCATCATAATCTAATCTAATCTAATCTAATCTAATCTAATCTAATCTAATCTAATCTAATCTAATCTAAATCTGATCTAATCTAATCTAATCTAATATAAATCTAATCTGATTTGATCTAATCTAATCTAATCTAATCTAATTGCATAATGCAATGTTAGGTAATCTAATTTTATTTTATATCAAAATATCAATTAATTAAATCTTATCTGATTTTATGTAACCTTTAATAATCTCAGACAATGAGGTCATGGCCTTAAACAAAGAAGGGTACTTTACTTAATTCATTCAATCTACATGGAGTCATAGAAGCACCATAAGAATAGAGAGGAAATAAAACTGTAATCACTAAAAGAATTAATTATTTATCTTTCTATTTTTTTAATTAGAAATATAAAGAGAAATGAATAAGATTTTTTAAAGCCTTCATCTATTATTTTTGTGTTTTCTTGAAGGACTGAGCTGTGACTCAGCTGGTTGTGGTCTCTCTCACCCAGGCTAAGTAGTTTATTTCTGCACACATGAATCTGACTTTGGAAATAGCTTTTAGCCTCACAGAATTATTCACTTCCTTCATGCACACTTTTCATGTTCTGGCCTTTGGGTATCCTTGTTTTCATCCTATCACTTGCCATCTGTGCTATAACGACTGTATAACTTAAGTAACTGATCTTATAACTTAAAGCCCTGGATAGAAAAAGATAGACCCAGTGAGATGGTTCTGGCCTTGGGCCTTTGGGAAAGTCAAGGGGAATTATTTTCAGTCCCATCCACTAAAAATCTAAATTTGATTAGTTAATTCACCTGCCATGTTGTAAACACATGTGGCTATGGGGGCTTCAGGCTGTCTGTCCTGGTTATAACCAGTGAGCCAGGAAATGTTTTCTCTCACCTGGCAATAAAAACAGTTTGCTTTATATTGTGGTTTTGGACAGTTGAGCTCTATTCAGATTGTCCACTTGTCCACTCACTTCCTCACTCACTACATCATATCTGCTGCATTAAAGACTCACTGCAGACAACAGTTAATACATTTTGAACATATGTACAAATATATATATATATACATATATATATATATATACATATATATATATGGATATTAAACTGCTACACAACTATGGTGCTGGATATTCATAGTTATTATTCCTGTCACATAAACAAACACCTGCTCTGTGTGAAGCACAACACATGAAAATACATGCTATCCTACAAGACATGCAATTTTTACACAACTTTTATGTATTATGTATGTTTGTTTATTCATTTGTGCCTATAGAGCAAGTTCATTGTTTTCATCAGTATTTACTGTTTTTCTCAGTTATTTTCTATATTCTATATCAGTTTCTCTGATATGATAAAACAGGCCTTTTGATTGTAACTTTTTAAAACCTGCTGTTCAGGCAGAGGAGATGAGCCACTACATTGTGGAAATGTCTGAATATTATTACGCTGCCTGTCAATCTCAGCAGGTAATAAAATCACATTGTGTGTTAGCGAGACAACTTCTTCTTTTGCCACATTTTCATGAAACAGGTCACAACATATGATGGTCGAACTGGATCAATGTGAACAGCTTCTGTTAGATACATTTTGGTGTGCCTTGTATCTCTTTATAGTGCTTTAAATTTACAATTGGAAATGCAAACTACTCTACAAAATGGCTGATTCACTATATAGTGGATTATACTGTATAGTGAGAGCCAAACCCTTTTATTTCAGAATCAAACTTGACAGAAAATTAAGCTAAAATTAAAATTAGAAGAGAATAATGTTTAAAATTTCAATCAAATTAAATCTGATCAAATGAAATAGATTACATATAACATTTAAAATGACAGTTGTAGTTAACAGACTTGTACAGTACAGCATTTTCATTGAAAAGTTACGAAATGCTTTAAGTAAACGGGATGTCTTACAAAACACAATTTGTTTGTCTTCATTTTTAAACAGGCACATGGGACAGCAGTAACAGGAGGGACAGCGATGCACTGGATCTATTTACTGAAACAATATTTTCTACTTCATAAAGGTATAGCGACATTGCAAACTGTGAGTTTGCAATGTCACAATAGGATGGACACAGGAATTATAGTGACTACTGTGATGGAATAATTGTGAAAAACAAATGCAATTTCAAGACAATATGTTTGTAAATATCTAGTATTTGCATACTTCTGACTTAATGACATATAAATATAAATCTGTACATTGATATGATTGTACCTTCAGGAACTTATTTTTACTTCTGTACTTTTTAATGCCATTGCTCTTTATTATTCATTAGTGTGCTGCCCTTTGTCATTTCATGAATAAATAAGGTTTTACTCTACAACAAAACACTGAGTCCATCACTTCCACCCTCACTTTTAGGTAAAAGGTCGGTTTGACGTTGACAGACTGCCCCGCCCCCTCTGTCGACGTCACGCCCCTTACCGCGGCTGTGATTGGCTGCTGGCGAGACTCACTGTTGCAAAAGACACTGGACACGTTCTGCAGCTTGTGTTAGTTGAAGTGTCACCTCAGGTATTTGAACCGAGCCGGACCAAGCCGAGCCAGGCGAAACTGCAGCTACAGGGAAGAAGAAGAAGAGGCTGCGGAGACATTTAAAGCCTCCTTTTCTATTTTCAGCTTCATCCTTCACCCACGTAATGTGATTTTAATTTTTTTGATGCATTTGTTTGCACGAGAGCGGACCTGTGACACTCACCGACCAAGCTGCCATCTGTAAAGAAGAGCGACTCACAGACAGGGCGACATGGAGAAACCAACCGGCTTCTCGTCGGACAGAAACATCCTGTGCCTGTTTGATGTGGACGGGACCCTGACGCCACCCAGAGAGGTGAGCCGACAAGCCGCCAGGAGACGGGTCCTTCGGGTCCTTACGAGCTCCTGTTGCCTCTCTCCTCTGTCTGTAACTGAGGACACACTCTGTCCCTTGGACATCTCACGCTCCCTCATACACTAGTTTCATACTGTCCTCTTTCTGCACCAGCAGCAGTGTTACCACATCACTATTTGCCTCACATGTGCGGTGTATGGCCATGTGTGTTGGCATCGGGTGACACTACAGCTTCCTCCTTGAATATAAACATAAACGGTCCTGAAACTGTCACATCAGGCGGACTCAGTGAGATGGAGTCAAGCAGAAACTTGTAGTCGTGCGTTCAATATTATTATCCACCCTAAGTTGTTTTGAAATGATTTATGTCTTCCCTGTTTTGTCATTGAATATTTCGTTTATCTGAGGTTGCAGTGTGTGTGTGTGTGTGTGTGTGTGTGTGTGTGTGTGTGTGTGCGCGCGCGATGCAGGCTAGTGCCAAGATTTTACATAATCCAGTTTCCCTTGTGAGCAGCTCAGACGTTTCCCCTCCATGTGTTAGAAAGTGGAGATGTCTTCCACCACAAAGGCAAATGGTGCTGTTTCCTGTTATCACCATGTTAAAATGCCTCAATAACACAATGCCACACACATATTAAGCTTTTTAGTAACATGTTCAGATGTATATTGAGAGGGAGCTTCACCACCAACACACAGGGATGACATGAAGTGCATTATCCTGTATTCTGCAGAAAATCGACCCGCAGCTGGACGAGTTCTTCCAGAATTTGAGGAGGAAAGTGAAGATCGGCATCGTGGGAGGGTCTGACTACTCCAAGATAGCAGAGCAGCTCGGGGAAGGGGATGATGGTGAGCAGTTCACTTCCTGTCTGAAAACTGCTGATGGTTCCTACACTGTATATCAGTCCTCCAGCTGCATCACACTGCGTGGCCTGACACTATTAACTGTAAAGTCTGCTTAATTGGTCACCAGTCTATAGAGAGGGGGACAGAGAAGACGGGTCCTGGAAATAATATAGGATTTAGGCCACAAGTTCAAATTCAGGTTCTTGCCTCAAGCATTTGGATAGATATAATAATAGAGATATAAAAGTGTGATAACACAGGAAGTTAGTTCAGCCATACCATTTCTCTTCCTATATCTGTGTAGCAGTTCACAGAGCTGGGCTAGTAACTTGCATTGAAACACAATGTGGATGTTTCAAGATGGTTTCACAACAGCACGTTGTGAGTCACAGTCACAGAAAAAAGGAACATGCTAAAGTTAGACTCCTGCGCCGTTGCCGACATCTGAGCCCACGTGACAACTCCAGTGGTTCAATTTACTTTAGCTTTATTAACCTGTGACTTTCAAACCTGCTGCCAAAACTCACTGGCACACTGACCTTTACGCTACAGTGCTAGCAACATCCCAGCTGGGTTAACACACACCTGCACTGACAGACTGAAAGCCTATCAGTAAATATTAGGCTACACCTGGAATGTAGATATGTTGTGCCAAGAGAGAGCCATGTGTTTCCATCACCATGCCAAGTCTGTTAAAGGTGAATCTTCGCGGCTGATGTTGTAGCTGTTGCATAGTGTGATGATCTATTATTATAAAACGTTATAAAATGACTGGTTGAAAATAAGTCATGTTGTTATAACAGAAGAATATTTTTTGTTGACAATAATAAGTTCATTAATCATTTTGTGGCACCATCAGTTTGATTGTGTTTCACCCTTATGGTAACAGTGTATGGTATTGGTATATTCCAATAACAGGCTTTGTTAAATTTGTAAACTAGTTTTAGAGATCATAATTTGTTTCAGCAGTTATAGTATCACTATTATGCTGTTTTGCAGTTATTATCCAAGTTAAATTTAGAGCAGCTTTTCAATCAGGCCACGTTAGACTTTCCCTGCTGAGTGTTGTTGACAGAAAACACTCAGGCCATAGTGGGAAGGTCAGACAGATTAAACTTGACTTTTCCAGGCTGCGTTACATACATTGCAATCTGCTCCCAGGTAAATATAGCAGGCTGTCTGATCTTCTGTATTAATAGCCAAGTGGAAGAGCCACTCATTTATTTTAATATGCAGGTTTTAGAGAGCATGAGCACATGTATCTACATTTCACCTGCTTCCTCTCTTGCAGTGATACACAAGTTTGACTATGTATTTGCTGAGAATGGGACAGTGCAGTACAAAGATGGGCAACTCCTCTCAAAACATGTAAGTGAACAGTCACAATGTCAGCTGGTATGAAACACATTATCCATCTTGAGAGCATTATTATTTGGGATTCCTGCAAGTGGCACAAACTGTATGTGCTTCATATGTTCCCTCTATAGAGCTGATGGCAGTGACCTATTTTCCATGTTGATGCACTGACAAATGGTTATTATTAATCACATTTTAATCAGCTTTATTAAATCACAACCAACAAGACAACAACAGGATGTCGTTTTGACAGGCTATTCAGAACCAGATTGGTGAGGAGCTTCTGCAGGACCTGATCAACTTCTGCCTCAGCTACATGGGGCTAATCAAGCTGCCAAAGAAAAGGTGAGGCTAAGACCAAATTTGCACAACAATTACACCACTAGTTAGTTAGACCCTGAGGTGGACATGCACTACACCACACACCTTTGACCTGCATTCCTGGTATGCAAGAATACTAAGTCTAAGTGATCTCTGAGTGAAAATAAGGCTAAAACACACTGTTACTATATTTATATGCTCTGTTTGTAGACTTGGTATTATGTCCATCCAGAAGCAGATCTCTGCCTCAGTTTTGTCATTCTTCATGACATTTAATCATGCGTCCATTTTAACCATGCCTGCAGGGGGACGTTCATCGAGTTCAGGAGTGGAATGCTCAACATTTCTCCCATTGGTCGGAGCTGCACACCGGAGGAGCGAATCGAATTCTCCGAAATCGACAAGGTTACTTAACCACTTTGTTTAGTACAGTATAAGCAATGTACGCAATCATTGTGCATGGTTTGAACAGGTATTTTATTTGTTATGTCCATTTGTCACTACACCAGGATGTGTCAAAACATCTGTAGTGTTTTTGACTGAATGGTACGTCCCTATCAAACATTTAGCCGCTGTGATTCAGGTGGTGAGAGAATGATAAGATCTGTCAAACAGCAGATTAACTGGACCTGAACCTGATGTGGTCTGAAGTCACTATCGATGGGTTAGCATTTAATTCTGGTGCTGTCTGCACCATCTTTGTGTCAGTCACCAGTGACTGCTCAAGTTCAAGCTCAGGATGCTACTGTAGCAATTCACTCTAAAGAAAAGTATTTTTATTTTTTTTCCCAAAACTTATTAAAATACAAAAAATGTAAATAGCAGATTTTTACACGTCAGTCAGTGAGAATCATGGTTGAACCACCTCTGTCCCTTCGTTTTAACACAAAATGGGCTCAATTCAGCAGGCAGAGAGGTCAAACAATGGTGGGCTTTCTAAACAGCTTAACAGACTGTCCATTGATGGCTCACAGAGCCGGGTGGTATGGAGGAAGCAGACACAAAAGAGGAGAGGTTTAACCCTTTAACTACCTGCTAACATTTACACAGCTGGATCCTCTGTTACATTCATACAGAAGATATTGCAGATATTTTGCCAGGTGATCTGGCATGTACATGACAAGATGGACAAATAAAACCATCTGGAGAACGAAGCACATATAAATTATGCCCAAGGGCTAAAATGCTAAATTAATACACAAGACTATGAGGTTAGATCTGACTGCTTTGTCTTTTCCTCCACAGAGAGAGAAGATCAGGGAGAAATTTGTTGCAGCCCTGAAAGAGGAGTTTGCTGGAAAGGGACTACGGTTCACTAAAGGTGAGTCGAAACCTGAAAAAACTGTTACTGTTTTTAATTTAGTAATTAACCACAAAGTAATAAGGTCAAAAAAAATGATACGTTAATAGCTTCTTCAAGTTTTAACCGGGTCGCATAATGAGCCAACACTTTTATATCAAATGAGTGAGAGAACCTCACATCTGAACCTAAACATACATGATTGTTGCACAACCATGTGTGGTCACAAACAAACTGCATTTTGTAATGAAAGTTCCTGTGTTAACTCTCAAAGTGTAAATTGCCTTAAGGAACTCTGACAAGACAAATTAGTTGTCTCCTAAGGAGGAACAACACAACAGAGTCATCTGGCATAAATGTAGGGAAAGAGAAACAAAGCCTGTGGGTATTTGTTAGTAAAGATCCATGTTGCCCCAAATCCAGTGACACTTCATTGGCAGAATAATAAATGTGTCTGATCAGGCATTTGTTTTGTTTTTTTCTTAGCACACTAGTATCTGCGTCAGTGGATCAGGGCCTGAATCCACTGCAACTCAACCTATGTAAATCTCTTGTATCCTATGCGCTGTATGTTGTTATCTCACATAAAACTGATTACAGTGACTACAGGCTTAGTGAGGTACACAGATTTAAAGTTTGGGATAGAGAGAGCACTGTATTGGATCTGTACTTAGTGTTGGTGGGTACCTTAAGATGAGATATTGGAATTGGATGAATGAATGACCCTGCAAATTACATGTTGTATTCATCCACCAGGGGATTTCAGCCCCTTTAAAGGAGCTATGTTGCTACTTAGCCAAAATTAGCATTAGCAGTTGTTTCCTCACGAGAGTAGAAATGTTCCAAGTTAAGCATCTTCCTTCCTTTACTTGCCAAGACCTGTTTCCAGCGGTGGAAAGAGATGACATTGTTAACTGTTGTTGTCTTCTACTGAAGTTGGCAAGCTAACCAGCTAGACCTGGTCTGACCGAACAGTCTTGTTCCCTTTCTAATACCGAGTCACTGTAGCATCAAATCTGCCTTGAAGAAGAATGACAATGGCTGAAGCGCTTGTCAAGACTACTAACAGCTGTCAGTCCTAACATTGGCTATGTAGCCATAGAAAAAACTATAAATTGCTCCTTTAAACTTGAGCTGTTAAAGTGATCAAAACTAAATTCCATTGCGTATTTGTCTTGTTCATCGGCTCATGTTATTGGTAAATCTGATATAGTTTTAACACTCCCACTCTCCCAATGATAGGAGTCAGGCCACTAACAGCATTTTTGTTTCTATTGCTAGAGGACTTTCCCTTTGGAAATAAAACAAGCTCTGTTCTGTTTACAACAATGTAGTTTAATGACAAACCAGTTTTACAGCATTTCTGTGTGTCTGTTGTATCTTATCTCTGTTTAAAAAAGAAGACCCCTCTCCCTCACACTTAATGAAGTGTGCAGGACCTTCTGGACATTGGAGCCCTCAGTTAACTATTACACACACACTGTTCCCTCTTTCCCTATGGCTACACAGCAGTAGTAAAGTGAATCAGGCACTTGATGTTTGCTTACGTGCTCTGCGAGGTGTTAGCCTCTGCTGGTGACGCGTGAAGGATGTTCATAGTTCAGACAAACAAACCGGACAGGTGGACTTGTTTTTCCTTAATACACTCAATTCCCAAGATCCCCAGCAGAAAATGATACTACAACATTATACTACATATACATATGATTACCCAAAGTGTGCCAACAAATATTTTTCAATGGCTGAACTGAAGGTCAGCCACTGTAAAATGTCAGTTCATGGTGAGGTGGAGAGTAGGTGTATCTTTTTGGGACACTGGTGCCATTTGCAGCAGAAGATGTACATAGTTTATAATTTATTTGTTCACCTTCCTAGCTGATACGATCTCTGCAGTAGGTGTTATATAAACCTGACACACTATCCAATCTGCACACAGTGTACGGAAAGAAAGGGACACTAAACTGATGACCTGAGGTTAAAGCCATTATCCTGTATAGATTTTTTTCCCCTTATTAAACGATACTGATCACAGAGGAGGAGACGTAGTTAAAGACAAGCAAACCAGAGTGTGATACCTGTCCAATGAACATTCATTGTCTTCATTGACTTAATTATCAGATTTCTGTCCATTGCGTCCTTTAACCAGAGTGCTCATTTATTAAGGCAGGTTGTGTAATTGTATTGAGTGAAGGTTGAGTAAGATTAGACAGCAGCTCAGCAGGCTGGGGGATGGTTGGCTACAGATGTGATTGAATCACTTTAGGATGGAGGCGTGTAGAGGGTGTGTGAGGGATAAAGCCATCTGATTGGCTGGATGTGTCTCAGCTGCTGCCTTTGTTGTTGGCTCCTTAAATCTTCAGCTGAGAAACAAAGCAATGAAAGGGTGTGGGGTGGCCAAGATCCTTGGCTTTGACGTCCAAAGGTCAATGCAACCATTCAAGGCACAGCTGAGCAACAACAGAGCTTCTATGAGTTATAAAGTGAAGCTGTAATAACTGAAATGTGTATATGCAAGAGTTTAGAAATAAAAAAAAACATTGTGATCATGATCTTATCTCTGAGCTACAGCCTCAGTCACACATAGTATCACAGTTACCTAAAGAGTCCTTGAATATAGGAAATGTTTGGCATTTTACAGTGAAAAATGAACACATTGGATGTGTATTTATATGTGACACATCCTCTTTCCATGTGCAGTGCATGTTTGTGTGTTTGTTCTCTGAAATGACAGAACCAACAGGTTTGTCCCTGCTGGAACTAAAAAGCCTCCATCAGCTGTTCAGATTGTAAATAACATTTGTTCTGTGCTGACTCATACAATTGGAAGAGTAAAAACATATCAACATATTGAATGGATTATTTCATAAACAAACTGTATGATAAACACAACATTAACACTGCTTTGTCTGTAGCTTTCTAAAAATATGTGTCGAGTGCTTTATGTATCTCATGTTTAGAGAACTACTCTAAACTTTATTGTAATTATATCTGTCATATTTTTGTCATCTTCTTGTCTTAGGTGGTCTCATCAGCTTTGACATTTTTCCAGAGGGCTGGGACAAGAGACTGTGTCTGGAGCAGCTAGAGCATGAGGGGCTGGACGCTATCTACTTCTTTGGCAACGAGACCTCAGATGTAAGTCTTGGGAAATGTTTACAGCAGAGCTAGAGGCGGTCCTGTGAGAGAACCACTGTTGTGTATGTTGCACAACAAATATTACACCCATATGTGATTGGGGAACAGCTCATTATGAACCACATTGATTAATATGCTGCTGTAGAAGTATTCAAACTTATCACAAGATTGAAACATGGTAGCAGTAAATTTGCTTATATTCTGATGGAGGAGTGAGCTGGGACACGGGTGCTGGTGGATGAGTTACACAGTCAGTGTCCCAGTTCATCCCACAGATGTTGAAGGGAGCTGAGCTTTCCTTTCACATAGCTTGCTCTGTGAACATTTGAGGCCTGCCACTGTGTGTAAAGCCTGAGGGTTTGAGGTTGAAATTACATGACTGTAGATTAAGAAAAACGTTGTTCTGGTTTATAATGCTAATGATAATTGTAATTTATGATGTTATAATGTTAATTAATGTCTTTGTAGGGAGGAAACGACTATGAAATTTTCAACGACCCACGAACCATCGGCTTCACAGTCTACTGTCCGGAGGACACAGCTAGGCTCTGTCGAGAACTTTTCTTTGATGCTCCACCACATGAGACCTGATGCACTGAACTGCCCCCCCACACCCCAGTCCCTTCATTCACAAGCACCTCTGAACTCCTGGGTCTCTGCTGGTACAACATCATGCCTTTTTATGAACTGCTCAAAGATACACTACTGATTTTCTCCATGTTATTAGTGGGGTTATTTCACTAAATGTGTGTAATAAATCCCATTTTTAAAGGGACTGTAACTGAATAAGTGTTACATGTTGATCTGTGTTCAAGTGAGATTTTAATACTGTTTTGACTGCAGAGTTACACCTCTGCAACGTGTAGCATATAACCAAATGTTTGAGAGATTATGAAATGAAACTTATTGCTCCACATTACTTTTTATGTATCTATAGAATGATTTTTTGCACTAATGGTGGGATAATTTTATACTAGTATTGGTATAGTCTTGTTTAATACTGCTAAAGGAGATGATGAGAGTAGTTTTCAAAGATGTGACTTTTTGTTGTTTTGTGAGTGCATTTTGAAAATGACACATTAATTAGTGTTAAAGAGGATGTAAACCTTTCCTCCTCTAGAGTTGAGGATTTATGAATCATTCCAGGTATTTTAATGTCTCTGCAGCGCCCTGAAGTGGATGAAATTGGTTTTGCTGGTGTGGCTTGTTTAGCTTCAATTAAGTGACAATTCATCAGATTTATACTTAAAACTGAACATTACTGACTGATTCATCTTAACCAGTGAATTAAGCTATTGTGTCTCTACAAACCTTTGTCAGTCAGTTTTGACAGATTTTTATGTAAAATATTTTTAGTTGTATCATGGCCTGCACAGTGTATACATGGTATGTATTGATGCTTATTGCTTAATTCCTTGTAGATTTATAAGGAGTTATGCTTTTCTTTCTTTAAATACATTTTAAAAATGTGAAAACTAACTGTTTAGTTTTTACATAAGAAGTTAATGGTCTGTGTTTCTATGATGGTTCAGAAAAATAATGCCTCCTTGATGTATCATCATTGTGAATATGTGGCTTTTATTAAGTCACATACATCAGCTGCAGTCCTGTGTCCGACTGTAAACACTCCTTATGTGTGAAAAGGATCATAATCATGGATCAGGATCATGCAGATTTACATGCACAGCACAGAATTGGCTTTTAAGGTGCCCCTAATGCTAACTGTAAGATTGATCATGTTTTTCAGTCATTTATGGATAAAAATTAATTTTGTCATCCATCCATCCATTTGTTCATTGTAATAAATCTTTTTGTATTTCATTTCACCAACTTCAGCTCTCCAGTGTCTTTCTTAACCCAGTTGGAACAAACTGGTCTGATCTTAGAAATGTTTACTTACCCTTTGCTCAGTGCTTTAATGAGGGCCTTTTCATTTTACCACTGGAGGGCGCCATAAATGTTTCTATCATATCTACCCTTGCTCTTTGAAAGTGAAATACTTTTTGACTTTTGGCACACACCAGATGTGAGCTACTAAAAAAAATTTTAGTGAATAAATTATTTTAATTTTTTAAAATTATCTGTCTCTTTTTATGTTTTTCAGCAGTGTTTAAATGTTTAGTATCTGACCACTAGAGAAGTGAGCCTCAATGATAACTGTTTGTAGAACAATGTACCTTATCTGTGAAGTAGTCAACACTAAATACTTAACTTAATCAAACAATATTGCTAATTTTATTTTAATGATTTATTTTTGATCTCTGCAGACATTTTTCTATCTATCTACTTTAATACAGTTGAATTCCTAATAAAACTCAGACTCTCTGCGCTAGTTAATTTTAAAAAGCAGCAGCCAATAGAGAAACTCCAATTCAGACATGTGGCATTTGAATAATGATCAGTGAGTCAGTCACAGACATTCATACTAGTGAATGTCCTGCTGTTGCAGTCCAGCCAAAGAATTGCTGTTGTAATAGACACTGCCTCAGGTGGGGCAAAAGATAATTTGTACAGTTGCAGCTAAACTGTTGGGTGTATTACTTCCTGGTCTGTAGATGTTACCCAGAGGCAAGTGAAAACACTCCATTGTTTAAACTGCACTGGTCATTTAAAGCAAATTTATGTTAACTATGTTAATTTATGTTAACTATGTTAATATAAATAGTATAGTAATATTTATGTTAACTATGTTAACATAAATTAATTGTTAACATAAATTTTGCTTTACAACTACAACATAGCTAACTCAATTTGAATTTAAATGAAAGTTAATAGTTAGTGCACTATTATTCACCCCCCCACCTCAGCACTCCTTTTGCCTCGATAACCTCTAATAAGCATTTATTTTGTGTAGAAGTTTCAAGCTTATTGAGGTTTCATGGCTTCTGCACTCATGCTCTACTGCAAGGATAGTATTTCTCACCTCACTTGTGCCAGACAAACCACTGATTCAAGTGTTTTGTTTTGCTTCATCACACCATAGAGCTGTGTCCTAGGACTCGACAGGACCGTCCAAATCCCTTCTGGCCCTTTTTATGCTTCTTGGGCAAGAGCAGCCTGTGTCATGGAGTCTAGGTACAAAGCAACTAAATAATAATCAAGTCCCTGTCAAAACCATTGCTGATGGTGGGTTTTGCTCACAACTATGCTATGAGGTGTGATGTTATGTAAATTGCTCCCAATGGTGCCCAAGGTCTTGGAAATCAGACCCATCACTCTCATTGCCCCTTTGAAGCAATTAAATCCTCTCTCCGATTTTGTGGCACCTCTTTAGTCTCAATACAATGGTTGTATCACACTTGAGCACTGCCCTGGGTGGTGTTTAAAAACACATCACAGCTAGGGATGGGAATTGAGATCTGGTTCCACTTTTTCCAAACCTATTTTTTGCTCCAAACCAGAGAAAACACCATCCATGTCACTGTCAGTTCAACTAATGTACTGTATTGGAATAGTAGTCAGTGACTGAAAAATACAAATCAACCTTATCATTAGGCTGGGAACATTACTGTTACCTCATTATAGGGCAGTCTCTCTCACCACTTGTTGAGCTCACACTCCTGCTCCTCCTCCCACACTCTCACTTCCACAACCTAAAGAAACACAGCTTCAACAAAACCTGTCAATCTTAAAATGCTTTAATGTTCTTTCAAGGCTCAGTAGAAGTAATCTTGGATGAACTCAGTGGCTCATCCACAAAAGAAAGTGCCCTTTGATGTGACAGAAATGAACAAAGGTCCACGTTGAACTAATTCAGGCAGTGACATTGACAGATAAGACGAGATGCATAGAGACTCTATGGGACAGATATAATAGAAAATGACATACAGTACAGTATATAACCTGAATAACTACAAACAACATTATGGTGACAATGATCTCTATTGGCACCAACTATGGAGTCATGTAGCTCACCATCACGATGACTACACTCAGTAAATCACACACAGATACATGTTTTTCTAATAATAGAAAAAGAGACTTAGAAAGTTTTGTTTTTCATGGCTCTTAGACCTTTTTCAAAAAAGGAATTTTTGAACAAGACAACAAATTGACTAAAAATCGGACGGTGATGTCTGGAGTGCTGTTGTGGCAGTTTTCATTTTTGGAAGTTCACATTTCTTCAGTGCAAGCTTTGAGTGGATACCCAAAATATAAAGCTTGTAAACTGAGGACGCACACAAATCTGAACAAATCATCAAATAAATATTTCAAATAAATAACCAACAAGACAATACAACCAAGGATATGTATTTTTCAGGGGAAAAGGTCACTCTCCATTCACAGTAAAATATTGAATATATTTTTGGAAAGTCTATATTTTGTTTAATATAGTCTTCCTGCTTCAAACCCTGGTCTCATGCTAACTAATTTTCTGTGCCTCCAACCTTCAGTACATTTAAAATAAAAACTTCCTTGTGTCTGTCCAAACATCATGTGTCTAAACTGGTGACCTGAAACCCAGAAGAAAGTCATGCAATGTCCTGTCAAGGGTGCAAAATATTTGGAACTATTTATATTTAGGGCTTTAAATTCTTGTATAGATTTTATTTGGGTTTCCAATGCACAACCAGTTGTGATTCACTGCTCTGAGGATTGTCAACCTGCCATTTCATCTTTATTTCACTTTTCAACACAATCATTCAAATCTTTTAAACTCCATTCAAGTCCCTTAACTACTTTCTTTTACATCCATTATCTCTGTTGTTGAATTTAAACATTAAACTCATCTTTCCAAAAGCTGCCCTTGAGTGTAGGTTGCAATAATAAGTCATCTGACCTTTGTCTGTGCTCAACATGTGAACCTATAAACTTTGGTGAAGTACACAAGAGCATTACCACTGCAAAGAAGAGAAGTAAAACTGAATTCAGCATTTTGACCTGGATCTCTCTCTTCCTCAGTGTACACTTAGCAGTCACATCTCAGTTGACGATCTGCCCCACAGTTATTTCAACAGTTTTCCCCAATGTTTCATATTTTCCACCGTTGATTGAAAAATCAGAGTAACTTTATACTCCCATCTGAAATTATAACTTTGAACAGAAAGAATGAATAATTTAAATGTGAGTTTCCTAACAATGAATAAATGGTCAGTTTCACATACACAACAAAATCATCAGTGTAGTGATTTCATAGTTTATCAGCTTTATCAGCTAGTCAGTCTGTAAACACCAGATATAAATGAATTATTGACACTAACACTGGACATTATGCTGTGTATGTGAAATATGTTTTAAAAAAGCACAGAATGTGAGTAACCCAGTCCCAGAGCACCTCTACCGCCCGCCCAAAGCCGGCCCTGCCCAAAGCCGGCCCTGCCCAGCACAACCCACCAGGCCTGGAGCTCAGCCCCTATGAGCTGATGATCTGCCCAGACCAGGTCTCGTGTTTCGTCCCTGGGTTGAGATGTGTGATCTTCACCTCCACTGCCTGCACTTTCAGGTTCTTGGGCGGGACCCTGCACACTTTATACGTCACCTCATCGCCCTCAACTGGGACATACTCCCCCTCAATGCTGAAACAGACAAACATTAGGATGATGAAGTGTGATGAAAAATACTGAGTTTTTTCATTGTCATGCTGTAAAAAATGCATTAATATTCTGGTAATGTTTTGTAACTCGTGAGATGACTCAAAGCAGTTGTTCTTATCCTTTTTTATTATGATTCATGACTAATCACTATTAACTTCACCCAAATAGCAGACTGGTAAATAGCTGAGACATGTTGCATTTCATATTGTTTAATCAAATATCAGAAGGTGAAAGTGTGTCAGGTATCCATTATTTCAAGTTGTTGTATTTGATAAATCCATACACAATTTTCTTCAAACTCGGGGTACAAGAGGCACTGACTTAAAGGATCTGTTCAACATTAAATAAAATAAGATTATTCTCTTTGTTGCTGAGCATGAGATTAGCAGGTTGACGCCACTTTCATGCCTGTGCTTATGAAGTATGGCGCTAGAGCCAGGAGGCAGTGAGCTTAGCTTGGGTTACAGTGTAAAGACTGGAAACAGGTGGAAACAGTTAGCCTGGCTGTGTCCACAGTAAAAACAGTCACCTCTCAGCACCTCTACAGCTGATGAATTCACAGGATGTAATGAACTAAAGGCACTGCAGATTTCTGACTTCCAACCAGCAGACACTCCTTCAGCTGGATCGTCCAGCATAAGCAGTTTGGAGAAATTTTGCAAATGTGCTTTTTGCTGTGGCTGTGAAAATGTTTGATGTACTGCATGTCATGCATAAAAAGTCTAATTTAAACCAGCACAGAGAAGTTTGTGCATGTCCAACTACTGCAGGTGTTAGAATGTCTCTGGAGAGAAAAAATAGCTTTCTCTATGAAACAAGTCCACACTTTGTAGTGTTGTTTGCTGAGTTTTTACAGTCTGAGTTTGTTTGTTTTGGTATTTGTAATTCAGTTGATGCATGATGTGTTTCTCTGCTGTGAAATCTGCATGATTCAGTCCATAAGAGTGAGTTCAGTGTTAGTGCCACTCACTCTGAGATGTGAACAAAGATGTCTTCACCACCGTGGGAGGGTCGTATGAAGCCGTGACCTTGTGACCTGGAGAAGTTCTTACACACGCCCTTGAACACTGGACCTGAGTGAGCACGCACTGTACTGCAGGCAGACAGGAGGAAGACAACAAGAGTTCTCACATTAACCATAAAATCATTTGTTTCAGTAGGGCTCACTGCTTTGTTGTTCTAGCAGAACACAAAAACAAGTAGAAAGAGCAGTTTACACTAACAATTCATGATTCAGGCCTTTGTAACAAGAGACATGGAGAAATGAGAGGAGGATTTATAAAGGAGGTGAGAAAGGAAGATGAAGTGCTGATCAAATCAACTCCTACATGCCACCACATAATGTCACAACACAACTACAGCACAGATGAGAACACTAATCTGCTGAGTCACAGTGTAAACACTTCAGTATTTAACCTTTTTTCAGTACCAACCACTCTGAGAACCAGCGATGATCCTGCAAGCTGTCAGATTTACACTCATAGCAATATCAACTAATATTTAGATCCTTTACTTGATAAATAAAAGTAGCAATCTTACAATATCACTCTCTAAAAGACCCTTTTTGTGCAAGATTTACAGCTGTAACCAGCACCTGATTTATTATTAATTATTTTTTGTGAATTAACTAATGCTTTAAGGGGGTTTCCACACCATGACAAACCCTTAAGACTGAACTAAATAACTGTAATAAATGGGTGATCAAGTATTAATCAATAAGCCTTTTTGCTGATGCATGTAGACTGAAAACTGTAATAATTTTCTGTAAAGTAATGTGAAATAAAACAGTCAAGTGAAATGGAAACGTTCAAAGGATACATGTAGGCTACTTAACAATTGTGAAGTCTACTTTTCTACACTAACTGGTAGATAAACTGATCATATTTACGCTGAATAGGTCCGGGTGCGTTTGGTTGGCAGTGGGCTGGGCAGGTCCCGGGGCAGAGGTTGCTCCTTCCCTTCTTCCCACACCCGGCTCCGCTCCCTCAGGAAGGGGAAGGACAGGGTGAGAGGGGCTTTGGGGGAGCGCAGCGGGGTCCCAGAGGGCAATGTGAGGCTGGGGTCCGCCATGTCAGCTGTGACAAAGAGGAGGAGGATGGAGGAGGGATGCTGATGGGCTGCTGACACCGCTGGCTATCGGCTGCTGTATCTGTGAGTCCCTCTGCCTTAGTGTGGGACAAAGGCTCAGTGGTGATCCAGGTCAGCACTGTCGCTTCAAGTCTGTCAGGAGGACTTGCTGTGAGGAGAGACCACAGAGAGAGGAGAGAATATCAGAGGGTCGTCATATGGCTTTAAGACCTGATAGAGGAAGGAGACCTCCACCCAGCATAAGACCTGTTCAAGTCAGAAACCAGAAACCATATGAGGAATCTATTAAGAAAAAAAATCACTTCATCATTTGACAAGATTATGTTAACAGATAAAAAGATGACATGTTCATGTGTCAGGGCCAAAGTCTCAAATTTCCAGCGTTAATGGAGGACTTACTGAGGACATCCATCCATCCATCCATCTATCCATCTATCTGCAGAAGATATCCTGTTAAATCAGGTGACCTTGTCCTTCACTCTATCTGATCTGCTTTCTCCCGGTGTTGCAGGATAAAGAGACAACTGACCGACCTCCTGTCAGTGCTCAAGGGTGAAGTCACCACAATCACCATTATCATCAACAGCCCGGACAACGAGCTCCATTTCTCATCCCTGTGTTTTTTACGCCCACTTCTTCTCTGCCCGTGATGATGCAGGCAGAGCTGGAGCTCCGCACGCGGCGTGACGTCACAACAGCTGCAGAACGCGCGTCCGTGACGTCAGCGCCCCATTCCCAAATGAACGGTGACATATTTTATCCAACAGGAGCCTGAGGAGACAATATAGGCTCGTATTGTGATGGGGCAGTGCGGTGCTCAGGACCAGGACACACCGGGGGTCACACATGTTTGATAAAGAGAAACCGCCGCACAGTCAGAGAACCAAAACATGCAGAGCGACTCCGTTTACACTTGTATGCACAAGCTCCAGCTTGACAACATCTGGAAACGAATTAAGAGGGTCACGGTTCCTCTGGCCCGGGTCAGGGACAAATCTCGTTTTTGGAAAAGCGCGACTCATTAGTGTATTAATTGTGTGCAGTTTGTCGACTTCTTCCATACATTTTCACATCTGTCTGCATTCCCCCTGTTTGTTCTTTATTTTTTTAGCAAATAACGAACTGCAAAGAAACAATTCCCCGACTCACAGCAGCAATAATCTCTGCGATTGCTAAGAAATGTGTGAAAGTCGGGGAAAGCAGTCAATCAGTGGTGTTAGGCGGTATAAGTTGGACAAAAGCATGATGAGAGGTCCGTTCATAAGGAGCAGCTGGTGGTCAGACATGGTGGAAGCAGATCAGCCATCAGTCCTACACCCAGTAACAGATGAACAAACATAACCTCTTTGGATCTATTCTTTTATTTAGCTGTTATTCTGTCCAGTGTGCTGAGAATACAATGTCCGGATCCAAACACAAAGCCACACTGACACACTCCCCCCGCTGCACACACTTCTACATGCACATATTCACAAAAATGCTACTTACTGCACCGGACGCGCTCGTTGGTGGAGGATGATCAGTGTGTGCTAACGTGTGTGGTTAAAGTCGGTGTGTATTATATAACGAGTAACTAAATAAATAAGTCGACTAAAGCCGCGCGGACCGACGGAAAACCCTGATGTGGCGGTGACGGGCTGCGGAGTCTGCGCAGCTGGCGGAGATTCCGATGGCGTGATGCGACTGTGTGTGTGTGTGAGAGAGAGAGAGAGTGAAACAGACTTTCTTCATTCCTTGCCTTGTGTGTAATCTGTTGGGGGACAGTGCGCTCAGTGTGAAGTATTATTTGTGCCGTGGTTTTATGATGTTCATCATATGGCTCTCGGTGCAGCTGTTGTATTATTAAGGCTGTGCTGTGCTGTAGGCTGGACTCTTGCAGTCATGCTGTGGATTCTGCATTTTACCTGTTTATTTCATCGCACACACATATATTAATGAAAACCGTTTTAATGCAATGACATCAGATGCTCCACTAAGTCTGCAGTAACAGTAATTATTACATGGTAAATTATTTTATCTTCTCTTAAGCCATACTTCCTGTAGGCAATGCCTCTGCAGGGAGGGTCACATGCATCCCATCTACTTTTGCTGATAAATACTCTATAATCTGACCTAGATTCACAATAGAAAACCGAGGGAAACATCAACTGGCCATGCAGTTGTCACATGAAACACAGCCCTTTATATTTCTGGTTGTACAACAAACACAAGTACTCAATGTGTACATGCAAACCAACAGTGGCCGACATTAAGAGTGTAGAGGGTAGAGCTGACAGAACAAGCAGGACTAGGACTCTGTCCTTCAGTGTCCCTCAAACCGTAGGATTTAAAGGTTAATCCTTTTTCATATATTTCCTATAATCATGGAAAATGACAAACTCTCAGATCACATCCACTCACACTGATGATACGTCCTTTTACTGTGACTAGTAGAAAACATCACATGGCTGTTGAATAAACTGAAGATATGTGCACAAAATACCTGAAGTAGATGTAAAATCAAAACCTAAGTTGAACAAATTTTGAGCTCCACAAAAAAATGCAGGGTCCTGTTGTTGTCAGTCTTGATGAAGCAAACACACTAGACCAACAGATCGTTTTATGTCAACAAAATCATTTCTCTCACCTTTAATCTCACTGTCTATACAGGTTGTCACAACAGTAGGTATGTTTATTCATCCCTGATAAATGATATTGAGTTTGAAAAAACACCTACTTGATTTAGTGATATGTGTCCATCCATCACACTAAAGTCATTATGACACTAAATAATTGATTAACTTCTGCTCTTTTCATTTAAGGGTCAAATTCTCATGTGAAATGTATCAGCTGAATACAGAGGCTTTTCTGCCTTACTGTTATTAAGTATGTGGTCAGTTCCACATGTAAACATGAAGCTGGTATTTTTAGGGCGGTATTCACAAAACAATCAGAGGTTACGTCGGTCACTTCTCCACCAACAGCATCTCAGTTCAGAAAGCAACACCACTTTGGCTCTTGACTTCTGCATTGAAACAACAGGGTTCTATGCCTCCAGCTGACCATCTCCATTGTCTCTGATAAGTCGTGATGGAACGTCTGTCCATCTGTTCATAACACCCAGATATCCTCTCCTTGCTCTGTGGCGCTAACTGTTCCACCATGACAGCAGTCCCAACCCCGGCTCACAGATGGTTCCCTGAAACAACAGCACGAGAGGGGTCAGAAAGATGTGAAGCTACATTTGCTTTTGGGTGACATGTCTCAGAACTGTATGTAAAGCTCCTTGTCTGTCCTGCTAGTTTTTATCCATCTATTAGGGCAGGACAACTTATACCTCTTTGAATCTACTGAACACGAGTATAAGAGCTGAGTCACAAAGCAAACGGCACAGTCTGTTTCGCACAAAGCTGACATGGTTACCACTTCTTTTATCTACCAGCTGCAAATGAAAGTTGAGGTAATTCTGCAGAGCATGAGAGGCAGTTGGCAGCGCACCAGGTCAATGGTGATATACCAGCATCACATATATTTGGATGAGAAGGTGGAGCTGAGGAGGAGTGAAGGGTGGATCTGACCTGCTCTGTCCTTTCTCCTCATAGTCAGGTAGGTCACTGTGTGTGGGACAATTTTTTCACACAGTAACCACACCCTGCTTTATGGTCTATTTTCCTCTAAATTGACCATAATTTAAAAAATAAACTTCCTGTTGTATTGAAGAATTTAAACTAGAGACTGAAACAATAAATGCATTAGGAAAACATTTACTAAGGTAATAAATCAAGGGAGAAGTAGGGACTTTTTCACATAGACTTCAATACAATCCAGCTTGTTTTTACAACCAGTGGAGTCTCCCCCTGATGGTCATTAGCTAAAATGCAGGTTTAAGGCTCTTCTGCATTGGCTTCACTTTTCAGACTCAGAATCTATATCTACTTTTATATAGAGTCTATGGGCCAAACAAAACCACATTTCTCAGCTACATTTGCCGATGCAAATGTGTGCTACTTATGAGGCGTGTTCTTACAATCAGTGTGTACGGTGGCTCTTTCTTCTCCCTGCTGTCCTCTGCTGGAGGCGCCGTTGACTGTCCTGGTTGAGCCGGTGTGTCTGTTGCTGCAGTGGCCGGGCCTGTCGGCGACGTATCCACAAAGACTTCATCTGCCACCCGAAAACGGATCTCCTCCCCTTGGTCCATGTAGAGGTCATGGGCCCCCTCATCTGTCTCATACTCCCAAAGCCAAACTTGCTCTGCTTCGTCACTGAGGCTGCAGCTAAGGAAGAGCTACTTCACCTACAGTCACAGCCAGTTCTGAAACATGATTCATTTAAAGGTCCTACATGTTATAATGTGAAGAAATTTACATAAATTAATCACTTTTTATTGCCAATGAGTGAACAGATCGTAATGAAAATTTGAAAATGAGATCTTCCACAACTTTCTCCTGTAACCTCAAATTTCCTGGAACAGCCAGTTGACTGATTTCTATGTAAATGACTCAGGATGAAATTTTCCAGGAAACTCCAAAGGCCTCTTTTTACCCCCTACAGCAGGATTATCATTGTCCTCTAACAGTAACACAGCCATTCAGTACCGTGATGCTACTTGACAGTATAAAAGGTCTATTCTATACTGATGAAACATAAGTGAGTTTTGATGCGTGGTAACAATGAAGTATGGCAACATATTTTATTTATGGTATTCAGTCTGATTCAGTAACTTATATCATCCATCACATTTAATTCTGAGCCTCTCAGTGAAAGTTAGACAAACAAGGATTGATAAAACTGTCTTGCATTGATGTATCATATAAAAGCAGTCAATGTATCATTCAAAGAAAGAGGATTATTTCAGCCTACATTGTGCTACCTGGCAAGCAGATAACAATACTATACTTACTATTTTAAAAATATATAACATTGGTCAAACTAAAGTCTCCTCCCTCCATGCTTCATTTTAGCTCTGTGTCAGCAATAGAGAGTCAAATATGGTCAGTGGTAGTTTATAGTCAAACTATAATAACGGTGTAACTTTGATTACTTCATCTATCAATAACAGTCAGTCTTGTGTATGTCAGGTCACATTACAACAAGCAACCGGCTCCCAGCACAGAACAAAACATCTGTTCATTAGAACCTATTACTTTGTAGACCTGACAAACTGCAGTTCGCTGAATGGCCACCACAGTGATCGATAACTGGTTTTCTTAATGTTACATATAGAAACTTTAGCGTGTACTGTATAAACATTTTGAGGCAAAGCTGCGCTTCTGATGAAATAACACTTGAGGTCAGGATACAATTTTGCAGGCTGCTGAAGTGACTCTGGTGGAATGAGGATGTCATCAAAGAAGCCCATTGTCACTGAAACAGAGAGATACAGTGTGGAGTCAGTGTTTGCCACATTACCATGGATGAGTTAAGAAAACAGTTGTGAGTGTAAAGAACAATGAGAATAATCATTAGTAGCAGATCTCATTTCTATTCTTAAATGCTTTCCACAGTCTTCAGATGAGATTAATCATTAAATTGTTTTTCAAATATGCAAAAAAAAAAAAAAAATACATATTTGTAGACATAAATATCTGTAGTTGTTGGACAAAAACAAGATATAACATAATGTAACAACATATTACTACAGACTGACAGCTTTTTGATCTATTCAGAAAAAAATGGGGTATCAGGTATAATTTTTTTGTTGATCTAATTTCCTACTTTTCCCCTTTAGGATATTGACAATGAATTTGAAAATACTTTTGTGGAGAGTTGTTAAAAAGAACAAAATGCTGCAATGGTAAGAGACATCATACCATGAACTCCCTCCTGACTGCAGTACTTGATCTTGCCAACCAGGATCTCATCAAGGAAAGGGTGAAAAACAACATACCTGAAATGAACTGACAGAAAGACCAAGGCAAGTTGAGACTCAAATAAATGGGTAAAAGCACAATGAATAACTGTGACTGGGTTTATTTTTTGGATAAGGAAACAGCAGTGATGTTTTCTGGGTCTATAATATTCAGTCCTTCAGGAATCTACTCTTAACAAGGGCAGAGGAGCCTGTGTGACACCAAATTTCTCCAGACTCATCCATCATGATGAAAGTAGGTGAGTTAATCCCAATCCCTGTGCCACTCTAATGATGTCAGGGTAAAGGTTCTCTGCATTGGGGTGACCCACTCTTGTTAGTAACGTCCTGAAACTTATTTTCCCCCCTTTAGTTCATCAGCAAGATTAAAAAATGACTCCACTAATGAAAGGGTCAGGCAGAGTCCAGTCCTGATTACACATGATGCGAGTGTAATGGGGAGTGTAAGACGCCTGATCACATCTACGTAATCACCGTCCTCATACCTTTGGTGTGTGAGGCTCCGTCCCCCGGGAATATATAGGAATCCTCTAGTTTAGTAATGTCATACAAGCAGATGCAGAGGCCGACGTTGTAGACCACCTGAGGTGATGAGTGCAGGGCAGAGTTCAGAGTTCAGAGACAGTGAAAGTACATTACTGCACAATAGCTTTGACTCAATTATCACAACATCAGCCACAGTAAGAACTTTTCATCATTCTTGCCTTTAAACACAAAACATTGTGCTGCTTGAATACAAATCTCACACAGACTGATGTTAACTGTTACAGCATTTGTTTACTGTCAAATTGTAACGTTCTGTAGTTTCCATGACTTAGTCGATTAAAATATTTAATATTTGAGTGTGTGAAAGACACAGAACAGAAAACTGCTGCAGTGACCTATGTTCAATATAATGATCACTTACTGTGTTTTACAGCTATTAACTGATGTCAACTATTTTGATGTCGCCAAACACTCTCTGGTTTCAGTGATGAGCTGCGTTTCTATGTTTCACATCGTTGTAAAGTGAACACCTTTGAGGTTTTGGACACTTGATGATGATGTTCCCCTCTGTCTGTTCTCCAACAGAGCATAAGCAAAGCTGTCCAACCCAGTTGTCCCTCTCTCTCTCTCTGTTTTCTCCTTGTCCTCTCTTTCTCCTGGATCATCAATCGCCCTGAGACATTTGTCCTCCATGAGACTCAAAGTCCCATTTTATCTCTTTCCTCTGTATGTGAATAACATCCTTTAGTCTGTCTCTTGTCTGTATGTGTCATTTGTCCTCTTTTCAAGTTTTCTTGGTAGAGAAGAGGTCAGGTGGTTCAGGACTGACCTGAACCTGTTTAACATCTTCACAGATTCAGATTTCTTATTCTGTGGTCATTCCTAACTGTGTGTAAACATGGAGTCAGGTTCAGTAAATTTTTATTGATTAAGCACCAGTTTACAACAGAAGTTGGAAAACCTTCCTTTAAGAGGCAGAAACCTCGAGCAGAACCAGACTACAGTCCTACTGCCTGAGGAGGGATTCCTCCTCCTTTGTCCTTCCTCAGGTTTCTCTCTTTTTCCCCGTTAAAGGTTTTTTTTTTAATCATAATGAAGGGTTTGAGGATGGAGGATATCAGGTCTGTACAATTTGTAAAGCCCAGTCAGGCAGATGTATTATTGATGCATATATAACAACTAAGATTCTGGCAACAAGACAAAAATACAAACTATAACTTTCTTTGTAAAGCTGCCTCTATATTATCACATCTGTCAAAGTTAACACTTCTGTATAGTGAATGTGGGAAGAAACTGTCCTCCAGTAGTTTGCACCATAAAAATAGAATAAATTACAAAGTGCCCTCACCCTAACCCCTGGATGAGATGAAACGTTAACTTTAGGACCTGTAGATAACTGTGGCGGTATCTGACACTGTTTGTTGCCTCTGATTGTTTCGGGGTCTTGGTCTTGCAGCAGAATTTTCCTCAGTGGGGGTGAAACACACCTTGTTGGCCAGTTTCTTGTTGAGCTCCTCGGCTATGGCCTCGTTGAGTTGTCTCTGGAAGTTCCACGGAGGGATCCTGACGGTGTCGACCATCTCCACCAACACAAACATGATGCAGACCGTGGGCAGGCACTCGCCCCTCACACACACCAGCCGTGGTCCGGCCACCGGCCTCAGCTCAGTCTGACAATGGGACGAGCCGCTTGTTCTTCAGGACCATTTACTGTTCTTCTTCTTTAGGGGCGACCCGAGCGGACGAGAAAAACCCCAACAGCTGCTCACAGCGTGGCTAAAGTCCCCACAAAAACTACATAAACTGCAGCAAAGTCTGGCGCATACATGTTGACTCCATGTGATTATTTACGACAGTGCGCTTTTACGACATGTCGCAAAACTTAAAGCTACAGTGCACATTTTTATCTATTCTATTTAGCCAACGCGTAATTTGTTTCCCATACTTTTTCATAACAATACAACTAAATTTTATTATACATTTGATAACATGAATAGAATATCATGGTGTTTTGTGTTTTACAGAAGATATTGAATTGAAACTTGATTTGTTTGATCAAATCAAAAAGCTTTTCTGTGATACTTATTTTTTACACCAACAAGCTGTTTATGGTAGTTAATTAACATTTATTGTCAATAATTGTTCATAGACCATCATCAATAATTAATAATTTTTTTAATTCTATTATATTCTGTTATATTTTTCATTTATTTCAGTTTAATCTATTCTAAATCTGTTCTATTTTTTAAAAATGAATTCCTCTACTTTGTGTTTGTGAAATCCAGCCAAAATAATTGGCAATAATAATAATAATAATGTAGGAGAGATTTATTTTCCAAGTGATTAACAATTTGTGTAAAATCTGGGGGAGGAATGGCACAACCATACTTTACATTTAGCATAAATGTTTTCAAGGTACAGCACACACAGTAAATACACAGTAAACACTTTTATACATTTATGTATGTACAAAATTTTCTTATAGTCCTGTCCAGCTAAATAAAGAGTGTGACCATAGTTAAACTCTATAAATATATTCCATGATAGTGCCATGCAGCATGCTGCCCATGATAAGTTCAAAGATAGCAGATACTGTAAATTGTCTTATATTGGTATAACAAGGTGCTGCATTGGAACCTGCATTCAAAAGAGACTGAAAAATAACTGTATATTATCAATTTATACACAGGTATATAATATAAAGGGGTCAGTAGTTAGATGAATATTGGTTAGTTTTTAAAGCAAGTGGACAGTGAACATGACAGTGAGAGTGAACCTTTCTCAATCAAAGTCAAATATCTTTCAGACACTACAGACCATTAACATCATAATACTGACAACCACATATTCTTATGATTAAAGAAACACACAAAACATTCACGTCAGAATTTTATCTTTATTAATTTACCATTATTGTAAATGTCAAGATATTTGAAATCTCGCAAGCTACAAAACCGCAGGCAATTTGAATCGTTAACTTTTACAAAAATTACACCTAATGCTGAAACAGGAGTGTGAGGGGAACCATCACTATGAAATAACATCTGCTCATATTTCATTTTATTTACACAAAGCCTTCATGAACAACATCATTTAATTTGCCGGTTTACTGTAGCACTGTTAAATCTGAACCCCTGAACATCGAAGTAGCATCTTACATCACAGTATAAGCAAACTGTTTCACAAGCAGCTGTTGACAGAAGAAAGATGATAAAAGTATTCAGTATTTTTAAATACTGGTAGATACTGGTCAATTATGTAGGAAACAACACCATGCATGTAATCAATATTGAACATGGTGATATTTTTGTCACATGAAAATGGATGATTGATTCAAACACAACTTCATGGTAACTATTATTTCTTAATATTTTCATTACGCATCTTTGGCAGTAAATCTGATACACTGATCAGGAGTGTTTTTAGTGATTATTATAGTGACTCATCACTAAATGTCAAAAAAATGATCTTAGTGAGGGCAGAAAAAAGTAAATGTGATGATTCTCAAAGTGCTGATTAGTTGAGTTTACGCACAGCCAAGGAGTCATTTAAGGAGTCATTAATGTGCAAAAAGTCCTTAAAGTTGGGCTGCTGCTTATTCACCTTCCTGTATAATAAGTCCCTTTTCACTGACAAAACCTAGTGGCAATCGGCAGCTACAATCCAGTACCTGTGCTTTCATTTAACCCATAATCCATGTGTCAACTGGTCTGTGAAACCATTAGATTAATGGAGATTCAGTTTAATAAACCACATCATCTGTATCATGACACTCTACCATAAGAGGTCAAAAATAGAGTTAATGGCGCTCATTTAGACAGGCAGCATACAGCATGTTACTCTCTCTCTCCCTGTTTACATATATATATCTATATCTATATAATGATTTATTTATGTACAAATCCCTATACAAAGTGCAGCTATACAGCACATGATTTACATACAGATCCAAGCCTAGTGCCTTTAGTACGCAAGGTTTTACCTCAAGAACTGTATCAATCCCAAATGTGTTTACTTCTGCAACAGCTGATTCAAGAAGTGACTGATTTAGACTCTGCATGATGAGAACGAAACACATAGGACCACCAGTACTCTCACATAAAACACAGCAGCAATGATCTCAAATATCCCTAAGCCCACAAAAATATATAACCAAACAATGTTTCAGTGGCAGACACTAGGTATACATCATGGCAAAACTCTGGTTTATATATAATGATCTTGAATCTAGCTCTTTCTATTGTTTGAAAATGTGTCTCAATAATGAATATTATGTAAGCTGTATGTCAGTCTAATAGACTCACACACCACAGAGATTTATGCTGAAGAGAAAGATGTTTTGCAGAGGAAAAACAACGCATAGCAAAGCACACCTAAAAGCTACTTCTCTAACTCTACAAAGTGCTAGTGTACAGGCATCTGGACACTAGATTGTGCATTAGTTTGTGAAAAGACCACAGGCCTCCCCATGCCATGGAGGACCAAACCTCAACCTGATAAAAAAAAGATTCAGTTCAAAGACAAACACAGCCTGTCATCTCCCGTTACAGCTACACGAGGCAATTTCACACACTGGCAGCTCCAGATGATGCTGAGGACTAACTGAAAAACTGGGAGTTTAACAAAGAAACCACAACAATATAATGAGCTGGATGGGAAACTGATCTGGGGAGCTAATTCAATTGGAATATAGATCTACTATATAACTGTAGAGGTTTCTCTGGACACAGAGTGATTGTGTTTTTATTACACAGTTGCTGCTTTTTTCTATAGGCACAGAGGATTTCTAGTGTCTATACTCTACACCAGAATTTACATTTAGGTTCAGGTTTCAGGTTTTGGTTTGGACTGCATGGGCCAGCCTGGTGAATACAAAGAGAGCCAGCAGGAGCAAAGAGGGGCAGACAGATGCAAACACAGACTGATGGTGACCTGATAAAAAAAAAAGTCATGCGTCTCTTATACACACATCACACACACGCACGCACGCACACTACAAAGCATAAATGGAAAGAAAAAATGGCAAGACTAGTGCTAACACAACAGCACTGTGTGTTCTGGTTTGTTGTCCTAGTCAGAGAGAGACAACCACACAGAAACATTTTCACACAATGGGGTGTTATATCATCATATCATCAAAAAGACAGAGAATGAGCAAGTGAACATGAGAAGAGCAGCAGTGGGTGAACCGTGATTCACGTGTTAGCTGATGAAAATGAAAAGTGCAACAATAGCAGCATAAAAACTCAATATCTCAGACCACGTGAGAGCAGGGTGGGTGCAGTTGTATGGGCTCATGGGATTTCGCGGATGCTGCTTACAGTAAATAAGTGAGCCTGGTACTTTGTTTACAGCGAGGCCTTAATCAACAATGACTGATAAACACTTGTTCAAGTCAATAATTGTATCAGAACACAATTCCCTGGAGCTCATCACCATTTGGTGCATAAGATGTACTTCAGGTGACACATCTAGAGACAATAAGGGAAAAATTCATACATTCGTGTGATTTGAAAGCTTATTGAGCTGTGTGGATGGAACAACATCAAAGAGGAGGTATAATGGAGAACATGAATCTGTTAACTCCTCACTGCTTCACCAACTTTTAAATAATCTTCTGTATGAATGAGGTTTGCATACTGCGAAATATGATACATGAGTACAGTATATCTGATTATGAATATTGCTTCCACCTGCATTTTTCTGCAGAGATGAGCTTAGAACGACTTTTAACAAAATCTTCACCTTCAGTTTTAAATACAGTAGTGATGCCAATGTGTCACAAAGATAGGAAAGCACCATCCCGTTCAATGGACAAATACGATCATCTGACTATGAAACAGTTAGCCGAATGCCAAATGAACAAATAAGCTGCTAGCACGATCGATACAGTGTAACAGACACACACACTGCTGGGCTTTGGTTATGTGTGCTTGTTTGAGTGCATTTGTGCAAGTCTGCCTGTTGACTGGGAGTGCTGTCACAGAAATCCTGTCTGTGTTTTTACGTGCTCATGGAAGTGTGTGTGCGTGTGTGCGCTTTTCATCTGTACAGCGACCTGGTGTGTGTTTGTGTGTGTGTTCTTTCTTCAACTGAGCATGACTGCAGCTATCCCCAAGTCTGGTTACCATCTATCATTCAAAAAATGGTCTCTCCCTCTTTGCAAAGCCCCTCTCTAGGCCCATGTTTCCCCCCTTCTTAACATATGCCAAGGCCCCTCACTGGCCCCTACAGGCCCCGCCATCCTCCTCGCTACTATCTACTGAAGCTCCTTCATCCTGTTGAGGGCGGAGCCAGCCTTGAACCACTCGATCTGTGTCTCATTGAAGGTGTGGTTTAGAGAGATGGACTTCTGGCTGCCATCGCTGTGCTTGATCACTGCTGTCACAGGCTGGAGGGGGACACAGAAGTAAACATGAAACGTGTCAATCATTTATCCAGTTTTTCTTTAACATAATGTTGGTAGAAGCTGGGTTGTCCTTTGGATCAATGTCTCATTAGAGCAGAATGCTCACCTTGCCGGGGGCAAAGGATTTCAGGCCAGTGATTGAAATCTTGTCATCTGGGCGAATTTTGTCGTAGTCATTGGGGTCAGCAAAAGTCAGAGGCAGCAGGCCCTGCTTCTTCAGGTTAGTCTCTGTGAGGAAGACAAGAAAAGATAGATAAATAAGAGACAATAGTGAGATACTGACTCATATTCTACTTCCATCAGGTAACCAGGGATGGCTCCTCTGTCTGACAGGAGAACATCTGTTACACATAAATACGAGATCATGGAGAATAAGGCAAGTCAGTGCATCTAAATTTCATTAATTAGCAGCTGCTCTCATGATGAATTAGTTGTTGCATTTACACTACAATTATGTTGTTGGAAATATTTTCTCCCCGAAGACCAAATGGATGTTTTCTGTTAGCGCTGAGGAAACACAAATCAAACAAACATTCCTCTAAACAGAAAGACTTTCATCTACCCATTAACTGACATCCATCCTTGATATATGAACAAAAAAACTGGCACTAATGAACTGCAATAATAACTTAGACACAGCTGGAGACAACTTCAATCTGGCAGATTGTAAATATGCCAGACTAAATGATCACCATCTTCCAGTTTCCCTGTTGCCCCTTTCATAAAGAAAAAAATGAACAGTTTTAGTGAGTATAAGCATAATAAAATTGTGCATGACTCCAGCGATACTGGAATAGCTCTACACAGATGGATGTTTGCTCACTTTTTCCAAAACTTACCGTGGATTCTGGCAAAGCTCTTGACGATAATGGCGCGTCCTCCCAGGTGCCGTGGCTCCAGGGCAGCATGTTCTCTGCTGGACCCTTCTCCATAGTTCTCATCTCCAACCACCACCCAGTTCACTCCATTGGCCTGAATTATAAAGGTAAACAGAGCTAAGGGAAAAAATGTAAAATGCTGACAGGAGAGGACAGAGCAGACGAATAAAGGCAAAGGAAGTTCATTTGAACAGAAACTATGAACAACAAGCCAATTCAAAGTGCTTTGTATAAGAACCAGACAAATAAAGTGCTTAATGGGAAATTGAGAACTGGTTGCTGGGAAAATATTCAACACAAATAAAAATTTTGCCAGAGGATTTTTTTTAGTTTAACAACACTGTAAATGATCAGTGGAAAACAAATAATCAACAGAAGATAGATCCCTGTCAAATTCACCTTGTAGTGGCGGGCCACATCTGGCACACCTCCGTACTCCCCAGTCAACTGGTTCTTAACCTTGTTGACGGCGTCGTTCTCAATGTTGACGGCACCAATCAGCAGATTGTTGGAGATGTTGTCCAGATGTCCACGGAATTTGAGCCAGGGTCCAGCTGCACTGATGTGGTCAGTGGTGCACTTTCCCTTGACCTGTAGCAGCAGAGGAAAAGAGAGGAAGAGGATGAGGAGCAGAAGATGCAGAGGAAAGGGAAAGTAGAGGGAATTTCCTTTTTTTTAATGTCTGTCTCTCAGTCTCTTGTCTAATTTTTACTATTGAAAATTTAACTGTGATCAGAAATATATAGTTTTGTTAAAAAAAGGTTAAATAATTCACTTCAACAGCTGAGCACTGTGGTTCTTAGCAAACATTAGTTAAACAAGTAAATACTCTACTCTATTTACTATTTTCAGCTGCAAATGAATCCAATCTGGTTCATTGATTATTTTCTGGAGCAGAACTGTGTGTGTGGGTTTGGCTCAAAATAAACTTTAGTGCCCATATAACCAGGAGCCAGAGTGCAGCTCAATAATGTTTCTGTTTTTGGACAACAATGGAGCTCTGAGGCACAGAGGGATAAGCTGTCTCAGACTTGTTTTCATATAATTTGTTGACAATAAAATTGTTATTTAGTCTCTGACTGGTATAGTTTTCCTTCAGCCAATGGCTCTATTTAAAATTTATCACAACTATCCTTCTATTTCCTGCTCACCTTGATGAGGACCCTCATGTCTTCCAGGTCTTTTCCATGCCATTTGTCGAAGGGCTCCAGCAGCTGCAGACGATTGCTGGAAGGGCTCACGTCCACCTGAGCAACATCACATCAGGGTGAGGCATAAAGGTTCTTCCAAGTTTATTTGCAAAAGGTAGTGAGGCAGACAGCTTTCAGATCAAACTGAAGTCTATTTAAACACCCAAAATCTTTTCTGTCTAAGCAACTGTCACATTACACGTGTCTTAATAAGCCTTGATCATTCTGTTAGTTTGTACTATTGTGTGTGCTGATTGAAACTCTTATGTCTTGTTAGTGCTGTGCTGCTCTATAGATAGATAAGTGTTGATAATGTATCTTGAAGAGAGAATCACCTTGACTGAAGTGCTCTCAGTTGGGGGGTGCTGGTAGGTGTCCTGGCCTGGGTCGAAGTCTCTGGACGGGAGCTCGTCACCAGTGGGGGGTTCCAGCTTGAATTTCTCTCCATTAGGAGCAGTTAGATAGTCAGTCTCAGGGTTGAAATTGAGGGTCCCGGCGAGGGCCAAGGCAGTGACAATCTACAATGAATTAGAGAGCAATGTAGCCACCAGTCGCAGAGAAATGTGTTTCGATCTGTACATTTAAATGACCAACATCAGAGAGAGCATGTGCAAGTGCCAATGCTTCTTTTTTTTCAAAAGTATTTCACTGAAACACACCCACTATGCTGTGTCTATGAGCTTCTGAGATTCTGTGTACTGATGCCCATGTAATTATGAATTACTAAGGCTTGTGTTTTAATTGACATTTATTACCTCAGGAGAGGTGACAAAAGCGTGAGTTGCTGGGTTAGCATCATTTCTGGCAGTGAAGTTTCTGTTGAATGATGTGACAATAGTATTCTTCTCTCCTTTTTTCACATCCTTCCTGAATCAAAAAAAAAAAAAAAAACAGGCATGCTAGTCTGATACATTTCATTTCAACTTAATAATTTTTTAACTTCAGATTCTATACATTTATACTCTGTCAAACTGGTTCTAAAGCCTTGAGAGTAATGCAGTATCCATTACATCCAATAAAATGAACGTATATGTGCCCAACCTATTTTTTTATGTTAACGTGTCATTTTTGCCTCTGATTGATGTTAGAGGAAGCTTTATCTAATGTCCACAATGGGAATAGCTTTGATGGTGATGGATGACTTGTCTGAACGATATTTCTTGGTCCAGTATTGTAAGAGGTCACCAACAGCAGTATTCACACCTGGGGCTCATGAATAACCTCAGTATTTTCACTAGAAGCCCAGTCATCACTTCATTACCGGTGTTAGTGAAGAGGGGATATTGATCTGAATGCATTGCCAAAGTTGTCAGAAATCATTATCTGCAGAATATTTCAATACAATTTCATGGATATTTGACCAATAATTGTCATTTCTCCCTGTGTCCAAGTGTTGGCAGAACAGACAGAGCAACTGTCATGTCCTTGCTACTTGAGATGTTTATACCTGTCCCACTGCCCAATGCAGGGTCCACAAGCATTGGCAAGTACAATTCCACCAACTTCACTCAGGATCTTGGCCTAGAGGAGGGAAAACATGATTTTCAGACAGAGAATTACATAAGAACCTCAGTTAAAAATAACTATTGGTCACTCCAAATTTAACAATGACTTCATTTTGGTGAGATTCCGACTCACATATCCATCCCTCTCAATAGTAGCACGGATCTGTTCAGAACCCGGGGTAACCGTGAACTGGGCTTTGCACTTCAGACCTTTATCCAGAGCCTGCTTGGCCAGAGAGGCCGCTCTGCCCATGTCCTCGTAGCTTGAATTGGTACAGCTGCCGATCAGACCTGCAAGAGACAAGTTCAATGTTTGTAAGAGGAGAAAGAGGAAACTATAAGGAGGGAGTATACAGTTACAGTGATCGACTGGAAGTACTCATCTATTTTCAATAATGGAGCTTGTGTATGAAATATGAGAAAAATTGTTGAAGAGGAGAAAAGTTTAAAGACAAGCAAGTCTGTAATTTTACATCTTGATCATCATAATTATACTTTGTCAATGACTGGAATTCTACTGTGTTCACTCAATTTTCATTCTGTGAAGTCACTCTGGAAGACCATCAGCTACAAGACAGAGCTGTAATATGATATGAACATATCTGATCAATAACAAAGCTAGTGCTTGAAAAAGGAAGAAATATTACTTTTCACTAGACTACACATTAAAAATATTAAAAATTGTAAAGCAATGATTGTGTAACAAATACAGACCAACTTTAACCTCCAGGGGCCAACCACTCTTCTTAGCTATGGCCCCAATCTCGGACACAGGGTGGGCCAGGTCAGGGGTAAATGGTCCGTTGATGTGCGGCTTCAACTGTTAAGGGAGGGACAGAAGGCAGAATGAAGGGCGGTCAGAATCTGGATAATGTGGGACATGTTTGCCCATCCTATAAATATTGTTTTCTAAATTTGGAAACTTTAAAAAGAGAAACACTAATAAGCACAGATGCTGCCTCATAACCACATGATCCAGAGCAAGACAAAGCAACAGTGACTAAATCAGAAAACAATGCTGTAGATTTTTACTGGAAAACACTTGAAATCATCTCACAAAAGCTTTTACCTTAGGTCAGTGATACTTCAGTGCCTAGGACATTCATTCAGCTAATGAAAGCAAAGATAGCTAGCTGTTGAAATGTCTACCTTCACCAAACAAATATATTTTAACAGCAAGGTGCTTCAAAATCAATCCAATCCTCTATTTCATTTAATGATACTGAGAGCCCACACGTGCAGCCTCACACCATGTATTATAGTGGTAGGGTGTGCACTGTACATCCCAAATCCATACTACATGTCTATCCTAAGCAGTATGAGTATGTAGTGTATTCAAAGTAGAAAAGTAACAAAATGAAGTATACTCAAACCAGACAGCAGTTAAATATAGTTCATTTTTGACTGTGCTGTTATTCTTCCACAATGCAAAACACTGAGGAAATGGAGAAGCTGCTCACAGCTGGAAAACACCAACATCATTTTTGGGAGGTGATGAAACAGCTTTAGAAAGATATTGGAAAACAAAAGTATTCTTTTTTTTTTTCTTTACATCTCATACATTTACATCTTTTTGAGAAATTTGATTGGCATTGACATACTAAAAATCACAGTTTAAGCATCACACAAATTGTGCCACTTCCTGTTAGTATATCTTTGTGTGTTTGTATGCTAACTGCCAAACTGCTATACTATGACAATTAGTTTGTAGAACAGAGCCTAATGAATTGTAGCATGGATTTGGGACATGCCAAAAATAACATTGTGCATTAGATAATGAATATCAGGAAAAAGTATTAACTCACCTCGCTCAGATTAATCTCAATCACCTGGTCGTATTCACAGCCCTCATCTGGGACCAAGTCATCTTTGAACTGTTCAGCCAAGGAGGCAATCTCTGAGAGGGAATGAGGAAAGAGACAAAGTTGGAGGTAAGATACACTGAATTAAGGGTAAGCATACAGAGACAAGTACACTACATGACTGACCTCCACGGCCAGTTTTGTCCAGGTACGTCTTCATGCGGTGGTTGTAGGGGAAAACAGACGTAGTGGCTCCAATCTCAGCACCCATGTTACAGATGGTAGCCATTCCTGAGAATCAAAATGTCACTTTAACCATAGAATAAATTATATTACCCTGAAGTTAAATAAATGTCTTGTTCATTTAAGCAAGATATTGTAGTTGAAAGTGTCAGTCATTTCTTTGATTGTCAAAACCCAAACAAAGAATGCTTCTTGTGACGTATTTCCAGTGCACTTACCAGTGCAGGAGATGGAGTCAACTCCAGGTCCATGATACTCCACGATGGCTCCTGTGCCGCCCTTCACAGTCAGGATGCCAGCCACCTTCAGGATGACGTCCTTTGGAGAGGTCCAGCCAGACAAGGTGCCTGTCAACCTCACTCCAATCACCTGAATGAGAAAAGCACACAGGCTTAAACAGATGGAAAGAACAAACAGATAAGAGACGATTGTGGAGACATTTAGTGGTTTTAAACAGGGCAGACACTGTGAAAGTTAATTAGATTCAAATCAATTTACAAGATATCAGATGATGCCAAAAACTCACTTTGGGACACTTGAGCTCCCAAGGGATTCCAGCCATGACATCCACAGCATCAGCTCCACCCACTCCAATGCAGATGGCACCCAGGCCACCGCCATTGGGAGTGTGGGAGTCTGTACCAATCAGCATCACACCAGGGTAGGCATAGTTCTCCAGGATGATCTGGCCAAAGAAAGAAGGATTTTATGGTTAGTCACTCATTATCTTTGCCTGACTTTAAACATTTTTCCAAGATGCACAACATTTCAAGAAATGTTAGTTTCTCAAAGCACTAGACAAGCAGGTATATTAACTATATGCTGATTCACTGCTGACAGTGTCCGGTTATTAAGGAATGTTTGTGTGATTATTCTCTCCACACTCTGAGGTGTGCTGAAGTCAGAAAGGCCATTTATAGTATCATGATTAATTAATGCATTTACCTGATGGATGATCCCTGAGCCTGGTTTCCAGAAGCCAACTCCATATTTGGCAGCAGCAGTTGCAAGGAAGTTGTATACCTCCTGGTTCACCTCCTGTGTTTGGAATATTTAGGCACAAGTTAGGGATTCTGCTGATGTTATAAAAGAATAAACTCAGTTGCAGCACTTAATCCTAAATCATGTTAATCAACTTGGCCTCCATAGATGAGGTGAATTTGGTGAAACCCTCATGATTTTGAACCAAATTATGATATGATATGTATATGTATGTATATATGTATATGATGATATGATATCTATTCCACAGAAAACTGTTAAAGGCTGCTGCCTCTGAAACAACATGAATCCCTGCTGGATGAGAGAAGTACACTGCCCAAATGCGCAAAATGTTCAAACAATTGCCTGATTATATATATATATAAAACTATCCATAAAACAAAATACACTGGAACGTGCAACTGGACTATATAAACACTTCTCATAATAGAAATTGGCTCTTGTTTCACTCATCATGTTAAACCTCATAATGAGCTGAGCCAAAAGCCAGAGGAGAAACTTATGACGCTGTAGAGTCTCTCCATAACTGCCTCTTGCCAACACATTAATGGGACGTTTGCAAGCTCACAGGCTTAGTGTTGTCATCTATCGTTGTGGGTATCAAATGTGTGTGTGAGAGTGAGAGAGAGAGACTGGCTGTAAAATATGAACCACCTCTAGATACCTTCACCTGACATCTATTTTAAATTTCTAACAGTTAAACCAGAGGAACTATGACTTCCACAGTGTAAAAAACAGTCTGTTAGGAAAGTGAGAATCTTTCCAGAACATGTCCAGTGTTCAAGGCTTTGTGGAATAACTCTTGAGGTTGTATCTGGTCTGATTACACAGCAAAATGGAAACCAGGCACATAGCAGGGAGGCACAGTAATACAAATCTTGTCAGATGAAAATGGTAACAAAATGTAATTTTCTTCACCAGTCGATGGCAGTTTGTAAACAAGGACAACACCCTAAAAAAATAATATGTACAATAAATATAATACTGCTCACCTTAGCCCTCTGCAGGTCCTGAGCCCCTCCAATCTGAGCCTCAATCAGGTGATCGCAGTGGATGGTGGAGGGAACAGCCACCTTGGGCAGACCACTGCTGATGAACTGAAGCATTGCCATTTGAGCTGTAGCATCCTGCATAGCAACGCGGTCTGGACGCAGGCGCAGATATGTACGGCCGCGGTCGATCTCCTGTGCCACTGGATCATCCAGGTGACCATAGACGATCTTCTCTGACAGAGTAAGAGGCCTGCTGAGCCTGGTGGGGCCAATTGGTGGAAAGACGTGGCAAACATTGTGTTGACAGTGAGTGTTTTGTAGAATCTGATAAACTGTTACTGGAATAATATTTCACATCACTTGAACAACATTTAACATTCTGAGATCCTACTCTTGTGTGAAATTTATCAATTTGGCCCATGGAGTCTAACAAGTCCTTCTGGAGAAATACTATGTATGGCCAGTTGCAGAAGATCGAAGGAAAACTCTGAACAGAGATATGGCTTATCAGGACTGCAAACATTTAGGTCTGACTGTTCCTTTAATAATCAATGAGACAAAAGGCTTTTCCTGCTCCTGGATTACAGTATGTGGACAACTATGCAAGAGGAGAACACCAGGCAATCCAAAGTTAGCTCCTGGGCCCTGCTGACAAGTCAACACTGTAAATGTCATGAGATTTACTGTGTAGCTGTAATAAACACCAGCCGTTCCTCATGAGCCAAACTTTAGTCAACGAGGACTGTTTATGTGTACTTCTGAGAAGGGCAACTGTTGCTGACCTTCTGCGCACAGTGTTGATGTTCTCATGCATCTTCCCATAGTTAATACTGGAGCCAGGTTCAAAGCGGCTCATGGCCACCTTTGCTTTGGCGCTGAAGGCTGCGGAGACATGAAATCGCCTTGCTCCTGTTCCAAGGGCCAACTAGACCAGAGGAAAAAGAATAAAATTCTGAGAAATAGCACCATAAACAAAGTTTTATTGTGGAGTTCAGGACAAACACATGCTGCTTTGAGTTACATAATAACTCTGAAGCGGAGAGAGAGGCAAATGAATTATGAACAAATGGAACACATGACCGAGGACCGAAGCAGGTGAGGCCAGTTAAAACACTAGACACTGGGTGAGGGGCACCAGTAAAACTGTGGCCAACAGGAAGACTAACACTAATCCTCCATTTTGGTTACAAAGGGCTTATTAGATTGGTTCAATCTATTGAAGTACTAGTACTAGACACAAACAAAGCATATATAACTTAATTAGTACTGACACTGTACTCCAATTACCCCTGCTGAAAAAGCTGCACTTCACTCTGTTATAATACTAGAATCCATTTCTGATATATTTCCCGCTATAACAATTCCAGGCAAACAAACATCTCTTTGTGGGCACAATACTAAATCTTTCCTTCAATATGTTTCATCTTCTTAAAGTATCCAATGTGCTGTTATATTAGGTAGAAAAACATAATTTACATCTACATTATATAAACACAGACTGCATGAATTATCTGGCTGAAACTAATTATTGGACTGAATATCAGAAGATTTAATCACACTGCTTTAGGTTTTTGAAGGTATTTAAATAATTGATGTATTTTGTCACTGCCAGCAAAGAAACGATCATAGTTTATACTGGCTTTAAAGCTCTTAAGACAATGGATGATCCTGTGATACACATTAAAAGGGTAATCTAGCCAAATCTAGGTAAACCAGCTATGAGTTGCTTAATATATGTCCTTTAGTGTTGATATTCAGTGGAAAGTCACTGTGCTCAAAGAAAAGTGGGTGAAAGTTAAAACAGCTCATATTTCAGAGGTTTGCCTCACGCACTGCACTATTACTGACAGTCCAATACTCTGAGTGGATTGTCTCAGCACTAGAGGCACACACTTATGGTCTTTAAAATCAGTACTGAACCCATTACAGAACCTTAATGCCTGAACTTGTCATCTGCAAATTAACTATTTGATTCAGATTCCATGAAAGATATACAGTATTTAATGGTATGCACTTTGTGTACTAATGTTATGATATATGATATTTTAAGGATAGTCTTCTGAGAGCGATGATTATCCTGATATCATATGTAATGTGTGTATTTCATCAGCAGTATTTACAATTCAATTCATTGCCAATTATTGCTTCAAAAGCCTATATGAGAAGAATCTCTGTTATGTCATACAAACTGTGATGAGGTACAGGTTTAGACGTTCAACCAGGTCTTGAAAGAGAGTCTCAAAACCCCAATGTGACACCTCTGCTTGGCAGCAGATTCAATGTTTGGACCAGTAATTTTGACAAAAACAAGTGGTCAATGAAGAAGGTATAGTTTGAGTGTAATGTCAAGTCTGTGCAATCAATGCTATTTGCCTCATGTTATTATTACCTCATGATACAAATTATAAACGTAATATCTAAAAAGAGAGACTGAGGAATTAGACTACACTCAAGGCTTAACCATAAAGTTTTAATAGTGCCTGGCCACCATTTTGTCTCATTTTCAAAGCTGGACTAATCCCCATTACTGTGTAAAATAACAGGTATAGGCTCCTCCCTGCTATCTCTTTTCATTTATACTACATGGTATTTAGTAATGGAAATAATGGATGTGGGCATATGTTAATGTTTACGTGTCTGATGGTTTGATTGTTGATTGATCTTATGACATTTCAATCAAAATAAGAATCCTTTAGAAAAACATATATCATACAAGTCTATACAAAATGACTAATGACTAATCAAAACTAATCAAATGATGGGATATTTCTTCAGTAAAATGATGCTAACAGAAAGAAGAGGGCTTTTCAAAATAAACTCTATCTGTCACGGGACCGGAAACATGTCGCAGAGCATCAGCCCCAGCTGTCAGGAGTGAACTGTCATTAAGACAACTCCGTAACCTTGTGATCACCTTGCAAACATTAGGACACTTATGTGCGTTTATGGCCACTGCTCAGTTGTGACGTTGACTGAATTAAATACTCATGTTATTATCAATTACATGATTTTATGTCGGTTGTCGTTAAGCCGGACGGGGTTTGTGACAATTACAACGCATCGCAGCCCTGAATCTACCGGGGACACTGTGACCTGACAGCGGCTCAGTGCGGACTCTGCTCTACGTTAACCCGCCGTCGGTCAACGATAAGCGATGGCGCCTGTAGCACACGACAGGACACATCTGTTGTCACATATGTGCTCCATAACGGGGCCGTTAAATATTCTGCAATAGTAAAAAAAACTGTTTTCTTACCCGCAGCCTAGAGACAGTCAAACAGTAAGACGCCATTTTGTTCACTGACAAAGATGAGTGTCGCCCTGGTGTGACGTCACTGGTTTAAGAATCCCGTTATTTTACAATATAAACCTAAAAAGATCATCATCATCATCATCATCATCATTATTATTATTATTATTATTGTTTGTGTTGTTGTTGTTGTTGTTGTTGATAACTTCTATATGTCACGTACATATTCTGAAGTAAGCTGTTTTAGGTACTTGCACCTGGGTACTTTCTTCTCCTACTTGACTATATGGCTGAAGAAAATACTATATTTTCACTCTGTGAAGTTTATTTGACAGTTATAGTTACTTTGGAGTTAGTCACAGCAGTGATAATAACCCAAGAATAATATAACACTCCCACGGGGGTCATTCTGCACCATGACGAGTGCTTTTACTTTTGCTTTACTTTAAGTAGGCTATATTTTTGTACCTCTGAATACATGACTTTAATTGGGAATTTTTGTAGTGTAGAATTGCTACTTCTCTCAGTACTTTCATCCACTGGAACTACACTTTAAATGCTATACAAATAAAACAAAAACAAAAAAAAAAATCGCATTCCACAGCATATAAAATTAATCAGTGTTGCTTTATTTCTTTCTCCAATATCAAATAATGTCAATCGATGGGCAATTTTACACTTGAAGTATCTGCTACTTTTTCATTCTTATTTTTTAAAATTATGTTAATTCATGATCCATTCATACAATATGATGATTTATTGGATTTTTTTCCATCCAATATGCTTCTGTTAGACTGTAACCAAAAGTAATGAATCTAAATTAAAAAGGATAATGGGCTACAGAAGCAATTGAGGTACGATGAAGTAAATAGGCATCCAAACATAGAGAGGGGAAAACATGCATTTAATACAAAACTGTTCCTTTTCCTACTATTCACTTTCATCACTTGGTTATTTTGAAAATATACTGTACCTGAAATAAGTCACACAGTTTAAATGTATAAATGAAGAAGTCATTGAATACTCTAATAATCACAGATAATTTAATGAGAAGAACTTCATTTCCCACAAGCCTCTGGTCATAGTCCGGTTGCTTCGGTTGGCTGAGTGGCCGCTGCAGCCCTATAATCTGTGGGTCCTTCTCCATCTCAGCCAATTGAGACTCTGTTGCTATCACTCCTTATATTTTTAGCAAATTGCTCTGCACCGTAGGAAACTACAATTATCCCGCCGCCAAAAAAACTAGAGCCAGCTGGGTAAACTTGGGCTTTACACGAGGACAAAAACGTCCCCTTGTCTTTAATATGGGTGTCGTTACTTTTCGAGGAAGACTGTGGATGGATATCATTTTTAGAAACTGGGGAATTACATGTTTTATGTCCCCTTTTTGTTTTTAAACCAGACTTATGGCTCAAATGGGGAAAAAATATAATCTATAAAGTGAGCATCGCTGATTTGCTGACAGAAGAACAGACACAACAAATACAGTTATATGAAAAATATATTGACAATGATAGTAAAGCGGCGTCTATTATAACGTGAAGAAAGTAGTGCCTGCCGTCACGAGGGGGTGTGGGCGAGTCACAGTGTATAAATACGCTGGGTTGTCAAACAGGAAAGTTTCTGTGGACCCTCCATGCAAACTGTCAGCTCAAGACAAACTGGCAAACCATCCAGCCATCAGAGAACTGGGGCAGCAGTTCAGATAAAACAATATCAAGGTGAAAAATATCCTCCGCATCTAAACCGACGACTCGACACACTGGCCTTGAAATCCGAGACAACACAAGGGATTTAAAACAGAAACGCAGGAGTACAAGTCAAGCTAGGGCATCAGAAACGATAGGTGAGTGATTAACGGTCAGGCGGAGCACAAAATAGGCTAATTTTATGCTAATGTCCGACGCCTGTCTGTTGACAACTGCATGTTGGCGTGTGTTGGTGTTTTCCCCTTGGTTATCCGTTAAAAATGCGCTGACTATAATGAATAACTGAGCTGGCTCCGCCATTGAATGAAGACACGGCTTTTTGTTTTTGTCTTAACCCGTTATGTATATTAGCTGACGTGCCCCGCTCAAAGTCTGTACAGCTGTCATGGCTGTTTTCTCGTTTTTATTCGTGGTTTGACGGGCTTGTTTATGCTGAGGAGGGACTCTCTTCTTCGTTGCCCAGTGCACATACTGGGTCGATAGGCTTTTCACCACCTAATTAGCTACATCATTTAATTTACAACGACAATTTGGCAAGGAGGGATTCTCCACCTGCATGCCAGCTAAACCAGTGTCCTTTCTGCCCCAGTGCCTCTTGACTGACATATGGCAGTAATCCCCAGGTAGACCCTGCTGCCTTATTATCTGAGCATCTCACCACACATGCAAACCAGGCTGATATTTTCCAACCTCTCCCTTTTTGCATATTACTCCTCCATTATCTGGCAGCTAGATATGCAATATATGACCAATTCAGTAGGTCTATAAATAACAAACAATTTTAGCTTCCATTGGCAGGATATAACAAGACAAAACTCTTTAGTATTATTACATTTTTTGAGATTTGTGGCAGTGGTGACTACTTGGTCCAATCACGACTGTGTATGTTGCCCTGACTCGCAATTATAATATTTCTAAATGGGCTTTTGTTCATATACATGTATTGTAGCTTGTGCTTATTGTGAGATCACTGTGGCTCTGCTGCTCGATAGTTAAAACCTGACTTGTAGTGATGCTTTGCAGCACACACTGTCACACATTTGCAGCTCTGATAATGAGTCTATGTAAACAAAAATAGCACCAGAGATCCTGGTGTTGCACTGATCCGCAACAACAGGCCTTTAAAAACAAAACCAGCTCCTTCAAACTGATCTGCAGGTGAAGGATACAAATATGAACACAATGAGGGGATTTGCAATGAAAGATTTGAATGCATTTTAATGAAATCCCAAGCTGTGTCAGTGTTTTAGACCAATCATTGCACCCCAGAAGCAATAGATATGCACATATGAACTGTTATTCTCTAATGTCATTGGATGACATTGGAGCTTCTGTATCTTGCTGTTGCCTTTTTGTAATGAGAGGAACAACATGCAGTGGATGCTGTAGATAGCTTAGCTGTGTGGCACCCAAGGTTTTTAGTAATGATGGCTGTTGCAAGTGATGGACCAGTGGATTCTCTAGTGCTCAACGATCCTCTTTGACAGTCACTTTAACTCGTTTTTAACCAGGTGCACCACAGACGATGTAAAATGAAGTCCTATTTATAGCTCATCCTAACCAGCCCCCATCTTATCCTTCAATGTCACCTTTTTCATGCAAAAAGAAAATGTAAATCTCATCTTGAACTGTCACTCCTGCAGCCCTGCATCCAGCCATTGCAGCTTTATCTGTAATAACATTAGAATTGTCTTTAATCGGAGGCGTCTTTCTAATCTTAGCTGCCGAATCCCCATCTGGCAGGGAATGTGAGTGAATTGTTTGTGTGCGTGCGTAGGGGGGAGGGGGGTAATCGCACGCAATGCATGGTGGGACATGGTGTTCTGTGGAGTCGATTTACTGTCCTGCCATTTTATACTTCTTCCTCAGGGAGTCTTGTGGTGTTGTGTTTTTTTGTTTGGTTTTTTTTTTCTCCCCCTCTTGCATGTAATCTTTCTTTTCAGCTTGACTCTGCGTGGTGATGAATGGCCTCTGTGTGACTGTTACAGCATTAAGCAGGAGGCACTCCATGGGATCGGATTCAGATTATAAAGGATTTATGAAGCCCACGACAGAGCATCTGTTACATCAATCAGTACATCCTGCAGTTGATAGAACCAGCTGACATAAAATATAAAACATTTTAATTGCTGTGTGTTAGTGAATAAGGATAGTGGTCTAAGAAACCATGTAGAGTATGTAGATTCAATGAAACAAATTAAATGAAGCTTTTCCCTTCAGCATCCCTCCTAAGTATACATGCATCTACAACATATACTGCATTGTTGCTCTTCTATATTATAGAAATGTGATTCCTAAATAATAGTAATCATTTCTAAAGGCATGATATTGATTCTTTCACAAGGTTTGTTTGGATCTATTTTTAATAGTTTTATAGTCATTTTGCAACAGATTAGACAAGTGTCAGGTTTCTTGTTTGAATCGATGTTTGCCCTTATAGGTCAGTACAGTCCATGTTGTATTAAGCAGTGACACTTCAGCAGGTCTTGTGTATTTTTCCTGCTTCCGCTGGGCTCATGGTGTATGGAGGCTGAGGTGTGCCAATCAAATAACTGTTTTCTTAACAGATAAATTTACTAAACTGTTCCACCAGGATCTTGTATATTTTCCAATTGATTCTGACAGAATTTCTTTTTCACGATGTAACATGTGTGTCTTTGAGCTGTTTTTTTTTTTTTTTTTTTTAATTAAATAATAAAAATAACATAATATGCAAATTCCAGTATAAGTAAACCAATATCTTCAAATGTTTTATTATGGCTAATGTTAAAATATATGGCTAATGTTTACATATAAAAATTGGTCAAAGAAAATGTAAATACTTGTCCAAAATAATCTGTGATAATTAATCGCTCTTTATTCTGGTGGCACACTCCATCTCCTGTACAATCAAAGCTGTCTGTGTCCATTTTATATTGTTGCAATTAACTGTATACATCAAGTTAACAATAGAATTAACAAATTTCCTGATGTCCTTGCCAGATAAAATGACTGCTTTCTTCTGTTTTCATCTTCACAGTTGGAACCTGAAAACATTGTTGCATATTTGTGACAGTGAAAAACAGCCTGCAACCTGCTGCCCCCACCTTCAAGGTGCCTTTACCATGGTGACACTAAAACAATCATATACCTTACAATAAGCCAGAGGAAATACTTTGTGTTAGTTGCATTGCCTCAGTTTCAGCACCATCATTTTACACACTTTGCTCCCAAGACGGTGCTAAGTTGGTGCCGCCATGCATCTGGAAGTGAAGGTTGCCCTCAACTTCATTGTGTCCTACCTGTACAACAAGCTGCCTCGGCGTCGAGCTGACCTGTTTGGTGAAGAGCTGGAGAGGATACTTGTGTCCCGTTTTGAGGGTCACTGGTACCCTGAAGCCCCTCTCAGGGGCTCTGCCTTCCGCTGTATTCATTTGGGAGCACCTAGGGACCCCGTGGTGGAGTTGGCTGCAAAGAGAAGTGGATTGGACACGGACGAAGTGCGTGCAAATGTTCCTGCAGAGCTTAGTGTGTGGATCGACCCTTATGAGGTGTCCTACCAGATTGGAGAGAAGGGGGCAGTGAAGGTGCTGTACCTGGAGGACCCTCCAGGCCTTGGCTGTGACAGCGAGAGGGCTGAGGGGGTGATCAGAGATGGTAAAGGAGATGCAGAGGTGGAAGAGGCCAAGAATCTGGGCTTCAACCCAGATGCTCAGGTGTTTGTGCCAATTGGAAATCAGGCATCTCCTGCCCTCATGCCATCACACTCCAGCTCTCCCACACCTCTGTCTGCCCAGTCCTGCCCTGGGCTCTTCAGCTACCCCAGCTCCAGTACACCCACTGACCCTGCCGCCCACTCCTCCAATACCTCTACTCCTTCCCCTCCCAGCGGTGGGCTGCCCTACCTTGCCACTCAGCAGCCAACTGCTGCTCTTCCCACTGCTCGGCCTCAACCCATCACCTTCACCACCGCCAGCTTTGCTGCCACTAAATTCGGCTCAACCAAGATGAAGAAATGCAGTGGGGCCGGCTCGCCAGCCAGCTCTGGAGTTGTTGTACCAGCTACCCAGAGAATGCTCTCCCGCTCTCCTACCACCATCTCAACACCAGAGTTGCTCAAGCACAAGCCTCTGTCTCTCTCCTTGCACTCCCTCGGAGGTCCAATCCCCAGCCAGCTCTCTCCCAACGCCAAAGAGTTTGTCTACCCAGGATCCCCAGGCCCCCTTTACTTCGATGCAGACACCCAGCCCATGCAACCTCATGCCAGCCCTTTCCAGCCCCCCCACACTGTAAACACCCATCCATCCTTTGACCCCTTTTCAAGCCCCCCTCCAGCCCAGAGTGTGGGCATCATTGGTGGCAACGGAGGAATCTCTTACATGGAGAAGCCGCCATTTGTTGAGGGTTTAGGAAGCTACAACCTGCAATATCCCAGCCAGTCCTTCCAGCCTGTTGTGCTGGCCAACTAAGCCTTCATTTGTAATGAGAAGAGAAGCTGTGGGAGGAGTTGGGTGTTAGGACAGTGACGCTCCTGATATTTTCAGTTTTTCTAAGAAGTTGTTCTAATACTAATACAAATTATGAATTAGTTTACTACAAAGATTTGAAATACCACTTTCACTGAATATGTCATGTGATTTGTTTTGTTCATAACCCCCAGCCCCACCCTGCCCCTTTGTCCATTGCTGTTACTGGTCACGTTCTATGTGTTTGCTTTGACAGGAGTGGGTGGGGGTGACTTCCTTTCTACGTTGAGTCCTTGCCAAGCTCTTATGTTTATTGTTTTGCATTGAATGTTAATGTGAGACACTTGTTTTTTTGTTTTTTTTTTGTTGTTTTTTTTTTGTTTTTTTGTTTTTTTTCTTGTAGTCTAATGGACCCAGCTCTAGCATAGCTCCATTTTGCACTGCACTGTCATGCTGTGAAAAAGGACCTCGCCAAGTCCTGCAGGGAATGACGGCTGTGGAAAGCTCAGCACTTTGCTCTGCAATCTGCTCTGCCCTACTTGCCACAAGTACAGAGAGGGGGGCTCTGCTGTGTCTGTGTGTGCAGTCCTGTTCTGTTTTGTTGCGCCTCAGCATGATCGAGAGACTCATTGTTTGTGCGTTGGGCCCGTTACCCTTGATACGCACTCGTGCACAGGCACAATTTCACTCTGTTGTTGTCAGCGGGTGTATATTGAAAGCAGTTTGTGGTCAGCTGGAACGTGTACATGACATGGGTTTAAATGAAGCTGGAGCAGTGAAGGGAGTGATGTTGTAGAAAGTGTTGTACTTGGGAAACTGCAGCTGGGAAGGTCAGGGAAACCTTGTGAATGTGAAAGGCAAACAAATCTTTATACTTTAGCACCATGACCGTGATGTGATACCTCAGTTATACACACAGGGATGTAAGTTATGGTTTCATACATGCATTCAAATAGACAGACATGGGCACTCTCATGCCGAAATATGTGTACAGACACACAATTCCAGTCAGCAGTGTGTGAAGGTGAACAGGCGGAGAAGGTGATGAGGGGGAGGGGATGCAGCAGCTAAGCAGTAGGGATTGTGATAAATGGCTTAGTTTGACTTTGACTATGAAGGAGAGGTTTTCCTCTGCATGAGAGGAGAGGGGGAGATGGGAAGACAGAGGGAAATGAGAGAGAGAGAGGGAGAGAAGCAGCTAGAGGGTTGTGTTGCCTCTGTGGCATCCAGAGTGTATTGGCTTAGAGAGCGAGACTTTAAAACCCAGAGCACGTTTCTGGTGAGCTTAAATGGTATTGAAGCCAAAGGCTCACACTATTCTCCCTCCTCTTGAAATTCTTCAGTGATCTCTGCTTCTCTGGCTGCTACAAAGTAAAACCAGAATCCTACAGTCCAGGCTGTTCTGTCTCTTTTCCCAGTTGCGATGATGTGGACACAGATACAAAGATGAATGTTCTTTATTGATGTGTGGCTTTTGTCGCTTTATTGGATAGCTTGTCAGATCACTGGAAGTCTGTTGTTTCTAATGTCTGTTTACCAGTCGGGTCCATGTGATTGTTGGTCAGTCGCTACAGGGAAGGGTAACCCCCACATGTCAATTTGAGCTGTCCAGCACTTTATTACTGGGCCCCTGATGCTGTGTGTCGCCCACAGACGTGAGCGCTCAGCCACTCCTTTGCCCTTGGTTTGGTTAAGTTATATTTGATCCAACTGTCGTGAAATGCTTTAGAGATTCAACCACAAGCTAAATTTTGTATTTAAACGCACCACATGGGCGTGGAGATGCTGTCAGTCTTGGCCGTTTATTTGAATGTTTTCTAGACTTGTACCCATAAATGTTTTTGTATAAGATCATCCGAGGACCCTTGACTTCTGCTCACGCTGGTATTGCAATGTGATAGCTTATCATATGCATGCACGTTTTATTTCTTTTTTTCCAAGGGGATAGGTGGGGAGGTACACATCTCTGTAAATGCTCTGATTGTGAGGGAAAGATGCATTCCTAATTTTTGTTTTGTAAATTATTTCCAATATTTCTATATTTTTGGTTTGGCAAATTCTCACTTACATTTGTATGAGTAAGACATGACTGGAGTCCAGGAATATGTATATAAAAAGTTCTTATGTTCAGATTCTTTGTTTAGTTTCTTACATGCTGAGGTTATTTTTTCAGAAAATAACATGAATATATGCAAACTAAGACAAAAATAAAGATGTACAGAATAAAGTATTGAATGTTTATTGTATCTTGTACAGCATTTGTCTAATAAGACGGGTAAATGTATTCATTCTTCAAGTTGGATTTGGAGTTAAGACATGAATGTTTACAGTGGGTTTGTGTAGGAAAAGATGGCTGATATCACTTTATCTGTGCTCCCAGGGCTGTCTGACAACACTACTCCCATAGGCAGTACATTTAAACCAAAAACCTCCACATTTCAGATTCATTTATGTGCAATGTTCACCTTCCCTCATTATGTGAATTTACTGCATTTTATGTGGTCACTCCTTGGTATTTGTTCTTTAAAAAAAAAAAAAAAAAAACTTTTTTTCCTGCTTTTTCATATTTTCATTTCATTATTTTTCTATTCAGCAACACTCCTGTTTTCATCTATATTCTAAGGTATCTAAACCCAGATCTACTCACCTTCCTTATAGATTTCCAATCAACCTATGTTTTATTACCTCTAAATAAAAAATTATTTGATTTGATTAATTTTTTTTTTTTTTTTTTTTTTTTTTTTTTTTTTTGTGTGTCATGTTCACTCCATCAGCCTGGTCCTTGTTGGTCCTGATACTATAGCCATATCCCAGACTGTCTTTGCTTACACAGATGCTCACCCTTCTCCAGTGCAATTTAACGCCATAATTTAAATTACCCTGAAGGATTCAAGGGGTTTCTACCTCTCTGCACCCTGGAAAAAAAAATATCTCTTCGATAGGAAGACAGTGTTAGTGGCAGGTTTGGAAGGAGGAAGGAAATGAATGTTTTGTGAATGTGACTCTGATCTGATGTAAGTCAACCCTGTTTGAGAAGGTCTGCAGAAAACAAACAAAAGAAACCACTTATTTTATTGTGTCTTGGAGAGATTTTTAGTCACATGCATGTCTAAAATGTCCAAGTGGCTCCTTCTAATTTCTTTTCCCACATTTGTCAGATTATTCAGTGCAAATGAGATTGTCGTTAATTTCCTCTGTGTACAAATCTGGCTCTTGAGGTGAGAGATCTGAGGATGAGTGTGATTTGTAAAAGATGCACTCACATCTTAGAGAGTGAATGCTGGTTTGTGGAGAAGAGATGAGTGTTTTAAACACACCACAAATCAACTCTAAACGCAGGCTGTTCTACAATCAGGGTTGATCATTATTGAAAAGGAAAAAATAAGAATTTTGTATTCTGATGTCCTTTGCTTATATCGATGTGTGCGTTTTATTTTGCACTTTGGAATATTTCATTGTCATAAAAGAAGTTTATTTTCTATGTAAAATTTAACATTTAAGAATAAATAGATATAATTAAAAGTTTAGATGATGTATAAATATAGTGCTTTCTTTCCTGCCTGTATTTTATTATTTTTCCTATTTTGTATCTGATCTGTACACCCTGTAGATGTATAATGAATCTTTCACTACTGAAATGCAATGACCTGTTTTCTGTGCTGCCCCTTGGGAATGGGGAGTTACTACTGCAGTTTCTTATTGTATCAGATTCTTTTTTTAAGTTTGTAATAAAAACAGATTGGCAAAAATAAGCATGGAAAATAAGCTAATTGTGTCGTCCTCATTGTTTCTGGGTATGCAGAGCTGTGCAGCGCTGTGTGACTACATGAGAAACTAATGCAGACATGACTCTTCAGCTTGGTCATAGATGAACCCACCTCCCCTCCACTTCTTACTGCCTGCACACGTCGTACTCAATGTTGAACATGTTGCAGATCAAAGATTATAAGAAGTGGATCCCTCTGTTTCTGTGAAAAGCCTCATTGAAATGCCAGAGCAACGCATCCTCTTATTGCGGTAAATAAATTCAAGTGATGTTTGATCAATAATTCAAAGCAAAGACGAAATTCTCAAATGGTGATGAGCCAGATTGCTCACCACCTACCTCAGAGAGACCCATCCAGCAGATATTACTTTATATTTCATCATCCTACACTCAGTCTGTCTGTCCTGTGCCAGCATCTCTGTCTGTACGGTCGGCTCACTCATGTGAGGCAAACGCACTGGACTGAGCTTTCTACAGTAACATGTAGTGGTGTGACATTAACATACGTGACTGGGCTCCTCCTCTACACACATATACATCTTCGTCGCCCACTCACTGCATCCCATCTCCCTCCCTCCCTCCCTCCCTCCTCTCACATGTCTTCAACTGCATCCCTGTTCTCCATCTTTCCTCTGTCCATCCATTTGCTGCCCCCCCCATTCACCCCCTGCTCTTCCCTCCCTCTGCATCTTCAGCACCCTGTCCTCTCCTCTCTCCCCTCCATCTTTCCATCCGCCTGATCCTGTCCTCTCCTTGTCCCCCCTCCCAATTCCCAAAGCCCCCCCCTTCTTCCTCTATCTTCCCTACATACACACACACACACACCCATCTTGCTGGTGCGAGGCTGCTGCTGATGTTACGCAACGCTGCTCCCCTGCGTGTTGATGTGATCATTACGCAACATCTCCTACTCCTCTGGAATACTGATGAGCAGCAGGGCCGAGGCAAGGAGAGGACAGTGAAAAACGACAGCGTCTGAAACGCAACAAAAATCCCATTTTGTGTGTGTACACATGAACTTGAGGCGATTGTGCTTGCGTGCATCAATGATGACGAAGCCATCTCCCATTTGTCCACCAAAGTCGGCTTCTTTTGTTATCTGCTGTTCCTTTGTCTCTCGGCAGCAGGGTGTCTCCCATTAGAGCTGCTGCAGCTGGTTGATGACTTAGGCAATGTCAAACCCAGAGTCCACATGTCATTAAATCCCTATTTATTTCATATACATGATACAAGATACAGTTAGGACATGGCACTGCAGTGGCATGTATCCTATACATGGTTAGGACAATACAAAAACACCCAACAAAAACATATGTTTATATAAAAAGAGACAAAATAAAGCAAAACACCACAAAACAAACAAAACTTAAAAATGTTTATAATAAAGATGTTTATATATATATATATATATATAGTTTTTTAGTAGTAGCTACTTTGAATAGCAAACAAGGACATGGTGTCAGCGATGCGAAACCAACCTGAAGCCAGTGACGGTTTCAGACCAGATCCTCTGCTCAAAACTGCAGTTTACACCCTCAGATGTGCTCATCTGCGCCATCTACAGACAAAGAAAATAACTGCACTTTCACACTTGTGCCACCTGCAGGCAGAATGTTACAACTGCAGTTTTTAAAGTGTGACTGATAACTTCAAATTCATAACTTGCAAAGCTTTCATACATTTATATCAGTTATTTGTTGAATATTGAAACTCTCCAGATGTTCATACCTAGTTTTCTGATGAACATGCTTCATGTTAGGCAAAAGTCATAGACAATTTAAAGTCAGAAGGCAAAAAAATCCTGACGCAAAAAAAGCATAAAACAGCTGCAACAAGACTCACACGGTGCAAGTGTTAAAGTGCAGTGTTACTTTTGAAACACAGCTACATCTGCACTGCTGCTCTCTTTTTCATTCCCTATAGGTGGCGCGGGTTGGCATGAAGAACTGGAGTATCTGCAACCCACTGAACGATTACAAGCCCAGTTTCACAAGGCGCTTTGCATCAAAAAGAGAGACTGCTACATACTGTATGTTGTATTATAAAAGATCTTCATTTATTGCCTTTAAAAGGCCAGTACCTTGAATCAGCCTGATGCAGAACATTTTAATTTTGTCAGAAAATAACTAAGTTTGCATTTTTCAACTACACTGATGTATAAACGGCATAATGTAGTCAATGTCGTGTCTGAGTGTCAATTCAAAATAAAACTTTCTGCTAAGAAATATCCGGTTTTACTACACCACCAGGAAACTGAAACAAACGAAAACTATCAAGAAAACAAAAAAAGCACCAACTGATCCAGTGTATCTAGATATAGATCAATCTTAAGTAAATAGAAAACAATCCACACAGTGATCGAAAGATGCTGTTTCCAGCTGATGTTCACCCCAAGGTCAAGCACTGGCTGCACAAGGATGGGTGGCGCTATTATGCAAGTCATAAACACAGGACATCATAGCTAAGATGTTCTGTTTCTCCTTTTGACAGAACTGTACAACAGACCATCAACCCCCCCACCTCCAATAACATATCATAGTTTTCAGTGATGGTTTACAGACATAAGTACACTTGGTGTAAAATAGTGAAGAAGAAAATGACAAGTTTACAGGGTTTCATGCATTAGGATCCTAGACGACAGAGGATCTAAACTGGAAGCACAAATGACTTTGGGGCATTTCTATTTAGTACATCATAGCAATTTTACATACAACATCATCACTGAAATTAAACAAGCATTACATAACAGAGTATTATTGCCACATTTATTTTCTTTCCAAGATTACGGCGATTATGAGCACAAGTCGACTGATCAAAAAATCTGCATCAGTCAGTCAAAGACACTTGAGATATAGAGTCCCATAACAGTCTGTATGTATTTACTAATTTAAAACAGACTCAGCCAGTTTAGCAAAAACAACTCAATTTAAAGTTTCAGTTTTGCCAAATAGAACTAAGCTGCTTTTTTATGTGCTCTCTGCTTCAACCAACACCACTCTGTAGCCCTACTGAACTTTTACCCATTCAAAATAGGAAGTGCTGGATGAGGTAAGTAAGAGTCTGCCCTGTCCTTCCTGTGTTCAGACACATACTATACATATGTATAGAGAAAAAAATCCACTTAGTTATATAAATCTGTTTAGAACATAAACATCCAAAAACACAGTTTACCCATTGAAGTCCCTGCTTAGTCATTGGTTTTGTATTAACGCTTTTAAGTATTGTTACTCAACGGTAATAGACTTATCTGACATATTGTTGTACATCACAATCAACAGATGCATTGTTACCATCAGAATAAATACAGCACTCATTGACTATTTGGCAGACACAAGGAATAGTACTGGGTTAATAGAGACACAGTCAGAATCCCTGTCTTAGGACGAGACAATCATTTAATTACAAGGTATAGAAGCAGTCGCCTTTGGGCCTGGTTATATTCAAAAATATTTATGTATAAATCAATTCCACCCTTCACTACTCCACCAGCAGCCAGGTAGTGGCTCTAGCTCCCTCTACTTGCAGTGTGCAGTAAAATAAACATCCCTACATATGAAAATACCCCTCCACCAGTGAGGGCCCTGGAGATCATCAAACATAGGCCTTTGACAGCAGACAGTAACCTACAGGAAAAAAAACTACAACTCTCTCTGCATCTTTTAAGGAAACCCAAAATCTGTCTTCTTTGATAAAGTACTGTATTTGTGAGGCTCTTGAAGCTGATCTGAGGTTAGTAGCAAAGGAAACTATATCACAGTAGCTTTTAACTTTAGGTCATGCATGTTTTTTTTTCCCTTAGAAGCTACTACGTCTTCCACTGTGGTTGTGGTAAATAAGGTAGACATCGGCCACCACTCCAGTCTTTACACACTGTGTTTTTTAAGAAAAAGTGCAAAAAGGGATTACACACTAATACACACACATATTCATGTGGTGCAGGGAGATGACTATATATATATATATATATATATATATATACACAAACAGCATTTTTGTGTGCACAAATGTGCGTCACAAGAAGGAATTAACCTGTGACTGAATCACACCAACACCAAAACTCTCCTCCTTTTCTCCTCTCCTGACCTGAGGTCTTTGATTCTTTTCTCTTCAGGCTGGAAGTAACACTGTGAATCTGTCTCCTGCTCCTTTATCCATGTTTTAATCTGTCCCTTTCCAACCATGCCTTGAGTTAAAACCTCCTTCCTCTGCGCCTCAGCTGGAGTATTTTAAAGGAAGTACACACAAAACATAAGTGCAACACAAGAAAAAGTGAGGGACGGCAAGTGTGCGCTATTCTAAATACACCACTTCTAACTGACATTACTCATGCTTTGGTCCACTAGGAAGAAGTGCGATGCAGTGATAAAAACAGATTTGTGTTGTATTTAAAAACCTGTGATTCCTATGCACCAGCCTACTTTTTTTTTTCATATTTCCTGACTTTCCTGAAACCGTCTTGAGACAGACCATATTTTCCATGTGTATGTGACCATGGGAGTATCCACATTCGTCCTCTTCCGCTCTGAGTGTAGGAGCCAGGCGCTCTCCACAGGCCTTCCTGTGACCACCACTCCCATCATGCCTCACTGCCTGCCAGTGTGTATCCAAAACTCCAGCATCATGTTAAAAGCAACAACAAGAGCTTGACACAGTGACTGGAGGTCAGCAACGACAAAAGTGCAAATTTAGATTCCCTTGGTGTTTGTGTCTGTGTTGAATTTTGCGGGGAAGGGAGTTCTGCTTTTGTCTTGTTGATACTTCATGGGTTTTATTCTGAGTTCTTTACAGTGGGCCGTACTTAGCCTCATATCTGGCCAGGATGTTCTTGCACCGGCCACAGTCCTTCCGCAGCTCAGCCACTTGCTGCCTCAGTGCAGCGTTCTCCCGCTCCAGGAAGGAGGCGCGCACAGTGATCTGGTTCTCCTTCAGCCGCCGTGCGTCACGAGAACGTTTTGCTGCCAGATTGTTCTTCTTTCTCCTGGACCAGTATTTCTCATCCTGAGAGAGAGAGAGTGGAAGAGAATGAGATAAACAAGATAGGAGGTGTAGTTACACACTGTCAACATTGGTGCCATCTTTGATCTCTAATCCACACAATCAATCCACAAGAGTGAATCTAGTCTCTAATGTACATTTCAGCTGTTACCTCTGAGTAAAAACGACAAGTTTAGCAACCGTTATGTAAATGATATGTCTTTACGATGGGTCGTAGCATCAGGTCAGCACCACACGTACGATTAAATCATCCTACCTTCTGTTCATCAGGAACAAACACCTTCTTGGCCTTCTTGATCATAGGCTGTGGTTTCAGCTCCTCGTCAGAGAACTTGTGTTTGCGAGGGTTGAACAGCTCACCCCCCGGGACACTGGACAGGACCAGGTCTGTGGGATCCGGCTGGAAGTTAATGTCCACCTCGATTGCGTCTGGGTCGATGGGGGAAGGTGTGTTGCGCTCTGCAGCACTGCGATCTATGGGTATGGAGAGAGAGGTCACTCAAATCTAACCACATCTACCTGGCAGTTTATCAATATGTCAGGCATACATACAGTTAATGCCAAACATTTACTGGTTGTATTACCTACCTGCACAAATACAAGTCTTTGCTGCATTTCACCGTTGCATTTCTTGATAAATTAGATGTTTGGATTGTGTGTTAAACCAAATTAAGACATTACTGTCGACAGTTTTAAAAGACATATCTTGTTTAAATTTATTGTTGAATTGAAAGAAACAACTATTGGAACATTTCTACCTTCTCTATACTGTACTTCCTGTTTCTGGCCTGATATTCAGTTAAAACAGTCTTATAAAATGATTAGCTCTAACTATAAATGGAGAATGGAAAAGATAATAGAAACCAGTTTGAGTTAACTTAAATCATAAATTAAGAGAAACACTTGTCCATCCCAGACTAATGTTTAACAAATATGAACCTATATGACTCACCTGTTTTTTTCTCCTTCACTTTAACTTCTGCAGCCGTCTCCTCGGGTAAAGATTCATCTTCTTGCCCTTCATCATCTTCTTCCTCTTCCTCCTCTTCCTCTTCTAGTTTAGCTGGTTGTAAGATAGTGACTGTCACTGGTTCCTCTGGTTCTGAGGTGGCTGTAGAGGTGGTGGAGGCAGAGGGGGGAGATGCTGAGGCAGAGACAGGGGCTGCAGCAGCAGCAGCAGCAGGAGGAGCAGGAGAAGAAGGAGGAGTAGTAGTAGTAGTAGTAGTAGTAGTAGTGGTAACAGTAGCAGCAACCTTGGGGATGGATTTGCCTTTGCCGTCCACTGAGGTGAGAGTCTTCTGCAGCTCCTCTTCCTCCAGACTCACAGGGATCCCGTTTTCCAGGAGGAATTCATCCAGGTCCATGTACTCCAAGTGGAAGGTCTCCCCATCATAGGGAATAGTCTTCTCCCAAATGGCTGGAGTCAGGGAGGCTGATACCCCCCCACTGCCACCTCCAGCTCCTCCTCTGGAACCTCCACCAGCACTGGCTGCTCCTGCCCCACCTCCCTCAACATCCTCAGATGAGCACAGCTTCTCCTTCTCTATCTCTGCATTAAAGACAGGAGGGAACAGGTGTTAGATAAATGGCTGCACACATGACTTCTGAGTCTGAGACACATGGGCACACGCATGAGAAAGGTCCATGGAAAGAGACTAAAAAACAAACAAAAAAAAAAGGAGTAAACAAAGATGGGTTTCTGTCAGTGAGTTGGACACTGAGCATTTACCCCTAGATGAAATAAAGGACACATCAGGCTTTAGGAGAGTCAGAGTAAAGGTAACTGGTCCTGCTTGTTCTACACATGGACCCCACACAGACTAGGGACTAGATCACACTGGAGCATTGTGCTCAGTGAAAAGCCAGTGAGCGTCTGTGTCTTGCAGTGTGTTTGTGTGTGGATGCGCTGCCTGGAGAGCAGCAGAGAGGACTGGGAACTTTTTGTTCTTTTCTGTTTCCTCGCAGCCTCAGACCAAACTGACCCCGTGCAACATATGGCACATCCGTCCTGATCTTCCCAAGCGAGCGGCCATCGTTTCATCCAGGTGTAAGAAACACAGAGGAAGAAACACGCCCCAAGTGTTTCGCTTCTGAAGCGTCAACAAACTCGTAGGAAATTCAGAGGACGGAAACAACCTGGAAAACTGGGCGCTCGTTTTTTCCACATCCAAGTCTTACCGTCGTCGCCTTCCTCCAGGATGTTAGGAGGAGGGATGTCCATGATCTTCTTTAAAACAAAAGGGAAGGACTTCTGCGGAGCCACCGAAACGACGTTACCACTGGTTTGAAGCGGCGCTGCCACCGCGGCTTTGCCAGGCATTGTTCCCTGCCGAGCTCCGAGCAGACCGGGGCGATGTTCCCGACGTTACCGACGGAGCAGACTCAACCGGGGCGGACGAAGCGCGGCTCTTCGCCTGTTTTCACCACCTCCGCTGCTGCTGCTTCTTTCGGGCCTGTTTGTCAATATTAACGCTTTTAGGTGCATAAACAACACTACACAGACCCCTTGTTCTCGGTGCCCACCGGGCGTCCTTGTTGGATATTCACGAGTCACAGGCCCCGCCCACTAGGGGAATAGTAGGCGCTGATTGGCTGTCAGGTCCGTCCGTGTGAATATGTACGACAGCGGCTGTGCATGCGACGTACGTGAACGCGCGTGTTTGTCCGTGTTGTAGTAGCTCAGCCACTGCTCGCTGGCCGTGACCCGTCCGCACAGGTCGACTCTTCACGTGGAGACGGCTGGGAACATACAGGCTCCAGCATATTCATTCATTTTAGTTTTAGGTGGAAGCTGTCACCACACAGCTTCCAGTGTAAGGGAAGGATGTGGAGCTGAAGAATGACAAATCACACATTTACACACATGCAACTACAAGTCCGCATCCACACAACCTCTCCACACACCAGGAAGGTGCGGGGCTGTGCGGCGCGCTCGTGCTGAGGCGCTCCATCATTTGCGACCCACCCTCCACAAGAACATACTCGTGGCCAAACACGTGCCCCCGCCCCCATCCCCATCACGTGAAAGTACAAGCTGTCGAGGGGCGTAGTTTCACATACTTAGCACGTGCGAGCCAAGGCGAGATAAAGCGGGCACGCGCCCACCGTCCAAACAGCTGGCACGGGACCCAAAGGTTACCCACGTTATGTACCAGACAGCTGTAATAAGTAATACTACTCACTGTCTTCACATCAGTGGCCCGCGGTCTAATTGTACATCCTATAATAAACTTAAATGTTAGGACCACACATCATAGTTTGAAGTTCTCAGCTATATTTTAAAGTTACTCTCGGAAGTTTTCTGTTGCTGCACCTGTGTATGACCCAGTTGTGCCACTCGATGTAACACAACTACGATTGGTAGCGAAACATACTTCAACGCTGGTGATTTTCCACATCAGACGCGACCACTTTGAAACAAGAGGTATTATCACGTTCCCACGCACACGCTGCTAAACCGCACGCGACAATGAGCGCGCGAGGGTTTCTCAGTCTCAGCAGGATGTTTGAGGACAGGAACACGATGTTCAAACAGGCAACACCGCACCTTAAACACGAACTAGTGTTTTAATAACTTCACAGTAACATCACGGTGAACTAGGAGCTGTGTGTGTGCTGTAACGGCCCCGGCCGAGGCGAGGGCAGTTAAATCCCCGCTGCAGCAGACAGAACACAAAGAGGGGGCTGAAGAGCAGACTGATGCACCGGTTACACTCCCCTCTTATCTACATGAATAGTGCAGGAAGCAAACATCAGCCACTCACTTGCCTCAGACGTGAACTGAGCTCTTGTAAAACATTGTGTAATCACAACAGGTTTTTAATGAAACATATATGGTACTTTACAAGAATAATGGTCCAATACTAACAGGGAATGGTGCAAATTATGCACAAGTGGATGTTGGTGAAATTGCCACTTTGCAAAGCTGGTGCCAATTTAACTTTATATGGAAAGATGCACATTTCTCTCTTCTCTCTCTTTTTTAACATTTTAATTTTACATTATAGGAGAATAGTTCACATGTTTTGTTTTGTTTTGTTTTTTGTTTGGTTTCTTTTGAATTTACTTCATTTTATTACTGTTCAAGTGTAAACAAACTTCACTCTCCAAACTTGCTTATATGAATATAAGCAAGTGAATATATATATATATATGAATATAAGCAAGGCCAGTTCTAACTGAACATGGCTTGAGACTCTACCTTTGTGAGGTTGATCAATATCAAGGTGGAGAGTGTTACCAGGTCAGTCTGGCTGAGTAACCACAAACCTTTTTAAATGAAGGTGTAGTATCCAAAGTAATTATTCCTGGCTACTTGCTAAATATTCTACAGAGCTTCTTGAAAAAATAGTTTCCTTTGTGTACACTGCAAAACATGCAATCATCCCCTGTCCTGTCCTAGAGTAAACACTTCTTGGTGCCCTCTACTGTCCGTTCATGGTGAAACACTGTATTTACTTGTGAAGCAGCTCAGACAGGAGGTGGCCTTGTGGGCCAACTTAGATTTCAGGAAAAATAAGAAGAAGGCAGTTTTGTATGCATACTGCATTAAGATTCAGTCCATCTAAGCAGAACACAAGAGTTTTAACAGCAAAAAATGTGGTGTCTTGTCCACATCTTACTGCATCTTCATAGTTAGAAGATGCAGTAAGTTTGACACCTCCGGGGCAAATAAGGGTGCAAAGCCTCTCTCTCTCCTTATCATTTGTTTTTGTCAGACATTGTAAAACATAATCACAATAAGAAAAAATAATGATTGCTCTGCAGGAGCTGTTTAGTCCAGTGCATATCTGACTGATCTTTCTTTTGGTCTAAGTGATAAAATACATAATATTGATCCTTAGCAAAAGAGAGACATTATTCCCTTATCTGTATTATAGCTTGCTGTTGTTAAATAAGCTGCACAAACACCTCTGCTTAAAAAGAGAAATAATGACAAAGTGAGAAAGAAATATCAGATTTTTCCAAAGAGGAAAAATTAGGATCATTGACTGCAGCTAAAGGAAAGGACAAACAGCAAGATGAGCCATCAGTGTCCAGTCACATTATATATATATATAAAACTGTCTGTCCAGAGATGCACACGTGTGTCTAAAACAATAACAATAAATTCACCAAAGGCAAAAATAAGTTGGAGGAATTAACTATATTCACTGTGTTTGGACCATATGACGACTGACATCACGGTAACAAAGGGGTACTTTATTAGTGTTGACGAGCAGCTAAACATACTTCATTATAATGTCAAAATGTTGGGAGCATCTTCAATTATTTCTTCCAATGAATGGGTCATGTGTTATTTTCTTTGAGTAGTGTCTAATAGTGTGCTCCAGTCTTGTATTGATATGGAGTCCAACAGTCACAAGGCTAAGATTTAGCAGGTTTTATAACTATCTAAGTCCCATTTCTCATATCTAATAAAGTTATGCCAGTCAGATAAGAAAGCCTGGTATTTGCAGTCAACCCCATGGGGAAACCTATTTAAATTGGTATAATGAATGAATGAAAGTGGCACCAGGTGGGACTACGTGAAGTGGTATACCTGTGGTTTGGTGATATGTTACCGTAACCTGTTATTCCAACATATGTCAATAAATTACAGCACGGGACCTTTGTTGCCCCTTTCTCTCTTCTTATGTCTGTCTACACTGCCAACTCTCAAATGAAACCTAAAATGGCAAAAAAAGAAAACTAAAAAAAAGGTAAGGAAGAAAGTATACATGAAGGATTGAATCCAAAAAGAGACTAATGATGTGATGAAACCCTGAGTGAGGACTGTTTCAGAGTTGTTGCATCAGTTGCAGGCTGCCATGTAGTGACTGTATGGAGAAACAGCACAGACAGTCTACTGACACAATGCAGCTCACTGCCTTTGATCATCTGTCCACATTTCCACTTCAACTGGACACATTAAATATAAGGATGAACCTGCAACTAGAGGAATTTCAACATACAGCCACAGTCATCATAGACTACAGCAGTCAATGCAATGATGAATTATGTGCTAGAGACCAGAGTTATTTTATGAAAGTTGTCCAATAGTGTAATAACTTTAGACCAATGGTGAAATAAGTATGGCACATAACTATATTACCAGATTATTAGATACACCTCACTAGAGCTATTACTTTGTCCACCCTGTTTATGTCAGTGAGGCTTGACTGAAATGCAGAAACACCACTGTGCTTCCTTCAAAATGATCACAGAGTAAAATCAACACCTTTAAAACAGTTTCAACTAAAACTGATCTTTATAACCTCAGGTAAGATTTACCTACGTCATATGTGTAGCATGTAAAATCTTGCTCAAGAAAATTAACTTGTCACATAATAAGGATTTTACTGCAGTGGAGTAGAAATAAGCACACAAGGTTCCTCAAAAATGTACTTTTAAGTACTTGAATAAATACTCCACCACTGCTGAAGGAAACAAACACTTCTTCATAGCAAATGCAAAGCTGTGGCAGGTCTGAGCCCTGTTTTTGTGTCTTCTTACCGCTGTCATCGAGGGCGGGGAGGGGGAAAGGGTAGTCGGCCAAGGACTTGAGGAGATCGGGCACGTCGCTCCTGTCCTCAAAGAAGCTTTGGTTAGCTGTTGACATGATGGACGATCCGTGAAACTGTCTCCTAGCGTCTAAAAGTCGAGTCCAACAGAGTGAGAAAGGCTCGAGCTGTGACTGTGTGTGTCCGTGTGAATCCTCAGCTGCTGACTTCGCTCACTTTTTACCAACTTTGCAGCAAGTCGCATCACGGGGACTCGTGCGTGTCCAAACAACCTGTATTATAATGAGCCCGTGGAGCCACGCCCCTTTAACGAGTTGATTCGGTGACAGTTGAGCACGCACCTGTCACTCACGCCGCAGAGCCAATGAGAGAGCAGGGGGCGGGTCCTAGTAATGACCACCACAACAACAGCCATGGGATGAGCACATTTCTCTCCACGCACGGCGGCACGTGCCAGTCTGAGAGGCTCGAGGCCAGGTCTTACAGAGCTCCACGCGCCATCTAATGACCCGACCGAGTAATACACCGAGAAAGACATTAACCCACTGTATGAAGTCCTCCATCAAAACGTTATTCAAATACAAGCAGTGGACTATTATTAGTGACATTTAGCTTAGTACTTAATTATTATTATTACACAATACGATGTTCAAAGCATTTGGGTGATTTTAGTTTAACAATGTATATGAGCTCATCATAGGTTTTATGCATGAAATCTGAATTAGTTAAAATTTAAGTAAAAATACCATTATTAATACTGGTTTATAGTTGCAACTGCATATATGTCTCAAAGCACTTGAGAAAATTGTCTTATTTACATCCAACTACTGTTAAACTGCCTGTGAGGGGACAATCTGCAAACAACTTCAAACCCCACATGATCTTTATTTAATAGTATCATTATTATGTTTGTTATTCATCAACAGGTATTTATACCTGTCAGTTAATGATAACAACTTCTAGTTGTTAATAACTTAATAATGTTTTTCCCACCATGTATATTTTTCAGGCCTTTACATAGGGTGAGGGTTAGAGCACACTGGAGCCATGATGCCTCACTTGGTTTGCTTTGTATTTAGTTACACAATGACAAAAACTATTAGTTTCATAAAAAAAATATTTTTTAGCAACAGCCCTCTCTGCTGATTCAAAAAGAAGGGGAAAAAAAAGTCAAAACAGATCACACATAATCACACCACCAAAAACTCAAGGCAGTGCTTGAATACAACTAAGAACTGAACAATACAATTTTTATTTGTTATTAAAGGTTGAGACTGAAAAAAATATTTGGTGGCTGTAGATCAATGGACAGGGCTTTGAACATCATCTTTCTTAGTAAACTATGGAATGAAAGCACTCTTCTCCTAATAACCTCCCTGCTACAACAGAAGGGAAAATAACGAAACACTTACAGATGTGTGTGGCTGTCACATGGATCATAGCATATATGGTTAAATATAAACCCTATATGAATATTCTGCTGTGATTAACTGAGTTTGTGTCTGCTGTGTTTTCCAGAGTGGCACTGGCATGAGTCCAAATTTCACAGCATTGAAGGTTTAGATGAATAGATGTGAGCAATACAAGTCGCTCCATATGTAGTTTGAACAAATTAAAATATTTACCAATTTCAAGTAAATGGTATGTGGCATTTTGAGAAAGCAAATCTCAACATATCTTTCAGATACTTTGGCAAACTGGACACCTTGCTAGTTTGATCACATCACCTGTTCATTTTGGGCTTGAGTTGGAAACCAATACACAAATGTGACACTTTGGTCGTTACAAAAATGGTTCACATAGTCAAAAAATAATTTCTTCTCTGTCCTGAAGTAGAAAATTGTACTTCCCAAAGTCAAGCTCATCGGGCATGATGAGCTTGTCTTCCCTGGCCCTGGCCAGCTTCTGTCGCAGGAAATCCCGTCTCTCAGTCCACTCCTGCAGTTCCTCCCGGCTGTGGGCGAAGTCGCAGCTCACACCATCAGCACAGCCGACATTCAACCTGTCAGTCATTAAGAGGATGCCAAATGTTTCAGTTTTCACTTTTTTGGTTCTTCAGCTGCTCAGTGCTCCACACTCGTTGTATCTGCTGCTTGGCGCTAGACATGCGTTTCCAAAAACAACACCACCAACACTGATGAGAGTGAACCATGAGAGTATCCAGTACTTTGAGGGCTGCAAATCCAGTACAATAAGCTGAAAGCTAAGATGTTTTTCAGAACTGAAGGGCAGTGCAAAATTGGTGATCATTCTCTGTGGGTTTGTCACTATGAGTGACTCCCTTCATGTTACATTTAAGTTATGTGAACCACTGTTGTGCTTACATTATAAAAATGTACTTGTGAACCAAACCTTTATACTCCTTAACATTATCTGTTATAATGTTATAATGAGCAGCACAGCAGTGAACTATGTCAAGGCTATGTGTCTATGTAAAAATGCAGCTTTTGGACAGCAAAAAGAAAATGTGGCAGTCCAAGTAATTTCCAGTAAATGTAACAGATATTTTTGTTTTGTTTTCCACAACTAGAAGTGTGGAAAACAGTGTCAAGTCTTCCATTCAGGGAAGTTAGGAACACTGGAAAATGTTGTCGAGAATATTTTTGTTGAATATTACTTTAAACCCGAGAGAGCAGTAAAACAATGCTGATATTAGGGTTTAAACTCATCACATGTCACAGGTTACTGTCAGACCCATGAGTGATTTTCAAGGTGTGCGAAGTTGCCTTATTAGTTTTTGATCAAGGTGTCCTCCTGCCACGACAGGAGACCAACATCACTCCCTAACCAGCTGAATTCAACAGTAAATTTCTCTCTAAATCCAAAAAATGATCCAAGAAAAGATCTTACTTGGGGCAGAGTTCAAAGTTTGTTCCAGGAAAACGGTAGCTCCATGTCAGAGCCTCGTCTTCGCCCTCACAGCTGAACACTCTGTCCTTGTGCTTCTCGGAGGAGATATGCTGATGCCACTGCCGCTCACTGTTACTGTGTCTGCCACACAGACGGCAGTGGAAGCCACTCTAAAATGCAAACAGGAAGCACTGTTGTCATCTTATTCTTGCAGATGCACAGCCAGGAATTTTTAGTTTTGGTGCCAGTGAAACTGTTTTTGGTCTTTGACTATATTGAACAGAAAAATAAATTTAAACCCACCATTGGTTCAGCATTGTCAGTTGGCATGACGATACATTTCTCTTCTGGAACGGGCTGCGTGAACATGGCTCCATCTGCTTGGCGGTTTTGACTGTTTAATGTCAGCCACATGTCATACATCTGCTGCATGTCTCGCACTACAGTCACAGATAAAGCAGCGTCAGACATTGTTGATTCATGAAAAGTGATGTTCATGCTTTACAGGTGTTGCACTTAATCCCCACTGTAGATTAAGTGCAAGTATAAACTGTATATATAAACTAGTAGCTCAAACTAGTAAGTTATGTTGTAGATTTTCCAGGTTTTCCATAGTGAGTGATTTTAATAACTCACCGCCATTATTCTTCATATACATCCACAGCTCTTTCTCTTCTTGGCTGTGAGCGAAGGTGCAGTTCCCACTGTAGTTACATTTCCTTTTGTCCAAAATCTGGGTACACATCTGCAAGGACAAAGCTTTACACTGTTTAACACTGATCACAATATGCACCACAGGAGACTAAAGCAGACTCTTTATCTTAGCTAGCCTTTATGCAAAGCATAGCTAACATAAAAGACAAGAAATGCATGAGTGGAGTGGGAGAGACCCTTGATGATCAACTGATGCGTTCAAATATGAAGGTAGGGAAGCACACCTACATCATACTGCGTAGGGAAGTTCTTGGCATGTGGCAGTGGTCGGACCTGAACCCATTTACTTCTCTCTGAGGACTTGACCAGCATTACCCGTCTGTCTGTAGTCCACCTGAAGATGATGATGTCACAAGAGGAGGACAGGAAAAGTATAGTTTCACTTGTTTTATTTATTATTTTGGCAGCAAATATTATGTTAAATGCACATTTTCCATTATTTTGACATGTATAGGAACAATGCAGATATATTGTTTTTACTCACGTATGCCTGGCCTTAGCAGTGCAGTACTTGAGGGATTTATCTGGTTCACTGATTAGACCATCTCGCCAGCATTGAGCGCAGGCATACATCATGTCCCTGTTTAGATTCTTTCCAGCTTCTCCTCCTCCTCTTGGTTTGCTCCAACTACTTCCAGAAAATAACTGCTTAAATTAAATGAAAAACAAAGATATTTATGAATCTGTGCAATACCAGCACAGTACAGACAACAGTGAGGTGGTGTCACTGCTCCAACATGCACTTTCATTATAAGTACAAAAATAAAAGCACACCGAGAGGATGCAGGACTGTGACAACATATATGCTAGAGAGACATTGTGTCTTTCAATAAATATGATAATAATTGCTTCTTACTCTGTTCCCTCTCTGTTTACTTGAGTTTGATTCCTGCTTGTCATAATACTTTGTGGCTTCTTTGACGATCTCATCGGGGCTGATACCTGTAAATAACACAAACACACATATACAGAATTATAGTTGCAATGCATCTTGAGAGAAATGCTACAAGCTGCCGTGATCTGCAGAATATTGAAAGAGAACACCACACTATTATTTCTTAATCACATCTACTAACTCAAGTTAAAGCAGCAAGTATTAACAGGATTGGGGGAGAACTGATTAGTGGTATGGCATGTTATACATGCAGCAGATATGAAACAACATTATCATAGATACTCTGTTTTTGGTCTCTACAAACTCTTAAGCTGATAAATTCAGTTGCTAACCAAGTCTGTCTGCTGTTTGGTGCTGAACAGGGAGTGCACAGTGTTTTTTCCCCTCACTAAAAAAATAAAATGCTACTGCAAGAAACTACACTGATGAGAGGGGTAAAAGTGAATTAAATCAGCTAAGTGACACATCATGACATCAAAAACTGCTTGTCAAAATCAATATTGATTAATGCATCTTTGAAAAGGCAAATGTGAATCAAAAGTGTTTACATCTAACCCTAATTAAGTAATCCCCATTACATTTTGTCGTCTCACTGCCACCTGAAGTGCATGTCTTCAGGGTTTTATTTAGTTTTTTTTCCAAGTTAACAAATGAAATTCAAACACTCTTGGTTCTATTATTTTCACTGCATGTGTCTGATGTGTGTGTACCTGTGTCCCGCTGCACCTTCCAGGTTTTGAGCTCTAGGATGGAGTGGGCATAATGGCATTTGTCCTCTCTCTGGCAGCCGTACCGGATGGCTTGGCGGCACAAATCCAACTGGCACATGATGCTCAGTGGACGGACCTTTATGTAGTTCACATTGTGGGTCCTCACCACAAATGCCAAGCACCTGACAGGTAAAGAGGGAGAAATCAAAGTGTGTTAAGGTGGTTGTTTATGAGTCAAAGAGTCAGAGGACAAGGACTCGCAGATACACAATTGTTGTAAACATGCTCACTTATTAGCATCAAAGTTGTGGCGGCAATCCAAGTTAGAGCAGATGGTGTGATTGTCTCTGCAGCGTTTGCTGATGATTCTAGGTTTACTGTCATAGCACTCCTAGGGAGACATAGATACTAGATAAATAGAGGAGGAACAAAACATAAAAGAGACCAACAAAAATATATTGCAGCAAAAATAAGTAAAACAGACATGAAATGACTTGAAAGCAGCTTTGTTATATGAAGACTATATAAACTGTATAAGTGCACTGACCTGACAGAGGAACATGAACATGCCCTTGTGTTCCTGTAGAAGGCGGATGATGCTGGTCACAGGGTCCAGTTTGACAGGTGCCATTTCAAACAGTAAGTTCCTGTTCAGCGTCCCCTTCCTCTCTTCTGTCCAAACATCAATCTCCAGCTGGTTGTATGCAAATGTACATTTCTCTCCATATTTACAATGGCCCAAACTCAGCAGCTCTGGTTGTGCAACAAAATACATGTTATGTTAGTCCCTCCTTTTTATTACAAGTTCCCTCTTTAAAACAGCTATTTGAATTTCAATAGTTTCTGACCAATCCATGTGGCAGAAAGTTTCTTTGTGAACTACAACATCTGTTAGCCAGCAGTTTTACTTTGTAAACTGTGTAGCAGCTTAGCCAGTTAGCTTGTGAACTCCCTTATTTCAGAAAACTAATGTACGGTATCTCTTAATACAACTTTGACTGTATTTTTTAGTTAGCGTTCTTGTACAACTGCTTGTGGTTAGACAGCAAAAGAGAAATATTTCCACAAAGTGAGTCTACAACCAATGGTAATGGTATCTGTGAGGCACTTATCTAAATGCTACCATTGGCATGCTAGCACGCTCACAATGAAAATGCTAACATTGTGATAGAAGCTTTGCAGAGGTGTAAGTCTTGTATGATTAACAAATGGGACACAAACATCCAGGTGTTTTCTCTTTAACAGTTACACGCTCAAGTATCACACTGAGCCTCACGTGTATATAGATCAATGAATAACATCCTGTCCCACTAGGAGGAGTATCGGATATGACAAGACAAGAGTTTAAATATGTGCCTGTCCTGTATTCTAAATCCTGACCATTTGCTTGTCTGAGTTGTATTTCTTCCATCTATTATCTATACAGGGGAGCTGGAGCTAATCCCTGCTGAGGTTGGGACAGGTCACCAGTCTATCGCAAGGCTGACACATAGAGACAAACAATCATTAATACTCACATTCCTGCCTATGGACAATATAGAGTCTTCAATTAACATGTCTTTAGACTGTGGGAGGAAGCCAGAGTACCTGGAGGGAACCCATACAGGCACAGGGGGAACATGCAAACTCCAAACCGAAAGGCTCCAGGCCTGGGGTTCGGTGCAAACCACTGCACCACCGCCCCCTGATTTGTACTTCATATTCGCATACAATCAAAAATGATTTTGCTATGCAAATTAGTTTAACTATAATAACAAGCAATAAACAATGAGTACCAACAAACAGCAGAGCCCCTGACGTCAATCATCTAATTGACTGTGTGAACCTTACTCTTGCAAAGTACAAATGGCCCTTTGAAGGATGTGCAAGGAGGAACCGGTCGCACTCTGGTCCAGTCTGAAGGATGACCTGTCTTTCGTCTACATAACAGAATGTCTCGCATACAGCTGTGAACCAGGTCCGGCTTGTGTACAGTACATCTCCCTTGACCTGAAATGAAAAGGAAGAATTTTTTATTTATTTATTTTTTTAATTTAAGATATTCATTGGAACAAGATTAGGAGTGGCTGTTTCTGAACATGTACCTTTTTTAATATCTATAAATGTAAACTTGTTAGCTACAGCTGGATCATTTAGATTTTCTTATAATTGCAGTTACTTTGAGACAGGACTGAACCATTAGACGTACCTTTCCAAGAGAAACAGGCAGAGCAGGCCTGCAGGAACTCGTGGGTGGAGGACAGGGCGTTAGAAACTGCAGTTGGCGTTTCGTTTTTCCTCTCCTCATTGCCACACATAGAATAAGATTTCAGTTAACGCCAACAAAACTGACAAAAATCAGCTGGTAACACAAGCCAGATAATCAGTCTTACTTTGTAGTTGTTCTTTGGAGATCGCATTACTGGAGCTACAGCAGCGTGACAATGTGGGATACCTGGGGAGCAATAAGAGAAAAAAAAATTAAATTTTATATACATCAGCATGACATCTTAAAAGAGAGGAACACTTACTGAAGCCATACAGTTCTTGTGTAACTCTGTATTGGACATGATTAAGTGTTTCCTAACGTCCTTAAAGTTGACATGAAACATATGCTGCACTGTAAATTCTTTTCCACTTTTTTTTTATTCTTGTAATTTACAGCATAAATAAGTTCTTCTTCAGACATCCAAAAGTCCTACCAAGATTTGTGTGGACAAAAAAAAAGTTTGGGTACAACTACTGTAGGTCAAAGCCATCTAGCTAAACTAATTTCAGCATCTAACGAAGAGCAGGCCTCCTGCTTTGCCAATAATATAAACCATAATCACCAATTGAGCTGAAATAAGAGAGCGAGTCGAGGCCTGTTCCCCCAATGGAGACTGCTGGCAAAGTTGCACCTTCCAAGGAAGGAAACGAGTCCAAGGCATCAAGGGAGTCAAGCTGGTCCACAGCTTTCACACCAATTGTATGAACACCACCACACTGACCGCCTGGATCTGGGACAGACTCCAGGGTATCTAGTTCATCAAGCAAATCATCAAGGGACTTTTCCCCTGTGTCCAGTTCTGTTTTGGATTCATCAACCTCCTCAGTAGCAGCACTTGGCCTTGTATCCAAGAAGTCATCCAGGGAATCAAGGCCATCCAGGGCATCCAGCCCCGCAGAGGTCAGTCCTAATTTTGGAGTAACTTCACCACCTCCTACTCCAGAGAAGTTGTTTAAGGCATACAGACTCTTTGAGGTCAAAAGGTCGTCTAGGGTGTCAAGTGCTGCAGTAGTTGTGGTATGCATACCACCGGAAAAGGAATCCAGGGAGTTGAGTTTGCTGACGGCTGAGTTGAAGAATGCAGGGGGTAGCTGAGGCGTGGGGGCAGGCAGCACTGAAGGAACTGTGTGTCCGCAAGTAGACATCCTGCTGGAAACTGAGAATACTGCCTGGAAAATGTGGGGAAAGAAAGTTGAGTGAAGATGGCTTAGATGTCAAAAATGGATGCTGAGTAGGGGTTTAACAATACATTTTCACGATACGTGTAATTTTTCCATGGTTCTGATACAATTCAAGAACAATATTTGAGTCTATAACGATACAATTGAATGACTTGAAATCGATAGTCATTTTTTTTTTGTTACACAAATTCAACCAGTGAAACTCTGAAATAAATACCTGGATACTGGACAGCACAGGTGAGGATTCCTCCCTTATTGTAAGGGAATCATGGATAAATGAATTAATAATTAATTAAAATGTCCATTGCATTGGCCCTTGAAGTTTGGAAATTGTTATGGCAAATGCAGAGCTAAAGTCCAACCACTCCGACTCATGAAAAACATGGATATATAATACAAACATCACTTTATCATGGTTAAAATGAAAAGATGCTCAAATGTCATTGTCCAAAGGTATGGCTGCACAATTAATTGAAATATAATTAATTCATTTAAAATTAAATTATCTTTGCTTTGTTTTGTCTCTTTGGTGCTGCTGGTTCATGCTGATGACATCATATAAAGTTTGTCGTGCTTAAATACAATGCGCAAATTCTCAGTATCAATATAATCGCTTACTTACCTTGCAAATCGATTTTAGATCAATATACGTCCTTTGTTGGTCAATGTTAAAGCTGCATTAATCAATATTTTTACACAAACAATGGATCAAATGACTACATGCGTTGTGAAAGAGGGCACTCGTAGTGATGGCCCCACAGAGTAACCCCTCTGTCCTTTCTCTGTTTAGGTTATTGTTCTGGTTTTGCATCTAGAAAATGTGACACAGTCAAGCACTAGAGATTTACCTCAGGATTCAGATGATACAAATATAGACCCACAAAGAGTTAATATTGGATTAAATTCATTTAGCTTCAGCTCAATATGAACGGTTCCTAACATGTTAACATATCAGCGTTTCACTGTGCTAAGTCTGAAACTCAATGTTCAAAATGGGGGGTTTCTCCCCTTAAATGATTCAGATGAGGGATTTTCATACTCTTGGCTGAACATTATTAACATCACTTAATTTACATCAATTTAATTATGTACAGTAGTAGCTGAAACAAAAAATTAATTCAATTAAAGCACCTTTAAGGGGAAATGTATAGTTTTTTTGATTAGTCTTTCCTTCTCTCATGAACCAGATGACCAAATGGTAAATTTTTCAGATTTGGCACAAACATTTACTCATAAACCTTTTCAATATTCGGACATCCTTAATATATTTAATATTAGATGCCTTTTCAGAATTTCCAGTTGAGTAATTACCACCAACAAAATTTATATTATAGTATAAATAATAATTATTGGTCTGTAAAAACAAAGGCTGCATTCAAATGTTGGGTTGTGGCAAAAGTGGAAACAGGTTTAACTACGCAGAAACCTTTGGACAACAACCCCCAAAAACCATTCAAACCCCTGTCTGCTGTGGTTTTAGACACATATCAAGTGTCTGTGTGAACATGGCTAAGCAGAGGACAAAGACATTTACCTTGGATGGATCCTGCTCAGTGGGGAAGTCGTCAAGCAGGCTGTCTAAATCATCTCCCATCAGCTCAGAGTCCTCAAAAATGGCCCCCCTGTCAGGCACTGATGGGGCGAAAGATTGCATGGAGGTAATAGTGGACTGAGGCAAAATACAAAAGCTGACTGAAGAAAAGCAGGAGGGAATTTATTTAATGAGAGTAATTTATTTTGAGAACTTTACATTTTTAAATTATTATTATTATTATTATTGTTAATGCAACACAGTTTTAAATCAAGTCAAAGTCAAGAATTCACACCTGGTGCAAAGCCGCTCAGAGGATTCATACCATTTCCTAAATTATCATCAGAGACCTGGAGGTGAAAAGGACAGAAAAAAAAAATTCACACACTAATTAACTTCATCAGGACTGGTTGGTGGAGGGACACAACCACAAGGTAAGTCTAGTTTTTTTAAACTATAGTGGTGAATGTTACAGACAATGTGAAACTTGCCTCGATGGCTTCAGCAGTTGTGTTTCCATTTGTGACACCTCTCGTTATTAGTGTGTCTTCCTGGAAAAGAACAGACACCAAACTGGATACAAGAGACAAAGCAAACTGAGGACAGAAAAGGACAAGGCTGCACCTTGTCTGTATCATATGACGCCGTATGCTGAGAAACAACAGATTTTCTTTCTTATTGTATATGGAAATTATGACAATTTTTAAAAAATATATCTGAAAGCTACTAGCTCATTGTCCTGCATATTTAATTTACAGGACTTTTAGTTTCAATGTCTCAAGCTGTGATTTACATGTTGATATAAATTTAGGAACAGCATTTGATTATTACCAAGCTAAAACCCTGGAAAATCCTTTAACATTCCTCTCTTGGATTCCTCAATAAACTAAATTTAAACAATAACTTTACCAACCTTTTTGCTGACATAGGGTTTTCTATTTTTTAGTCCTAGGCGGATGGCCAACTCCTGCGCAAGCTCATTCACATCTTTATCCTGTCAAGAGTAAACAGAAGAATGAATGAATGAATCCAGTGCACAAGCTACAAGTCTGTGACATTTAACATGTTGAGTGTCAAAGCAAAGCAAAAAGAGCAAGAGAGAAAGTGCATTATGGATCTTATAACCTATGGTAAATCATCTTTTTTCATTTTGACAAAAAATAAATAAATAAATTTAAAAAAAAATTAGCTATCAGCTGTTAAAATAAAGCGCAGGTGAGGATGAAGAGAATGTTATTCATTTAGCAAATATTTATACATGATCTAAAGTAACGGACAGAGTCTTGAAATGCTGGTGGTGTTAAGTAAAAGTCAGGTAAAAATCCATTAGATGTTGAGATATTTCGGTTTGGGGTCCAGACTGACACTCCCACGCTGAGAGACCATCATCATCCTCATGATAATTTTCTTTTTCCCAAACAGATGTTTCCAAGGCCAAGAGTGAACCTTTAAAAGCCAATATGTTTGTTTGCTTCTTACAAGAGCTCAATTTAAACACTGACTGTGTACAGTATCACAGCACATCTGTTTACTCTGGAACAAAAAGATACACAACCTGAAAATAACAGATTTCAGTTCAAGACCCAACAAACTGACTTTTCAAGCCTGACAATAACTTCCCTCCATTCCCACACACACCCATGAGACCTATTTGCATCAACTCTACCCATCCTCTCTTTCCTTTACCAGACGAGTGATAAGCAGACAGTCTGTGGTACAGTTGTAGGCCTCCTTGTACTTCCCCAGCTCCTTCAAACAAAGTGCCTTCCTGTACAGGGCCTTGCAGCTTTCCTTACGCACTTCAAGAGCTCTGTCGCAGTCCTTCACGCCTTGATCATATTCCCCCTGTAGAAAACATGACAAATGTGGAAGATGTGAGAAGAGTTTAAATGACAATATCAGCTTATGACGTTGCAGCAGCTATTGAAGATCGGTTCTTTGGTATGCAGGTTTAAGCTCAGCGGCCTGGTATGTCTGATAAACACATCTAAATGATTTAGTGCTGGTCACATTCTTTTAGGTCTTTTATGGGTAGTGAATCAGAGTGGGATTGTTTTTAAAAGCAGCTTCCTAACTCAGGTGTGAGGAGTGGTAAGGACAGGTGAGCACCCTTTGTTTAAAATAGAAACTCATATATAAATGCTCAGATTAAAGTCTGTTTAATGATGAGTCCTAATTCTGTGATCTGTTAAAAAACTGTGGGACATCACAGTTAATCACAAGTACAGTTTCTCTTCATACTTCCTATTGTTATGTATATTGTGTAATTTAACCTCTGCCTTGTATTTTTTTCCCTTTTCCATTTTGTTTCTAACATTATTTGTTATTCAGTACATCAGAGGCTGCTGACTGTTGCAGGTCAAAGGTTCTTGTTTTCCCAGTTCCAGCCGTGCACTGAAACTGATCTTTCCTTTGAGGAATATCAGCTAAATATGCAAGAGATACAACCAGGCATTTGATTTTTGTCATTTTCATCTTCAACCTTAATACATATTATAAGTAAAAAAAAATAAAAAGATGATACTTTTTTTTGGTATTAAACACAAATGTTGATATGATAGTATCTGTGTTGACTGAGTCACAATGGACTTGGCTTGTCAGTGAAAGACAAATACAGGTCATCAACCTCTGAACAACCAGATTAACCCCTGATTGGCACTTATCATCATGACTGGGCAGTCTGAAAATGATTAGTTGTATATTTCAATATTGATTAAAATCATTTGCATTTTCAAAAATAATGTATGTATTGTTTTCTAGTCAGTCTAGTTCATCAGTCAATGATGATTTGCCACTAGAGCTGCAACAAACAATTACTTTTATTATAAATTCATCTGCCAAATATTTTCTTGACTAATTGTTTAGTGTATAAATGTCAGAAAACAGTGACATGTCTAATCCAATTTCTATATTCAGGATGACAACTCCAAGTATTGAGTTTCTGAACCCAAAGATATTCAGTTTAATATGATATAAAACAGAGAAAAGGCGAACATCATATTTGAGAGCCCTTTTTTGATATTTTTTCACAAAAATGTGCCTTTTAATTTATCAATTATGAGAACGACTTTTGATTATTTTTCAGTTGATCAACTAACAATAGTGGCTCACTATGCAAAATACTAATGTAAGCCTGCTAACATGTTCACAATGGCAAACCATAGTATTTTATTAGCATTCTCATAAATGCAAATATCATAAGTAATAAGTTTAGAAGGTATAATACATTTCGTGCTTGGTATTTACTTCACTACTTGATCTGGTGCTAGAAGAAAAATTAAGTGATCATAGAAGTCGTTATTATTCTTCCTGAGGGGAACATGAATGTTTGTATCAAGTTTCATGGCTATCTATCCGGTATGTTCAGACATTTCACAAACAACTGATGCAGGCAGTAGAGGAAAAGTCAGGGGAATAACAAAGTCATTAAGATACATCATCTGGTAATCTTGAATATCTGTAGATGGTGCCAACTCATTAAATAGTGTCAAAATTTGTCAAAAAGGCTGTAATTACACAAGATTCAATGTTAAAAAGTACTTATGAGAAAGGCACATAGCATTAACTGTAGTGGACTAACAGTCAGTACTGGATATTCAAGATAAAAAGTCTTATCTAGTCAAAAAATTACTCCAACCAATTATAATTATTATGTGTTGATTCCATTTTATCTGGCTCCACAGACCAATTCATGCTAAAATTAGGTTTGGGTGTTTATCAGAATACTGCCCAAACAGATCAGTCTAGACTTGTCTTCACAAGTGTCTGTCTTGGCTGCACTGATGCTCTATGAAACGTTCTGCACAATGATGCAATTTTCCTGCACACATGAAAAAACATATCTCACCACACTGTGGTAGGCAGCAGCCCGGTTGACATACAGACTCTCCAGCAACACTTCAGAGATCTGGATGTCTTCTCCTGCAGCGTAGCGTGAGACGTTCACGCCTTCACTGTACTCTCTCACTGCCTGCTTCCACTGTCTGTCTCTGAACAAGGCGTTACCCTCATCGAGCAGGTTGCACACTAACTGTGTCAGGAAGTCCTGACGAGGAAGAAAAAGGGAGTATGCTTTATAAGTTTTATGAATGATTTCGCTTAGTTCTTATCAACTTCAGAAACAACAGACTTGTGACAGGATGCAGATAAAATGGCGAACAAAATGTAGTTTAGAAACTTCAGAGTACAAGAAAATATTGAGATTCACACTTTCATTATTCATTCCAGGTCTGAGACTATAAATATTGATAGTTTGTCCAATTCTGTACATCAAACAAAATTCTGAGAAACTTCCTGAGCTTCATGATCAATTTAATTGTACCACTCTGGTTAAAAGAAAGCATCCAGATTTTTATTAGGTCTGTCTCATGCCCATATGTACATTGAAAGTTATTAGTATTGATTATTCCTGTTTACAGTGGCCCAGAAGTGATAATAATAAAGTGATCATCGTAAGTCCAATGTAAGAGGTAATATGAAGTTTTAAAAGCATCAAGAGTACAGCCATGCCAGCAGCCCTATGAACCTGTACAGTATAAAGTCTTGCTTTTAGATAAATGCTAACATTAGTATGCAACATGCACACGATAACAGTGCTAACATGCTTGTGTCTAGCAGGTATAATGTTTACCACTATGCTAGAGGTCACCATCCTAGAGCAGCTTGTTAGCATGTTAACATTTGCTAATGTGTAATAATTTTTCTTTGAGACTTGTGATGTGCTGAAGAAGATAAAATGCATAGCCTGATGATGATTATGATATGTTATGTTATGTGATAGGTATTAAGCAGAATATGTTAAACTACTATTATAAAGCATTATTCCAATCATATCTTATGTAAACCCCACAACCTCTTATGTATTTTGATGTAACCCCAAGTGTGAGTATTATGCTAAAGATAATCACACTCACCTAACCCTAACCCTATATGACTTGATGGAAAGTGTGTTTGTATTGTATAAACCTTATTACTTTTTTAAAAAATAACCAAAAGAGAAAGTTGGGAAATAAGTATGGGAAAAGGCAAGAATAACTTAGTCAAAATAAGGGCAAAAGGAAACATGAAAATAATGGTGTAAAATTAATGGAAAATGGCATTTTTAAATAAGACGACTGGACATGTATGGACATGTAGAGAGGCACTGGGGATCTGAAGAATACCTTGAAGCCTAGCAACAGCTGATGTAAAGACAAACATAATGGTGTAATAAGCCAAAGGTAAATGTTAAAGGGGCTGGTCAATAGGCGTGAAGACATGCAATCCCAAGGGTATAAAAGAGGAGGCACATGCCAGTATAACTCAGAGTACTTCTGGTGTAACCTGTGTACACTTTGAACAACTCTCCTTTGATGCTGGCATTAAAGTCTTTGTTGCCCTGCACTGACTCCTGATGATCTTTTTGGACACCAATGAGAAGTTTTTTCTTGAGCTGATTTGAAAATTGCTGAAACTTCTTAGAAATGTGGTCCAGTGGTCTGGGACTTTGGTTTTGGGACACAACAATATTTTCCACGATACTAAGTACAGACAGACTGATGAGCTTGTCATTGGTTTTATGGGTAGATGATCATAAACCATAATACTGGACAAGCTAACAAGCTGAATATGCATTTTTGTGTTTTTAATGTGTCTTTTCTTAAACATTTTTTCTGTCCTAAACCCTTGACCAGTGGTGAATAATATCTCACCCATTTACGCAGACTGTATATTAGGAAAGTGACAAAAAAATTGATTCTGATTAAAATTTGACCTGATGATAATGCTAAAGAAAATCATTGAAGTTATTGCAATTTACCCTGAGGAAGACAATTGTCTGTACCAATTTTAATACATGTTGAGATCAGGGCTGCACAATGAATCAAAATATTTCAAAATTGCAATGTGACCAAGTTATGATGGTAAAGTAAAATATTATAATAAAATTAATTAATATAATATAAAGTACAAATTTCACATGGAGCCAAGAGTGAACAGAAAGATGGTAGGAAGAGGCACAATAGAAAGCACACTGAGAGGTCAGCAACAACTTATAACCAAATGTTTGTGCATCATAAAGGGCATGAAACCAAGAGTGCAAAGGGAAATAGACAGTTGAGACATATTGTGGAAAAAAAATCTGTTCTGGCACTGAAGTCCCAGACCACTGGACCACAATTCTAAGACGTTCGTAACGGTTCAAGGGGCACACTGGCGTGTGCCTCTTCTTTTATAGTGTTAGGATTGCTGGTTTCACCCCTACTAACCAGCCCCTTTTGATATAGTCTTTATCACACCATATTGTCTGTCCTTGCACCGCCTGGTACTGGGCTTCTAGGTACTTTCGTCATATTCATACATGGTCAGTCATGTCTTATTTTAAAAATGCCATTTTCCATACAATTTATTGATTAACATACAAGTTATTCTTGACTTTTTACACCTTTATTTCTTAATTTTCTCTTGTGATTGTTCTTAAAAAATAATAAAGTTTATATAATACAGATACACTTTCCATCAAATCATATAGAGTGCAATAAGTGTGATTGATTTTAACATAATACGTGCACTCTACTCAATGTTTATCACATAACATAACAATATCATAAACATCATTAAGCATCACATTTTGTCTTCTTCTGCACATCTCGAGTCTCTGAAAAATTATACCACAGACAGACATAACATTGTGTTTGTAATAACAGCTGGTACCTGGTAGCCCTGAGGCTCTGGATAAGCCAGGGAAGACCTTGAAAACAAGAAGTAAACTTGCTTAGTAAATGTACTGACACATCTTAGTTACAAAGGGTATGAGTCATTCAGAGACAGAGCAGGTTTCACTTTCTATCAGGGACCTAATAGGATTATAAAAAAATAAAGAATAAAAACTCACTGTATAAATTTCAGAGCTTTGTTTATCTCCTCCTTTCGTTTTTGTCTGGCAGGCTCCATGTTCGTTCACTATGAGGAAAACAAAAAACAGCACAAGTGGATTAGAAGCAAAGCCTGTATGATGTTATGGGGCAAATTAGTGCAGCTGGCGAACGCCCACTTCCTTCACAAGTACAAACCAAGACACAACCACCGCTTTGAAACACCGAGCAAAGACACTCAACACACTCACTGAGCCCGTGTTCAAGCTCGTTCACTGTCAAAAAAAAAACAAACCAAAACATCCAGCACACAAGCCCAAGACCCTGGACGCTCCCCTGTCCGACATGGCGTGACTTCAAACACACCTACCTGACGAGGAGAGGAAGTTCATTGAACCAGGATAATTTCATCAGCAAGTCAGTTTGAGTGAAGAGTGTGAAAAAGACGAGAGGGGGGGGGGGGTTCAGCAGCAGAGAGACTGAGCTCACGGGGATAAACAGTGACGAGGAAGAAAACCCACCAAGTTCCTGGTTAAGTTTCGATTCCCTGCAGCTCCAGACCGCCCATGATCCAGCTGCAGCTTTCTACACTGGCCCTTTAATCAGGCTTTCGAAGGTTTCGCCCCGAGTAAAGTCTGCCAGGCACCACTTCCTGCTAACTAACCCCTCCTTCAACCCGCTCTTCTGCAGCCATGTACTTTATTTGGTACAGCTTTATAGAAGCAATAAAGTTGCTATCCTTAGCAACAATACAAAAAAACAGAGGGGGAGAAAAAGAAACTGGTTATCACGTGTTTGCACGAGCATCCATGAAGAAGTATTTCTTTAATCATGTGAATGGATTTTACATTTTAACATAATGGTCACAGTATTCACCATGTTAGTGAGTGAGTAGCCCTAACCCTGGGATACTGTTAATTTTGAGAATTATGCACAATCAACAAAAACTGTAATGACTGAAAATTAAAAAAAAAAAAAGACAGTCTGGCTCTTTTTTGATTAATTTTCCTACACGTTAACACATTGATGTAATAGAGAAGGCTGCAGTTTCAGGCCCTGGTAACGTGGTCCTGAGTCAGAGCACACCGAAAATACGCCAACGTGAGGCTTTGGTTTAGGCCCAACTCTCTTGCTCACAACAGCAGGTATCTCTGCTTTGGCAGCAGAAACAATCTGACAACTTTAACCTATTCATTCATAATATTTTATCGCCAGACAAAAGGGCAAAAATACTAAGAAACTAAAACTAAAATAGTAAGAAACTAAATAATCATTCTTGTTCTCATTCATCTAACTTCAAAAATAGTGTTTTGTTTTTTTTTTTCACTTTTGGCTGTTGTTACAACAGGATTTACCTGCAGGTATCACATTTCTTCTCCTTTAGTATCAATTGCTTTATTCATTCTTCTGCACATATTTCTTGCACTTAACAAGTCATAAAGACACTCGTGGGCAGGCAGAAAACCCAAGAGTTAACTGAGCCAGTTGATACCTTGGTATTAAAGATTACATAGGAAGGACAATGTTAGGATAAGTGAAGCCAGGTAACACAAAGATATCTTGGCACATTAGGTATATTAAACTCGCCTTATATTAGTACAGTACAGATGTTTGGATACTCATTGAATAAACTCTGAATTAACTTTAGTTATGTCCAATCGCTAACCTGTCTTTGCCTTATACATAAAGGTGTAATAACTATTACAAATAACTATAATCAAATAATAATAATCAAATGCTCAAAGTTTTGAATCGATCTTTTCCTCACGACACTATGTTTGTGATATCTGCAGTTAGTTACTTTGAACAATAGACTTACAAAATACATAAATTCTAATGCACTGTTTTCAGTAATATCTGAATAATATTCAGTCATATAAAAGTCAGTTATGGGGATTTGGAAATTGACAAGCATAGCAAATGCAAGTAGCAAAAGTAGGAAACACCTTTCATGAAGATATAGATGCATTAAGAAATAATGTAGTTGTTTGCTAACAGGTGAACAACTATAACAAGTTTATTTCTTGTTACTGAGTTGTTTTTGGATATTGAAAATCTATTTCAACAAGCATCATCTCACACGGATTTATTGTTATTATAAGTTGCTGTGAAATATGCGGTAGATACTTTATAGCTAATTCCTGCCTGCCTAAAAATATTCAGTAGGCTCTTTACCTTTGCTATTCATCCTTTTCAGTGTGCGTTTGGAAAAGGCTTCATCACAGCTCTTCCTGGTTTGTAAGAACAAGACTGAGCTTGACATTCGTTTATTTCCTGCAGACTGCATGTTGGAGGCGTGAGGGGAGAGTTCGTGCACTGGCGAAGCAAGTGAACGCACCGCTGTAGTCTAAATGAACTACAAGTCCCTTGTTTCCCAGCGCCACAGTGGTCAAGTCGGGTAGTGTGCTGGATTTGGTTTTGAACGTCAGGGGCGAGCGGGAGTGTGCAAGTGGACTGGATTCAGCCGGCGCAGCGGTGTTGTGGTAATAGTGATATTAACCTGTTTCGGGGCAGATAAGTGGAGACTCGGTGTCTGTGATGAGGACTTTAACCGGAGGGGGGGAGGCTCACGGCGGAGGTTTACAGATGACCGACCGGAGAGGCCGAGCACAGCCATGCTCTGTCTCACGTTACCCGTGTTAGCTAGCTGACCGAGTTATCAATCACACTAATATTCACACCACCGCCGGCCAGGGGTCTTATATTGTGTATATTAGAGCCATGTTGTATGTTACTGACCCGGTAGTTGTCGACAGCGACCGTATCGGCCCCTCGGGCTTCAAACCGTCACGGTGCTTGTAGGTGTGTTAGCATGACGTTAGAAACACTCGGCTAATGCTAACTGTCAGTTAGCGTTAACGAACTAGAGCTAACTCTTCTTTTTTATTAGGTTTTCATAAGAATTTAGTCAGAACAGCATCAAGAACAAGACAGAATAACATATATACACAAGTACATGCAAACTAAAATAACACTGGTCTTGTCTGGAGAAAATGTAATATTCATACCACTATTTAGTTGAACATTAATTAAGTCTGTTGTGTCTCACAAAAAAAGATATGTCAACATTTTCATGATTAAAGATGTCGGACAATTTTTAACCACTGTTCCTGGTTAGGAGCTTTTACATTCAGCCAGTTTCTGCTAATGTCTTTTGGTTGTTTGCTGCTTTAGTCAGGTAAAGATCTTTTCTCATACTTGTACCTTTTAACATTCACAGTATACATCACTGAACAAGTATTTGGAATTTCATATTCCATATATTTTTATAACAACGGCATTGATATTTTCCCAACATAGCCTTATCTTTGTGCAGCTCCAGAATATGTCTGAATGATCAGCCTCCATGTTCGCACTCAGCCCCCAACAGTTTGGTTGTGGCAAGTTGCCTGCTTTTTATTTTGGGTGTCACTAAACAACTTTTGACCCTGATAGTGATTAAAAAATGAATAAATAAAGACACTGTGAAGTCAGTCTGTATGAACCTTGCAGCTGTTCTTTTGTGAAGTAGCAGGTAACATGTTTTTAGGTCAAGCTGGACAATGAATGAGTGGCTGACTGTCATAACACACTGCCACAACATCGCAGCTGTAACTCTCCAAGATGAGTCCTTGAAATCTTTGCATGTGCATTCTCATGAATTAAATCTGTGTAGTGCTGCAGTATCATACACCAGGGGTAGATACTATTTTAGGGTGTTTTTTTTTTTGTTGTTGTTGTTTTTCCCTCAGCAAAAACAATGTTTACATCAGTTGCTGTGTAGTATAAAGGACTTGGTTTAAAGCAGAAAGTTCATACTTATTTGTACACTTTGAGTTTTACTTATTCCAATCAGATGTTCAGTGTTTTGGTTCATTATTGGTGCTTCCTGTGGGCCAGAGGAAAGCAGCTCTGTGCCTGTGCAGAAATGAACCAGGAGCTGGTTCAGGACTGTTTAAGCAGAATAAGGAGTAAGTGATGTGTTTGTCTCTCAGGTGTCCCGATGGCGGCAGATATTGTTGCACAGTTGGCCGACTCTCTGGCCCAGACTGGAGTGGAGGAAGGGGAGCTGAGCTACAAAGGCCAGGGAAAAAAGCTGAATGATGCACAATCAGGTGAATGTCAGTTGACACTAAACCAGTGAGGCTTGGCTGCTAAAACCAAGACTTGGTTTGAATGTTTTCCTTCTTGTGTCCAAATTATTTAAATTATTTACGATCACAATGCCTTTTCTCAACCCATTATCCGTTTACCCTGCCCTGTCCTCTCTAGTGGAGGAGATGGTGAAGGAGATCCAGGACTTTGAGGGTTTACAGGCTCTGAGGTTAGAAGGAAACACTGTGGGTGTGGTGGCTGCGCAGGCCATCGCCAAGGCTCTGGAGACTAAGAGTGACCTCAAGGTGTGAAGCATTGAACATTGTGATCAGTTTCATCACGAATCTTGCAGTGACCTGTTTGACAGTGTAACTAGGAAATGTTTGATATCTTGACAAATATGAATGTAGTCAATATGAATAAATTGTATAAATTCTGCAGAAATTAACATAGATTAAAATAGCCATTATAATTTCAATAACTTCAAAGTCAATTCAGCAAATTAACAAAACAACAATTGCAATTAGAATATATTAAATGTTATTTCTTTACTGGTATTGACACTATGTACATTTAATCTCTCTCTTTCAGCGCTGTTATTGGAGTGACATGTTCACAGGTCGCCTGCGTTCTGAGATCCCACCTGCCCTGGTAATGTACTTGTTCTCCTACTGTCCATGTCAAAACCATTTCAGGCTTCTAGTCACAAGCTGTTGAACTATTGCGCTCTTGCTATTTCCTAAATTATTACATAGGTGTAACTTTGTTTTGGTTCACCGTCTGATGTATCTGACCATTTATTTTATGTCTTTCTCTGCTTGTAGAATTCACTGGGCAACGCCCTGATGCTGGCAGGTGCCAGACTGACTGTTTTAGACCTCAGTGACAATGCCTTTGGCCCAGATGGGGTGCAGGGCATCGAGAAGTTGCTCAAGAGCACAGCTTGCTACACATTGCAGGAGCTACGTCTCAACAATTGTGGCATGGGCATTGGAGGGGGAAAGGTAAGTCACAAGAGCCTCTTTTGGAAAGACGGAAAGTAACACAATTAACAAGTGCAGACAAAGTGTGTAGATCCTATTGCATATCCATTGACGCTTGGATGAAAGTGATTGGAGTTGAACACATCTCTGTTGATGTGCCTCTCAGATCTTGGCTGCCTCGCTGATCCAGTGTCATAAAAAATCCAGTACAGAAGGCACCCCCCTCAGCCTGAAGGTATTTGTTGCAGGGAGGAACCGACTGGAGAACGATGGAGCCACTGCCCTCGCTCAAGCTTTCCAGGTATAGGATTAACTTCTCCCCCAGCTTTGAACACTTAACTTACTTAAGATTGACAGAGTGATCTGGGAAAACACACTGATGAAAAATACCACATTGTCACGCTACAGTTCTTTTCAGTTGTTGGTCAACCAACTTTCTACCATTGTATGATATTTTACAACTGCTTGTCTTCCCTGTGCACTGTGAGTAATTAATGTCATATACTGATCTCAGACCAGTTGATATCTATACAGCTCATACTCTACGTGACTGTAACTTGTGTTCCCAGTTGATGGGCAGCTTGGAGGAGGTTCACATGCCCCAAAATGGCATCAATCACCCTGGTGTGACAGCCCTGGCCACAGCCATGCAGCACAACACAGGACTCCGCATCCTCAACCTCAATGACAACACCTTCACTGAGAAGGGGGCAATTGCCATGGCTCAGGTACAGTGACATCTAAGATTAGTATCATCACCTTATTAACTTGGTCAGGCATGGTGATAAAAAAAAAAACCTGGAAAATAGTTTATAGGATGATGATGATCAGGGAACTTGCAGTGAGAAGCATTCATACTATTACGCCAGGGGATAAATATGCTGCTCTTTGCATAAAGGTTCAGTTATAGACCAGTAAAGTCATAAGAAACATTTTCTGAGCAAATGCCTGTTTGAATAACATAAAGCCATCACTTTAACAAACAGATGAAGCCAGTGGTGTTATGTGTTCTGTGTCTGAAAAGGGCTTTGCTCTGTCTGGCATTTGGTGCAGACTGCCACTGCCAGAAAAAGAGCTTAGTGAGAATAGAGCTAGTCAGCCACAGCACAAAAGAATGAGCTCAGAGAGACTAAAAAGCTCTGCAGTGTTGGTGATAATTCTCAGAGGTGGTGACATTGTACGTGACCCCTCTCATATTGTGTGCAGCCATTTGAGCTGTTGTTTATGTAAATAGGGGTTAGTGGAGCTCAATGACAAATATGGCATTAAAATGTTTTTTTACATTGATTCTGGAGATGGACTTAAATTCTGGCATGACATCAATTTCTCTTTTTAGTGATATTGGTGAAGTTTTAGCAAATAATGTATTTGTCCTTCACAGGCTCTGAAACCCCTCCGCAGCATCCAGGTGATAAACTTTGGAGACTGTCTGGTGCGGCCAGCAGGAGCCAAAGCTATCGCAGAAACTGTATCACAGGGACTCCCAATCCTCAAGGTGAGCGAGTAACCTCCTTTATTACTGGTCCCGATCCTGAACATGTGACTCAGCATAAGTACCTAGAGTAAACACGGTCACAGATCTGTGGGCTTCAATAGTTACTAAATGTATACTAAATATACTAAATGTATTCTGAAAGGGCTTTATTTCAGTATCCCACTGGGTGAATATGTTTTTATTTAACAGGAACTCAATCTGTCATTTGGCGAGATCACAGAGGACGCTGCTCTGGCTGTGGCAGAGGCAGTAAAGGACAAAGATCAGCTGCAGAAACTGGACCTAAATGGTACAAACCTGCAAAGAGCTAACTTCGCTCCTCACACACCTGCCTGTACCTAGCATTGATATTTTTTATTCAATCATTTTTATTTTTCAGCATCATAACCGTATAAAGGATTCACCTTTCAAACAAGGAGCAAATAACGAGCTAGTGTTTCTAAAACTAGACTTCTGATCTCTATTTCTTCTGCCTTGTGTTTAATTATGGTTTTGTTTTTTTTTTTTGTTTTGTTTTTTCTTTTAGAGATTTTGTTTTTGACTAAACTGTATAAAATACCCTCTTTCTTTTTCAGGTAACTGTCTAGGAGATGAAGGCTGCAAAGCTCTGAAAGATGCCATGGACGGCATGAACATGGGCGAGCTTCTGGGATCACTCAGGTAATCTTACTTTTTGGCTCCTGTGGTGTATTTAATGAAGTCCATCTATGCTTTTTCTTCACTTCTCTGTCTTGTTGTGGGTCCTGGAAGCTATCCCAGTTTGGACTGGGTGAGAAGCAGCACAGGACAGTTGACAGAAACAGGCATTACACCCAATTTGACACTCCAGATGACATGACTTGTTTGTGTTTGGACTGTGAGAAGAAGCCAGAGCAAAGACATGAGAACTCAAAATAAAACCAACTGAAGATAATCAAGCCAAGCTTCTTGACAATAGGTTTAAACAAACCAGTTAAGTCAATTGTAGACAACAGACATTTTCCATTTATTTAATTAATTAATGTGTCTGCAGCATCACATCTGCACCAGACACCATCTTCCTGACAGTGACTTCTTCAAATGACTTTGATAAAATCACATTCAAACCAGAACAAATCCTCACAAAATGTGTTTTAAACTACCTCAGTGATGACGAGGGTGAGCCAGAGGATGATGACGATGATGAGGATGAAGATGAAGAGGAGGATGACGAGGAGGAGGAAGTGGATGAGGAGGAAATAGATGAGGAAGAAGAAGAAGAGGAGGAGGTGGAAAGCACTGGCAACAAGGTCAGATAAATGTAATTTATCTATCTATCCATACTATCTAGCCATACAAGTCAGAATAGATTGGGTTTGTATCAAATCAAAAGTTTAACAATAAAAGAATTCCTACTTGCACATACTGTACATGAGTTAAATGACATTTGAAATCTGTCCTAATACATTGTATTGAATGCAGCAGCTGCAAAGAATGGCTCTTAAGCATATTTAAATGATACTTAATTAGCATATGTTGCTGTATTGATATTGCTGACATGTCCACATCTTATTGCACACAACTGTTAGATCTGAATAGTTGACATGAAGTCCAATATAAAACTCACAGTAGCTGTTGTACAGATTTAAGTGTTTTAAGTGTCTTTGTTCTCTTCCCCTTTTAGTTGTCCACCCCTGTATCAGCACCTCGGCCACCAGATGTCTCCTCCTTCCTCAGCTTTCCGTCCCCTGACAAACTGCTCAAACTGGGGGCCAAGAGAGCTTTGCTGATTGAGCAGCAGGTAAATGCAGGAATAAGTCCACAAACAAAACCACACCGTCTTAATTTTTCTTCCACATCATGCTGTTTATGAGCTGTACTTAAGGCTAAAGGAAACGGGTCAGAGATGAGGACATTTAACTCGGATGTCGGAGTGAAAAGTCTCCTGTGTTATGTGATGCAAAGACACAGCTAAATGCGTCAGTGAATCTATCTTCCTTTCTCTGTTTAGGTGGATGTAACGGATGCGGCAAAAACAGCTGAAGCCTTTCTCAAGATTGCATCTGTGTACAAGGAGGAGAATAATGATGTGAAGAACGCCGTGTTGGACAGTATTGGTGAGACACTTAGACCATAGCTGCTGTAAAGTGACTGACAAGGAGGAAGCCTCACAGTGTTAATAGTTACTTTGTGTTGAGGTGTAAATGTGGTGTATTATTTTACCTGTTTGATCTTATGATCTCTCAGAATTGTTTGAACCAGCTATAAAAAGTTAAAGATATTCTTTTTTTATCTTTATTTGTCTGTGCCACTGACATTGGCTGAGAAATGTTGGTCACATTGTTTTAGAAACTATATTTTAAAAGGTTGATGGTTCCTTTAATGCTGCATTTCATTCATTTAACTTTTTGTTAATCCTGTCAAAATATAAATTTGTATTAATTTTTTTCCCCCTCACAGACGCCCTTTTGAAGAAAGCTTTTGCCACTCCTTCCTTCCAAGGCTACAGCTTTGTATCATCTTTGTTAGTGCTGCTTGGACTTATCAAGGTATGATTAATTTGCACCTGCATTACTCACTTTTCATCATCACACTTCTAATGTTTCATTGCTTCTTAACACTGTCTTTCCTCACTTCCTATCTGTGCTTCTCTTGTCCTCCTGTCCACTGTCCATCCTTGTGTCCCATCCTCCTGGCTGCTCAGAGTGAGGACAAAGTGAAGCCTGTGCTCATGGTTCCCGGCCACCTCCACACCTTGGAGCACGTTGTTCGACAGGACTACTTCCCCAAAGAGAGCGTGGCTGTGCTGGAGGCCTTCATGTCCCGGTAAGGACGTGACAGAAAGAGCCAATCAGCAGGCAGCGTGCAGGTACAAAATGCCAATATTATACCATCCTCTCTTCAGGATCTAAGCTCATACACAAATGTTTTTGCACTTGGAGCACCTAGTGACGGTGGTGGACAAACACTCTTATTTTAGTGGTGCAGTGGGTTTTATAACTTCTTATTATTTTAATATCTTGATGATTCAGCACTTCACTTTAAACGTCATTAAAAATGTGTGACCCATCGAGAGCTAATTTTCTCCTCAAGTTATAATCTTTAAGATTTCAGTCTTGGTTGATTTAGTGATTCCCATTGTTACTGTGGTAACAGCATTTGTGGTTTAATGCTACAGGTCCCAGGTTTCTGTGGGTAGCAAACAATGAATAGCTACTTTTGCAAGAAATACAACAGATGAACAAATGTTTACTGTGCAGCCAAACAAACTCGCATTGTTTCAATAAAGAATTCAGTCAATAACTGGACAGTAAATTAAGTTAGTTACCTTCCTGAAGAGTCACTGTGCCTGTCACTTCTTGTTCTGTTACTCTCAGCAATATTCAGAACTGATCAACAAAAATGCACAATATTACCAGACAGTATAAAGGGTAAAATATATTTCAGGATGTGTGTGTACAGACTTGACCTTCTAACAGTTTGTATTTATTATTCACAGAAACAACAAGGCCCTGGAGTCATGTGGCAATGCCAAAAGAGGGCTCCAATCAACACTGCAAAGAGTCCGGTCTGAGAGCTGAGGACTGTGGATACACACACACAGGCTGAACTTTGATCACTAATGGACCTTAGGAAACTGGACCCAGAGCAGCACTTGCGAAGAACACTCCATTCAGACACACTTCCCTGTGTCACACAGTCCTTCAGCACCACCTCCTCCTCTGGACTCTGGACTGGACTTGAATGCTTTGTGTTTTGAAGTAAACTATACTCTTATAGTTTGGACTAATTGAAGTTCACTCATAACCACAGGACAGCACTGACAATTCTGTCTGCATGCTCTTTGTATCCTGATGAATAGGAAAAGGCCTCAGTCCCCACATGACCTAAGATGTGTGTGTTGTCTCCTGGTTAGTGACATAACTGAAGCACAGATTAAATTTAGGGGCAGAAAGTTCTGACATGAACTCAAGCCATCAGTTGTTGTACATTTCCTATTTCATATCTAACTTTACTATTCTGTTTTTTTATATCAAATGTTTATTAAATTCAAAAACAACGCTGAAACAGCAATATAATTACATATTGAGTGGTAAATATTATCAAAATAAGGCTGTAAAGTGTATTGAAGCAATCATAAGGGATTGAAAAGGTTTAATTGTATTTTCTGCCTATAGTGAGGCACAAGGTGCAAAGTTTTTGGATTTGTGTTGCAAAAATAAAGCTGACTTGAGTGTTATTTACTGAGTTCATTTGATTTTTGATTACATAAAGATTTGAAGAGGTAATTTATGGCATTTAAAGAAGTAAATGGCCAAGAGAAGTCTGTTACACAGTTGCTTTTGAGTGTTTGAGCCTCAAACTGGTCAGAAAATGTAAAGCCAAGGTGTTAATTTGCAGTGAGGGGGCACAGGGATCAGGGGTCACCGCTAAAGAATTTACCAAAGCCTTGTTTGTCAGTCTGCCCTGGATCCCAGACTATAAGTGCTGGGCACACTCGGAGAGAAATAGAAGAAAATCACCAGCAGATAATTGAAGCTTAAACTTGCAGATTCACATGTAACCCACCTTTAATTCATGTTACTGACCAAACTGTGACACTGAGACTTCCTGCTCAAAGGTAAGCTGTGTTTATTTTTTACTCTTTCTTGAAATTCATTTTCACGTGATGAGCTGTGCCTTGTGGTTCTGGTGCTTATTTTAGATATTGAGTGGTAAATACAGACTTTGACCAAAAACCATGTTTTCTTAAAGTTATTTTTATTTTTAATTTTTTTCCCAAATCTTTGTGTGAGATAATGACACATAACCAATGTTTAGATTAAATCTGTGTTGTAATGGCAATGTGGCAATGGTTGTAGTTCTTGCTTTTAAGGGCTGTTTCACAGCATCTTAGATTTTTCAGTATCATCCATCTAACACATGATCTACTGGCACAGATGTGTTTCTTCTCTGCTCCGGTCTTCCTGCTGATTTTAGCGCTAAGTTTAGGCGCTGAAGCAGGGAAATGTCCCAGGGTGTGCAGCTGTGACGGCACCAAACTCACAGTTGCCTGTGTTGGCAAGAACCTAACAGCCATTCCCCCAACTATAGATGAGGTGAGGTATTCAAATGCATGGTGCTTCCTTTTCATTACACCGGTGTTTGAATGAAAGCTGTGGATTTCAAATTTCAATATCGATCCAAAGGAAGTTGGTAGAATACTTCCAGATCTGACTTTATCTGACTTTCCTTCTCGTTTTAGTCTTGTCGGTAAATTATATGTAACCTCTGTCTCATGCCTCATTCAGTCTTATCTATCTTCACAGATTACAGTGAAACTTGACCTGAGGAATAACAACCTGCAGGTGCTGCCAAGGGGGGCATTTGTTCTCACACCCTACCTCACCCACCTCAACCTGCAGCGCTGTAACATCATCAAGGTGAAGGAGGGCGCCTTCCGGACCCTGGGCCGTGTGGTCTCCCTGAACCTGGCCTATAATAAAATTGACATCCTTTACCAGGTTAGAGGAGAAGGCAAATCTCCTGATACTAAGAGTTTCTCTTAAGCTTTTGACATTTAGAGAGTTTCTCTCATTTTGTCCCTCCCTCCATCTCGCTGCACCTCTGATCTGACTGAGACAGGAGTCCTTTGATGGCCTCTCCTCCCTGAAGGAACTGTATCTGGACCATAACCGTGTGGAGGAGATCCAGCCTGGAGCCTTCACACAGCTCGGCTTCCTCAACATGCTCGCCCTCACCCACAACCAGCTGGTTTACATCCCCAACATGGCCTTCCAGGTACACTTGTGGTTCTAGGCCTTTTTTTTTTTCAATCACCACAAACACAGACACTGATTCAAATGCTGCTGCATACACACACTGCTCTATATACATGGCAGAATGATCCCACAGTGGTCTGACTTCTCTTCCAGGGCCTGCACAACATCAAGTGGCTTCGTCTTAGCCATAACTCCCTGAACAACTTGGCCCCTGAGGCGTTCGCTGGCCTGTTCACCCTCAGCCGCCTCAGCCTGGACCACAATGAGCTGCAGTTCTTCCCCACTCAGACCATGACCAGGTAGGACAATCTGAGGGAATATTATTATTATTATTATTATTATTACTTATACCCATTACTCTGCTACTACTATAGCATAGTATACTATACTTGTATTACCACAGTGCTTTACTATGGGAAAAAGCATAACTATGGGCAAATTATTATTGGTAAGAAAACCTCACTGAAGGTGTGAGACCAGTAAGAGACATAAGAACGATGGGATCGATGGATTCTCCCTCTGAGTGCTGCTAACAGAAAGTGGTGTTTTGTCCACTCTGTTTATACAACACCTCCTGCATGTCTGTTGCTCTTCTTTGAGTTTTCTACCTTTTTTCATGTAGAGATCTTCATTATCAAGGAGTCTAAGGACATGGATGTGTCATGTATAGATAGTAAAGCCTTCTCAGGCAAATTTGTGATTTTAAAGTATGATTTGATTTAGTGCAATATCATTTTTATCAATAAATTAAAATTGACATTTGAGTCTGGATTAACAAACTACAAGTTGGTGCATCAAGATCAATTAGGCAGTAATCCAGGCATTACATTAAATCCTTCATCTGGTGCTGTTCTTCATTTTTCTTATCATCAAATCCCAAGAAAGGACCTAAATAAATCTGTCATAGACCTCTGTTTTTATTCAAGAAAACCAAACATGTATTAATTTGTGTGAGTAAGATTTTATAAAAAAGTGGTGATGATAATTCCCAGTTGTTTGAAATAATTTTTATAAGAATTCAAGGTTTCTGTGTTGAGTAGGAGCCAATGTGCTTTGGGCCACACACATGGTAGAGACATCATAATGTATTTAGAGGCAGACCAAGGCGCTGTGGAGGCAAGTTTAAACGGAAAGCAAAGGGATTTTTCGCTTGCGTCATTTGTACAAATTTGACCACTGGACTGTTTGTGTTTATTGGGCCAATGTACCACCTGTACAAATGTTGGTAAATTGTGTGTGTTTCTGTTCAGCTCAGTCACATTTTTTTTGCTCAAGTTCAGACATTTTGAACTCACACAGATTCATCTTTGTGTCACTTTGAGGTGCCCCATTTCCATTTCCATTTACTCATTTGGCAGAATTTGCTCCAAGCTAATTCATGTCTAATTGCACCTTGACTGTACATTGACTGACTGTAAACTGAACGAGAGTTTATTTAGGTCTGTTCATCAGATTTGTTGACAACATAGCAGCAGAAGAAAGAAATGTTACATTATACATATCTACCTAACCAATTAATCTGAATTTGTATGTGTTGTTTACATTTTTTTTTTTTTTTTTTTCAAATCTGTTCTCCCTGTAAAGACTCAGTGAGGTCACACGTCTGGACATGAGCCACAACCCCATGACTTATCTCGGGGAAGAGTCCGTCTCCATGCCCAAGCTTACGCATCTCTACCTGGACCACATGTCCCTTCAGGACCTGTCAGACCAGGCTTTGTCCCACGCCCCCCTTCTCTCCCACCTGGACCTGAGCCACAATCAACTTCGTTACCTGGAGCCCCTGTCAGGCCCCAAGGAGCTGGCCAACCTCAATCTGATTGGTACAACTGTTCTGACATATTCCTCTGGTACAAAATGAGACATGTTGTGCTCTAAGGAGTAAAGATTTCTTTACACCCTACCATGAGTTTAAGGTAAAGTCTGAGGAAGATGAACATGTGGAATTTTAAATACATCCTGGTCATTGTTTTCTTATAGGCAACCCCATCTACTGTAACTGCTACATGCGCCCCCTGAGGCAGTGGGCGAGTGCTGGGGGTGTGAAGCTGCTGGGAGCCTGTGCTGGACCTCCTCACCTATCAGATGAGCCGCTGCAGGCGGTGGCTCCTCTGGATCTACGGTGCCGCAGCAGGGGGGAGGTACTGAAGGACGAGATTGAGGGGGACGATGACAGTACAGGAGGCTCGCCACCCACAGCCAAGCCCAAACAGAAAGTCAAGTGTCCAGTCAACTGTGAATGTGATGTGAGTATTTTTGGGGTTTTTTTTGTTTGTTTTGTGTAAGTCTGTGTGTGTGTGTGTGTGTGTGTGTGTGTGTGTGTGTGTGTGTGTGTTAAGGAGTAGTTCTCCTGGTCACATTTTTAGACTTAGTTACCAAAATAACTGGGCTGTCAACAATGTTGGATGCCAAAGGTAAAGGAGAACAAAGTTTCAAAGACAGAGCTGAAGAAAATGAACTGATACTACACTGTTTGTGTAGTACCTCTCAGTGCCAGAGGGAGGAGACAAAAGGTCCACACTGCAGGTTTGACTAGACAGTGCTTCTTCATGTTTACTAAGAAACATTTAAATGCAGAACTTGTAATGATCTGCTGTTCCTCATCTTTACAGACTTTTTATACCATCTTTTAGCTCATATACAAATCCTGTGTATCACTGTGCTTTATCACAAATGTCAAATATTGTACTCATCTTTGTTCTCTGTATTACACCTCCCTATAGTCAAGAGAAAATGCCACCTCATATTCATTAAAAAAGCTCCCAGACCATCTCATAATCTCTTCTCTACATTACAACCCTAGATATCCTGTATCTCACATTAATGTTGGCAGAGCTGGTTTTAGAGTGCAGGCATAGACATGAAGTGTGTGCTTGGACATTTTAAAGATGTGTTTCTGGGAACTAGTTTCTTGTTTCTTAATTTCATGTATTGTGTGGTGTTGTTGTTCCTGTTTCACTGAATCGGCTCTTGTGATTGTTTCTTGTTTTCAGGGCTCTCTTTGAAAAGAAACCTGCTTAATTAAATAAAGACTAAATGAATAAATTAAATTAAACCAGCTGACCAGTAGCACAACTAAATATATAGTAGTATGTCAAAGTTGTGTTCACAGCAACTGGCCATAAAAATCTATTTTGAATTTAAGTAAAATGTCTAATAGTTTATCCACTGTTCCCAGTGAGACACGTTTTCACAGTAAAATTTCATTGTGATTCGTTCCTCCCCAGATTGAAGCCCAGCATGCCACATGTGAGAGTCAGGGTCACACCAAAGTCCCACGTGGCTTTCCCCCTAAGACGCAGCTGCTGGACCTCCGCAGCAACCACTTCCACTACCTTCCTGCTAACAGCTTCCCAGGCACCAGTCAAGTTGTTTCCCTTCACCTGGAGTCCTGCAAAATCCATGAAATCGAAGGGGGTGCCTTTCGGGGGATGAAAAACCTGTTTTATTTGTATCTTTCCGACAATGACCTCACATTCTTGGACCCTGGAGCCTTCACTGGAGCCCCTGAGCTCACCTACCTTCACCTGGAGGGGAACCGACTGGCACAGTTCCCCGGTTCAGGTCAGTGGTTGGTCATTTCAAGTCTGGGTGTGTGTGAATTAATGTTGATTTTATGTGTTAAAGACAGGAATCAAAAACTGATATTTTCTGTCTTTGTATCTCTCCTCTAGCTCTGGCAGTCTTACCAAATCTGTTTGTGTTACACCTGGAACGAAATGGCATCTCCAAACTGGAGCCCGCTGGTTTGCTGTCCTCAGTAACCCCTAAACTAAGGGAGCTTTACTTGACCAATAACACTATTACTGCTATTGTCAAAGGTTCTCTAGACTCCGCTTTCCTAGGTACACTTCACCTGGATGCAAATCAGCTGAAAGAGGTGCCAACCCATGCTCTGTCCGGGGCCCCTAATCTGGAGGAGCTCAGCCTATCTCATAACTCAATTCGTTGGGTGGGACCAAATGCCTTCCAGTCTGTCTCTCAAAGTCTGAAGAGGCTTTACATGGATCAGATGGGCATGGAGAAGGTAGACAAAACCATTATAACACATCACACAAGAGTCCTTTGCAACATGTTTATGTTTTCTTCCATTATCTCTCAATTTCTGAATACCCTTTCTTTTCTTCTGTTTTTTCATCTATTATTACTTATATACTCACCAATATGTGATGTAACCATAACCTGTAGAAAAGTGTAGAGGTAGGGACTATAAATCACCCATAGGTTACTAAAAAGATTGTGTACAATGAATTGACTTAGACTGTATGTTTATTGCTATTTTGATAGTTGAGGGTAGAAGTCACGTGGGATAATCAAATGTCAAAGGTCAAGGCTGATTGTGATAGATCTGTCAGTCAAGAAAACATGCCCCCAAAAATAATCTTTAAACCCTTATGTGCTTTTGAGGAATCATAGCTCAGACATTAAACAAAACTAAATTAAATTATAGAGACCTGAATATTTTGTGGAAAGAAACACATGCCAGGGGAAGTCCACGTGAAACCACTTCATCAAAACCAGTGGAAAGCAGCTTATTTGATAAAATATTTTGATAAACAGCCTCAAAACCCTTGGCCAGATTTATAAAGAATGTCACATCAGGAAAATTAACAGAATTGTCCATAACAGCAATTGAGGCAGTTATTGTACTATGACCTGACCTAAGACCTGACTGTTGTGGCAGAAGAACATTGTTTTCCTTTAGCAGAGTGGGGGTGTGCCACTTATCTCTATGAGGGGGGAGTACCGTTTTTCTGATTGAAGAGGATAAAAACAGAGATGCAATGCCATTAATGCCATTTTAACAAACCTTTAGTCTGCCTGTAACTATATGTGAATATTAATATTATTCACTTGCAGCTAACAAGCTACAAAAGCAGGACTTATAGCTCATCAGCTGTAAATTGTATAACATCCAGATGTCCAGGGATGCTCTGGCAGGGCTGGGCTCAGGGCTGAGGGCTCTGACCATGAGAGAAAACCAGCTGGAGCAGCTTCCTGAGCTGAGCCCCCTCACCAACCTGGAGGAAGTCAACCTGCAGGACAACCCCCTGATGTGTGACTGTGCTCTGCTGCCCCTGCGCAGGTCAGTGCAAATTTCGCTGGAACTAGCTTTTAGAAAATCCTACCACAGTAATTATTTGATAGTCTACCTCTGTCTCTTTGGATCTGTGCCTCAGGTGGATGGAGAATGTGAGTTTGGAGGTGACTGCCACCTGTGGTCACCCACCTGAACTCAGGGGTCAGAAGGTCCTGGATGTCCAAGTCTTCACATCGTGCCCAGAAAGTGTCTCTTCCCTAGAACAGAAGGCTGTTGTGGACCCCAGACCTCCAAAAGTGAAGAAACCCAAACCCAGCCTCTCAAAGACCCCAGGAGTCAAAATTAGCCCTGCAAAGCCCAGGGGTAAACTACCCAAGCCAGCCAAGAACCAGCCTCAGAGGAAACCTGTGATACCAAAAGTGACAAAGAACAAGAAGAAACTGTCATAAATATATAACATGATAATAATAACAACATTAACAAATTAAATGTAGCCAGTTTCCAGCTTTTGTGCAGTTAGCATGATCATGTTGATGAGTTTGTTATTATAGCTAAGTATGAAGATGTGTTTTTGTGTCTAATTAAAGCTCAGATTACAACTGTGGAGGAAAAAAACAAAGGGGAAAGAAAGGAAAAGAAGAGAAAAAACAACCTGAGTGCAGACAGTTCCCCTCCCAACCTTGAAGCAGATATTTGCAAATGAATGTGTATTTACCATCAATCAAACCAGTAAAGCTGATTTCTTTTTGTATTTTATGTACAACATTGAAATCAAATTATTATAAAGCTGTACTGTCAGTTATTTGTCTACACTGATGCACACATGCATGAGGAAACTCGTGTCCATCACTGACTCCCCACTGAATCTAATAGATAAAGTGGTGTAGTGACTCAGAGACTAAGTGGTGAGGTCTCCTCTAACCTCTAGTGGTTCCATGGTGTAATGGTTAGCACTCTGGACTCTGAATCCAGCGATCCGAGTTCAAATCTCGGTGGAACCTGAGCTTTTTTACGGCTTCTTTACTTTATTTAATCGACATTACAAATGTTCAAATACATAATGCCACGTTTCCACCTACTCTCCAAAGCGAATATACGAAGAAACAGGCTGACACAACCTGTGAATCATAAAATAATACGCCGCCGGAAATTGGTGGATCTCTTCCGGGTTTCCTTTTCGTCACACCAAACTTCGCCGTTTAAGATGGCAGCAGCTATGGATGTAGATACGCCGAGCGGCACAAACAGTGGAGCAAGCAAGAAGCGATTTGAAGTTAAGAAGGTACGGTCGAGTTATTCAGATTATAGGTGTAAAGATTTCGTGTAATTCAACCTCAGCGCCAAATGACCGCTCACTGTCACTAACTAGCTACCGGCTATTAGCATGCTAGCGCTAACTGACTGTGGACTACCGCTAGTGGCTAACGGAGTTAGCAGTTAGCCTCCCTCAAAATGGCATGAATTTGCACTTCTCCTTTAGGAGGCTAGCTAAAATTGTAATAACAAAAACCCATTCTGGTGTAAAGGAGACCACCCCCAGCCTAATGTAATTAACAAAAGAGATTAGCCACCTTAAGGTGAACGGTTAGCATTAACTGATGTTGCCGTGAAACCCCAACGCTCTGAACTCTGTGAGCTAAGTTAGCTTAGCTTAGCTGAGTTGCATTTCTTAACACTGACAACTCCTAGAGAGTCAAAACATGAAACAATAGTTAAAAGACGTTTATGAACCAAGTAATATTCATAGTATCATCATTAGTTGTGTGTTCAACGTATAGGTTTATAGAATATGATTGTATTTCTGAATCTACAACTGAATTAAAATAACTCAAGTCTATAAATTCGTAATTAAATCCCTACCTATTATTTTGTTATTGGCATTACCCTCTAAGGCTTTACATAATTTACAACACTGCTGGTCACTTGTTGTTTACTGCACATCTCAAATTAGATGTGAACATGTTTAAATGTTTTCAATTTAAAGTATGAAATGTAATTTTGTTGTTTCTTGATTTCCCACCAGTGGAATGCTGTGGCGCTGTGGGCCTGGGACATTGTGGTGGATAACTGTGCTATCTGTAGGAACCACATCATGGATCTCTGTGAGTTGGCTTTCACACAGTTTTGGGACCAGCACCTACCCCTGTGACACAAACAGACTAGTGACAAACTAAACACTGAGAAACATGAATAAATGAATGGAGAAACACAATGACAAGGCCCTCATCCAGAGGGAACAAAGGGTCACTAAATAGTTAAAGGAGTTAACCCAGTTGAACACCTATGGGAGGTTTTGGACCAACATGTTACACAGCGTTCTCCACCATCAGCATCAAAACACTGAATGAGGACACATCTTTTGACCCAACCTCCTACTAAGACATTGTTGTTTTTTCCTTTAGTTTGTCACCTGTCTTTATTTGGACTGTGAATAATAAACATAAAACTGCACGTCAACAGAGATGTCGACCTTTTGAAAGTTGTTAGGCTCTAAATGAGATTCATCAGAGATGGGAGATGGTTTTGTGAGTGCCTCTGTTGAACGATTTCTCTTTCCCCCGTCAGGTATAGAGTGCCAGGCCAACCAAGCTTCTGCCACTTCTGAGGAGTGCACTGTAGCCTGGGGTGTCTGCAATGTGAGTTTCCATACCTGCCTCTTAACTGATGTCTAACATTGTCTTTTTTTAATTGATTAAAAATCAGCATATTCTTCACATTACAATTCAGTGCAATTACTGAGTACTTTAATTTTGTTTGAGGATTTAAAACAATTAAGGATATTAGACTTAGTTATATTTGACGAGCAAAGTTAAACCATAACTTAACTTATGCATTGAACTCAGAACCCCTACCCTACAATATTCAGCTCATGGAATAAGACCAAATTTCAGTTACATTCATTCATTTTATATCCTTAAACTAATTTAAAGTGTTTCCGATTACATGCAGACAAATTTCCATAGTACTCACCTTACCTCACCTACCTTCACTTCTGGAAATGACATAAATTTCTGTACAATCATATTACTCTGCCAGCTCATGCGACAAGATTGATTTGAAAATAAAATAGATAATGAAGTGAAACTGTGGCACAACAAATTAATGCAAAGATGCATCTGCAGTTTTCAAAAACATCTTAAGAGTTGGTGCTAGGAGACTTACAGAGGTCCAGAGGTAAAAGAAAATTTTGCTTCATATTCTAATAAAATATGACTCGTGCAAATTGTGCAAGATGTGCATTAGAGGGATGGTCAATCAACATTTGTTGTACATATGACATATTCCTGTTTTTTTTACCATGATTGTTTATCTCTTTCCCAGCATGCCTTCCATTTCCACTGTATCTCCCGCTGGCTGAAAACCAGACAGGTTTGCCCCCTGGACAACAGGGAGTGGGAGTTTCAGAAGTGAGTATCATTCATTGTAGATTCGAGTGTAATTCCTGGTGGTGTAGTGCAGATGTACATCTGTGCATTGAATTTGAGTTTGGTCACCCAGTCATGCCTCAGACAGTGAATTTTTTTTTTTTTTAATTTAATGAACAGCTGTACTGACACATTCTCTTCCTCTCTCTCTGTGTTTGTCATATTTTCACAGATATGGACATTAGCTGTATTATTGTTAACCCCTTTCTTGGCTTCTAGGAGCATCGTCATCATCATTATTCCTCTCTTTTCCCTCCCTGATCCTAGTTGTTGTTTTATGCCCCTGTCTTTGTTTTGGTATGTTGTAAGTACACAAATAAACATGAACGTTGTCACAAAACAGAGTTTGGTTTGCTTGTGTGGGCAGTATGCTTTTTGGTAGTTCACTGTGCTGGTTTGTGAAGCAGAAATGTTACTTTCTTTTGTACTAAATTAAAGTCCCTGTGGACATGAGGTGCTGAAGATTACGTGGTTCAACATTTAGCTTGGTTGTGTGCAAAGTCCCCATTCCTGACTTGGTGGATAGTTGAAGTACATTTTGATGGATGAAAAGTTGTCCTCAGTGGGAGAAGCGTGCTCGCTCAGATCAGCTGAGCTGCAGTGATTCAGGGCTGTGGGAGCCAGGACTGACCACATGCTACAGCGCAGTAATCCTCTGGCTGAAAGACAGATGCGCTGGGTGGATTAAGTGGCCTGGTGACCCACTGTCTCTCTGGGCCTGACTTATTCTAGAGCACCTGTAGAGACTTCAGTATATTCAGTTCCTGTTTAAAAGGAGCTGACTTTATTTCAATTTTTGTGTGGAACTAGTTTAATAGAAAACGAAACTGTTAAACGGACTGCAAACAATGTCCTCTATTACCATGAACTGAATATCTTTGTTTTTAAAGTGCTGATCAGACATCCTCTTCATATTATGGTAAATTGCAACAAATCAGCCCGTAGGTCAATTCAACAACTGGGGAAATTGTCAAACAAAAAATGGGAAATTATTGAATACTGAAAAATGCCATAGAATCCAAATTGGAGGTTTTTAAATTGCTTGTTTTAAGTATTTAAATGACATTGATATACAACACAGAAGAGCAAAAATACACTTAAGAATCTAGACCCATTGAATTAAGGATTTTTCTTTAAATAACCAGAATTTGAGTTTGCATCAATTTCAGCAGCACAAGGCTTTTGTATAAGTTGTTTATTTTTGAGAGTCTTTTAATGAGGATAAAACTCATTTTATACTAGAAACACCAAAATGGATTTAACTAAATACTAAGTTTCCACATGTAGGCTGCTGATTTCAACCTAAATTAATGTCAGAGGACAACAGGTTTGACTGAAGGGAGTTTGTGAAATCAGTGTGGCTATACATGTCTGTCATGTAAAGGAAACAAAGAACTTAACCAGAAAGAAACTTATCAAACTATTTTGCAGGAACAGAGGTTTTATTATGTGAACTGTTTTTACAACAGGGTCAAACATCAAGGTCAGAACTTTGTATTTATAATAATACATCTGTTAACAAAAAAGTGCTGACAGTTGTGTGTGAGAGTTTGGCTCTGTTCTGAAAAAGAAAAGACTGGTAGCTAAACCATTACCACGTATTAAATGGCTGTAAAAATGTTTGCGAGCTAGCGTCTTAATGCAGGAGCTCCCAGTTTAGTTTTTCCAGATACAGGCTAAGAAGTGTCCCAGCTGAGACGTGGTAGGGTTTGTCAAAGTATCAAACCTCACTCCTAACCATGGGGTTGCTTTGTTGAGACGTTGCTAAGTGCTAACAGGCTGAATAAGAACATTTTAAAAAGTAGCCCCACTTTTCTCTACATCACATCAATGAATCTGTCAACCGCTCCCATGTTTGAGCTGCACACAGTGGAATAATTTGTTGAAAAGCGTCATGGCTCTCATGATTATTTCACCACGTATCCACTCTCCACTCCCTTCTCCACGCCGCTTTGGTATTTTCCTGTCTATGGCTGTGGTGAAGCTCCAAATTTGGCACTCAGTTTGGTGACGAGGGCCATGATTTTGGGGTTGTTCTGGTACTTGGAGATGTTGGCTGGGTTCTGTGCCACATCCTGGAAGGCAGCCATTACCTCAGGGTCCTGGAGTTTAACATGGAAAGAAAACAGGGTCACCTTTATTCACACAGTCCATTTCCAAATCAGCATTTAAAAAAAAAAAAAAAAAAAAAAAAAAAAAAAAAGGATTAATACGAGTTTACGTCATAAACATACATCTTTATTTATTTTACATGATCTGTTTCAGGTGTGAAACAGTTCATTTGGGGAAAAAACAAAACAAAGGGATGTCACATACTTAGCGCACCAAATTAAGATGCAAATAACAGCAGCTCATGGAAGATGCATTTATGTAAATATTAAGAGTTGCTTCATGTGGATAAGCAGCTGGTGATGCTACTTTTACAGTGGGCTGCCATTAAACCACTGCAGAGACTAAGCAGTTAAAAGTCCATTAACAACACTCATGATGAAAACATTCATGTTTGTTTTAGTCTCCTAAATGTTTTCCTCTGCTGCTGATTTCTCCTTGATTCCATTTTGTCTTTAGTACGATTGGGACAGTGACAAAGACACAGGAAAGTGAGGATGAGAGAGAGGGGATGGCATGTAGCAAAGGCCATGAGTCGAATTCGGACCCAGGACTCCGCAGTAAGGACCGAGTCTGAATGGCAGGCATTCAACCAGGTGAGTTTTTATGTGCAAACTGAAAACAGGTGAACTGAACTTTTGGGTTTAATACTTTTTTTTCCTGATCTCTGGCTATGCTGTTGTTTATTAAGTCATGAGAATTAAACAGAAAAACATTCACAGAGGTCCAGTCCATACAACTGCTCCTCTTGTCATATAAAATCTACAGCTCTACATCTGTCTTCAAACTAGCACAACCAGTGCTAACACTGACCAGATACAGGGTTGTGGGTAGTTCCAATTTCAAATGAAGCTTTAATGAGTTTGTCTCTAATGGCCCAGTGGCTGTGAGAATGCATTGGTTTTTCTGTGTAGACAGGATCTTCCCCCTCCAGCGTTTTAATCTCTTTTAGTGAACATATAAATCCATCTCTGTGCTGCTCTGCCAAAGGCTCAAATACACACGATCCAGTGTTTGGAGTTAAAACATGTCCATTTGGCCAATATCCTCCTCCCCTGTATAAGTGGTGATGATGACTATTGAGGAGAGTCTTCTTGTGAGTTCAAAAGAAGACGGGATATATAAACTATTACAGGTTAAATTACTGTCTGTCCTACTGTGTAGCTTCATATTTATTGTACAGGCATGAGAGTGGTATCAAAACTCTCATCGAGCTCAAACAGCCCCGTTTCACAAAATGTCAGATTATTCCTTTGAGATCTGTGCAACCCAAGACATGGGTCATAGACTTGGAAGTGGTGGGATGTAGAGGACTAATGCTGAGCACTAAGTCACCTTCATGGCATTGAGCAGTTCAGGGTCCTTCAGGAGTTCACCTAGACCTGGCATGCCAGCAGGAGCTCCGCCTGGGAATCCAGCGGGACCTGCAGAATTACAGGATTCATCAACTTATTTACGCAATGAGGTGATTAAGTCCTTATATCTGGAGAGTATATCTCATCCTATCATGTAGTGACCCACGTAGCTCCACTCTCCTACCTGGGAAGAATCCTCCTCCAAACTGCCGGGCTTCTTCCTCCTGTTGAGATGAGAAATGGTTAAAATTTTGGATGAATCTGTAGACGCCAAAAAGAATTTCATACTTCATAGTTTTGTCAGGTTACAGTTTTCATATAAAAGCTGCCAACTAGTCAAGTTGAAGGAGACATGGCCACAATCCCCCTTTTTGTTCCTGCATTAGAGATGAATGATGTCCAGAGGGGTTTTTGCAGAGCATTATGATGTCATAGTGAAGTTAACCTTTTAAGTATAAAATGTCATGACTCCTTAATTTTATCCTCTTAGACATTTTGCTTTAAATTGTGTCCTTAATAATGTATAAATTTCTTGCAGATATAGCAAAAAAAAAAAAATTTAATTGTAATCAGTTCATCCTTGATTTCAAGTGATTGTTTGTACTAAATCTGAAGAAATACCTTGAGGGCATTGCTGAGATATTCACAAGAATGGGCCAGATGGAAGTTTGAACATAGATATGTACACACAGATGAACATAAACCCTCTGTCCACAGCTGCCAGAAGCTGGTCCTGGATGCTATGGAGAGTAGGCTGACGTTAGCAGCTCTGCCCAACTCTTCGCTGGATTTTGGGGAAGTTTAGACATTTGCCAAATGCCTTGTTTAGTCGTCCTTGTGTGGAAGCCTTTTCCCTTGTAATATTAAAAGTGAATCTGTTGTTTGAAAATGTGAATTAAACTATTCTGTAAAATAAAGTGTGAATCTAAGTAATCAAAGTATGAAGACTAAGAAGCAGAACAGGGTAACGTTAGACAGAAATAAGTCTGATATTGTGTTTTTCTTATAACACAGCAGGTAGACTAAAGAGCTGCAATAGCCTGTAGCCTCTGTCAGTTTAGTGCAATATTTGTATGTAGCATCAGGAGCATCTTCTTGTTATAACAAAAATGTCTGTTGTATCTTTGAGTTTCTCTGAACACCTTTAACTGTACAGCTTTCGTCAGCAAAACTCATTGTATTAGCATATTAACAGCTGTCTTTTATTGTGTTTTTCTGAGTCTGAAAAAGAAAATCCCCACAGCAGCTCACCCTCTGAGCCCGAGTGTGCTCCTCCCTTGCTTTCTTTATCCGCTCCTGTTTCTCCCTCATCTCCTTCTCTTCTCTCTTGCGCTCGTATTTGCGTCTGTGCTCCACGATTTTGTTTGCCTGAAAGGAGAGGGAGGGAATCAAAATCATAGATAACAACACCATCTTTAATTCCCTGTCTGTCATTACAGGTTTCTGAAGACCTACTCTGATCAAATATCAATATGGACTGTATTAAACTAACATAACCACATTACAGTTATTATAAACTAATTTTATAAAGGCTTGACAGTGTTTTTATTCTCCCTCTTCTCAGGCGTGATACCTTAGGCTGGACCTCCTTCAGCATTGCACTGGCATCTTCGTCATAGTCCAGTTTACAGGCTGTGGCCAGATCCTTAGCTGCTTCCTCCCAGTGGCCCAGCAGCCTACGGCAACACAGATACACACACACCAGTCAGTGAGCAAGATACAGCACTTGTCAAACCACCAAGCAGATGGCAAATCATCATTGAAGGCTGTGTTCCTGAAGTCATCTGTTCTCAAACACACTTCATGTTAAACAGAAGACCTTTGTTGGCTCTGAGAAAACAGCAGGTTTGTTTCATGTCACACTGCAAGATTAAAAAAAATAATGGGTAGCAATCTGATATTATAGTGTCAGACTGTAGTGTGATCAAAGCCTGGTAAAAAAAATAAAATAAACACAAAATCAATGTGTGCTCTTGAAATTTTCTGTGCTTTAATTTTCTTTAACTTTTCACAAAATTTTAGAAGAATGGCAAAGAGTATTAAAATGAATGCACATTTCATTCTGCTGCTGTTATGTGAACATTAGGATGGGGGATCATTGAGGTGGTGGCTGCCATTAAACCACTGCAGAAAAAGAGTAATCATTATCAACGCACTCCAGTCAAAAACATGACGACAGTGTGCTATTTCTGTTTGCTTCAGCTACTGAAATGAGGATGATTACAGTCTCATCTAATGGTCCTGGGTTCATTGAGAGCAACACTAAGTCAGGTTCATTGTGACACTGGTCCCATAGTTTGGAATAAAAATATCAAATGCCAGTTGCCAAACAAGTTGAGGTGTGTTATACCCGAGAGTGTTTGCACTGAGGGTTTGGTTATTTTGCTCATGTGCGTAGGTGTAATCTCTTTGCCAGCTATTTGTTATGGTTTGTGCAGTGGTGGAATTTTGAAATAGAAATGTACCTGTGAGCTTTTCCCCTCCACTTGTATGGCTGTGCAGAGTCTGGGTTGATGCTGATGGCTCTGTCACAATCTCTGATGGCTGCGTTGGGTTTCTGCATCTGGATATACACACTAATGCAAAGAGGACAACCGATTACAATTTGCATAGAGAAGACTTCAAATGTAAATATCTTGAGGAATTGAACAGCAGCACGTAATGCTCTGCCACGAATAACCTGAATGAAATATGCTCACCTTGCCCTCTTCGCATACAGGATGGCTAGGCGGGGGTTCAGCTTGATGGCTTCAGTGAAGAGATCCAGAGCTTTCTGCAGATCACCTATAAAAAGAAAAAAAAAGGTGAAGATATAGAATCAAATTTAACTTTGCATATCTTTCTATAAATGAAGTGTCTCTGTAGGAACCATTTTCTGACCCTACCTTCTCCCAGAGCATTAATAGCCTCTATCTTCTTCTCATTAGCCTGGTCCATCATCTCCTCTGTGATCTGAGGAAGTTAACAGACACAGATGTTCAAACAAGTCCTGTCTTAATGGCTAAAATCTTTATTTTCTGCCTGGAATCGCCTTTATGAATTCTTCAGTTGCTATTGGAGAGAGCAGGGTTAGAATTGGAGTAAACATATGCATAACAAAAGAGCTAAACATTTTACCTCAGCATTTTCAATCTCTCCCATGTCCTGTGGTTCATCAGTGTCTGGCTCTATCACTCCCTCTTTGTCAATTTCTGAAAAAGCAGACAGAAACCAACATATTCAATAAGCTGCTGATGGGTCACATGAACAATGGTTAGCAACCTTGTTGTCTTTTGCTACGAAGTTTGGTATTGTCACTGTGAAAAGCGAGTTTTTCAAAACCAAACTTAGTTAGAATCAGACTAGACTTGGCACAAATTCAGTCTACCTGTAGACAGCTGAGATTAAAGACAGACAAACCTATTTCACTCTCCTCACTCTCTGAGAGTACGGGAGGCTCAGGTTCAGGAGGTGAAGCTGTTGTAGGGGGAGGACCGCAAGGACAGCCACCCTACAGATCAGAGAATAACAGTAACAGGCAACACATCAACTGCCAATATTATTCGACTCATTTTGTGTGGATCTTCTGAAATACAGAAGAAAAAATATAAGACACAATAACACAATAGCAATATTTCTTTATCACCTGGCATGAACCTGTTGTCTTGGGTGGAGGAGGGATCGTTGCACCCATGCTGCAATATGGAGAGAAGAAGAATATAAAGAACAATTAGGCAAGAAATGCAAGTACTAAATATTCTGGATTAATCAAAGCAGATGTTATTGTTTTATCTATGAATATTTGGTCAACCATATATTAAAATATAAATATAGGGTGAGGGTTTTTTTTCTTCTTTCTTTGCTCCTTCCTCATCACTACTTGAAAAATCCAACAAATCATTAGAGCCTGTAATGAAGTTCTCACATTGTTTTGTCAATTCAACAAACCATAAAGAAAATACTCACATTGGAGAAGCCAGAACCAGTGAATTTTGGCCATTTTCAACTAAGACAATTAGTGGAACTATTTATATTTGATCAAAACTGTATTTTATCTAATAATGTTTTGTCAAGTGATTTGTTTCAGCTCAGCTCTGCATTTCACTTGGTGGCAAGAAGAATTAACTGCACCTGGTTTTATACTGAAAACTATGAACTTTCTAAATCCCTGTTCTTTTATAAAACGAGCATAGGTTCTGTGTGTTTTTATATGAATTATATAATAATTCTGTGTAATGTCCTAAACCCTCACTCACTCACTCACTCACTCACACACTCACACACACACACACACACACACACACACACACACACACACACACAGGTCCATGGTGTTCCCATGAAGGTGGGCGGGACATGGCACGTGGTACATCTGCAGCCTGTTTGAGACTCTAAGTACTTAAGTGACACAATGAAGGAATGAATCCTGTGGCTGTTTTACGTAGAAACCTCGACACTTGTGCAGTGTGTTCACCAGTTGCACCAACAGTTATGCTCAGTGATGCACTGACCCCAGCAGCCAGGTCCGGAAGAAGCTCATCTCTGGAAGGTGCAGGATCGCGGGATTGGACTCGCACATCTGCACGAAGCCCTTCAACTCTGACACTTTTCGTGGGTCCATGCTGCCCCGTCCGGTCTAGCACACAGCGCCCTGCGTGCGTGGAAAACCAGGGAGAAAACGGTCAACAACTTCACCCCCCCCCCCGTGTTGTTTACGTGCTTGGCTGCTAACGTTAATGCCAGCGGTGCTAAGCTAGCTCGGCTAACCAGGAGGGATTGAATGAGCGTCCGCTACAGCCTCACTGTGACCACTTCACCTTCACCACCAATACCTGCGCATCACCATCACCAACGACGCACAACTGACATTAGCGATTCAATAATCACAAGACAGAAGTTTCTGGAAACGTGAATCCGTCCATGATTGTTTGACGCATGATGCCGTCGTTAGCTGCAGCAGCACGGGCCGAGATTAGCGGACAACCCTCCGCTGCTGCTGCCAGAAATTTCACCAATCAAGAGGAAACGCACCTGATCGAAGATGTGTTCCGCGGACAACCGAGGAGGAAAACCACCGAGGACGGCTGCAGTCGACTTTTATCACCACCGCTTGACTGGTAGTGGCGTCACTCCGGTGTTTTCATTCAGGCGAGTTGTCGGACAGACCGACACAGACCGGGGCGTTTGTTGCCCTCATTCAGGCCTGTCAGGCAGCTTTCAGCATACGCAGCTCCACCACCACAAACATAATCAAACTGCAAAGTCATGTCATTATTACAGTGTTTGATACCAATAGATTAAAACAAACATTGTTAGTAATAAGTACCGTCTGTTAATAATCACCAAAAACTGTCAATATTATTGACAATTTCTTTACTAAGTTGTGTCCTTTATATACAATTTTATATAGGTACAATGGAGTTTCTTGTCATGAATGTATATATATATATTATTGAAGTATTCTAATCTGTAGCTCACATTTTATCATTTAATTGGTGGAGCTTGCTGTGAAGAGCAGGTTAGTCATAAATACAGTGCTCCCTGAGTTTCTCTCAGGTAACAGCTCCATGGTACATTAAGTCCAGACAACTTCCACCAGTCGAAGAGTGGTAATTGATCAACATTAGGAAAATCTCCAGTGTCTGTAAATGTATTCTCATACTGTAGCATAGATGAGTGTCTGGATGATACCAAACAACTTTGATAGTATGAGCTCATCAAAAGTATGTAATTAAGGAAAAGTGCCCATTTATGCGCAATAAAGAATAAAAACATTAACCCTACACAACACCAAGATCAGTATTTTTGACAGTTATACAAAAAGAGGCGGGACTAAGTGGCTCTGCCTGCAAAGCCAAACCCAGGGCAACAAGGTCCAGCCCATGAATGAACGTGGTTAGCAGTCATGGCAGCATAGAGCTAGTTGAGAGCTAACTGTCAACTAAAGGGAAATATCACTGTCTTATGTTCAGCTCTTAACCTTGGTAGGTCGGGGCAGCACCCAGCTTCACTGACCGTGACTCCCTGGTGTCCAGCGGGACGACCTGCTGTGACTGACCGCTGTCCTCCAGTTCAGCAACATGTCGCCCTCAACCAGCGCCTTGGTCCGGTCTGCTGTCAACCTGCTGCGGCGGCGGCGCTGGAGTCCAGGTGAGCCCCGTGTTTGGTGTCGATACATTTAGCCTTTGAGTATTTTAACCACACAAGGACATTTCTGCTTGATGCTAAATGTCTTCACTGCTCCACCACTTTCAGAGGAAAACACCTCACCCGTCCTGCTACATCTATTTTTAGTTCCTAGTTAATTTTCAGATTTAGATTTTACATTGAATCATATGAGCTTGTAAAATACAGGTCACTGTTAAAGATTGAACCAATGGCCCTGTTTTACCTGGGGCCCATCAAGTGTGAACTGCCACAATCCAAAGAAGTGTAATTATTTCCAGAGAAATGTCTCAAATATTAACACACATTTGTATAGAGATTTTCTTTCTGCAAAACTTCTACAAACCTCAGGCCCACTCTCAGTTTGCAGTTTCCCAGTGACCCAGTGGAGGTTGTGAACCTCTGGACTGAACCACACAAGTGGAAATAATGTAGTTAAAAGTTAATTTATATATATATATCATCCAAGTGATAATATGTTGTGTTGAGGGTGCACCAAATATTACAACAATTGGGTTTGGGTTTTACATGCACTATGGCAAGAAGGTTCTGGGGTTGGACCTGTCGGCCAGCTGGGGTCTGTCTGTGTGGAGTTTGCATGTTCTCCCTGTGCCTGTGTGGTTCTCCAGCTTCCTCCTACAGTCCAAAAACATGCAGGTTCATCTTAACTGGTGACTCTAAGTGTCCAGCAGGTGTGTGTGACTGAGAGCATGAATGGTTGCTTGTTTCTATATCAGCCCTGTATTAGACTGGCAACCTATTCAGGGTTTACCCCACCTTCACCTTCACCGTGACCCTATAAGAATGAATGGTATTGATAATGAATAAATGTTTTACAATGATTCCTTACATTTGGTTATTAAGGTTTGTGAGATATAAGATATATACTAACCAGGATATTTTACAGATGAAAAATAAACTTTTACATCACTACCAATGTATCTGTGGTAAGTTTAAATCAGTTGTGAAGCTCTACTCTGTAAATCATAAGATGACGCTATCTGTGTTATGTTGCTGTCTGTAGGATGTATTTGGTGCCTGTGCAGACACATTTCTGTGAAACCAGGAGGTTTGAAACCAAAGATGGTTCCAAATCGGTACCTGGGCCAGCCAAGTCCTTTCACTCATCCACACCTCATCAAACATGGTGAGTATTGTTAACAGTGGAGTGCTTCATCAATGCATTTAAAATTTTAACAAATTTTAACTTGGTTTTAGCAACATGCTCAATATGTAGTTATTTCTTTATGGAGTTTGAGCTCATGCTAGTGGTGTTGACATATTTTAGTTCATTACTCACTTTATGCTGAATGTAGGAAATGGAGAATGAATTGTAGTTCACGGTGTAACTAGAGGGGACAAGCTGGTTAATGCTGAAATACCACATATCTGATCTGCGCTCCTCAGGTGAGGTGACCCCAGGCTTGAGCCAGACAGAATACGAACTCCGCAGACACAGGCTGGCCTCACTTATTGAGGCCCAGGCAGACCGGCTGGGACCCTCTGCCTCCTCAAGCATCCATGTGGTCATTGTGTTGTCCCATCCGAACCGATACATGACCAATGACATCCCTTATCCTTTCCACCAGAACCAGGTGCATGTTGTATTTCTTTATCTTAAGTTTAAACTTCCTGTGCCTTTGTGGGTTTTTGAACACAACAATTGGCTTTACCAATTAACCAGAAACTAAATGCTCTCCAGGATTTCCTCTACCTCAGTGGCATCCTTGAGCCTGACAGTGCCTTGGTTCTTTATGGGAAAGGACGACCAGATCGGGCCATCTTGTTCGTCCCTCGCAGAGACCCAGGGAGAGAGCTGTGGGACGGGCCCCGGTCAGGGAGGGATGGAGCGGCTGCTTTGACCGGTATAGAGAGAGTCCATAGCACTGAAGAACTGGGTCTTGTGCTCAAGACCCTTAAAGGTAGGTGGATGGAAGTGTGAGGACACATGTCCAGCAGAAATATCTCTTCAGAGAACTGAGGTTCTTGTAATGATAGTAGCAGATTTAACACCAAAACAATGGCTGTTGTTATATATTTTATTAGTTGTAGATTGATCATTTGGGCTAAGGCCAAGGCTAAAACTTGCAGGGTGGATTGAAACGTCCATCTCCAGCTAATGTCTTAATGTTTCCAGTGTATTTAAAAAAAAAAAAAAAAACAGAAGTAGGTAAAAACTATGTACACTATGGAATTACATGTATTTACTCATATACTGATCTAAGAACGTGGTCAGATCTTTATCCAAGTTACAATTATTGTTTAAACATGATTCAAACATTCACTGTGTAGACTGGATAAAGTGTGTGAACCTCTCAGCTAATGACATAAAGAAACACTAACTGTAGTCAGGAGTTATTAACCCTGGAGTTCACTGAATGAGTTGGAGCTACTTTGACTTGTGGAAAAACACCCTCGGGAAGCACATGCTGATGTAAAACAGATCTCAAGAGATCTCTTCAAAAATGTATGATCAAGAATATTTGATTTGCATAAAGATGAAAGCTGAGTCATCTCAAAGAGTTTAGATATTCATCAGTCCACAGTCCAACTGTTTGTAAATGGAGATGATTTAATTATGTAGTTACTCTCTCTAAAAGTGGGAGGTTGGCTAACATGAAGTAACAGAATGATCAGTAATGTAACAAAGAAGTTCAGAGTAACAGCTACAGGCTTTAAGAATCAATGGAGCTGGTTAACATCCCTGTTCACGAGGCTACAGTATATAAGTCAAGTCATGGAGCTCAGTGTCCCTGTCAGGACACCACAGAGGAAGCTGCTGCTGCTCTCTAATAAAAAATATCACTGCACACCTAAAGTTGTCAAAGTGCACCATGACTCTCCACAGTGCTGCTGGGAAAATGTTTTGTGGACTGGTGAAACTAAGGTTGAATTGTTTTGGAAAAACATGCAGCACTACGTATGGTGTAAAAAGGGTAACTTCATACCAACATGAAAACATCATCCCAGAGGTGACGCACAGTGGAGGGAGAATTGTGATTTTTGGATTTGCTGCCTCTAGGCCTGGACAAATGAATTTCCATGTTTATCAATTTCTCTGACAGGATGATGTCAGGGTGACTCTTCACCTGCAGAAGCTCAGTACAAGTTGGTGATGTAGGAGGACAATGACCCTGATCATCAAAGTAAATCTACCACAGAATGACTTCAAACAAAGAAAATCCAACAGTTAGACCTCAGTCAGAGTCCAGACCTAAATCCAGCAGAGATGCTGTTTAATGACCTCAGAGAGCACCTCACACCAGACATCCTGAGAATATGTCTGAGCTGAAGCAGCTCTGTAGAAAAACTGGTCTAAACCTTCTTCTGAACTCTGCAGGTCTGATCAGCTGCTACTGGAAGACATTCAGGATTATACTTATTTTTGTTTTGTTTTATGTTTTATTATCTGAAGAACATTTTGTCTGTACTTGTGACTTAGATTAAGATCAAAACAAATTTTATAACCAATGAATGAAGCAAACCAGGTCCTTCCAGAGGTTTCACTGACTTTTCTTTGCACCGTGCATAATATAGATCCAAAGACTGAGGCCTCAGGCCTCTGTCCCAGGCAAACAGTCAACATCCCCACCAGGAGCAGCACTGTTTGTATATTGCTGTGTAGAGTTAGGTTGATGAGTTTTAGTATAGTGTGCTAAATAAAACTAAAACTATAGAAAAACACACTTGGACAAGCATCGCATTTATGTGAAGCTGTATATTATGTTCATATCTCATAGAATGACGTTTCCTTTGCCTGTGAAAATTAGGATCAGTTACTACTGTTGATAGTAAGATGATTTGGCTGGCCAAACTTACGTTTCCAGCTTATGTTAAAGTCTTTGGAAATAATTGTCCAATCCAATCCGGTTTTGGAAAAGCCTCAAAAACAGAAGTTTTACCACAAACTAATTTAGAACTGAACCTCAGCATTAACCATTTTCCCTGTCCTCCGACCTGCTTTCAGGCACACTGGTTTGGTATGATAATTCTCAGCCCGCTCACCCTCAGCTCCACCAGACTTATGTGACCCCTCTGCTGGAGTCTGGGCCGATGCAGTGCGCTCTCAGGCCCCTCATACACTCTCTCAGGGCCCTCAAGAGCTCAGCAGAGGTGGCCCTCATGCAAGAGGCAGGACGCATCACAGCACAGGTTGGTGTTTAAATGGCTTTCAAATTGTTTCTTATTGTTTAAAAATGGCTGCAATAGGGCAGTATTTTGAGTTTCTTGTAATATTATGTAGCAATGTCCCTTAACCACTTTGTCACAGACTATTTTAACAGATGTACAGTGCATCTGTTCCAACTCAAATGCTTGTTTCTCAGGCTTTTAGGAGGACAATGACTCTGTCTCAAGGAGATGTGGATGAAGCTGTGCTCTTTGCTAAGGTAACTCTTCAATGCCTCGCAGCTAAATGTGGCCTGTCATGATCTTCATGTTTTCTACTGATCAGGCTCTTTAATGTAATTACTGCAGCCACACGTCATCCAACATTGGTCAGTCAATAGAGAAGAAACAAACTGTTCTTTAGGACTTAAAAACTAACACAACAAACACATGATATACAGCATTGACAACTCACGACTGAGAGGTTTTCATTGGGATCACAATATCAAATATTTATTAAAACATAACAGCCACATAAAAATCTTTTTAGTTTTAGCTTGTTACCACCTAGCTGGTTATATATCCCAGTTGTTCTCTCTGTTTCTCTGTGGGAGATGATGCAGTTTGTGTGACAACAGCCTCTAGAGCTCAGAGATCACAGAGACAGTGTAGTTACTCTAGTTTGGTTTTTAGCTCCATTTTGTTCTTACTACAAATTCAAATAACAGTTTTCCTTGAAATTACACATTTTTATATCATAAGTTGTTTTATAGTTAAAAGTTGTCAGAGTAAAGTTGTCAAAAAGCCAGTTACAGGTCTTAAACATGAGCAGTTGCAAGTCGAAAGACATGTTTTAACATAAAGTCTTATTCCAGTTTGATTTTGAAAATCGGATCCATGGCGCCAACTTCCTGGCCTATCCCCCTGTGGTTGCTGGAGGAAATCGAGCCAATACTCTTCACTACATAAACAACAACCAGATTATTAAGGTAAAGACAGGTGTTGAATGTGCTAAAGGATCAGCACTGTCATATAAGGTGCAAGCAAAGAACGCCCACATCAAGCAATCTCACGTAATGATGACGCAAATGGCGCCTTGTGTTTTTCCCCTCTGTCTCCCCTATGTCAGGACGGTGAAATGGTTCTGCTCGATGGTGGTTGTGAATACTTTGGTTATGTCAGCGATATCACTCGAACATGGCCAGTGAATGGAAAGTAAGTTTGACAAGCTGATTACAGCTGCCCCTCTGATGACACAAAATCTTCATCAAGAGCCAAATTTATAGAACTATGCTGAACACTACCTTACACTACATTTTTTGTGAATTTGCAACATAATTCTTCACTGCAAGTGTCAGTGTTTTAAGGTGTAGTTTCACATTACCACATTAAACATGATCTGTTTTTAAATGATCTTCCAATTCTCTATATTTTGAGACTTTTGAATGAAAATGTAGTGTGACTTATGTGTTTGAGTATTGTTCTGGCATAAATGACAGACCCACAGAAAAACACACCTTAAATGGTTTGCTCCTCCTTCCTGCCAGATTCAGCCCTGCCCAGGCCGAGCTGTATGAGGCCGTCCTGGAGGTCCAGCGCTCCTGTTTGTCTCTGTGTTCACCAGGTGTCAGTCTAGATCACATATACAGCACCATGCTGGCTCTGCTGGGCCGGCAGCTCAGGCAGCTCGGGATTGTCAAGGCCAGTACCAGTGACACTGATGTGCTAAAGGTAATAATCATAACGATTACGCATTTAAATGGATTCTGGTTGGTTGGTAGATTACTTCCATGCTTTCCACCACTGAGCAGGTTTTTGGAAATCAAAATTTCTGAAGAGTTGAAAATTAGCAATGACACAAGAAAGTTTTATTTTCCACATAGTATGGCCTGGTTCTGCTTCGTCCAGCAACCACACCAGAGAGACACATGGTTCACTCAGATTATTCCTGCTACCATGCCAGTAAATTAAAAAAATAAAAATAAAAAAAAACATTTCTGGTGTAGGATTTTATTCACGTCCTCACAAGCGGTTTGCAGTCAATTCTACTAAATGATTAAGTGGAGTAATTGCACCCTCCTTAAAACACAATATGTTCATATAACTCTGCATTATAGAGGCACTCCTTTCCTGCAGTGGTTCTATTCTGGGAAATTAAATGATCAAGCCAAATCAAAGCTGAGTGTAAATGTATTCAGCTGGTTTCTCTGAAAGAAAAAAACCCACTGTATGGTAATAAAACGTTGCCAGGGATCTGTTAGTTCAAGATGGATAGCAGACTTGCACATTAATTCTTCATTTAGACAAAGAAATATGCAATATTTGAATTTGTGTTCACCTTAAATTTTGTTGCATAAATGCTCCATTACAGCGGGTCAAAACTTCTAATGAGATTTCACCATAGTGAGGCCCAGTGAATCCCAGGCACCCTTGGGTTTGGCAACAAACTGATTGCTCTGGGACAGCTGGTCAACAATGGGGAAAAAACTTTTATACAACTTCTTAAGGCCTTAAATCTATGCTCATCCCAGGCTGCTCGGCGATACTGCCCCCATCACGTCGGTCATTACCTGGGCATGGACGTCCATGACACTCCTGATGTGTCCCGCTCACAGCCTCTACAGCCAGGAATGGCCATCACTATAGAACCAGGTATGGATAAACTAGGCCTTTAAATATCTCACTCTGCTGATTTCTCCTTAATATGTGCAGCTAATGCTGTGTTAATCAAGGTGAACTTGCTAACTCGCAATAAACAACTTTGTTTGCAACATTATGGAGTTGCTGTAACCCAGCAATTAAAAAAATGTTAAAAACCATTTGTCTGATAAAGGTCTAGCACCAAACTATTGCAAATAAATTGGTTATTGTATGTTGTCATGTGGAAGTGTTCCTGTGTTTTAAAAATGTGTTAAAAATTTAAATTGCAGCACAAACACTCACATTATCCTCCTTACTTAATTAGCAGTTGATGTGGTGGACCCCTGCGCTGCACATCATCTATGCCACATTATCTTTTATTGCTCATGTTATTCCTGCTTTAATACATTTCCTCCTTTCATCCTCCTCTTGACACAGGTTTGTACATCTGTGAGGACAATGACCAGGCACCAGAACGTTTCCGTGGCCTGGGCGTCAGGATTGAGGATGATGTGGTGATCCGAGACCAGGGTGGCCCTCTGATTCTGTCCTCTGACACGCCAAAGACCATCGCTGATGTAGAACAGGCCTGTGCCCAGAGATAAGACAGGGAGACACAGAGCAGAGTCTCCATGGTGATGACATCATCAGGCTCAGGGTTCAGGTACATGGAAAAGGTGGAAGTGCACTGCAAGATTTCTCTGTTGTAGTGTCACTTTGAAATCTGGAGCACAGGCATTTTGTGGAGTGCAGAAAGTGTCAACACATAATTTGACATGCAGTGGTTCCTCAAACTTTGTTTATGAAGCACTCATCTACAGTAAAGACAGATTTATTGGTGTATTCAGGAGTGACAATGTGGCTTTGAAGCCTATGCACCTATATCACACTGTAAATGTAACCACACATCAGGGTTACAACAGTTACAAAACTATGTTGAGACCAACCCTAATCATATGAAATAAATATATCTAGTAATGTGATGGGCCATCAGCAGGAGAAATCCAAGGAACCACAGTTAACCTCTTGTATCAAGTATGTATTCAACTTAAGATTTGATCCTTTGATCCAAATACCATGGAAGCATTTTTATCCTTAAAACCTACAGTATTTACTCCACACCATGTTTTTCAGTATAGACACCATGATGACACGCGAGGTGGCAAAAAAAAACCCTACATGTGTTTACACCTCATTTGTACGTTCAATTCCATTTCCTTTATTTGTCCCACAGTGGGGAAATTACAGACACATAAAAATGCATCATGATCTCCCAGCTCATGTTACAGCACAAAAGATCAAAACACCAAATGTTGAACTTGCACTCAGGATGGTCAGGAAGGACCAGAGGATATAAAATCAACAAACCACCATATTTATGTTCAGAAGTGATGAAAAAAGAGGAACCTGTACACAACAGCTGCTCGTGATGAACCTGGAATTATTATAATTACTATACCAATCCACTGAAATGTGAAGAAGTGTATACAGTATGTGTGTGTGGGAATTAGTCTTTTAGGGAAAATGTGATCGCTTTTAAGGAAAATTATGTTTATATGTATTAAAAAGATCTTATTCGTTCCTTTTATAAGTGATGGATTTTGTTGGTTTGACTTGAGTTTCACCTTAGGGGTACGTGGTGACATCAGCAAAGATCTGGGTGCTGATGAGGTAGTAACGTCTCAATTTGGTTACTTAAGTTAGTTTTCTGACAAAAATATTATTTATTTTTAAATTTAAAGAGCCTAATCTGGTCACTATTGTAACTCTAAGTTTTAAAATTAGCTCTGAATGCAAAAACATGACTTTATTTCCATACTACTGACAAAACAAGAAAAATATGATCATGTTAAAGAATACAGGTTAGTGGTCAGGTCTAATGTAATTTCACTTACAGTCCTGTATTTGTCAGTTTCAAGAATTAATGAGTTGTTACAATGAGTGTGTGAACTACACACTAGATACATGTAGATGAGGGTTTCACCAAGGTTCTGTGTTGCCACAATTCATGTAATCACAGTGACAGCCACACCAACCGCTGGCCTGATGATGGCCTGAGTTCAGTATCAACAGATAGCCTTAGTTGAGTTATTGGAAGAGATAAGCTTTGATAAATACTTCTCCACTGACAGCAGAGGATAAATGGGTATAGGGTTGGATGGTTCTTCAAGCCCCCCTCCACTATCCTAGTATTTGTTTTGCTTGTTGTTACTTGGATGTTTGATCTCCAGTGTCAAGGGTGACTTACGCAGAGAGAAGGCCATTTTCATAATAATATGCTGAAGAGTAAAGTTCCTCTGTATTCATATTTAACATAAAACGTGAAATCACAGCTATTTTGATCATTAAAATACATTTAGCTGATAATACATTTGCTGGAGTCTAACTCAGCTATAATGATTGCAAATCATGTGAAATATAATACACTTGAGGACCATATGATACAGCTGAAAGGGCAAGAGGAAGCCAGTTACTGAAGTGGACTCTAAGGTTTGAGTTTTAATATAATTAAAATATATCTGAGTGTTTGTATGAGCGCTGACCTGAGGTCATTTCTTTATGCAGGGGCCTTCTGGCTGACTTATTTTATAATGTGTACCTTCTCCAATATTTTGGGGGCCAATGGCACATTTTCCTCAGGGACTCATTAGGGTCATTTGGCCACTAGTAAAAATAAGACTATATTTCCCTGTAAAACGTAGAGATTAAAGTGGAGCACCACTGTCCCCTACAGATTGAAGCCGGCGGCTGTCGGCCGAGTACGGAACCGGTTTCCGGACAATCCCGAACACCTACGAAGACAACCTCCCCTCTTCTTCCCTTCCTCCCTCCCTCCCTCCCTCCTCCCCTTCACGCCTAATGTTGCTGTACCTCCAACCCTCCCCCCGTATCAGAGGAGTAGAAACAACAAGCCGCCATTTTGTTTGTGCGGACAGACCGTCAGAAACAGGAGATAACCGAGAGAAGGAGCGACTCCGGCGACCGACGACAGCCGCTCCGGGAACCGCCGGGGGAAGAAAGAGTGGCGAAATCCCGCCCGTGTTATCAAGAGAGCCGAGGCATCAGCAAAAAAAGATAAGACGTCAGTGGAGGGAAAACCGAGTCGGTGATATATATGTGTGCATGAGAAGGAAATACTCCGAAAAATCCAAGGAAGGGGGTGTTTTGCGGAGCGGAGACGGAGAGGAGAGGCGGAAGAGAGCTGTATATTATCATAACGAGGAGAAACCTGCGAAAAAGGGGGAAAACACCAACATGAAAAATCATTATGTGTCCGTCGCGGAGGAAGGAAAGAGCCCGCATAGACAATTATATAAATAAATTGCTGCCGGGCAGAAGGGAGAGGTGGAAAGAAAGACGGGTTTAAAGAGAAGGGGAAAATTGCCAGGATCAACACGAAGGGGGGCATTCTCCATCACAAAGAGTCAATGAGAGCATTTTGTCAGCCCAAAATAATTTGAGGAGGGGGGTGTCAACATCATTGTGCCGATCTGAAGCTTTCCGCTTCCGAAATAGCCATAATTTCTGAGCGATCCACTGTCAAATTTGATCACATTTTCTCGTGTCGCCGTGGCTGTGCTCCTGTTTTTTTTTTCTTTTTTTGTGTGTGTGCGTGCTTTCTGTTTCTCTTCGCTTGCATGGTTAAGACATCCCATCAGCAGTGATTGACGGGTATTTTTATTTTTCATTTTTTATTTAAAAAAAAAATCACTCTTTTCATTATCTGAGATTTCAAGAGTTTAAACCCAAGCGAGGATCGGAGGAGGAACCTCTCCTGGAGCAGAAGATAAGTAACCACACTGATCGTCCTCTGCAAAATAAAACTAATTGGATCAATCTGACTGCCCGCTGATTGGCAATTAGCGCTGTGATTGCCCTCAAGAACTGTTCTGTCAAAGAAATAAAGTCTGCATCAGCATCGATTGCACAAGAGCAGTGATTTTTGACAAGATTTTCTATTCTCAACCTTTGCCAACCCCGCTGACTGCAAGAGGCATAATCGTGCAAAAGGGTTGCAACAACCAAATGTGCAATACGAGTCTGTTCTTTCTGACCCAGTGCCTTGCATGGTCAAACACTAAGTGCACAACCTTGTCTGCATGTACATGCAAAAGAAAACTCATGCATGGGAATAGACATCCGCAATAGATTTTCTGCAAGTGTGGGACTCCGGCGTTTTCGTCTCTCTGCAGAACTGTTATTCTATTTATTCAGTTACTGTTAAGCCAATGCAAGTTGATTTTTTTTTCCCTCTATATTGCACTTGAGAGTACCACTTACGCTTTAACTGTAATTTAAAGCTGCTGCTGGTGGTGGTGGTCTCCACACCGGCTGACTGCCCTTTTTGCTTTGAAGAGGAATCCGTGGCATTGATAGCAGTGAGATGTCTGGTCAGGTGAGAGAAATGGTAAACGCAACCGAGGATCTCATAACTGTTGCATGAGAAATCGGCCTCCAGAAGTTAACACAGGACTACTCCTGACTCGTGCTTTTGGATCACAATTACCATTTTCGTGCACACACCGAGACTCTCCACTGGAGCGCTTCAGACCTGAAATACAGGATTTCTCCGCCGACTATGGCGGGCAGGACTGAGTGCACCTCGGAGGACGGATCTTGGGACAATTTTTGTGTCGCAGAAGAGGCTACATGAGGTTGACAGAGGGCCGCACGCTTGCCTTTTTTGCCGACTCCACCTTCCCACCTCCTCCTCTTCAAATCTGTGAAGAAACAAAATCTCCGACAGGGGAGGGGGACTGATATCTGCAGAGGAATAAACCGAGAGGGAGAACTGTGAGGGAAGGAGTCCAGCATTGCTGCCTTCTCCCCTACCGTCCCCCCAAGCGGTGGGGGAACGATCAGAAGTGTTTCTTAAAGGGATAAGGAGCCGCAAATAAGGGAAATACGTTTGCCCTCCGTGGATCTACAGCATCTTTTTTTTTTTTTTAATTCGTCAAAAAATATGGCCGATAATGTCCTGGAGTCCGGCCCGCCTTCAGCCAAGAGGCCCAAGCTGTCCTCTCCAGCTCTCTCGGTGTCTGCCAGTGATGGAAATGGTAAATATACTGCATGCATTACTTAGCTGCAGAGAAAACATAAACCCAGCTACGACTGTGTGTGTATTAATTACTAGTCAGTCCTGAAAGTCTCTGCAGTGTTGCACAGAAACTTAGTTGGTCTGAAACAGAGCTGCTCCACAATTAGTTTATTTAAAAGTGACTATATCTGTAGTTTGGTTTAAAAAAATGCGTAGTCTGTGAATCTGCACTGTTATTGGAGAAATCACGAAGTAGTGCAAAGCTGTAGGAGCAACTTTCTAACAGTGATGTTTTGATGTGTTAGCCTCAACAGGCTAACTAGCTACCAACTACAACATCCACCTCCAAACAATGGAAGAGTCGAGTCACCCCAGTTTGTTTCAAGTTATCTCTCTACTTTAAAAGTTAAATAAACGGACTCGTGAGGGCTCGCACACACGAAACAACAGGCTTTGTAAACACTCCGCAAACAAAGAGACAAAATATTGTTTCCAAAACAGCTTTAGGAGAAAGTAACGGTAACGGGGAGCTAGCTAACAAGCTAGTCTGATCACCCCACCGGACCGGCTCAGCTGAGCTCGGTAGCTGGCTAGCAAAGAAAATAAGTGATTATTAGCTAAAAACATACTGGCCACCATTGATACTTTTCCCCCTAATTGGCCCTAACTTCCCCCGTAGTTGTAGAAGAAGTGGTTTGGGGCCGTGAATACTTAACGTGTTGTTAGCGGTGAATGTGCTCGGGTTTAGTTAACTGTAGTCGTATATACCAGCTAGCCATTGTTCAACACTTCATTAAAGTTGCGCTACGCGTTGTTGTCCGACACAAGGTGTAGCCGTGTGTCAATTTCTACTGTTTCTGTGTTTTTAAATGAAAGGGCAAAATCGGCCGCCGTCGGTCCAGTGTCTTCTTTCATGCCTTTTGTTCAAAAGCTTTTAGTATCTCAATTGTGCCTCGGACGAAGCCCATTTTTGTTCACCCTCCATTGTCTGACTCTGCACGGCGACACTGCGCTGCACTTTTCGCAGTTTACTTTTCAAAGTAACACAACACTCAAGCCAAGCGGAGCACTTGGATGCTTTTCACTTTGTTTACGAGTTTAACTGTTATTGCAAACACATTCGTTTGCACACGATGAGCCAGAAGCTGTAAACTCCTGGTATCATCCCATCTAGTTGCATCCTGTTGTAAGAAGACAAACAAAGTCAATGATTAAGGTGTTTGGCTGGGTGCCGTTTTCTACTTTGAATAATACAACATATGAAGCATAACCACAATTTCTTAATATACAAATTAAAGAAAGTTTAAAGAATTGTGCACTCTGTTTTAACGTGAATTGGGCAAAATTGGTGTCCACACCACCTGCTCTCCAACTGTGAAAGAAAACTAATTTAAAGGTTGATGCATGTTTTATTTCCTACAATATTTGGGCTGCTGAGCAAAGTCGCTGCACGAGACTAGTCTCATGCATGCATTTCGTCAAACATAGGTGGAAGATGTCTTCTGCATGGTAGCAATGATTTTTCTTCTGAAGAGAACAACTTGGTTACATTACTGTAGAAAGAACACTGCCTTTTCTGCATGGTGTTGGATTAAAGGACTACTTGGGGAAAGCCATTTCGATTTTGAATATATTTAAGTGTACTCTCAAATGATTTTCTGTTTTTATTTTGCATCCTGCCGTGGCGGTTATCACTTGTGATCCTTTCGTCTCGGTCTTGCTCTGTAACATAGCTGTAGACCAACCCACATATCCACCTTGGTACACTAGTGTTTACCCCTCTGCGGCTTCTCACCCTGACCCTACTGCGTGCACTCTCCATGTTTGGCATCACATCAAACCACAAACTGATGCACAGGAGGGAAGTCCGGGCTGTTTGAAGCTACTGATCCACAGGCTCTCTGGCTATTGGCTCCAGATTAGTGGTTTATAGTTTTCAACTTATTGTCAGAGCTGGACCACACTTAAAAATGTATTATAAGAGATATTTAATTAAATGAAAAAAATGTGGCTGGCTGTAGTGCTAATGTAATGCTAATTTCAGTTTTTCCTGTGCTGTCAACTCTGGGAAATTTTTCTGGCTGGTAAGATGCTAAGATATTTGTTTCTCTTCCCTCATGTTTAGATTTTGGTTCACTCTTTGACCTGGAGCATGACCTCCCAGATGAACTCATCAGTTCCTCGGACCTGGGGCTGACCAATGGAGGGGATGCCAGTCAACTCCATACCAGTCTTGGAGGGATTGGTGTGGGAGGAGCTCAGGATGCTGCTGCGAAACACAAACAGCTATCTGAACTCTTGCGTGCTGGGGCACCAGCACAGCAGGGTGGCCCTACTTCCAACAGCACAGCAGCTGGGGCTTCCATGGGCATGATGGGGGGTGTCAGTGTTTCCACTGGTGGACCTCAAGGTATGCCCCCCCAGGGCCAACAGCAGCAACCCGGATTAATGCAGCAGGTTGGAATGGTTGGAGGGGTTGCAGCTCTCAACCGGGCAGCTGCCATGATGGGTGCCCAGAAGGGCAACACTGGGCAGCAGCAGCAAGGGCTGATGGGAGGACAGGTGATGAATGGCTCACCAAGAATGGGTTACCCTGGCAGTGCAGGCATGGGTAACAATAGTAACCTGTTGGCGGAAACCCTACAGCAGCAGCAGGGCGGTCAGCCAATGGGACCAGGGGGTCAAGCAGGGATGAGACCACAGCAACCCGGAGCACTGAACAAAGTAAGCACACCGAAAGCAACAGGGCCAGCCAATACGTGTATTTCTCATATCTGTAGCAGCCATCTTAGAGCAAATCATTTTCTAACTGAGGCTAAAATGTTCCAAATACCAGTCCAAACAAAGTGTGGTTTTGATACTCTGCCTAATCTCACACATGCCTGTGCCCAGAGTAGTGAACCCTGAGCTATTAACACACCTATCTGTCTATGTGCTTAAAACACTGAGGTTAGAAATTGTTGTTAAAATCTGTGAAAATGTGTCTAATTGGTCTGGATGGAATTTTATAAATTTGACCTTTTTGACTCAGAAAGGAAGGCTAGTTGTAATTTCACCTCTGTAGTAGTTGCTCATGTGAGACAACTGAAGATGAGTTTTCCAGAGCAGGTGCAGCTATGAGTGTGGTTATGTGTTGGACTCACAGATGCATCACTCTTCGCTCTGTGGTATTGATGGTTAACCTCTTTGCTTGTCAATATGCCACACGACAGTTGAGATTTTTTTTCTCAAGGTTTTAAGGTAGTATTGCAAACGACTGCATTAAGTGGTTTAATTGGAAAAGTGTGTTTCTCCAATTGCATGAGACTGGATCTTAACTCCTGTGGAGTTGTGCACCAACAAATATAGGATTTGTTTTGTAATGTCCTGTAGTTTAAATGCCATCAGTAAAGTGTTTGTGTTAGCAATGTATTTATTTTTTTACTGCTCGTGCTTGGTGCACATGCAGTAAGTGTAGTATTAGTCATTTTCACATACAGCTCATACACAGAGATAAACTGTTGCATGAGACTCTATTTCTCCCATAACAACAGTTAACAAACCACTTCACATTATTGCTAGTGTTGGAGCAGCCTTATTGGATCTTCAGCTATACGTTGAAGATTTTTTTTCCCAGCTTCATCAGCATCAGACAGAAGCTGTCGTGGACTGGATGTGAGATCATAGCTGGTGGTGAACTTTATTGCAAAGTATTTACATTGACATTTAGAGAGTGTCAATGTTATTAACTTGTTGTGGAAAACAAAGGTAACGTTGTGGTTGAATGGGCAAAATTAACACTCATTTAAAAAAAAAATTATCAGTACAATTTTTGGAAAGTGATTTCATGTTCTGCTACCAGTGTTTCTTCAGTAATATTGTTGGAAAAATTTCAAACAGTCCAGTATGGTTTGTTTCTGGTTGGTTTGAAGCATAATTTAAGAAGCCAGTCAACTGATATAGTAATTGATACGATGCTCCTCACTATCTCTCAGCCCATCTTGTACTCTCTTTGTTTTCCAGATGAATATGATGGCCAATGCGGGCCCCTATGGCGGTCCGTACGGCCAGTCTGCTGGCCAGGGGATGCCTGGAGCAGGGCTGGGCCCACAGCTCCAGAATAAGGCAGGCCTGCCCAACAATATGGCCAGTCAGTTCAACATGGACAAGAAGGTACCACCAGGTCAAGGCATGCCAGGGATGGTAGGATGTTTTGTTTTTTTTGGGTTTTTTTTTTTCCTGTTCTATATAGGAAGAAAAACTCACAGTGCACTTTTTGACACACCATTCCCTTTACATTCAAGGGTAACAAAGGGACTCTCTCACTCACACACACACGGTTCACAAACAAATAAAGAACAATACCTATTGGCAGACCTGGATCAGCTTGGAGCAGATAGGTTGTTATAATTGTGTGTTTGTGTGAATGGAAGAGGAAGATGAACCAGTTTCTTAACCGACGAAAGCCTGAAAAGATGTAAACACTGTGCAGAAAAACAATAATATTCATCTACATGACTGCCAGGCACTGTTTTCTGGCTCTCATCTAAGTCATCGACAACTCTAACTTCACACCAGACCATTCCCCTGTAATGTCTGTCACGGTAGAGCGCTGTAGGATTTTTTTTCAGGTCCCCACCACTACTGACACTGAAATTTTTTTTGTTTTGTTTTCATCTGCTAAATCCTGACAGCAGGACTTCAGACTTTACTGTATGAAATTCTTTTTTATGCTTTCATAACATATATATAACATACATAACAACAGTTATTATTTTTGGAGAAACATGCATTGTCAGTGCAAGTAATGAAGTTTAAGGAAATCGCACCCACTTACAATGAGGTGGTAGTTATCAAGTTGAAACAACATTTAAGTTGGTGCAGTTAAAAGTTGAATGTGACTTGGAGGAAGAAGTAGGAGGGTGAATGTTTTGCATGAAGTCTGTTGTGTAATTCCTGCCCCAGCAGTTGTGGGAGGTTAGGTGTTGAGGTCTGCCCCACATCTTTGGGTCATCAGTTTATGTCAATAAAAGATGAGATTTTTTTCCCCCCCTGTATTTTCTTGTCAACACTCAGGAGTGCATGCGTGGTGCAGTTTATGTTACAACATCACAGTGTATTTCATTAAAAAAAACTCACTTTTACACACTAATCTGAATTTGACAGCAAGAAATGACCCAGTAACCAGTAGCTAAAATCATCTGCAATAGGTTTACAGATATTTTTTTTTTCCCTGGTTGGCTAAGAGGAACATCATTGACAAGGTTACCTTGCATGCCATTTTAATGAAGAAGTAGCTTAAATCATAATTACAATTACCCCAGCTACCTCAGAGAAATTAATCTTTTTGAAGTGAAGTTTTAGAGCAACCAAATGCACCAGAACGAACCTGTCAGCCTGACCTGTAAGTCTGTAAACTCTATGTAAATGTATGGAGAAACATTCATGACCTTGAGACAAAAAAATGCCCCCAGGTTTTCTAATTTAAAATCTTGATTAAATCAGCACATGGAGGTTCTCCATCAGCTTCTGTTTCCTTTGTGCATCCAACACTTTGTCACATGCAATATCTCAAATGGCAATGATTCTTCTGAAAGGTGAATTTTATGGAAGTGTCTTTCAATCAGTCTCCAATCACAATCAGCTCTTAGATATGACCAGTAGTCAACAGGGCAGAGTCTCATTACAGGTTCGTTATTTATTGTGCTTATTGCTATTTGGCTTTAATTAAATACAGGCTTTATCTTTTTTTTTTAACAGAAGGGGCTCATTCATTCTTTAGATGGTTTCCTTGTTTTTAATTACAGAATAGCTGGAAGCACAGTTCTGAAATAGACTTTTTACCCCTTTTGCCTCAGCGCATTTGAGAAAGCTTTATTGTTGGATCATTATTTACCTTTAATTCTTGAAGCATTTCAAACTTTTGACAAAAGACATCAACAAAGCCTTTTATATGTTCTGACAGTGAACACCTCATCTATGTCTAATAAATATTTGGGCAAGCCTCTTAGTTTTTTACCTGTGGTCAGACTTATAATTTTCCAGTAAGTAAAGTAACATTTCATATAGAAAGTTTTGGAGAACTTGATAATTGAATTGATTTGTTAGCTGCCAATCTGTTCATAAACTGCTCATTGGAAATGATCCCATCATAACGAATCATCTCTAATGCTCATCTTCTCTCTGTCACAAGGCCCCTCAGCAGCAGCAACCTGGAGCAGTTGGCGGTGTATCTGTCGGAGCAGCAGCAGCAGTGGGAGGGGCCCAGGTTGGGCTCAATGCCGTAGGGGCAGGTCCCGGCACAGCGCCCCCTACTGCAGACCCTGAGAAGCGGAAGCTGATTCAACAGCAGCTGGTCCTCTTGCTCCATGCGCACAAATGCCAGCGGAGGGAGCAGGCTAACGGCGAAGTACGACAGTGCAACCTGCCGCACTGCCGCACGATGAAGAATGTGCTCAACCACATGACTCATTGCCAGGCTGGCAAGTCTTGTCAGGGTGAGTGCTGAATTTATGCTGATTGCTGGTTTTATGGTGTGTGGTTTATATCATGACTACTAGGCTGTGTTTAAAGTTGTAAAGTTGTAATATATCTGCAGCAATTCTCTGTTTTGTTTTCTTTCTATTTTTGGTTTGTTCTTGTATCTTGTTTATATCCCGCTAGGTTTACCTGCAGCTTTTTGTTGTACCCAAATGACTTATTTCTTCTCAATGTGGCTGTTCTGCTATAATTTTTTTGCTTCTACTGTCATTGTTGAAACATCTGGACATAGTGTTATTGCACCAAAGTACTCTGGTCTTTGTCTTGTCCTTTTTGACTCTTAAGTTTTCCTTTTTTCTTTCATCCTTTTTTTGTCATTTTTTCCCCCTCCTTCACTCTGTCACACATTCACTTATTCTCCCTCTTCTATCTTTTTCACATCTCTTCCCATTCTCAAACTTTTCTCTGTTTTTGCCGTTGTCCTCCAGTGGCGCACTGTGCCTCATCCAGACAGATCATCTCTCATTGGAAGAACTGCACACGACACGACTGTCCTGTATGCCTGCCACTGAAAAACGCTGGAGACAAGAGGAACCAGCAGTGTGAGTGTTGTTTCTGACTCTGTGACTATGTGCGTAGTATACGTGCTCATGGTTATTAAACATGATCCATGAATGCTCACTTATCTCTCCTACCCCACTTTCCTCTCTCCTCATCTTCACAGCTCTTGTCAACAGTGCAGGGGTGGGTTTGGTGAACTCTTTAGGTTCAGGGGTACCAGGTGGGCAGTCCAACACTCCAAATCTGAACCCTCCCAACCAGATTGACCCCAGCTCCATAGAGAGGGCCTATGCAGCACTGGGTCTCACTTACCAGGGCAACCAGATGCCACAGCAGCAACCACAGGCCAATATGCCAAACCAGGGGATGCAGGGGCAGCCTGGGATGAGGACTCTAAACGCCATGGGTTTGTATTGCCACTATGTGTGTCTCAAATTATATGGTAACCTCCTAGGATTATCACTGAGCAAATATGACACAGCAGTTTATTCTCCAAATATTGTCTGTTTCTCATTAAAAAAAACAAAAAACAAACATATCCTCTAATCTCTTATCACCGTCTCTTCCCAGGAGGAAACTCTATGGGAGTGAATGGTGGTGTAGGAGTGCAGCCCCCGAACCAGCAGTCCACCCTACTGCCAGACGCCATGTTGCACAACAACATGAATGCACAGAGGTATGAGTGCTTTTCACTGGTCACAGTCGTTTACTCTTTCTTTAGTCATGCTGCTACTGTGACTTTCTGAAGTCTTACGCCTCGTTATCCTTGGTGTCCTTTGTCCCCCCAGTTTAATGAATGATGGTGTGGGGAACCTGGGCTCCATGCCCACAGCAACTCCTCCTTCTGCTGCAGGCATGAGAAAGTCTTGGCATGAAGACATCACGCAAGACCTCCGCAACCACCTTGTCCATAAACTGTGAGTCTGCTGTGTTTTGCAAGTGCCCCCAAAACATCTCAATATGGGTCAGAGTTAGTGAAATGAACTAGAACAGTAGATTATATACAGTGCTGGGTGTCAATTGATTCTCTCTGTCCTCAAGTTAATTGTAGCTATGTGTCATTCCTCTTTGTGTGTGTGTTTCTTTGTGAGCAGTGTGCAGGCCATCTTCCCCACTCCTGACCCAGCTGCACTCAAAGACCGGCGGATGGAGAATCTAGTGGCTTACGCTCGAAAAGTAGAAGGGGACATGTACGAGTCAGCCAACAGTAGGGTAAGAAACATACCACAAACACAGCATTAAGTAATGTGGCATCAGTTCCTAGTTAAGGAGAAGGAAATAAAATGTATTTAATGCACTAGTGAGATGTATCCTGTAATGTTCTCCTTCCCCCCCTGGTCGCCTTCTAGGCGGAGTACTACCACCTACTGGCTGAGAAGATCTACAAGATCCAAAAGGAGCTGGAGGAAAAGAGGAGAACACGGCTCCAGAAGCAGGGCATGATGCCCGGCCAACCTGGAATACCCTCCTCGGGGCTCCCACAGGGGCCTCCAAACATGGGACAGCCGCCCATGCCCCCAGGGCAACCCCCAAGTAAGTAAACATACTGTTTTTACCGCCCTCACACACACTTCAATGTTGACATGCAATTCACATAAAAGTAGTGCTCAACTTTTTAGATGAGCTGGGTCATTGGAAAAATGGAGTTTGAAGTGGAAAGAGGAAAAACACATTTTCACACACCACTTGTATAATATAGAGTATGATTAAGTTTGTTTGCCTTACTTGTCTCATTTGTCAAACATCTTAGGCTTCTGTGGTTTTGTTTGTAATTTGTGATCCTGAAAGTGAGATCTTTCTGTAACTCTTATCAACCTGTCAGATGGTCCTCATGCTGATCCGTCCATGGCTCGACCAGCTGGACCCAATCAGATGGTCAACAGGATGCAGAACCCAGCAGGTGCGTCTTAATGACACTATCAAAAATATTGAGTGAACAGACTTGGAGCAATTTATTTCAATTGGCATGTCCAGTGTCATTGTCAATGTCATTCTTTGTGTCTTTACACAGATGTTCCCAAAAACAGTGTATGTTTTTGTTTCTTTACAACTCAATATTTTCTGACCAATTTCAGCCAAATGTTTTTTTCATTTTGAAAAATTAAGTTGAATAATTTAAATTTCAGCAGTCTTTTCTCAATTTTGTATCAGCAAGGACAAGAAGAGAATAGTAGGCCTAGTACTGCTTACTGTCCAACAGAGAAAGCGATGGGTCACACTGTACCCCCTCCATCACTGGAATACAAACACAGCCTGTTACGCATTTTGAACATCAGGTGTTTTTCCTGTCATCCTGACATCTCTTCTTTCTGTTCTCCTTCACTTTTAGGAATGAATCAGTTTGGTCAGATGGGGATGCAGTCAATGGGTCAGAGGTCAACACCTCCTCTTCCAATTAATGCGCCAATGAACCAGGTTGGTGTCAGTGTTACCAATGTCAAATTATTATCCAAGATTGACACTAAGGTATGTTATTTCCTGGATCTAAGTACTGAGAAATCAATGCTGTGAAGGAGGAGGGTAGACAAAAGGCAAACAAACAGAAAACCCAGATGTTTAGAGCATTTAGGTTCTATTTGTGTGAAAAAAATGCATATGACAGCGTTTCTTTATGACTCTTGGCTGTGATAATGTCATATTTATCCAAGATTTCATGTGTCCCTTTATGTCTCATGTGCAGGTGGGTATGGGAGCAACAAGAATGGGCCAACCTAATACTGCACAGTTACAGAATCAATACCCCCCCCCAGGCCAGTTTCCCGGGTCCAGTCCTGGACTTGGTTCTGGTCCTGTTGGCATGAACCAGCCAGGGCCACAGACTGCAGTGCCACAGGTGAGGATTGAGTGGCAGTGACAGTTGACACCTTGTTATGTGTAGATAAATTTGATTGTGAAAGGGATTTTGGATCTTTGCAAAAGCATGTGATATAATAAAATTCTAACATATTTTCGGTTAGATGTGCGAAACCTGCCAAATTAAGGCAAATGAGAGTGAACATACCCACCACTCTCAGAGCAGCTTTGCGGGAATTGATGGGTAGTGATGAATACTGTATAATTAACCAAACTGTCATCAGGATTTTGGCATATTATTATTCGTGGCTGCTGTGAGATGGATTACAGCTTTTCATTGGCTCTGTCCAAAAGTTTTAAGACTGATTATTTATGCTTTTGGCAGCCTTCCATCTTTAATGAATTCATTTTAAAGGTTTCTAAGAGACTGATTAGAAATAAAATGTTGTTGAGTTCCACAGTTGTATACCTTTCTCTGTAATTAGTCAGGACTGTGTTTTTCTTTATGGCTTCTATCATACTCTGGATTGATCAAACTTTCTATAAAAAATTATTTCTTCGTTAGTTAAAGAGCAGAGCAGGGATGCTTTTCTTCTTTCTCTAACCTCACTGCCCTACCCTTTGTAGCAGAACCAGATGTCTACACCGCCTTCCCTCCCAGCCAGCAGCCCTGCAGCGCAGTCCAACTCCTCTGCTCCAGGCTCCGGAGCCCCTGGAGGCTCCATGGGGTCTGGTAATACCAGTGGTGCTGGGTCTCTACCCAGCCTGCCTCCATCCTCCACCTCCACACAGCCAAACTCCTACCCTCACTGCCCATCCATCCGAACAAACTCCCCATCACCAGCACGCAGCTTAACGCCTCAACCCCATCAAACACCCCCCACGTTACCTGGTTCGCAGACCCCACAGCCACAGACCCCCAGCACACCCCAGCTGCCCCCTCCACAACATCCACAACAGCAACAACAACAGCCGCAGCAGCAACAACAACAGCAGCAGCAACAAGCTTCACAGCAACAGCCATCAGGACAAACGGCAAACACTGAGAAGGCCAGTCAGCTTCCACAGCAGACGCTTGGGGGTGCAGCTTCCTCAGGCCCCCAAGCAGGTCAGGCTTCTTCAGTGCCTAACCAGAATGCTCATGTGCCACTGCAGCTGCCTCAGACCCCAGTGAGTAGACCAACCTACTGCCATTACTTTTCCCAGTAAAACTTATTTTTCCTAAACCACATGTATTAGCCTTATTTGGGGATGCTCTTTGCTTCAGTTCAGAAGTCCGAGTCTTTGAAATGAATTTCATTGGCGAGTGAGTGTGGGAACCTAACTTGTGATTTCAAAACCTGACTTGATCTTGGTCCTGTTTTGTCTTAGCTATCTGCGAAGCCTTCTCTGACAGCAGATGGCCAGGTATCCTCTCCGGCCTCGGTCAACAGCAGTACTGATCCTAGCTCCCAGCTTGCTCCAGCAGATGGCTCTGCACCCAGCCAGGAAGAGGTTAAAATGGAGATAAAGAAGCAGGAGGAGGAGGACGAAGGGGCTGACACACAAGGAGAGGGCAAGGGGAAGATGGGCAAGGGTCAGCCTGATATTAAGACGGAGGAGAAACCAGAGGTAAGACTGTCCACATTCCCTCATAAACATTTGAAGGTCTGAAAATCCTATGAATCCTAAGAATAAAAATTTCAGGCATAACGCTTTGACTATTTAAATAGTGATTTAGGTCTTATGTTCAGTTTCATAAGTATTCATGTTGATAAGGAAATCATTATTGTGCACATTTGAATTGTCCTCTCAGATAAAGAAAGAGAAGCCATTTGGAGATGGGTGTAAAGGCGAGCCCATGGATACATCTTCATCTTCAGTGTCATCAGCAGCAGCAACAGGTGAAGACAAGAAGCCAGAGGTGAAGAAAGAGCCCAAAGAGGAAGAGGAGGGGTCAGGGTCAACAGCCACCAACAGCTCCCCAGCCAGCGCTCAGAGCAAGAAGAAAAGTAAGTTCTTAATCGTCACTCCTATAAGGAGATTTTACAGTGACCATCAAACTCATAACTTCATTTAAGACCTGGCCACATCAGGATTTAACCTTTGAGAGGTGCTTAGTCCAAAATAGAGAGAACTATCAAAGCTTGTTAGCTGTGTTGCGTAATTCACTTTTACTTTGATTTCCACTGATGGAGTTAAAGCTGCTCCACAAAAGATCTGAACTTTTTATTGAACAAATTGTTTTTAGTGTTGAATAAAAGGCCAGAGGCAAGTAAAGAAAATAATTGAGAGACGCACAAGAAGCTAACCTGGCTGCGCTGGCCAGTGTTAAGCATGTCAGCTTCAGCAGCTCACATGTGAGTGGTCACTTTGTCACCAAGCCTTTGGCTGCATCTATTTTGTGTGACCACTAAAGATACTTTAGAAGTATCAACTGAAAAAACAACTTCAGGAAGCTTCAAACTCATGTCTGTGCCTAAAGTGAGTCCTGTAAAATCAAGAGAAATCAGAAATTTGTTGAGATTCACTTTTCAAGATGTCAAACCCACCCATGTCTACACTGATGGGGTCATGATGGACATTCAAGCACCAGAAAAACACCAGTTTTATCACATTGACTCACTGTGCTGACATCACAGCTTTTATACCCTGAACACTTGTGTGTCTGATGTGTCTTCCTCAAGTCCAGCAGATAGGAGGCTCTTTTTTTCAGCCTTTCCCACCACCTCTCCCTCCTTTACCTGCCATCTCTCAATCTCATTTCTCATTTGTATTTATTGCCTTTTCCAGTCTTTAAGCCAGAGGAGCTGCGTCAGGCTCTGATGCCCACCCTGGAAGCTTTGTACCGGCAGGACCCTGAGTCCCTTCCCTTCCGTCAGCCGGTGGACCCCCAGTTACTGGGAATACCCGTACGTATTCGAACTAGTAACAAAACTAACCTGGTAAGGGACTGCACTGGCTGCCATTTTGCTTCAACTCCTCTGAAAATGTAGTTTTGTTTTGGTTTTTTTTTATATTGTTTTTACTTTTTTCATCTTTTAATATTTTTTTCTCCTTAGCCATAGTTGTCTTACTTTGAGAATTTATTTTACATATCTGCTTTCACTTATTTTAACATTTTAGTTGATTTTTCTCCCATTGCATGTCAGAAGTTAAGAAAAGAAAAAAGAAATTTAGGCGTGAGTGTGTGTGTGTGTGCGTGTGAGCCTGTGTTCTCTTTTCTGAAACTTCTTGTTATTTGTAAATCAAAGCAATGGGTCTCATGAACATGTCCCTTTACTTTATAACTGTTGAAATTAGACAGAAACGTTAAAACAGTTGAACTTGGTAATTGTAGATTTTGACATTGAAAATTTCAGTCTTTGTTCTGACAGCTTTTAAGCTTTTGATATAACTTTTATTGTTTTGTAGTGAACCCACCTCCCAAAAAAACATAAAAAGCTAACAAATGACACATTATGTGACCCAAGCATCCTTGAGAGTATTTTTACTGATTAATAAATGGCTGCTTGCACTCCACAAATAATTAGCTTTAAACTACAACAACAGTTCATGAGCTAATTGCTTTTATTTATCACTTTAATTTGTTTGACTTTTGTCTTTTGTCATGAAGTTTTTATTTGAATCATTTTTTTTTTTTTTTGTAGTTTTCAACCCTTCATTCCATTGCTAGCTTTCTAGTTCAGTTCCTCACCAGTAGTAGTGTGTCAGTGTTCAGGTGGGCAGTGTGTAGAGGTGGGACAATACCTTTACCCTCACTGCATCCAAATTTGGGTGGGGGGGCTTGATAAGACTAAATATGCAATTCCCTACAGGTAAAAATCATCAGTGTATTGATAAGAGTGATGGTGTATAAATCCTCCCACTGCCTCCTGTACATGAAGTTTAGCAAGTCAATTTTTAAAGCAGTGATGAGCGAGCACCAGGTTATTGGCTCACCTCTCCTTCAGGAACCTCCGCAGTCAAGTGATGCAACTTTGCACTCTTGTGTAATTGTATAACTCATTTTCAGTTAAATACTCACTTTTTGAAAATGTAAGATACTCACAAACTGGTGGGATTTTTAAGCCCTTTATTAATGTGCTATAAATCTGGTGCTGTAGGTTGGTATGATGATACGCATCACTTGTTTGTTCATGTGAGTGGTTCCATTCAGAGATGAGGGTCTGTTTCCTAACTCTTGTTGCCATGGTGACACTGAGATGGACCCTGCTCTTTGAAACTCACACCTCCTATTTTTTATTTTTTTGGGTGAATCTCCAAAAAGCCTTTCTTTTCCTCGCCCTCCTCTTCGCTCCTTTTTCAAACAGTATTTCTGTTTGAGGAGAAGCAGAGGGCAGGCGACACGAACAGAAAAACAACTTGGAGACTCATCTGTCCCTCTTACATTTGCTTCACCTCAGCACTGTTGGCTTTAACTCTGTCATCATATTGCTACTCATGCTGCTGCTGCCGTTGTTAATGCCAACCGCTATGTTGCTAAAAACAGTAAATCTCTGTCTGCCTGTTGCTGTTGCCACTGCTCTGTTCTTCTTGGTTTTGCACCCTGATCGCTACCCAGGCCTGAAAGCTTTGTTTGCATTCAAACCTCAGCAGAGAATAATTCCCCTGGCTGTCGAACAGTGTAAATCACTGTGTGGCAAAATTAGAAAATGTACTTTTAAAGTCCAATTGGTAAATAATGATTACACAATCACAGCACTGCACTTTGGTTGTAATATGATTATATAAAATGCATCTGTAGCTAGTTTTAAAATTTTTGCCTGTGGTTACATGAGCAGCAGAGGACTGGACAGACTCATTGTGGTTGCCTGGTCCCTGCTGTGCAGTACAGAGAGGGACTTGACTTTAAATGTAGGGTGCAAAGCAGAGAGCTGGAGGGCAGAAGTTGTCATGTCTCTCTGTTTGCACACGAACCTTCTTCTCTGCAGCGCTCAACAACATTGTCCCCCTGCACCCTCTTCTCTCCCTACTCTGGTCCCACCTGGTCAACTGCGACGCCTTCATCACACCTGAATGCCACAACGCTGATGATGACGATGCTCTTCCTCCCTATCTCTCTCATCTCCCTTTCTTGGACGGCCAAACCGTTCCACTATCCCACTACTCTTTCCTCTCTCCCTCCTCTGACCCTTCTCAAATTTCCCTTGACCTGGCACTTGAATCTGGACAACGGCCTCCAAACCAGGACTACTTTGACATTGTGAAGAACCCCATGGACCTGTCGACCATCAAGCGGAAGCTGGACACAGGACAGTACCAAGAGCCATGGCAATATGTGGAGGATATCTGGCTGATGTTCAACAACGCCTGGCTGTACAACCGCAAGACGTCCCGCGTCTACAAGTACTGCTCCAAGCTGGCTGAGGTGTTTGAATCTGAGATTGACCCCGTCATGCAGGGCCTGGGATACTGTTGTGGGAGGAAGGTGAGGCAAGAGCGAGTGTTTTTGTTTTTAACGTGTCATGGCGTCTGTGCAGGTGTTTGAGTTAATTGGTGCATCCTTGTAGTCTGCTTGTGTGAGGAGTGTACATATGAGAGATGGAATTTAATCAGTGTGTGTCCAGTTTTCCTTAGATAACAGGTCCTCAAACAACTTTTCTTTTTGTGTTTTCTTGTTGCAGTTTGAGTTTTCCCCTCAAACTCTATGCTGCTATGGAAAACAATTATGCACCATCCAACGGGACGCTGCCTACTTCAGCTACCAGAACAGGTAAGGGCTGTCGACACATTGGAGCACAAGAACACACAGCATTCAGAAAGTATTGTTGACATTTAGACATTTTGCAGCCAATGAGATCAGCTTGTATGTGTCTTGTTGTATTTTGCACATTGGTTATATTTCCTTACAGCATAGCATCAATCAATCAGTGCAATCACAGATGAGTTTTAATTTGGCTTCAACTGGTTATCCTGGCACCATCTCCATCTTCATAGTTCACCGTTTTAATTTTCATTATGTTGTCATTCATAAAGTGGGCTCCTGTCTTCTTCAGCAGTTATCCTTTATTTGTTGCACCATTATTTCCCACTGAGTGACTTTACATGCACAACACATGACTGCTTGCATTTTCTGATATTGCATAAATAAAAGGGGGGAGGGTCCATTCTCACCACCAGAAGAAAGGTTCCCACTTTATAAATGAACTCAAAGGATGGATGGGTCTCTGTTGCTTTACCATTTATTTATTTATTTTTCCTCATTCACCCTGTCATGTTTGAAGACTCGTATCCTCACTCCCTCCTCTTCCACAGCTCCTAGTGGTCTCTCATGTTGCTGTAATGTTGTTGTTGTTTACCACTGGATGTCTGACGCTAATCTTTGCTTTGCCTTGGCTCTCTGTCCTCTGTTGGTTGTTGTTCACATCCTGTCCGTCCTCTCCTCCATGTCCTCCCTCTCCCTCTCTGTCCCTCCATTGTCTTTGTCTGACCTGTAACGATTTATTTCACGCTTTTTTAATATTCATTTTGACCTCCCCTCCCCTCCCTTCCCCCATCTCCCCCCCCTTCCCTTCTCCCCTTCTCTCCCTCCTTTTTTTAACGCTTGTGATGTCTGCATTGGCCTGCTTTGGTGTGACCAATCATCCACTCCGAAATTTACGCGCAAAATCAAAACACCCGCCCACACAAAAACCCTGCATCACGATTGGCTGCTGGCGACGACCTACCTTGCCCTCTGCCTCCTCCTGTGTGTCCGCCCCCTGGCCTGTCCTGCCCTGCCCTGATTGGCGGCTGCTTCTTCGTGCCCTCTCTGTGATTGGCTGTGCTGATGGCGAACGGTGTAGTTCACCAAAATATGGGCTTCTTGCTGACAGGTACCACTTCTGTGAGAAGTGTTTCAACGAAATCCAGGGCGAGAGTGTTTCCCTGGGGGATGACCCCTCCCAGCCTCAGACGTGAGTACTATCCCACTTCTGCCTTCCTCTCACTCAGAGCCGATATCAGCTCTCATCTAAAACTTAGATACTCAAGTAGCGCTTATCCGAATGAGCAGTCCTGCACAATCGATTAAATGTACCAGTCACTCTAAATTCCATATTTTATGTAACACAGAAAGGTTATGGTAAGAAATATACATAGTATATATATTTTGACATAAGCATTTACCCCTTATAATCTGATATTCACCTTTTAACTTCTCCTAAGATGTGAACCATCTAATTCCACAGTGTCACAAGTTTTCAGCTTATTTTAGCTTATTCCACCTCTTATTTACTCTGGATGAAAAGTTCAAACTCAAAACTTTTTAAAACTGCAACCCTCCATCAAATGACCCAAAACAAAAAGTTCTGTGGCATTGAGGGATGTTGAGATGCACAACATGAGTTTGTAGTTACTGACCTAGCAGCAGCTCAGTGGAATATAAGAGATTAAAGAATAAAGTGATTAAAAACAGTACATTTTAAAGGGGTACTCCAGCAATGTAGTGTTGTACTTGAGTAAGGTAGGGAGACCAATTAAGGAAAAAATCATAACAGATGCTAGATTTCCAAACTTTGTTTCTAGTATGGGTGAAGCTCTAAAACACCCAATACTACAGTTCCCATAATGAACCTAACTGTCTTTCATTGGATCCAACATCTTTAAAACTCCACACCTCTAGTTTTTAGTTAAAAGTCTTAAGCCCAAGTCAAGATAACCATGATGGCATCACTGTGACATCATCCAGGTTGTTTTCTCAGAGTTGGCAGAGCTCCGATTGAAGATGTTATTCAATAGTATTAGCAATTGTAGCACTTCTCATGATGAATAAACGTAAAATAGAATGGATGCCCTTTGAAAACATTTTCTTTAATATATAGTTTATCTTTTTCCCCTACATCATATCAACATCTTAAAAGAATCATGATTTATCTGTTTTTGTCTAATGTTTCTTGTAGTATTTATTGCCTTTTGGACACAGGATTCTGCACAGCCTGCAGTCCACAGAGGGTTATCTTCTGGTGTGATTTACAATAGTTTGTGTTCTGATATTTCCCACAGGTCCATCAACAAAGACCAGTTCCAACGAAAGAAGAACGACACACTTGATCCTGAGTTGTATGTCCTTTTCTTAACTAATTTCTTTTTAATGCATTTATTTTATTCAAGCTACTGGAGTTAGCTGCTTTTTAAACAGATAACTGCCAGTAGCCATTAGATAAAAGATTTTATCCATGTGTCACAAATATTTTGGCTGTTATTAAACAACCATGCAGCTTATCTAGAGACGCAGGGTATTTCCATCATGTGTGACATGTTGCCTGATTAACTTTATTTTAACTTTATTTTCTTCCCTCTGCTCAGGCTTGTGGAATGTACTGACTGTGGCCGTAAAATGCACCAGATCTGTGTCCTGCATCATGAAACCATATGGCCTTCAGGGTGAGACAGCTACCATACACACTCTCTGTACATTGTGTTATGTAACTGGGTCTGGAATACGAATTTGGCTTTTTGTATTCTTTGAAAGGCTTCAGAAGCGGCAAAAACATCAATACAGAAAAGTACAATTGTTAAGTCTTGACACATATTTTCATGTAGCTGTAGAGATGCTGTCTCAGTTTGGATCTTTGCATCAAGACTAAAAGTGACTACCAGGGATAGATGCAAACAAGTCCTACAGCTTGAAAGAAGAATGAGTCTCTCACTCCTCAAAGTTTGATCTCCCTTCATGTGTGGTCTGTTTGTAATTAAAAGATGGAAACAACTTCTGAGTCATTATAGTTGAAAGAGAGACTGGCATCAAAGGCTGAATCATCTCTTGATTAAAGCCACTTCATCACTGTCATTGGTGCTTGTTGTGAAAGAGTGGACGATAACCTGCAAATTTAACCATTTACTCTGCATTTCCTTCCTAACCACAGCTTTGTGTGTGACAACTGCCTCAAAAAGGCAAATAAGTCGCGGAAAGAGAACAAATACGCAGCCAAAAGTAAGTCATCCTTTCCATTTTCAAAACTTCTTGCCTTGTCTGTTTTCTTCTCTTTCTCTCTCTCTGATCGACACCTCACTCCCTCTGTGGGGGAAAAACAACCTGCAGTTAAAACTTAATTTTTTCCACTTCCAGTCTTAATTATAACATTAATAATATATATTAATTAATTAAAACACCAAAAATTAAAACTCAGCTCAGAAGCATTTATCAGCCATCTAGAAATAACATTTATTATTGTGTTGTATATCATTGTATTTTGTCCTCATCTTTAAGAAAAAGTGTTTAATTTCCTGCTTATTTGTTTTCTGTGGAACAACTACTCTCAATCAATCCACTTTCTAATAAACTAAAGAATGTATAGGAAACAAAATGATTCATCTGGATAATCTAAAAACGTATTAATTTCACCATTATTTCATTTTCATCAATAATTCACCATCTTCTACATCTTGTTTTTTCACAGGGCTTCCCCAGACTAAGCTGGGGAGCTTTTTGGAGACACGAGTGAACGACTACCTCAAGCGGCAACCCCACCCTGAATCTGGTGAGGTCACCATACGAGTGGTCCACGTCTCAGACAAGGTGGTTGAGGTCAAGCCGGGCATGAAATCCAGGTAGGTTGTGCAGGTTCTGGGCGAAGTGGGGGATACACCATTGAACAAATTTAGCATGATGGCTTAGCGATTATATTTGATATCACAAGCTCACTTATGTAATTGTGTAATATCGTGGTGTAATTTAATAACAAAATGAAGACAACCAAAGATTGGGCTTTATTTCATCACTTTCCATGGAAAATATAAATTACTTCTTATGATATGAACAAGAACACTCCATTTTATACAAAAAGGGCTCCACTCTACTATCATCATGAAAAATAAATTCATCTTTAGAAACAGCACATTGACATGTGCGCTAACAAGCATTAAAACCGATTCCTAACTGTCATAGTTTTGTTGCAAACATATTGGAAACATGGATTTTATCACCCAGCAAGTGTGGAGTGTTGGATAGTGACAATGTGAACAAAGGATGTCTCGTGTGTGTGTGTGTGTGTGTGTGTGTGTGTGTGTGTGTGTGTGTGTGTGTGTGTGTGTGTGTGTGAGATAAGAAGCATCTGTCCACAATCAACCTAAATGAAAGAAACTGCAATGACAGAAAAAGACTCCCCTCTTCCTACAATGAAAACAGCACTGCTCTAAACAGAGCACAGGCTATCGCACCACGTTTCATAGAGAACGCTCCCAACCTCAACTGAAATGAACAGAAGAAATTAGAGATAATCAGAGCATCCTCATGTTGCAGTGTCAGGGGGCAAGAAGAAAACTTTTTTTTTCCTTTCATGTACAATTTAGTAAAGGTGGAGACAAACAGACCAAATGTTTAAGTCCTGCAGCAGGTCAGACACCAGGTTGATGATCTCAATATGGACATGTGTTTTACACAACAGAATCTGCATCATGATGAAGTTAGTTTATACTGAACAGCTGGGCCTGTATCAACAGCTGTGATCAGACAAAGTTGGGAAGGGGTCCTGCTCCAGGATCAGTTTCCTGAGGGAAACCTAAGAAGCAGTACCTTCATACGACTGCAAAAACAAATGGACAGGGTTGGTAACATCCCAACAAGAAGGACTTTGTTTACTGAAGTGTGGTGGAACATAAATGTATATAAACATGTTTTATTTCAGAGGCAACAAACTGATTCAGTACAAGTTTTAGACCTCCCATATCACAGATGTACAGGAAAGTTTGATGGTTGTCTAGTTATTTTAAACACAAAGAGAGGCTGTATTAATGCCAAATCATAATTTGAGAAAACTCATCTGTTGGCATTTTCTATTAAATTCCATAAATGTTTGCACAACCCACTTCAAACTGACAAACCTGCTCTGTGCTGTGGTTGTCAGACAGGTTGGAAGATGACAATGGTATAGAAATAGAGTATATAGAAGAGATATTGGTGACATGTCTTGGATTGCCACCATTTTGCTCACCTGACTGTATTGTTTGTTTGTTTCTTTTATCTAGGTTTGTTGACAGTGGCGAGATGGCCGAGTCCTTCCCGTACAGGATGAAAGCCTTGTTTGCGTTTGAGGACATCGATGGAGCAGATGTGTGTTTTTTCGGCATGCACGTTCAAGAGTACGGCTCGGACTGCCCGCCTCCCAATCAGAGACGAGTTTACATCTCTTACCTGGACAGCGTGCACTTCTTCAAACCTCGACACCTGAGGACTGCTGTCTACCACGAGATCCTGATAGGCTACCTGGAGTATGTAAAGAGACAGGGGTAAGAGAACATGATACCTGCAAGAGATGAGATACCTCCAACTGAACAAAACCATTTCTCCAAATGAAAATCTAAAGCATTAACATTGAGTCCATTATGAGTTATAAAGTGCAGTTATTAGGCTTCAGATCGTTTTCAGTTACATGATAAATGAATAGGCAGATGGGTTTACTTCTCTATAGCCTGAGTAATAACAACTATCTCTCCCTGTCGCAGCTTTACAACAGGTCATATCTGGGCCTGTCCTCCCAGTGAAGGGGACGATTACATCTTCCATTGTCACCCAGCGGACCAGAAGATCCCAAAGCCAAAACGCCTGCAGGAGTGGTACAAAAAGATGCTGGACAAGGCTGTTGCTGAGCGTATCGTCCATGATTACAAGGTGAGTCATACCTTCTATTCATTTATTGTACGAATACTGATTTAATGCCTTTATCACTGAAGAAAGTGGCAAATTCCCCAAACGTTCAGTAATTTAAATGATTTTCAAGTCAATCTTAATGCACGTCCCAATTCTGCTCATACTTTTTTCTTTTACAAAAGAATCTTGCCACTAATCTGTTAGTGGAATTTCAGTCATATCACAAAAAGGATCAAATTTAATGACAACTGAGATATGGACCAAAAGGCCAAGAACATCTATTGAATGGACCATGTTGTGATGTTCTCAGTTGTTGTTTCCAAGATCGAGAATGTATTCCATAATACGTTGTTGTTTCTTAGACAGCGAAGAAGCTAATTAATAAATAATTATTGCTTTCATTACATGAATTTAACTTCTTGTCTTTGTTCATCTTTGTCCCTCAGGACATTTTTAAGCAGGCAACAGAGGACCGGCTGACCAGTGCCAAGGAGCTGCCGTACTTTGAGGGCGACTTCTGGCCAAACGTGCTGGAGGAGAGTATCAAGGAGCTGGAGCAGGAGGAGGAGGAGAGGAAGAGGGAGGAGAACAGCACCTCCAACGAGAGCACTGATGTGAGTAGAGTCCCCATGCATTCATCACAGTCAGACTCAGCTGTGTCACAACAAAACCTAATGGTTGCTATGGTCATGCTGTTTAATAAAATTGACATTTCAACAGGCCACAAAAGGAGACAGCAAGAATGCCAAAAAGAAGAACAATAAGAAGACAAGCAAGAACAAGAGCAGCTTGAGCCGAGCCAATAAGAAGAAACCAGGGATGCCCAATGTTTCCAATGACCTGTCACAGAAACTCTATGCCACCATGGAGAAACATAAGGAGGTATGTGTGGTGGTAACAATAGGTGCTTACTGTATGAGAACATTAGAGTGACTTGTGCTATCAGAGTTGTGACATTGTCTCCGCTCTGTCAATGTAGATAATTGAAGTGACCTTACCGTGGAACTATGAGCTATATCTCTGGACTTCTCTTTCCAACTACACCATGGAGACCCTGTGGTGGTCGATACCAGTCTACATTTTGCCCCCCCCCCCCATATTTTACTCTTATAGGCCCTAACACATTTTAACTATATCCTTAGCTCTGTAATAGTGTCTGAACTAAACCCAGAAGCTTCCCTTTGTCTCAAACTATTACTATTAACTATAACTATTTCAACTTCAAATGCAACTTGCATTTGCACTTTGTTCTTCATTTTGTCCCGATCATGTGAGTGGATCACATGACCATTTGTATGTAAGGGTGTTGCTTATAGTGATAAACCCACAACAAAAAATATCACCAACTCAACAGTTCCCTCAGCTCTATGTAGCATTTCATCATCTTTCAGCTCACTCTTGGTTTCTTCACTCCTGTTACCAGCAGAAGTGATTATTTCTAGAAATTAATCATGGATGCAAACAATTCAACATTTAATTTTTATTTATTTTTTTTTTTTATATTGGCTCAAAAGGATATGTTATTAAAATCAAATTTACAGAGTTTCAGCAGTTGTATATTATTAGATTGTGAACAGAGGATGAAGGAGTCAGTAGTTTTCTGTATTTTCCTGAATGTGAGTATTAATGTAAAAGAAGTTTTATAAAGGCATGTCTGTCTTCACCCCATTTCCCAGGTCTTCTTTGTCATCCGCCTCATTGCCGGCCCCACCGCAAACTCCCTGCCCCCCATCACTGACTCGGACCCCCTGATGGCCTGTGACTTGATGGACGGACGCGATGCCTTTCTGACTTTGGCCAGAGACAAGCACCTGGAGTTCAGCTCTCTCAGGAGGTCCAAATGGAGCTCCATGTGTATGTTGGTGGAGCTGCACAACCAGAGCCAGGATCGCTTTGTCTACACCTGCAATGAGTGCAAACACCACGTGGAGACTCGCTTCCACTGCACTGTCTGCGAGGTGAGAATCTCTTTTCACGTGTCAATATTTCAGATACTGTGACGTGGTTTTCATGTTGAGAAATCTTAAAATGAAACATTGAGTGAAAATGCTCTTCAGCAGTGATCGATTGAATTATTCTGATTTATTTGTAAAGTCTGTCACTTATGGAATATATCATAACTCCACAATTCAAAGGACAAATCTACAGGTTTTCTCTTTAAATCAGGAGGCTCTTGATAAAAGCAAACAACAGAAACATGGTGAATAAACTCCCCTCTGATTCAACATGAGGAATCCCTTTGTATTGAAGTCAATGTCATTGCAACTCCACTGTGGCCATTGTTCACCATCCCCCAAGCATTGCTAGTTGGAGTGCCATGCCGAGCAGACTACTCCTGCAGACAGTCTCTGCAGTCTCTTGTGGCGTGTCTACTCTCATTTTCTAATTTCACTGTGAAAACTAAGACTCACAAATTATCAGCATTTTAGTTTCACATTTCAATATAAATTTCAATATGAATTCAACATATATTAATGATTCTTTTCTCATCCCTCCCCTTTCTTCTTCAGGACTATGACTTGTGCATCACCTGCTACAACACTAAAGGTCATGAACACAAGATGGATAAACTGGGGCTCGGCTTGGATGACGACAGCAACAATCAGTCAACAGCAGCCACCCAGAGTCCTGGAGACTCCCGTCGCCTAAGCATCCAGCGCTGCATTCAGTCGCTGGTCCATGCATGCCAGTGCCGCAACGCCAACTGCTCTCTGCCATCCTGCCAGAAGATGAAGCGTGTTGTTCAGCACACAAAAGGCTGCAAGCGCAAGACAAACGGTGGCTGCCCCATTTGCAAGCAGCTCATTGCTCTGTGTTGCTACCATGCCAAACACTGTCAGGAGAACAAATGTCCTGTCCCATTCTGTCTGAACATCAAGCAAAAGCTGCGGCAGCAGCAGCTGCAGCACAGGCTCCAGCAGGCTCAGATGTTAAGGAGGAGAATGGCCAGCATGCAGAGGGTGGGGCAGCCGGCTGGAGGGCCACCGGGAGGACCTGTGGTAGGACTTCCATCACCAGGGAACAATGGTACCACAGCACCCAGTACACCAACATCTGGAGGAACACAACCCCCAACTCCTCAGACCCCAACTCAGAACATGCCTCCAGTCCCACAGCAAGGAATGGGACCAGGACCTGGAGTCCAGCAGCAGCAACAGCAGCCAGGTGGGATGCCCTCACAAAGCGGCATGCCTCCTCAGCACACCCTTCACCACCAGTTTCAGCAGATGGCAGGTGGAGGAGGTGGGGCTGGGGGGATGATGAGTTCTCCCCAACATCAGCAGCAGATGCTTCCTCAGGTCCAGCAGCAGCAGCAGCAGGGTGGAGCAGGGACCAACCCTCAACAGCTCCAACAGCACCCCAACAATTTGCCATATGCCAGCAGACCCCCGGGCTCCTCCCCAATCCACCAGTCCCAGGGCAAACCAGTGCTTGGCTCTGCAACACCTCCCCAGCAGCAGCAGCCTGGTGGCCCTGTGATGACTGCAAATGTTGGTGGCCAGCAACCTCCAAGCCAGCCCCAGGGCCAGCCTTCTCTTCCGCAGCAGCAACAGCAGCAGCCTCCTTCTGGCCCTCCACCGGCAGCAGTAGAAATTGCCATGAAGATCCAACAGGTGGCAGATGCTCAGAGGAAGATGGCTCTGCAAAGACAAGCGGCGCAGGCAGCTGCAGGGTTGATGCCTCCTCACCCACACCATCAACAGGGTCAAGGTCAACAGATGGGCATAGGACACCCTGGGGCAGTAGGAATGGTTGGACCCCAGGGCATGCCACCACAGACGGCAGCAGTGGCAGCTGCTCGGGCCCACATGGATCAACAACAAGGAGCTCCTCAAGGGGTGATGGTTGGTGCTGGGGGGCCCATGCAGCAACCCCCTCAGCAGGGTAGCTTGCCCCAGGGCCAGCTTCCCCCTCAGGTGCAGCTTCAACAGCAGAGGATGGGTGCGCCACTTCAAAACCCTCAACAGCAGCAACAACAGTGGGCAAGCCAAGGGATGCCACCCCAGCAGAGACAAGCTATGATGAATCAAATGGGCCATCCAGCCATGATGGCAGCGCAACAGCAGCAACAGCAGCAGCAAATGCAACAACAGCAGCAGCAGCAACACCAACAAGCTCAGGGCCATGCTGCCTTGATAAACATGGCACAACAGCAGCAACAGCAAGGTGCAGGTGGTGGGGTCCCAGGGGGAGCTGGAGCTACTGGTGTCCCAGGGGCTGGGGCTGCTGGTGGAAACATCCCCCAGGCAGCCCTTCAGGACCTGTTACGAACTCTTCGCTCACCCAGCTCACCACTCCAGCAGCAGCAGGTCCTCAACATCTTAAGGTCTAATCCACAGCTCATGGCTGCTTTTATTAAACAGAGGGCCTCAAAATATAAGGGGGTGCAGGGAGGCCCTGGTGGACCAGGTGGTGTGCCAGGAGGTCCTGGTCCCACAGGGGGTCCCGTCAGTAATGTCATGGCAGGAGGGGGCCCACAGGTGAACATGAACGCTGCAGGTGCTGGCCAGCCAGGGATGCACATGGGGGGTCAGGGAGGGACAAATGTCAACATGGCCACTATGGCCCAGCTACAGCAAGTGCAGCAGCAGCAACAGCTACAGCAGCAGTTACAACAGCAGCAGCAGCAACAGAGGCCAATGCTCAGTGGTTTGCAGCAGCAGCAAGTGGCAGCACTCCAACAGCAGCAAGGGGGAGGAAGGGGTATGCAGGGTCAGGGGCCACAGATGGGAAATGTCAATACTACCCAGTTTAGAGAGATGCTTATGAGACGGCATCTCCAGCAGCAGCAGCAGCAGCAACAGCAGCAGCAGCAGCAGCAGCAAATGGGAGTAAATCACGGTCAGTTCCAGCCGCCACAGCCACCACAGGGGCAGAGTTACATGGGACAGCCTGGGATGCAGCCTACAGTGGGACAGGGCCCAACTGGAGGGCCCCCTCTTGGCCCCCAGCCACCTGGAGGTCCCCCAGGCCAACAGGGGCAAAGTTACCTGGGCTCAGTGACCCAGCAGCAGGCCCCAGCTACAATCCAACATAGGCTCCAACACCAGCACCACCTCCAGATGCAGCAGCAGCAGAACGCCATGGCTGGTCTGCCAGGGGGTGATGCAGGGCCAGGTGGTGGGGGTGTAGGAGGTCCTCAGCCACCACCCCAAGGCCCTCAGCCCACTCAGAGCGGTCCTCCACCTTCATCTTCTCAGGCCTTGCTCCAACAGGCCCGCCACCAGAGGTTACTCCAGCAGCAGCATCTGGGCCCTGGGGGGTCACCAGCCCAGCACAGCAATCCCATGAGTCCTCAGCAGCCACAGCAAATGGCCCAGTCCCCACACCCACATCTACAGGGCCAGGCGCTGCAGACATCCCTGGCAAACCAGGTGCGATCCCCACAGCCTTCTCCCAGACCACAGTCCCAGCCCCCGCACTCCAGCCCATCCCCGCGCATGCAGCCCCAGCCCTCCCCACATCACATCTCCCCCCAGATGCAAACAGGTTCCCCACACCCAGGCCATCTGAACCAGCACCACCCAGGTATGGTAGTCCCTCCACAACAACAGCAACAGCCAACAGCCCAGCAGCAGCAACAGAACTCTATGGAGCAATTTGGGTCGGACCAGGGCACCGTGTTATCTCAGCTGAGTGGCATGGCCAGTCTCCACGGGCCGGGGGGCAACGGTCAGGACCCGCTGGGCCAGAATATGAATCACAACCCTTTAGACATCATGTAGGAATTCTACTTAACGTGTCAAGTTGAGCTGGAACGCTCTGTGATTCTGCACAAACTGCACTCACCCAGGACAGTGTTATTGTTACTTAGCCTTTCTTTTTTTTATACTATTATTAAATGTTATTTAAAATGTTTTCAATAAAGACGCATTGAACTGAACTTCCTATGGGAGATGAACAATAAATCAAGCAGTCGTTAAATAAATTAGAATAAATGAATTGTAAGTTATTGCTGTTAATATATTTTTTTGCCAATTGTGGACAAAGAGGGGGATGGTTTCTCTAGCAACCTCCTCACCTCCACCTCTTGCAGAATAGAAGAGTGGTGATATTTTCAGGGGCTCGGGGGTAAATAGGAGTACTTGCCTTTTTTAAGAAATGTTTTTAAGGTTTTAAACATGGTCAAGAATTAAAGAGGAAATGATTTAATGCAAAGAACTTTTTTTATCGTTTTTTGTTTCCCATCATTCAGTCTGTCTATTTCTGTTTTGCAGAGTGATGTGGATGATTATTATTAATGTAAATCCAAACATGATGCATATCCTCCTTTTTTAAATGTTTGGGTTTGCTTTATTTATTGTTTTCTCTTGAGGGGGTGGGTGGGGCGGGGGTGTTATTTACCCTGAGACTGCTACAATTCGTATAGAAATATATTTTTGTTATTGACTGTTAAAGGGGAGGGGGGGTTATTAGTGGATGTTTCATTTCGCTGTAGATGTCTTTAGTTGGGTCTGTCCAGGTGGGAATAATTAATTGTCAGTGTTTTATTGCAGTGGTTGAGGGTCTGCTGTGTGTTTGAGATGTTGAACGGACATATTGCGACATCTCAGCCAGCTTCTGTGTTGGACATCGGTCATGCTGGAAGGGACTCCTCCCTCGCGAACATGCAAGCCCTCTCCCTCGAATGTGTGTGCACTCCTTCCTTTAAAGACGCTTAATATGGAGCAGTGGAGGCTTGGGGAGGGGGGGTGCATACCTGTGTGCCTGTAACATTTTGAGTACATGGGCTGGGATGTGAAAAACTGGGTGGGGTGGGCTCCTTTTAGTGTTTTTAGGATTCTACTGTTTGGAGTAAACAGAGGATTTTGATCCAAATGAACTGTGTTGCACAGAAATGAGGAGAAAGTAGGAGACATGAGCAGTCAGTCTCCGTCTCTTTCTTCCTCGTCCCCTTTGCTGCTTCCCTTGGACTTTAAATCCCTCCTCCTCTTCCTCCTCCTTTGGGGGAAGTTGATCTCCCTCCCCACCAACTCCATCTTTATCTTTCTGCTAAGAACTTTGGGAGTTTAATTTAATATTTTTTACTGTACAAAGGAAACAAACTGTGGACTCAAATACTGTTTTTTATAATAAAATGAAAATTACCAATAGTAATGTGTCTTGCATGTGGCTGTTTGTTAGAAATGGTGAATATGAGATGAACAATGTCTTGTGTGCCTACATTTTAAAAACACCTGGTCCAGGTATTAGAGGGATTAATGTATCCACCAGCTGACTTTGGGCTCAACTCTGGTGCTCTGGTGTTGTAAAGTGGGTTCACCATGGGTAACCACGTTAACCTACTCTACACAGCTAACCTGCCGTGGAGCAGGTTAACTTAAGAGCCTCGGACTACTGACCAATCAGATCACTGCAAAAGTTGAGTCATCATTTCTACAGTTTATTAATAGATTAAAAATATTGAGGTGGGTGACAAATAAAGCCTAAATATTTTTTAGGTCAGCAGAATCACTTTTTTGTTCCATGTTTTCCAAGTCCCACTTCCTCTGGGATCATAACCTCTACTAAACAGATTATGATTATAGATGCATTTTAACATTTGATTTGAATGACATTTAATTTTTTTCATTCTCTAAAATGTAGATGCTTTTACACTCTTATTCCCAGCTAAGCAATATGAAAAAACTTGGTGATGGCAATTGGAAATAAAATCTACAGTTTATTAACCTGGGGCCTTTCTGTATGGAGTTAACATGTCCCTGTGCCTGCGTTGGTTCCCTCCAGCTTACTCCCACAGTCCAAGGCATGCAGTTTAATTGGAGACTCTGAGTTTCCCGTATGTGCGAGCATGAATGGTTGTCTGTCTCTGTATGTCTCTGTGTCGGCCCTGGAATAGACTGGCGACCTGTCTGGGGTTGTACCCGCCTTTGCCTAATATCAGCCGAGATTGGCTCCAGCCCCCGTGACCCTGCATCAATAAGTGTTATAGATGATGTAAATTCTAAGGCAACATTACAGTAATATGGCCCTTAGTTATACCTTAACTTTATATTATATAACTGATCTCCAGGCCTCCTGTATTAGGTAATATTCACATGTGGACCTTAAATTAATTGCTTACTGTTTTTTAACTGGTTAGTCAAAATTCATCCCTTTTCTGCTGGTTATCTACAGGTCTATATAAATTATATAAATTGTTTACTATTTACTATTAGGGAGTAATAAAATACATAACAGTGTGGTGTTAAATAATATATAGTCTTTGAAATCAGTGCTCACACATATCTCAGCTGTGATGTGGGTCTTCTGGTTCACCTCTGGAGCCACAATGAGCTGTAAGCAAAATCTTATTTCCCCTTTTTCTTGCTCAAACTAAGTTAGAACTCGCAGGGAGCACAGAGGAGGGATTCGCAGGAAAACTGTTGTTGTCATTAACGGTGTTTCTAGTTGACATCTACTCCCACTGCTGCACATACTGAGCCTATGATTCACACGATTAACTTGCACTTGATGGCGTCACTTACAGTAATTTGTCTTCTCTGAGAATAACACGCCCTCTAGCGTTGAAACATGGCTGTTGACTCTCAAGGCCGAAATAATGGATGGAGCACAGTCAGTGGTGGAAAGCATCACTGTTGGTACTTTCTTCTACTGAGAAGGACAAGTAGGAACAGAAGGATCATGTTTGAAGAGAGACATTAGAAATAAGTGTCCACATCCCTCTTCACTGACCATTGTGACTGCTCACACATTTCTATACTCCAGCTTCTCCAGCTTCAGAGAGCGAGTGTTGTAACATCTCTCCATTGCGACAGAGTTCAACCCTGTTTCTAAAAACTGTGGCCAGATGCTTCCTGTTTGCTTTGATTAACTGGTGGAGCTGACTGGAGTCCACCTGTGACAAATTTGATTGATTGAACATAGTTTAGTCAGACATACATCTGTGTACATAGGCTCCCTCAATATACAATACCAGACCCGTGCAATAAAACTGTTGAGACATGGATCAGGCTGAAGGTTTAAACCATTTCTAGTCCACAGTGGCCTCAGAATTTGTGAAATGCAGTGTTGTGGAGCAGTGAACTGCATTGAATTAAACTAGCAGTTCAACCATTTCTCAGTAGTAGTTCAGCTACATTCATATGTGCATTGCGATTTAACTGGTTAATATTTCTAAATATATCTACTGAAACTACAAAGAATTTTGGAAAAGGAAAGTAATGATTTTTTTTATTTTGCCATTGCTTTCCTACTGTAACTGAGCCTCCTTTGACTAAAGCCCTGCCCCCATTTTATTTCCCCCTGGGCGCTCTGAAGGTGTACGCAGGCTGTGCATTCATCAGACAGACCACATCACACACTTGACCTTTGTGTAAAAGTCATGGACAGTTATGGTTTAACACCTGTCTATGACTGTGTCTGTGCTCACAGCTACTGAGAAAGAATCACTGTGGCCACACTATTGTTTACAAACACAAAGCTTTTATTCATTCCCAAGAATAGCCAAGTATTTTCCCCAGCTTCCCCAACATTGACGAAATGACCATGACGCTCCTCAGTCAACCATCTGGCCATACAGAGACCTTCAGCTGCAGAGATGGGAGAACCTGACTGAGGGTCACCCTCCATCAACCAGGCCTTTATGGTAGAGTGGAGAGATGAAAACCACTTAGAGTAAAATACACCTGATTCTTTGACTACTTCAGGCTTTGTACCTGTTACCAGTTTTACCACCAGCTGATCGGCCTCAACGACTGCTCTTATAACTACTATCATTATTGTGCTCTTTCTTCCTGCTCACTTTTTCCAGTTACCAAATGCTTGTTCATGGTGGGAATAGTTGGCTCTCTGTAAATGATGCTATAATAAATAGAGTCTAGTCCTGCTTTAATTCTAAGTGCCCTGAGATAACTTCTGTTGTAATCTGGTGTTACACAAATAAAGATTTACTTAAGATTGTTTGGAGATTGTCAAACATTATTTAAACATGTATTTGAGAGCATGAGGAAAGACTCGCTGGTTCGATGGGACAAATATTGAACTATTTACAGAGCTCCACACAGTGTCTGTTGAACACAGCTGCTGCATCAACTGGCCAATACCAGCCCTCCAGTGGAGTGTGGTGGTGGCAGCATTTGCTTTTCAGTTTTCAGAACTGAGGGAATGATGAAGGATGAAGCCCCCCCCCCCCCCCCAAAAAAAAAAAAAAAAAAAAAAAAAAAATTGAAATAAAACAAAAATACTTTAGCTTGTAGTTAAACATGCTCCAGGACCCATTTATTTTAGTACATATTTATTGGAAATGCAGTCAAAATAAAAATTCGTTTTTAGAGAAGATGTTTATCTTTGTCAGATAAGAGACTGATTCACACACATTAAGTGACATAAGTTAGTTCAGCTTATACATGTGACATGCAATAAATAATAGCTCACTACAGTGACCTAACGTACATTTGCTTTCACTTGTACATTACCCTACACAGCGTTGACAGCGGCAGTGTAAACTGATATCTCCTTCTTTGAAACGCACAAAGGCTAGTGAAAAGAGCAGACTATCTATTGGTAATACAAAAATAGAACCAGGTAGCATTTTATACTTGTAAAGTAAAAAGACAGACAGACAGCAAACACAACTGTGTACTTCTTTTGGTGCATCCATCCTCCTTGAAATGCAGAGCTTCATCTAAGCAGCAGGCATTAATTCTCTCTCTTTGATTTATGTCTTTTGTGACAGAAATAAACCTCTTCAATAAAATACAGGACAGGGCTTTGTGCATGTGTGGCACAGACTGACAGGGCATGCGGTTATCTCTGTGCAAATACTGAAAAAAGGAGCAATATCTTTACAAAACATTATTCGTAAGAAAGAGGAGCGGCTGAAACGGGCCCCGAGAACAGATCTGAGTGTGAGACCAACGTCTGGCTGGAAAGCACTGAGGACGACTGGAAAAAGTAGCTGCATGGAAGTAGTAATGTGGACTGTAAGGTTTTCAGACCGCTGCCTCACCATCTGTCTCCTGCTCTCAGTGAACCCAGCGGCCCCAGGGATGAAACCCACCACTGTGATCCATTTACTCTGCTGGACTGCAACAGATGATTTGAACACATTTTTCGGGACCTCAGGCTTCTATCATGCTAATAAATGAGCCACAATGATGAAATCACCACTCATTTTTCTATTCAAAAGGCAATAATGTCTTCATTGAACTCAGTAGGAAATGAGTGTAGTTTTGTAAACATGTGGAATTATCTTACACTATTTACATGTAGAAAATGAGTGGCAAGTCTAATTATGGTTATTTTGATTTCGTTCACTCTTCGTTCAATACCCCTTAAAGAAGCCTTCAGCCACCATGGCTTCTTTAAAAGTCACTGTTAGTGAGTTGATAGTCACGTCTGTCACAATCACCTTCCCAGGATGCTGTGCTGCAGTGTGAGTGGACTGACTGCCTGGTGTTGTTGTAGTAACGCTCTGATTGTCACCTCTCACCTCCTCGTTCCTCGCCTCAGCAGTGGAGCAGGCGGCGGTGGTGGTGGCGGCACCTGCCGTCTCGCTGGTCACCGCAATCTTGCCGCTCCCCTGAACGCTCACTATCACTGAGGTTGTGTTGATTCTCTCTAATATGGGACATTCTGACCCTGACTCCACGCCCTCCTCACCTCTGTCCCAACCTGACCTGCCAGCCATGGTAACCGCATCTCCTAGTCCAGCCACAGGCACTAAGGCGCTGTCCTTTGATTGATTGTATGCAAATGTTTGGTTGTGTCTTGTTTCAGATGTCCCTCCACCTGGTCTGTCAGTCCACGTATCTGAGCCTACCACTGTCAGGCCATCCATCTTCTCCTCTGCCTCCATCTCTAAGTCTTGTCGCTCCAGCAAGGGCGGGGAGCTGCACTCTGACTGGCCTTAAAGAGAGACAAAGAAAAGCTTTTATTTTTGTTTATTTTTGGAGGTCAAAGGTCATGACTGAGCGACTGATTTTATAAGTGGCAAACTAACCGTATAAACTGTCTTCACGTCTCTCTTCAGTGGTGCTTTCAGACTCCTGCTTCTCCTCTTCACTGATGCTGCTCCAGTCCTCCTCCATGGGCTCCTCCTTCTTCCTCAGTGGACGGATGGATTTGTTTGAGGATCCATCGGGCCCTCGTTTTGCCACCCTCTGTTTGCTCTTCCTCCTCATGGAGCGATGGTACATGCTGCCCCGCTCACCCTGGTCCACATCTGTACTCATGGAGCGGGTGAGGGAAAGACGCAGCCGGGGCTGGGTCTTCTCTGAGACCTTGTGGGCGCTGCGGAGGTCCATGGCAAAGATGTTCTGTGGCAGAGCAACATATAATTAACAGATAAATCATGACCTCATTTTCAAGTTTCCAGGGACAAGTCTGTTATTTCAAAGGGCAATTATGGGATATTTAGTCTTTAAGAATCTGTCCTGTTAGATTCTATATTTTTGTTAGTGTCAATAAATCCCATGAAAAGACATTAACCAACAATACATTGATTGACATGTAACATGTAATGATGTTGTTGTCAAAAAACAATACAGACAATACAGCCATGCTAGCAGCTCTGAGGCCACTTTGAGCTGAATGCTAACATCAACATGCTAATGTGCTCACAATGATCATGCTAGCATGCTAATGTTGCAGTTATGATATCCATGATGTCCACCTCAGTTTAGAGCGTTAAAATGCTCTAAAACGTTTGCTGATTCGGACCAGACATAAAGTGAAACTAATGGGAAAATTCTTAGTTTCAACACGGAGCTAACACTAAATGTGCAGTCTGGTTAAAAACACACCAGTAAGTCACACTGAATCTTTAAGTACTTTATTTTGAAAGAATCTCACATCCACTGTCCCTTTGGTGTAAATACACACTGAACTGAATGTTGGTTTGGGTCTTTAAGTGAAATTTGTTGACAGGAACAAAAATGACTAGTATTATTATCTTTTGACAGGGATAGTAACATGACAAGATCAGGTTTCCTTTAGTGTTACGGAGCTCACTCAAAATGCAACCTCTTTTAGTTGCATTGCATTCTGGTTTCTTGAGCCTATTCATAGTGAAACTTGTACCTTGTCTTACTTTCAACTTTGTACAGCTTTGTACCAGCACGATATCTAAGTGGTTCCAGAAATTGCATCACCATTTTTAGCATGTTTTTTTCCCTAATTTTCTTTATTACGTTCTCACTTGTACCAAACAGTTGTATAATATCTCTAGTGCCTCTGGAAGGAGATGCAAGATACAAGAAAATGACCCTAATGATGTCATAGTGATGTCATCAGGGCTATTTCTGTTTGTGCTTGAGATGAGAAATCTTTAAGGATCCTGTTTTACAAACTGGATGTGAGGAGCTTGAAAAAAAATGGAGCATTTAGGGTACAAGGAAAGTCTGACAAATAATATAATTGATTTGCATTATGGGAAATGTAGGAGCTATTGTTTTACTGAGTTTGACCCATTATTTCTGGGGAAGCCGAGGAGAGGCTGAACTCAACTTTGAGCCATAAGACTTTACAACACTCTCTCTGTGAGATAGTCAATCATTTTTAATGAACGTTTATTAATTAAATGTATAATAATAATAATAATAATATAATAACAGCAGCAATGTTGTTGAATTAATTTCCCCACAGGGATAAATAAAAGTATATTTATATCTATTTATACTAAAGAATAAAAGTCAAGCTATCTTGGCATCTGCTGCTTCAGTTTGACTTTTCTTTTTTAATGTGTCTCATGTGAGTCCTCCAACTTACAATACTAAATTGATGGAGAACCCCTTTAATGTATCACACTCAATTTGACAATAATGCACACATTTCTTTTAATCGCTCAACTCAATGGACAGCTGTCTGAAGGTTTGAGATGTTTCTAATAGGCGCAGTTTAAATAAACAAGTTCTGTCCAGCAGTCACTGTTAATGAAGGACACTATAACAAAGGCTTGAGAGACAAGAGCAAAGGTAGTATCATAAGTATCGTTACCCGCAGGACGAGCCTCCTGGGTCTGAGTCCTTTCCTGCGATAGGCCAAAGCTCTGATCTTCTCTTGACTGGGAGAGAGGTAGACACAGAGGGGGGGTGAGGACAGGGACAAAGTGAAAAGAGAAACTGAATGTAAGCAAGAGAGTAAAAGGAAAACCAAAACGTGTTGGAAGAATAAAAAAGCTTTCCATTATGACTTACTTTTCTTCGTAGGCCAGGACCAGGCGTGGGTCCAGAATATTGTCCTCTGGTTCCCAAGTGCTGTACCTGCCAACACAGACACATTCAAATAAGTCTATCTATCCATCTTCACAGGACATGGAGCCCAGGGATCAAGAAACACATGATGAAAAGGCTACTGAGTATGTATTAAGGGGATGAGGTCATTGGATGATGACTCAAGGCTTACTCACTTTGGGGGCCATCCCTGCCATTTCAGTAGATACTCCACATTACCCTGAGAGAGGCAGAAGGAAAGAGGGAGGGGGTCTTAGAGGAGATGCAGCACAGTTGGAGTCGGACAAATTCACACAACCTGCAGTTCAAACCTGCTGTAGTGTGATACAGAAACAAGCTGCTGTGTGCGAGAGTGTGAGAGAGAAAAGGTTGACTGTCACTTTAAAGTGTGGAGAGAGTGGGGAGGGAGGGTCATGGACATTTTTCTGCCTTTCAAGCGGTGTTTTTCTCGGGGATGACGTCAATGACAGCGGGGCTGGGTGGCCTCCAAACAGCAGCTCTCTCTCCCTCTCTCTCTCCCTCCCTCATCGTGGTGACGTGACCGCACATGGCTACACGAGCCGGTTTCAACAATGCACGGGCTCTTTCTAGAACATTACACCGGCGGATCGGATAGGTGGGGCCACGGGAACATGTAAACAACGTGGTGTTGCGCAACGTTCAAGTCTCACCTCCCAACAAGCCTTCAACAATTATTATTTCATGTCATCATGTGTGAATAACACCCGTCTTTACGTCTCCAAAGCGCATAGTGCGTATGACGAAGAAAACGGTGTATAAAGACACCAGTCGCCACATATAGTTTCAGTATCATATGACATTATTCGAAACTTTATAATAACCTCTTGCTATAAGAGCAAGATGGGGTCGCGCAGACTTTTATTTTACATTACAGGATAGAGTGCATTAAATCAAAAACGACAAACTGCCCTTTAACCTCCACTGCGGGGTTATTGTGTGAGCGAGGGTCCACAACATCTCCCCCCGCTGCAAATCAATGGGTCACCATCACGCAGCAGTCAGTGACATTACGCAGCAGTTTCAGCCCGATGCACAGCCGCCGCTCCGCTCACTGGCGTAACCTAAATAAAGTGCGCAGCTTCCCCGCACACCGTCCGCACAGCCGCTTCAGATACACACCCCCTTTCACATTTTACTACAGCTGCGTAGGCTCCTCCAAAACACGTTCATGCTGCAGCACCTCAGTCTCTGCACAGGAAGGTTACAGGATGCCAGTCAAGCTGAGAAACAATGTTACACTGACGCAGTTAATTCAAAGAATTGATGAGTACTAACATCTATTTTGCGTGAACTACAGGGAAACTGCGTAGCCTAGTTTTTGTTGTGAATGAGGGCAGAGGATGGTACAGAGAGCATATAGCTCCAGTAGGATAAACAACCACAGGGAAGTAAGTTACATAAGTTATGTGAAGTATAATAGCAGTCGTCCTCTTACCTTTCTGACTCTCTTCTTTGTGATTGATTCAACTGCAAACACTTGGTCTCCTATTGATGACAGCTCCATCGCCGCGCGCTGCTCCACACGCTCCAAACAGGACGCAAACTGAGTCTGGGCTGTTTGTGTCGAAGTGCAGAAGTAAAACCAGGCAAAGAGGAGGGAAAGCGCCGTCAAAGTGCCTCCGCTGCCGCTCGCTCCCGGGCTCAACACTTGTTTTGTGCTCCGAGCCTCCTCGCTGCCCTCACGCCAAACTCCTGCCGCCTGCCTCCCTCACTTTTTAAAATCTGCGACACATCAACACCGGACAACGCGCTGCTTTAAGTCGGGCGCGCCCCCTTTCCATTGCGTAGGACCGAGCCCCCAATGTGCGTGCCCGCGCCCGCGAGGACGAGCACGCAAATTAGAGCAGAGTGCAGAAGAGGGACAGAGGAGGAGGGAGGAGGGTCGAAACGACAAGGTTATTATGAAACTAAAGTTTGGAAAGGGAACGAAAACACTGCTGCATTTTCAGTGACTCTGCTAATGTTTCTGTGTTGAAATTATTGTTCTGACGATATAAAATTCAATAAAGGTGTGAAGGCACAGCAACTCAGGTAACTCGTTTTTAATTTTGGGCAAAATTTTACGTCAGTTTTCAATAAGGTCTGAAGTGACGTAACTTAGTGGTTTAATTTTTTATTTTGCATTTTATTTGTAAAACTTTTCCATAGCCGATTCACGCTGTTTTAGAGAGACAACATTTTGGGATATTTGCTCATTTGCATTCATGTGGAGTAGATGAGAAGACCAATACTAGTCTTGCCTGACAGCAAATAAAAAGCTGGAGACTGCATCCTCTTAGCTTCGTATAAACACTGAATCCAATGAGAAACAGTCAGCCTGGGCCATCTAATGGGGTTAAATGGCTAATTGTTACAATTGCAATTCTTGTAATTGTGTTACCTTTGGACAGATCCTAGATGTTTCCCAATTTTTTGCCCTTTTGCTAAGAAAATCTAGCTTGCTGCAGTAGCCCTTAATTCTCTATTTGTCTATTTTTCAAATGTTGAATAACACGTTAGTCCAATCATACCTTCTAAATATGACTGTGATGAATGTAAAGGTTTTCTAAAATGAGGTTGTGCAGTTAAAACACTGAACTCCAGCCTGATTGTGAACTGATGTATTTTTATGTAACAGTAAAGGCAGGAAAGATCAGAAGCTGCAATGGAAATGAAAGCCTTGCTTCACTCACTGGTGGAAATGTCCACCCCTCCAGCCGTGTTTGATCCAAATATGGAACTAAACAGCGAAACACTCACTGAAAGTCTTAATTTTACATCCAGAATGCTAAGCAACCTAACTGCAGTGAGGAGCGCTGGAAATAAGGTTGAGTGCTCCACGGATAAAGATCTCAGTGATGATAATGACTACTGATATGTTGCAGCCAGTTTTTATTTTTACAGGGAACTGATTCTTTAAATCGCAGTTCAGTGGTGTGATCACACACACTTATCTAACTTTACACCTGAACACATCCAGCCCCAAGGTAGAAACAGCTCACAAAGGCAAAGTGACTACTGTGGAAAAAGGCCCAGAGCCAGATTCCTATTATCTTTCACTGAGGCTGGTGTGGATCAGTTTACAGTAAAACTCTCTATAACCACATACACACACACATACACACACACACACTTACACATACACAATCTCTCCACACGGTCTACGGTCCACGATCTCTCTGCACCTGGAACACTTGCATCACTTATGGGCACTGGGTGTCATAGCAACTGTTTCTACAGCGACTGCTGAAAAGCTGGATGATGATGATGACGATGATGAGATGGCACGAAGAGTTGATGATTAGAGATGAAGAGTGATCCACACCTAGTGACCTACCTATGACCTTTGACCTCCCAGATTTGAGATTATATAAACAGCCCAGGCAGAAATTCCTCTAATAATCCAATGATATAGTGATATGTAACTGTCTTTGTGAGGTTAGATTTAAATTGATCTAAGACAAATCATCATCAATTAGCAAATGTTAATAATGTGAGAAATTGCTAATGTTTTGCTTCAAAAATAACTTTGAACAATTATCAAAATAATATTTATTTAATTTCTGACAACTGTTTTCACCTTTACTTAAATCCTCAGGCTTTGTCTCTCTGATGATTCAATATTCCTAAAATAAAGGCCTTTTTGCGTCTGTGGTGAGATATTCAATAGTCTGTTGAGCTCACTGATGTTTGCGTCTCTTAAAGGGACACCAGTGATTCTACATCCACAAAGGTATCAGCTGTGAAAACGGGCTGGTATTATTTTCACTGTGTTCGAGACCAACCCTTTCTGTAACTTTCCGAAGCCAACAATGCGACATTGACATTCACTTTAGGCCACAACTGGGAAGCTGAGCGGAGGAGAGAAACAAGAAGGGATTTAACTTTTCTCCCCTGCTCGTTTTACTCATTCTTTCTGACTATTTCTGTCACTTTTGTTGGAAACAAGTGACAGAAAATGTGCACCTTTGTCTGCATATTTGCCCCCCTCCCCAGTGACGACTGTCTTTTCACACTGCCTTGTCAAGCGTGGTTGTTTTACAATGTGGTCTGACAATACATAATTCAAACTAGTCCTGATCAAACACACCCCAGTCCTTATTGCCCAGTATTCACCAAACTCCAAAAACTATAAACACTACATTTCCCATAATACAGCTGGACAACGAAGGACACTAGATTCTCCCTGCCTGATAAGCATGCACGTCTTTTAAACCCCACACCTGCAGTTTGTAGTGCAGTTTCAGTTTTAAGGCCAAATCAAGATCACCCCGATGACATCACTATGACATCACTGGGGCAATTATTTCTCAAACTTTTGACATCTCTCTCTCCAGAGGGCCGTTTTCAAATAGGCTTCATAACATGAATCAGGATGCAGTTCTTTGTAGTTATCGCTGTAGTGCTTCTTTAATCATCCTAAAACATTTCAGGACTTCTTGTGAGTCATGGTTTTTAGCGGAGAGAGTGATATTAATGTGATTTATTTTCTTAACAGAGACTGTTCAGACATGAGCTGCACAGTGATGATGATGATGTTATTGCAGCTGGTTATAGTGTTTTTTCGTCCCTTTCAGTCCTATGGTGCAGTCCTACAGGGGCGAGGTATTACGGTATCTAAAATGTAATGCGGGATCAAGGCAGCGCTTTTCCCGTAAGGAGGAGGTTATCGCTGCAATTCAGAAAAGAAACACGGCAGTCACATGACTCGTTATCTGCCCGGATACTACTGTGGCGGAGATGGGAGCTGAGGATGGAGCGGCAAAAACAACCCGGCAGGACGGATCACAGCGCTCACTCCCACCCACATGTTATGACTCACGCATGACTCACCAAACGTGCCAGTAAGAACATCACCACTTCACTGGAATATCAACACAGAGGGAAAAAAACATTAGGGTAACTTACAGCCTCATACCGGGAAACCATACGTTTCTGGTTTATTACATTTTGTCCCAGCCCTTTCATCCCCGGGGCTTGAACTTCATTTAGCATTGAGGGGAAAATAAAAGCATCTAAACCCAGCTGTGGAAGTAGAAGCTGCACAGCGAGGACTTTATCTGAGAGGAGGGTAATTATCTGATAACATTTATGATCACAACACAGCAACACTCAGCATTTGGTATTGTTTGGACATAAGTGTGTTTTTGTGCAGTGAAAACAGTCAGGACCAGTGGTGGAAAATACCGAGGTACCATTGCAATGCATTTCTACTATTTACTCCACTACACTGATCTGACTGCAGCTGTAGTGATTACACTGCTTATCATATAATCCATCTATTATAAACCATCAGTACTTAAAATTAGCAGCACCTGACCAACCAGAACGCACATATGGTCACTTCAGTGTCTGTAATCCAATAATGTACAGTACCACAATACAACATTCACTGGGGATATTTGACTGCACAATGAGTACTTCTACCAGGAAGTGGAAGTAATATCATGTGTGTCACAAGCAAGTCTCAAGTCTTCACCTTTTAGTCCCAAGTTGCTGTGGTGAGAATCAAGCAAGTCAAGTCATGAAATTCTGATGATCAACTTCAGGCTTTAAACCAATTAAAACAACAGTGGTCATGAAGTTTAGTTTTACTTTCAACATGAGCGAAAACAGTCGCAACCTGCCCACACCTTATAAACCTGAGTGATAGTTGACATCTTGTGGTAGTAGAGTCTGTATCTGTGACTGCAGCCACCCACTGCTGCAAACCGTCTTATTATTATCTTATTGTTCAGCAGGATCACCGAAAAATTACTGAACTGATTTGTACAAAGGTAGATTTGGTTGAAGGATCCAGGAACCTTTTTTCAAATCACTTTCTTTAATGTGTAGGATTTATGACAATGGCAAAGGTTTATGCTGTCCCGACTCTTCCAAATTGTAGTATTTTTGGATTTAGCTCCTTCCCACGATAGCTGCCTCTATTGGTCTGCTAGGTCCTGCTAGGTTGCCAGATTTGGGAAAAAAAAAAAAAAAAAAAAAAAATCAACCAATCATGCTTCAGAAACAAAATGTTACTTTTAGGTATAGACAAGTCTCAGTCAAGTAGTTTAAGTCCCTCACCTCTGACATCTACAGTTAATAGTTTTAATGTTTTTCTCTCATGATCTTTGACATGTTGGATGCAGGAACTTTACTTGTAATGGGGTAATTTTACATTGTAGCCACTGGTGAGGACAGAAAATATGATTGTAAAATCACTTTTTGTGTAAAACCAGAAAAATGCAGTAGCAATAACATTTTTGTTCATTATGCTAATTGTTTACAGCAGCAACAAACAGGATCATATGACTGCCAAAGCCAAAACTTGCTGAACCAGGTAAAGACTTGAGATGAAAACCAAAACTAGCTTCAACAGTTAAAAACAAAGAGTCAAAACATAAACAAAACCAAAGCTGAGCCAAGATAAAAACAGTAAAGTGAACACAAAGGAGTAAGATGAAACCAAAACCAAAGTCTATAACATCACACTGTGAAGTTATTAAACACAGAGGGAAGTTTATTATCATACAGAAATATTCAGAAAACAAACCAGGTTTCTTTTCTTTTTGCACTTACTACAGTGTAAAAACATTCAGTCAGTGTTTTTTCCAACAACACTTTGGCAAATTCACCCATGTAAGATACTTGGCTACAGTTAAAGTTACTGATGGTGAAAATGATGAATCACAAGTCAACATATTAAAACATACTATTGATTATTAATTGACTGTGTGTAAATATGTTTTCTTTAAAATACACATTTATTCATCAAACACAGTCCTGTGCCACAGTCACTGAGCTCAGCTGATCTCAGTCAAGCAGTTGGGACTGAATATAGAGGAACACAATTTGGTCCAAGGCCAGCTAAACAAATTTCCTTTTAACTGTTGAGCACTTTCTGTATCTGCAGGGTCCTGCAGATACAAACACCTACAAGTTCTAAACTTATTCAGAGATTTTTGTTTAGGCAGCAAAAGAGATCAAACATCCAGAGTTAAAAGTGTATATCTTACAGTGTCTGTCAGCTTTAAAAGAAATGTTTCACATTTTCAAAAATATGCTTACAAGTCTAATAACCTACCACAAAGCCCCTGTAATCTGTCAATTTTCGACAGATAATATTTAACATAAGATATTAAATATTACTTTAATAAACTAGGGCAGAGCTGGTGGTTTCTCCCCTTTTCCAGTCTTTATGCTAAACTAAGGTGAATCAATGGGAACACACAAGGAACTATCTTATCTCCTACAATCTTAAATTCTCATAAGGAGTCTGGGATGCGAACTGACTGCCATCTGGAGGTAAATAGACACAAAATTTTTTGCTTGACCCCCAAAAATAACCCAGAACTTTTCTACCAGGGGCCAGAAACGAGTTGTCCCTAACAGACCTGACAAATCATTGCTGAATGAGTACAGAAAGAAAAGTACTAGTATTCTTTGACCTGGGACACAAAATGTATTCCTCGTTTTTTTTTTGTTTTTTTTTTTTTAAGAGGAGTCACCAATGTGAGGCACAAGGAGAGGAAAATACAATTTTTGGTTTTGTTCTCAAAATCTTAACTCTTAAATCCTAAATATAACTTTACAGGAAGTGTTCATACACCCGAAGGTCTATTTCATGTGAAGAGCACTTACAATTGCAGCATATATAAAAAATAAAATCTCTACACTGTTAAGTCAGAGACCTCAGTAACACCACACCTTCAGAGCAGCTTCACATTGATTGTCTTTATTCCAGTGACAGTGGTCATCTCCGAGGACAGGTGACACGGGTGTGTCCCGGCATGTGGCAGATACCACAGGTGCGGGGTTTCTTTGCAGCCGGAGGTTTGTTGGAAGTGGCATCAACAATCGTCTTCCTCACATTCTTCCCTCCGTCTCCACCTCCATTGAATCCACCACCAAAACCACCTGACACAAGGGAACAGAGGTCAAATACAGCATGAGATGGTTAGAGGTCACTGTACAAAGAGGACAGAGAGTTTTCTGTGTTCGACAGGACTGACAGCAGCGAGTCTGTCTGATAAGTGGATGCCTCAAGGTCTCAGTGGGAGTGTTTGTGAGTCGTGACAGCTTTCTTTATCATTAAGTAAGTACGTAGGTGAAGAGGATCGTTCTCTCTTGTGTGATCTGAGTACATCTTTTCTGTTTGCACGCTTGTATTAATACATTTTTCATAATTTTAGAAAGCATACAGAAAACCTCACAGTACGAATGATTTGACAGGCACATAATGGTAGTAAGACACTGAATTGTATGAAACTGAATAAATGCAATGCAATTGTCCTTTTGTAATGGTTTGTTAGTTAATGTATTAACCAACGCCTCTCACTAAATGTAAAACAGAGTATGTTTATGATGTCAGGTGATTTTTAGAGAAAGGTTTAATTATTTCACAAGTGCTGCACAACAATCTGATCTGGCCCAAAAACAATGTCCTTTGAAGATGGAGTTTATAAAAATCCACTTTGTCAGAAATTGAGCCCATCACATACTGACAGAAACAACGTGTGCTTCTAAAGGCGACTTTACTCTTTTATGCAACCAGTGTTTAAGTGGTTTATTTTTGACACAATAAGAACAAGTAGCCCTTTTTACTCAATGCATATGTATTTAAATGCCTACATTAGCACGTTAGCATGCATGTATAAGGTTTATCATATTCCTCATCTTAGTTTAGTGTACAGCTGAGGCTCATGGCAATGTCATTAGTTTGACAAGTGTCATAAAACCGTAATCCAAAGCTCAAAACTCCCAAACCTTGTGATGGTGCTGGATGTCTAAATGATCCAAGTGTTGTTGAGATACTTGAATTTGGACCAAAGTGGTGGTTGCACTCAATGACTTTCGATCAGTGTATGTGTGGGCTAGTTGTACTATCCTTGCGAGGACAAATTTCACTTTTGGACAATTGCTGTGTTTGGTTCTAAGGTTACACTTAGGTTTAACGTAAGGTTTGGGGTAAAGGTTGGGGGTTAGGTATTTGGGGTTAGGGGCTTGGGAATGCATTATGTCTACAAGGGTCCTCACAAGACAATATTTATGTGTGTGTGTTTTTGTGTGTGAGTATAATTCTTCCTATGATTGTGAGGACAAATTTTGGTTTGATAGTAAGTGATATGCAAAAAAAAAGAAAAAAATATATTGTGATCATTTTGGAAGATATTGTAATACGAGTCACAATTTCAGCTGAAATCTTTACATGAAAGAAAGAAAGAAACAAAGAAATTGTAACAATGGTGATGATGTGATTTTTGTACGTTACTTGTGAACTGAAGAATATTACATTTTAGCCGTGACATCTCAATGCTTTTAATCTGTGATGGTCAGGGTAAGGGTCTAATGCATTATATCTATGTGTCCTCACAGTGAACAATAGACATGAATGTGTGTGTGCATGAGAGCCTTGCCTGGTGGAGGTACATTCTCATCAGCCCACTGGAAGAAGCCACACTGCTGCTCTCTTGGTTTCTCACAGGTGTGAAATGTCCGGCCCTTGTTTGGCCCATCTTTCTGCACCGTGCGTGTCACTGCTGCCTCATTGCAGTTACACATTATCTGTCCTTCCTGTTCTCTGCCTCCATCAAATGTGTTACAGGACCCCAGTGAGGGTCTTGGAGGTTGAGAGGTCCTTGGTGCAAGTAGGGGACGGGGAGGCCTTCCACTCTGTGACGCCCCCTGTTGCTGTGGCTGATCTGCCCACAGAAAGAAGTTGCAACTCCCAGAGTTGCATTTGTAGAACTGACGTCCTTGGTTGGGACCATCTTTACGTACAGTGAGAAGAAGTGCGTCCTGACCACAGTTACACACAATGGCATCACTGTTTGGGTCTACAATGTTACTGCCGGCACCTGGTGGGGGTGGAGGCTCTTGGGTCCAGGACGGGACAGGAGGAAGGGAGGGTCGAGAATTGGAACGTGCTGCTTCTCCACCACCTCTTCCACCTGCTATGAGGTATTTCAGGTCCAGGACCTCTGTGAGAGTCTCGTCACATCCTCCAATGCAGCCAACAAATTCCAAAGGCATCGTGGGAGGGAGGCTGCCCCTGCGGAACTTAAACTTCAACCTGAAAGACATAACAAGCAGGAGATGTTAAAGAGGTCAAATAAGGTGCGCATCCTAGTTTGATGGAGCCAAACCAGCCACAGCTGCTGGCATGGCTGGCTAAATGTTGGTATCAGCTGAGCATTGTCCTCACTACAGTGAAGAGGTGAAGAAGTGTGTCATAGCTAAACCAGACAGTGCAGGAACACATTATGTATGAAACTGCCACAACTTGAGATCTTGCGACAGCTAAGACGAAGTAATGAGCCACCTTATAGGGTCTGGTCAGTTTTGTTGGCAGTTCATGTTAAATGCAGAAGCTTTTGACACAAAGCATGACTGATTGTTCAACACCAGTCATGAATCTGTCTGTTAGAAATTAATCTGAACAGCAGTGTTGATAAACTATTAAAATGAATTAAGCTTGGAAAACACCTGGAAGCAGCTGAGATGATGTTAAAAAAAACCCACACAGTTTAATAGGAGTGTAATATCAATAAAAGTTAAATGGTGTCCCATTTACCAGTGAGGATTTATTAATTTTGTTTAAAACATTAAAACATCACCTCAGTAACATGAATAAGTGTAAGGTGTAACTGAGGTGAGAAAGCAGTGGGGATCCAGTGCGGTGCTGCAAAGACAAGCTTCATCCTTCACATTAATGATCAGATTATATTCTCCACCATGTCTTCCTGGTATTTCTGGTGTTTTTTTGCAACAATAAATCAACAACACAACTGTTGTAAGTGAAATAACTGTTTTCATACTTATTTCCATTTTCTGTCTTCAGGTCTGGTTCCTTAAGAGTAAACTCATCTACCAACACAGCTGGAGTATTTGCCATAACATTTAAATAATTTGTGTGTGTGTGTGTTAATATATCATCATTAAAAACACAGGTGTGTGTGTTTAGGACAGTTGGGATAATACAGCAAGTTGCCATGGTGACCAGTGACCAGTTTATTACAGCACTCACTGAAATCTGATTTAAAAAAGACAGTGATATTGTTTTGGAGTAAGTGCTGTAGTTCAACTTTGAGCTCTGTGCCAGATTGGTTGCCACGGTAACGGATGCTGGTGTGGAGCACTTTGGCTTGCTGCTAGCGAGCCTGCCCTATATTTGGACTGAGCTGAGGCACGTGCTCAAGGGGTTAACGCCCACTTGCATAAACAAGGATTTTGACAAGTTTCATGTTGATGAAGCCGCTGAGATCTTCATCTGTGTTTTAGTGTTGAGCTTGGACATTAAAGACCACATAGACTCATTATCAGAGTGTCCATTAGAGTGACCATTGAAAGGAATCGGCGTTCATTATGTAGAGTTACTGTGGGTGTGCAGGGAGGAAATGATATGCACCTAAAGGCCTGAAGGATCTTTAACTGACTTATGCATTCATTGGGCTAATTTGATAATCAGGAACTGAAATATTGAGCCTTTGTTATAATTCACTGAAGGTCAAATGTTTTGTGAGTGTCAAATGTCTAGGTTGTATAACACAATTCTTTCTCTGCATTAACACTTTCTGAAGCTGCTCTGTAGCAAACAGACTGTTGACAAACTACTATTTACAGTATAATTTTTTCTTGACTGTATGCCTGGTTATTTGGTAGATGCGTCTTGAGTGACCACTTATGATCGGATCTCACATATTGTGAGAGTGAGTCATTGCGCTGTACAAAGCCCTACTATGAAATCAGGCATTTTCAATTTGAAACAGAAAACCTGATTCTCACAGTCTCCAGTTTTTAACAAGTTACATAAAGGACATAAAAAAGGAGAATGTGTGGAAACAAATTGCCAATTGTGTCTCAGAAAACAACTGTCCAGTCTATGTGAGTATTTAAAGTACAACTACTTTGAATTAAGATATCGACAAACTAGTTTGTTGACACGGCTAAATGAGCTAAATGCTGCAGTCAAATCAAAGTACGGCTGAGGCTGATGGAAATGTCATGAGTTTTGCAGACATTTGGTTATAAACCAAATACAAACCAAGTACAATGTGATGACCACATTAAGGGATGAGGGTGACAGAAAAATTTCATAACAAACCTTCCTGCAGCTGTTGAGATAGTCTGGACTAACTGACTGACTGAACGACCAGCATTACTGCCCATAGAGTGAACTGATTCTTTGTGCAATATATTATTACTAATTATTAAATAGCCAATGCCGAACATGGCCTCGCATTAAATAAATACATACATGTGAACAGGGTGTGGTTGACAGGTTGGACAAATGCTGTCATCTCTGCTGACCTCCAGCACTGTGTCAGGGAACCACACTGACACCCTACAGGCTGGGAAACCCACGCAGGACAGGTACATACTGCAGGGGACAGAGACAGGATGCAGAAAGAGGGAAATAAGAAGATAATGAGCTACTATAACCTTGTTCAGAAAATATTCCAAAGCACTGTATTTTGTTAAGAATACCTTTGGATTCAGATCATTTCAGTTTAATATAACAATCAGTGCCCAAAGACATAACACTGAATATTTACTTGCCTTTTTTGTGCATTCAGGCCCTGGTATGAAAGCTGTGATAACATCATAGAATAATAGAGTATGAATTTAGTAGACTGTAATTAAAATGTGCTATTGTGGCAGCACCAAGATGGAACTGCATTACGATGCGATGATTAATCTTAAATCTCTGTCAAATTATTTCTTTTTAATTCTTTATTTTGGGGCAGCATTTTATATAAAAATATACATCAGAAAAAAGGTACTTTCCTTTGCTGAAAGAACTTTTTAGCCACATAAATTTTACTACACACGATTGACAGGCAAACTAATAACTACAACCTGCTTTGGAAAACATGCAGAAGATTTGTAGGTTAATGGGCAAAAACATTCAAGTTGTGACATGTGAATGGAAGCATCACTGTGTCACCTTTTGATGGGGATGCAGTTTTAAAGATTAGTTCATCTGCATTCAACATGATATCATAAAGAATCTGTATAAGTGACATTGTTTTGAACTTCCTTGCTTTGTGTCTCATCTCACCCGTTTCCCTCCCTCCTCTTCTTCAGCACCATGTCTTGACCACAGTGAGGGCACTGCCTGATGGGCAGTGGTATCTCCATGTCCTGTTGCTCTGCTTCTGTGAACTCCTGAGCTGCACCCAGATAGGGTGACAGGGCTTCATCTAACCTGAGGTGAGAAAACAGAGAGTGACTCCTTACCAGCAGCATGCAATGATTAAAGCCAAGGAGTTCATTTGTGTACAGATGGTGCTTCAAAAATACACAGATTGAAGTGCAACTTACTTCTTTGCGTTTCGGACAGATTCAATGAAAACCCTCTTGTATTTCTGGATATGGTGCTGTAGCACACTCTGTCTGTCCCTCTTGCCCTCTGATACCAGCTTGAGATCTGCCTCCAACTCAGCACGTAGGTTTGGTTTTGACATCTCATAGCCCATAGAGTTGTAACCTAAACAAACAAACACATACACACTTTTATCGCTGATAATTAACCTATGTGAGCTGGAAAGTTATCCAGCTCTCTATGCATTAAAGCCAACAGTGTGTGTGTGTGTGTACGTACCCTCCACCAGCCCCATGCCGAGCTCTCCGGGAAGAAACTTCTGATCAGCTGTCAAGCCCACATACATGCGATTCTTGATAGTCTCGATGTGCTCTGCGTGGGTGGCATCTGTGCCTGTAATATACAGTTCAAACAAAAGAGTTTCTACTCCACGTGAAATAGTTAACCTTGAACAAACAAGGTTTAAGTTCATTAAGTTGTTGCTAGATGTGCTTTAGGTAAGAGTTTATCAGAGATTATGTAAAATCAGATATGGTGCAAAATAGTTAGAAATACGAAAATGTCCTTTTTTGAATGAGTGCACATGTAATCATACATTTTCCAAACTAGCATGTGTCCACAGCATACTGGCAGTACTGTGAGATAATAGAAATTCAATCAATACTATATTCTACCCAGGATACTTTCTGTTAATAGTTCCTAGGCTACTGCTATTTTATGCAAATGGAATTTTTGCATGATGATAAAGTATGGTAATTTTAACAGTGAGAAAGAAATTCACTTGAGTTTTAGCAATTTTAACTATTAGATACAATCAGTCCATTTCTAGTGGGTTACAGAGCTCTTTACAACCCCACATCCACACTTTTCTGCTACAACTGATGTTGTTTATCAGACTTTGCACAGCTCCCTCTAGAGCCACTAACGGCTTGAACTTTTTTCACATATGCTGTAGTACTCCCAAACACCTTTAGAGTTTTATTAAATAGATCTAAATTTGGCTTATATGCATATTGTGCGCATTCACAAATTCAGATGTTTGTGAGATTGATCAATATTTTCTTTTTTCTGACATGTTCATAGTTAAGTGTTTGAGAGTGGCTGGGACCACACACGTTAGCAATACAGCCTCTACGTGTGTGTGTGTGTGTGTGTGTGTGTGTACTCTACCAATGCCATGCTTCTCCATTAGTGATATGAGGTCAGCTTCAGTGAGCAGCTGTGGAGGACTCGTTTGTCCGTCCACCATCTCGATAGCAGAGGGCTGGAACTGTGATCCCTGCTCGTACACGGGAATCACCTACAACATACAAAACACATTGTGTAAGACATAACACACACAAGTAACAGGAGCTAGCAATCAGCTGTAACATGTAATGTAATGTTCAACAGTAATGTATCTTAGTGTGTGTATTTTTTTGTATAAAGCCTTTAAATAAACACCACACACACACTTATATACATAAACACACACACACACACACACACCCACCCTACCTTGGTGCTCCACTTGTCATATGGGTAAACATCCAGGTAGTTCCTTGCAATGATCATGAGTCCTGAGGTGGAGAATTTCTCCTGGGCTATATCTATGTCCACCACTGTCTCCTGCCCCAATGCATCCTGGGATACGCAGGCGAGAAAGTGCCGGACAATGAACTCATACACACGTCCTTCATTGCCCTGTACATAGAAGAAACAACAAGAATCATTACTTCACAGTGTTAATGTTTGTTCCATGTGGTGCACGGCTTTTTGTATCACTAGATTAGTGAATTTATCTTTGATGAACACAACTTCAGTGACCTTTGAACTACTGTGTGAAACCTTTGAGCCAGCTTTGTCCATCTCCAATTGTTTCTTGATCTTTTTTTAATAATAACATAATTCTGTTTAATGATGAACATTTTGTCATGTTTTATTTTATCCTTTTCTTTGTTCATTTTAAAGTCACGTAAAACAACTTTGAGTACCATGAAAAGTGATGATATTATAAAAAAACAGTACAAGGGCTGGTTGGGTAAAGAAAACTACCAATGGTCAGCAGAGGGTATACTTCATTAAGATTGTTAAATATGGATTTGGATAAACACAACATTTTAGATAAAGAAATTGCTGTCAACGGGCAGCACAAGTGTATTATTGTTTAAAACAGACAGAGAATTCCTTGGCAGCAAATACTTTAATTGTGAATAAATTATCCACAGACTGAACTCTATTTTATGTGTACATACCTGCAGTGTGTTAGTATACTTGGTGGGGTGTATGGGGGGATGGGCTTGGTCAGACTTCTTGCCCTGCCGTGGGTTTGGACCCCCCTGATCGAGCACCCGCTGGGCAAACGTCCCCCAGACTGGACTTTGTGTCTGTTGCTCCACCAGGGGGCCAAGAGCCAGATTTTTGGGAAACATATTTGTCTCTGTGCGGGGGTAGCTGATAAACCTGAAAAGAGGGGGAAAAACACACACAGTCACAAGTTATCTTCACACAAACAAAGACAGAACACTGGAAATGCAACTTTGCTGGTAAACTCCAATATTAAATGCCTGAACTGCCAGATGGTGCCTTCTCATGTGCAAAAATAGGAATGGCTTTGAGGCAGTTTAACAACCTGCTAAACAAAAAATACATTTGACCGTTTCACTGACACCACAAAGACTCTAATAAAGATGGCTTCAAGCCAGATTTTTGACTGAAACAAGTTCAAATGAAAGACAGGACATTTAGCATATGGTTGGGCCAAGACAATACTTATACTGCAGTTTGGACGGGAGTATGTACGTACATTACCTAAAATGCTGCTTGCTCAAAAACTCACACTCACACTCACCCTTGGGTATAGAGTTTTTCAGCAATTTTCATAGTCTCTTTGGCACTTATTCTTAGCTTCCGAGATGCCAGTTTCTCCATTTCCTGTTGGTCAGATAAAGGGAGATGACTGTAAATGGGGGGCAGCTGCAAGGCAGTGACCCAGGACAGTGAAGTTGAAAAAGTCTACTTTCTGTCATGCTGGAAAACCGCTACATACACATTGTACCATAAACAAGTGTGTTTTAAAATGCAGCATATATATGCATGAATGTTTGATATTATATTCTTACCACAGTGTCCAAAGGAAATGGTCTCCACTTGGTCTTGGGTTTGCTGGTTACTGAGGTGACTGTTGCTATGGGATCCTGGAGATGAGTAAACGTTATTCTTGTGTGTATTTTTTTTTTTTACATGTGGCTTTTAGCCCATTTCATTCAGGCAGGTTGAAAACACATTTGAACTGAAATTTACTGCTGTGTCCTCCTGAGGTAACAGCTGTAGGTGGAAGANACACACACACACACACACACACACACACACACACACACACACACACACACACACACACACACCAGGTACAAGTCCACACAGCCAGATGCACAACATCAGTATTTGTGCTTATATTGAATAAGTAAACTAATTTATATGATCAGGATAACCACATCAATATACTGTCAAGATAAATATTCTCTCCTGTCTTGCTTTGCAGTGCAGTGTAACAGTATGAATACATTTTGTGCCTGTTATGCAAGAGCAAAAGTTAGGCCAAGTTTTTTTCGCTATGCTTTCTGCCATTTTACCTTTATTTGATTGCTACAATTTAAAAAATAAAGGTGTTGTAGTTAAATGTTGTATCTTTTAACGACAAAACCAATGGATACTCTCAGCTTCAGACCAGTTTTTGGGATGCAGGAACAATAGTTCTATTCTATCTGCACTATTTTTGACTAATCTAATTAAAGCAGTGAAAGAAGGGTTTGGTGGCTCCCTGCAGTGCTTTGTTTCCTAATGATGGACCTTTCACTTGATCAACATGGTTGCAAATCAACAATTATCCATTAACTGCAAAATTTCACTTGGTGGTAACGGGCTGTTAAACGAACACAAATTTTCTGGTGCATGGTATAAAGACATGTGTATGCATGTGGACACCTGGGTGATACTGCTAGAAAAGAAACCTGAATGCAAACAATGTAGGTTTTCAAACTAAAAAAAAAGGTTTTAAGGCAACTTTAAAGCCCCATTAATTGATATTGTGGTTTGAGCCCAGAAAACCACAACAAAGAGGTGAAGAGAAACTGCAGAGTTGGGGCTCTGTGGGCTATTCTCTGAAACATTATACATAGTCATTACAAATGACTATGTATAATGTAATAATGTGTGTCATATTTCATTTTTTTTAAATATTAGGATGGACTAATCAAATTTCACATACAAAAATATATATGCATGTAATAATAATTCACTGTCTCTTTGTTTAATTATTTATTGTTTATATGCATTACAAGCTGATTAGTAATTACTGAAGAAAGGAGAGACATTTAACCTTTACATTTTATTCTAAAAAACTGAGATTTTTAAACAGTTTTTAAGATGAAGTGATATTCTATTTTTATATATCCAACATGAGTCAGTTCCTCTTTACTTCTGTTACCTTTACTTCTTTAATATTGTATTATGAGCTTAACAAGTACTTTATGTTGTGCCTTCCCAAAGTAGTAGTAGTTAAATCCGTTTTATTTCTGTGGAGACACATTGTGTTAATCTATGTTAATCTAATATGCAAGGCCTCTGCAGGACACCAGGTAGCTGTAAATATTGCTGGAATTTAGGCATTGTGACAACTCAAATAAGCTTATTAACACATTATGAGAAAATACCATAATTCTCTAATGCAGGAGAGATTTCGGGGCAAATAAGACCAGTACGAAGGCATCACTAGGCTAAAAGCATCACTGACAACAAAATTAACAACTTCCATGTTATGTTAATGAACATAAACTAATGACAAACAGTGACATAACAAAATTAATAACATGGTTGTCTTCACAAGACTCAAGACTTATGACAGTCAGGAGTATGGGCCTCCTTCACGTGTAAATAGCTCTGCAATCATTAAACCTTCCACTGAAGAGTTATACAACACTCAATTACTGAAAGAACCTCAGATTTGTCACTTGAAATTTTCTAAAGAAAGAGCTGGCAATAGCAATATCAGCTGACCTATAAATCTTACACAGTACAGGAGTGGATCTGAACAGATATATATATTTTGTGCAACCTGACTTAACTAATCAACATTACTTGAAAGCATGTGATAATGCAAACAAACAGGCACATACCTCCATGCAGATCTGGTAGAGCACCAGACAAGCTGTATGGTTGAAGAGACGGTTTCTTTTCCACCCAAACTCCACAGTGTCCTCCTCAAACTCATGGAGCACTGACACAAAGAATCAGCAGACAATCAGTTTAAACCCAAATACTTGCATCCGCATTGAATTTGTCTGTGCAATGGTGAATTTATACCTTTGATCTTGTAGAAGGTCTCTGGTATGAAAGCCTGGATGGCTTTGAAACGCTCCACAACAAAGCCCAGAGTTGGAAACTGACAGCTGCCGTATGAGATCAGCTGATTGGCCAGAGACTCTGGAAAGATCTTCTGCAGCCGAAGTGTCTGGAACCGAGTGAAGGATGCACCTGCAGAAAATGAACACAGAGGTATCATATCAGCCACTCACTTTCAAAGTGAATATATTTTCTGACATAAAGTGCCACTAGTTTTGTATCATGGGTAATGTGATGTTTAAACAGAGTCAAAACAGTGATTATGCTGTGTGAACTATTATCTGTTGAGCCATCACATAATCATAAAGAATCTTTAGTATGTGTCTTTGTATTATTCTGTACAGCATTAGAGTGCTAACTTACCTATCCGCAGGTCCAGCTCCTGACGAACATCAACAGCATCACTGATGTTCACATCCGGCCCCATTAGAGTCTCACAGGCTCTCAGAATGGAGTTGCGGGTTATCTCAGAAAACTTTGCCCGAAAGACTTGTATATTGGGCTTAACTAAAAAAAGATATGTGCATAGACATTATGTACACAAAATCTGCTACTGTCTGGCTTTTCACAGTCACAAAAACATGGGTAAATTCTGGCCAGAAAACAAGTGATGCAAACACAACAACATACTCATAGTATTAATATTGTACCTGCTTTGCAGACATCAATAATTTCAAAGCCAATGTTTTCTCCCTCTCTGTCACAATCAGTCCAGATGACTAAGGCCTGGCACTGCCTCACTTCTTTCTCCAGTGTCCGCTGCACAGACACAGAAAAGTGGTAAGAAAGAGGAAAAACATTTCAATTATTTCATCTGGAGGAGGGATGTGAAGGCCATAAATAAAATTAAAGGGATGCAACCTTTACTTTAATTTATGGCCTTCACACCAGTGGTTGGTCAGTAGTTAAAAGTTACCACCAGTAATATTGACTAATAACTACTAATATCAATCAAACATCATTATCACCCACACAGAGTGACAGATCCCAGAGGTTCATTCAGTAGAAAGTAAGGATGTCTTTAATGACACTAAATGAGAATACCTTGATTTTCACCATGTTATCTGGACAATACTTCTCCACCTTTGCATCAAATAACAGCACAGGATTACAGCTGTGCCTTTGGAGAGAAAACATACAATGATTTGTTATGATACAGTATGATGCTGAACATTCAATAACATAAAAGGAACTTGTTTTAAATTACCATTTCTGGAACGGTGCTTTAAACTCCAGACCCAGTAAATGACCTGATACTGATGTCATTGTGACCATCACATTCTGGAGCAGGAAGAGACACAAAACAAGCAAAAAACAGCAAAATCAGAGACACAAAAGAGCAGACATGCAGGTCCATGTGTGCATATTTAATTATTTCAGTGTATTCTCTTACCTGACCGAAGAGATGATATTCAAACTCATAGATTTTATTGAACTTTGACATCCCTTCCCTCTGTTACAGAAAAGAAGACATTGTTTTAGAGTTTTTGTTATTATCATATTCATGTAATCATGGGTATAACAATGGGGGTGTTGTGTAATATGATGTATATACTGTATAATGGGATGTTTATATGCCGTAAACGATACAAATTTTTTGACTGACAGACTTATTGTTTTTACCACTGTGGCTAAAAGTTGATCCATGAACATCTCATCTTTAGTCTGCTACTGAATTTTATATGGTTTTTGAATCAATGTGATATATTTCCTTGATTTGTCAGGTTAAAAAAATGAAACAAAACAGACAATCTTGCCTGGATTATTCATATCAATAATTAAATGCACTGCAGAAGTAAAAATTATTATCCATTTTTAGGGTGCAACTATTTTCAGTACTCATTACTCAGCGGATTATTTTCTTGATTTGTTGTCTACAAAATGTCAGAAATAACATATTTAACTTGTTTGTTTCGCTTGTTAACAGGTCACAATCAAATATGAACGAGACAGTCAGTATTCACATTTGAGAAGCTAGAAATTGTGATACATATGTTTTGCATTTCGCAGACAAAATGATCTTCACAAATGTTGACCATGACGAATGACATAATGTGTCTGCGGTGTTTGTACTGCTGGTGAAGAGACTAGACTGACCCTCCTGGCCCTGCCGCTGGACATGATCTCTGAGATGGATTTGGCTGCATCGTTTTTCTCTGCGACGCAGAGAACCCGCTTGATCTGAGCCTGGGTCCGGATCATGACCTCCTGCTGCGGGGTGTCCGGTGTGCGGACAGTCTGCGCTGCACAGAGACACCTCCGCTGGACTCCGAGGCGATGTAGTCCCGGTCGAAGCAATGATCCCCTGAGGAGTTGGACTATGAGCATGTCGGGCCAGTCTGACGTGAAGCAGCGGCTCCTCCGGACACAGGTGCTGTTAGCATGCTAGCTGAGGCGAAGCTGTTCTCCGCTCCCACAAAACTTCACCAGGACCTAAACACCAGTCACCGGTTACCTACACCCACCTCGGATCAATAATAGTAAGAAGTGATCGTTAAACCACGTAAAATTAGTAATTTAAAACTTTGTAAGCGGCTGGGTCGCCCTCCAGAGAGACCACTGTTAACAATAACCGCGCTCGCCTGTCAAACACTGCCGTATTCAAGGTCGTAACACTGTCGTAAACTCACCGCCACCAAAACACGTTTATAATTATAGTAAACGAGTCTTCAAATTTAATATTTCCACATATGTGCAGCATGCAGTATTATTATCCATAAGTTTTTCGTAATGAGATCATATAAACAATTATCTTATCATATCACGATTAATTAGAAATCCACCCAAATCCGAAATTATCATTTTGCAATTCCAGTAGTTTATCAAAGTAACTGCTCATAACACTGAGGACACTGGGAAATTAGGTTTCTGTCAGCATGTTTAGACATGGCGTTTTTAGATACACTATATTTAAATTTTACGTCACCAAAACTGTAATTCGTGTTGGTAGAGAGCTTTAAAATGCGTTTGTGTTAAGAAATAATTGAAGAAAAAATGTCATGTTCATGTTTAAGATTTGTAGATATTTAAAAAATCAAACATAGTTCCTGTTAAAAAAAAATAAGGCATACAACAAAAAACTAAACAATAAAACCTTGAAATAAAAAATAATAACGATAATGAATTTAATAAGAAAACATCAACATCAAAACAAAATAACAATAGCTGTGATAATGAAAAATTAGAGTACAAATATTACAAAAGCGGATTTTGAGGGGGAAAACTAACCAAATAATTAACATCTGAAAAATCCAAATATTAAAGAATGAGGTGTTGTTTTTTTTTTTGTTGTTTTTTTTGTCAATTGCTCCAAGAATTTCTATAAACATGTTGAAATGACACGACAAATAATTAGAGACTTTAAAGGGACATTAATCTTTTTTTTTTTATTATCAAGTACATCCAGTTATAACGAAACAAATATGCGGAAGTTGAGTTTTAGGGTGGATTTTCTCCAGATGGGAGGTGGTTTGATCACCTGACCGGACTACAACCAGCTGGGTAAACATGGCGTCTGTCTCTGGATGTGAAAATTACATGTAGCGCTTGTGTCTGTAAACGATGTTTCTGCCGCACCAGCCTCCTGCACTTTAGCCCAGAGCTGAGTAACGTGATGGTCACAGCGCACGAAGACGAGCAGGTTAGAGAAGCGCTTCACCGATGCTGCTTTTTATTTTTTGTCTCTCTGTACAGCATGAATTGTCTGATGCCTGCCCGGACCCTGTGATTGGCGCAAAATAATTGCTCTTGTTAACACAGACACAGACTGTTTTTTTTTTGGTTTTTTTTTAAGAGTCGTCTACTTTCATTCAGTCTGACAAATACCGACGATCCTGTTCTGGGGACTGGATCCTGCAGGGCCATAGCTGGATTTTGGGACAACTCTGTTCTGGTACTCATTTGCTAAATTATATAAACCAGCTTTTCTTTTCTTTTCTTTTTTTTTTTTTTCGTGGACCCTCTCGGTCTTTGGACCCCTAGAACAGATAGCTCCTTTAACCTCACTAACAAAAGCTCAGCCTGGATAATGTGAGAGCAGGATGATCAGTCTGACTGTACTTTCTGTGGCTGTGCTCTGACAGCTGGCTTATGACTGTTAGTGGTGTTGTATCGTGTCTTGTGTCTCTCATGCCTTTCTCAACAACACCACTATGATAGGCTCACCTGACCTGGTGGCGTTCACTAAAGAGGATGAATATAGCCAGACAAATCCTGACCCCTGGGCCCTCCCTGAGGAGTTCTCCATCCCTCTCCATCCTCTGGCTGATTCCAACCCATGGGCCAAAACATCCTATGCCAAGTTCACCAAAGACTTCATCCTCATCTCCGAGTTCTCTGAGCAGGTGGGCCCTCAGCCGCTCCTCACCATCCCAGATGACCCCAAAGTCTGTGGCACCTTCGATCTTAACTACTTCTCCCTGCGCATCATGTCAGTGGACTACCAGGCCTCCTTTGTTGGGCATCCACCTGGAAGTGGCTACCCCAGACTCAGCTTTGTGGAGGACTCGAGGGTGGTGCTGGGTGACTCAAAGGAGGGGGCGTTCGCCTACGTCCATCACCTCACACTCTATGACCTGGAGGCGAGGGGCTTTGTGCGACCGTTCTGCATGGCCTATGTTTCAGCAGATGAGAGGAAAATCATGCTGCAGTTTCAGGAACTGTCCCTTCGCTTCTCACAGGCCTCTGAGTGTCTGAAGGCTGGAAACAGGAGAGCCTTCGCCAAGGAGCTCCAGAGGAAACTTCGGGATCTTGAGTAAGACATTCAGTACAAACATTTCATTACTATCCTATGTAGGCTTCATATTCAAATCTTGACACAAATCTGATATTTCAATAAATCCCCTTTGTTCAATCGTATAGGTTAATATGGAACAGATTAATCCAAAAGAATTGCACCAGTTTGGCTGGTTTAATTGGTTAGAGGGCCCTTGGGCCCCTATAGATCTGTGTATAGTATACATACTCTGTCACTACATGCTGTTGTCGTCATAGACTCATAAACAAGACAAGGTAAATGTTAGCTTGCCACCTATCATTAGAAATACGTGCCAGGGACTGATTTTAGGGGAATAATATAAAGAGACCATGGCAACCAAACCAATGTGATACTGGCCGGTAAAGCTTAGTCACTGAGATATTTCATCCATCCAATTATTATCTATACCACTTATCTGTCAGGGTCGTGGTGGGGCTAGGGCCAATCCCAGCTGACATCGGGTGAGGGCGTGTTACACCCTGGACAGGCAGCTAGTCTATCGTAGGGCAACATATAAAGACATTCAGAGACATTCATTTCAGTTAAAACTAAACCAGCCATCTTACTAACATTATAATCCCTACATGCTACTGGGATGGATAAATACTGACATGTTAACCATAACCCTAATCTTACTGTTTATGTAGTTGCAGGTTTTAAGTGTTTCGTGTAAAGTAGTTTAAAGTAGTTTCTCAGTTATTTTGATGCTCATCTTGATGAAAAAGTCATATCTGGTCAAACTGCCGTCCCTTTTCCTGTATGAACACGAGTGATGCCTGTTTTCTTCTGCCCAGGTACACCCACTCTGTGCTTCAGAGGGAAGAGGGCCTACAGAGAGAGGCGGGGCCTCAGTGCATGTACTCCGCACATGCTGTGGAAAAAGCCAACGAGCTCGCTAATGTGGAAAAGAGCATCTATGAACACAGAGACCTGCTGAGACAAATCAGCTCCTACCATTGTCGCCCGCGCCGAGATCCTCATGCTGTCACCTGCCAGAAGTGTATGACTGAGTGCTTGAGTGAGTGTGAGAAGCTGTTAGAGAAATATGCCAAGCTTGCCAACCCCTTCAGTTACACCGTCAAAAGGGGAAAACTGGAGGAAGGGCAAGGCCAGATTGATGATGAAGGAGCTCAAGAGGAAGTGGAGGAGGTAGAAGATGAAGGCGTTAAACGCAGGCCATCTTACACACCGCAACTGATCAAAGCCAAGTCTGCCAAGTGTTTCGACAAACGCCTGAAAACCCTTCAAGAATTGTGTGATGAGACTTTCTATGAGGCCACTGTGGAGCTCCTGAAGGAGACGGAGAGGAGTTTCCGAGGTGACCTATGTTACCTCCACACACGCCGCCTGGACAAGACTCTACGTAGGAGACAGAGAGTTACCAACTTCCTGTTTGAGCAGGACCTTGGTGATGAGGATGAGGATGAAGGAGGAACACTAAGACCATTTTGTGCTGTGAACCATGCTGTAGACAACTATACACTCTTAAATCCACCTCCTATTGTGCTAGGATCAGAACCTCTAGAGCTAGACTCATTGGAGCCTCCAGATCATCTAGACCCGACCTCCGAGACCAGCCATACTCTTGGGGAGAGCCATCTGGATTCCTCCCCCTCAGACCAGACTCTGGAGACCCAGGAGAGCTCAGAGGAGACCAAAGGCAGTTTTAGCAGTGATAAGAGTGGGATGGGTCCAGCAGAGAAGCAACAAAGTCGTGCTAGTGTGAGGTCAGAACCTCCTGATCCTGACCACAACTTGGACCTGGAGCGGGAGAGCAGCAGTGAAGAGACCACTGCAGGGGAGGATGAGGGTGGAGATCAGACGCCTGTGTCTTTGCTGGAGGTGGTGTCTGAGCTGGAGGCCAGCAGAGAGGATGACTTAGAGAGAATAAGTGATGGGGCTTGTGAAATGGAGTCTGATTTGTTGGTTCCATTAGACACAGCATGCTGCATGGCTCAAGAGGGTTTCCTTTATGAGGCATCTGCCCCAGAGGCAGATTCTCATCTGGGCCAAAGCTCCCATCATCAGCCCTCTCAAAGCCTGGTTGTCAACCAAGAGCCCCAAGCCCTTCTTCCACTCCAGGATGACTATGCTGTGGGTTCTCCATGCTCAGAAAGCCCTGCAGCTGGGCTGGAGCTGCCTGTGGGGCTCCTCGGAGATGCTGTTTCCCGTACCTCAGTGGAGGATGGATCAGATTGCACCATGAGTGCTTCTACAGGGTCTGAACGGGCTGCCTCACCTCTCGGCTATGGCGGGGTGGTGACCCTGCGTCAGAGGAAGAAGGCTGGGCAAGGAGCTCTGAGATTTGTGCGACAATACCCCTTTGCCATACAAGCTTTGTGGTGCCTGCTGAGTGGCAGAACTCTGGTGGTACTTGGGGCTGATGAAGGGAGAGTCCGTCGGCTGGTTGCTGCTCTGGCCCTCTTTGTGCCTAGCCCTGGGAAGTGTGGAGAGAGGGTTCAAGCCTGGCTCTCCTGCCCTTTCACCCTTACTGACCTGCAGAGGTGGAAACTCATTGGATTGCAAAGGTACGTCAAATTTGCAATTACATTTTAAGCACTTAACCAACATCTCTTTTATAAAGAGCTGACAAGGCTCATTGTGGAATAAGTGAAGGACAAATTATGTTATTAACACAGATTAAACACCAGGTCTGATGCTTACAGATCAGTCTCCATCGACTTGAAGTACGACCACCTTACTCTTTTGTTACTCATCAGTTCTTACTCAGTCCTCGATGACTCACATAACCATTCAGGCATTAAACCTCCAGCTTCATGTCTGTAGTGCAGGATTGTACGTTTAGAGAGAAAGACTTGGCTTCATAATCTCACGTACGTCTCTGTTTATTGAGACATTTCAAAGCGCTGAGATGGACAGGAGGACAGGGTTCAGTGACAACCTCTGTTCATTGCACATCTACATGTACATAATTGATTTAATGTGTACAGATGATTTAATGTGAAAACACTGCTGTACAGAGGAAATATTAATCATCCTTATCAAGACATACAGCATACTGCTATATGGTCATGTTGATAATAGTTGATAATAAATGGATGGAATCAACTGAAATAAGGGACATAAATGTGTTTTGGTGGTGGCTTGCTCTCTTTGTCATTATTGTTACCAAATCTTTAAAATATAATTTAAATTGATCAGAGTTAGCTTTTATAGGATTTTATTAGCTAGATGAGGACAAGTATTTTTTGTCTTAGCCCTGCTAAGACACAACAGCCACACTGGCAGCTCTGTGAGGCTGCACTTAGGCAACATAGTGTTTTTAGCTAAATGCAACATGCTGATGTTCTGCAGGTATAATGTTTACCAGAATCACTGTCTTAGTTTTTGATGTTGGAAGTCAACATTTGCTAATTAGCACTAAACACGACATACAGCTGAGGCCAATGGGAATAAATATTGAAAAGTGAACGGTTCACCAAAGCAGTTACAAAACTGATAACAATTCATCCTCAGGAGGTCGTGACAATGTATCCAATATCTATTGAGATATTACTTTTAAAACTACAAATGTCAACTTCATAGTGGTGTTTGAGGAAAAGTCAGGGTATCAGCTGACTTTTCTCTGTCATTAGGATCCATCCTCTGGGAACAATGAATGTCTGTATTAAATGTCTGGTGCTCTGACTGACCCGCTAATCAACTGACAGACCAAAGTGCCATCCATAGAGCAGTAACAATAATTGCAATACAGAATAAGAAATAATAATAATCCTATTATGATACAGGGGAGTGGGTTAAAAATCTGTAGCTACATAAAGCATATGAAAGCTGTCTTTACCAGCTGACAAAAATGGTATCTGTCCTTCTGTCTCATGCAGAGTGGCATCCCCTGTGGGTTCCAGCATGCTCTACTCCCTGTCTCGCTACAGTCGCTACATCTCCATCCTTGATGCCGACCAGAAGACTTTGCGCTGCCCGCCGTATCATGGCCAACTGCTTGCCAACATAGCCGACCACCGCACTTACATCCGCCGTGGCTCCACCTACTTCCTTCATGTACAGAGCACCCTCTGTCGTCTGGCAGCCAGGGCCTTCCTGTTTACCTTCACCCACCACCTCCACCTGCCTGTCAGCTCCACAGAGGGGCCAGAGGTGGTGGAGGGCCGGCGCCACTGCTTCCTGCAGGAACAGCTAGGGCTGGGTGAGGAGGACAGCCAGATACTGCTCTACCTCAGCCAGCTCATCACTCAGCAGTACCTACAGCCTGCCACCGGCAGTAGTGCAGCAGCACCTTGTTTTAGTTTTAACTACACAACCAGCATTTTATACAAAATATAATATTCTTCTGGGAGGAGGATGCTCACACATATTTTAGCAGAAATCATCTGTGACCCTTTGGTTTTTAATGGACCAAAGGTGATCAGGAATAAGGTCTAAAGTAATTTTAGTTTCAGGACAATCTCTACATTGGTTCTTGTTTTATTTTTTGTCTTGCTGTCTTTTTCTCTGCTCTTGGTATTTCCTCTTTGCACGGGGAAAAGGAGACAAAGTGAGTTGTGAATGTCAGTGAGTGGTTTACTTGTGTGTATTTGGTCTAGAGCATGTTGACACTCACAAACACACACAACAGAGCAGACTAAAGTCAGCTCTTGTTATTGTCCTTTGAGCCATTTCTGTGTTTTTCTCCTCCATTGAAAAGAAAATGTGATTAGCACGGGCTTGTTTGTAGTCAGTCTACACTCCTCTCTCTCACACACACACACACACACACACACACACACACATATTTATATGTATTTCATCTTACACAATCCAACATGGCTGTCTGTGGGTCCTAAGTGCTGGTCCGACCTCAGCCAGCCCAGTAATGGGTTAAATCACAGATGAGTGTTCATGCCTACCAATCACTAAGCAGTTTATCAGCTATGATCTGAGCTGTATGTAAACATGTTTTTATTACATTACTGTGACATTTTCTGCTTGTGGTGAACAGATGTCTCTGTGAATCTGTCCATCAAACCATGCAGGTTTGTTGCTGCTTGTTTTGTGACATGCCTTTTTCTTTGAAAACTACCACATAACTACAGAAGGTCAAAACTTCACTTCACTTGCCCACACTTTCTGTTCTCTCTTTTATGAATGAATTTTAACTTACATTCCTGCAGTTATGGATGAATCTCCGCTTTGTTTAAAATAGAGTCACGATGTTGGATTTTAACTGAGTAGATTTGACTTTTGAGAGCATGGAATAAACATTCCCAGAGACTGCTTTCGGGATGTGGTGCATGAGGATGTGTATTCGCTGTGAGAATTAGATCCAGTCGGCTCCACGTGATGTTGCATGTCCAGAGAAATAACGTCATCACGCGCATACTCACCTACATAGGGCCAGCAGTATCCAAAACCTGTCTATATTCACTGCTGGTGAGCATTTTCATGGATATTACTCACACAGTCAGGAACATTTTAAAGCTACTTAACCTAAATGTATTGAATTTCACTGTTGTCTTAAATTTGTGTGAGAGTGTCGTGGTGTCAGCATGAGACTGTCTTGTGCCAGGGTGAATCACCGTATTGATAATATTTCTGTTTTTGTTGCAATTGAAGGAATTGACTTGAACCAGATGCTGAACAGTTTGAGATGTTTTAAGGATGGTGATGGTGTTTGTATAGATTGCATCATGGGGAAAAAATGAACTTTGTGTGCCATCAAAAGCAAAACTCTGACATTTGTCACTTTATTTAAGACAGTAGTTGCCTATCTCTTTTTTCCCTGAGCAAACCTTGCTGAATGTGTGCTATGAACAAAACTCAACTGTTAAATATATTTATTGCTTTAGGACAAAATTTGGATACCCAGATTTTCTGTTTGGATTGTGCTGAAGTAGCTAAATCTTTAAAGTTCTGTCACATTGGCCAGTGAAATCACATCCAAGTAGTGTCTTTGATAGTATTTTAGATTTTCCTGCTCCTCACTCTGTGGTGTCAGTGATGGAGCTGTGGATCTGTGTCTAGGATGGTAACTGTACTTGTGACTGCATGGTCAGAGTTTTAATGTGAAAGGTCAACGTAAGATCATGGCTACTGTCCTTCCTAATACGAACACATTCTTTGTTTTAAGGTACATGCTTTTAACTAACAACCTCACATTTTTTTGTTCCAGTTGTTGTTGTTATTATTTCAGTATAGTTGTGTTTGGTTTGCAGCATATTATGTCTTCATTTTTTACAGCTTTAATAACATGTTTTCCTTTTTTTTAGCTATTGTCCCTCTAATGCAAAAAAGGTGAAAAGGTGAATCTGAATAAGCCATACCACAGTGTGCTTAACATGTCGTCACTGAGTGTCCTTATGTTGCCATATCATGTCTACCTTTTGTATTTCATCATGAGGGGGCATGTTAACTTCAGCCCTGTACATTGGTGGCGCCGTCCCCAGTTATTTCAATGAAGCACGTTGAGAATGTCTTGATGCTTTCATGTAATGTTGATGATATTAATTTACACCATTAAATTATTTGAATCCACTTCATTTTTGCGTCAGTGCCTGGTTCACACTGGAGGTGGGTGATCATGTTGATGATGCTGAATCTCACTGTGAGATACTGATGGAACAGACCAATGAAACCTACAGACCATAATTAAACAGCAGATTCTCAACAGAGTCACTCTGTGTGACTTGCTTTAGCAGTGACGAATGTGCAAACATTTGAGGTGTCATGAATAATAAATGTTCATCTGTGAACACATCTAATTGCCCTGCAGGAGCAGCAGAGCAAATGAATGATTTAAGAATAGAGAACTGCTGCAACAATACAGTTCATGTTCATTCTCACCATTGTTCCACAAGAACTGAGCGAGTGGGCAGCTCTGTGTGTCACTCATGGTGTAAACAGAAGTACTTTTCTACTTTTTTCCACAGCTGCTTTTACTTTGGCTTCTTTTAAATCCCACAGGGCTGCACAGGAGTGTTGAATGTCTTCAGCTGGTGTGAAGATTAGTATTGATTACATATGTATAGTGACAGGTGAAGATCCAGTTAAGATCATCTGCAGTCTTAACGCCTCAAATGAGATGATGCAATACCACAAATTGAATCAGATCTGCCCAGTGGGGAAACTGTTTTATGGGATAAAAATACTCATTCTCTAGAAGTGGAATTGATAATCCAGTGTCCTAAAATTTGCTCGTCTCCACAGACCCTTAGATATGGACTAATTACAAAAATGCTAAGGGCAGAATTTGCTTTGATGAGTGTCATTATGTGTGACCTGAGTGGTGGTGGATTAAATGTACAGATCCTCAAATAAAGTACCTCTGGCACAATGTAGAAGTATTCTATTACAGGTTAAAGTCCTGCATTCAAAATCCTGTAAAGTATAAAAGCAATCACAAAACCTAATGTACTTAAAATAGAAAAATGTTAAATTATCTGTTATATATGTTAATTAACAAATTATGCAGACCACTGGGACTTTATTATACATTCCATTAATAGATTACTACTGTAAATAGCATTTTACTGTAATAACTGGTTGTGAAGAAGCACATTTTAATTATTTCAGGGACTGTTAAGTACTTGTAAGGTCATGATATCATTTATGTGGTTGGAAAGCAGAAAAAAAAATCCAAACTTCTGCTACACATTTTTTTTCTGACTACCCCCTCAGCTTTATGATCTTTGGGCTTTAAGCAGTTATTCAAATGAAACCGTGTGGGAAGTTTGAAGGGGAAGTCTCTCGTTGGAGGAACAACTTCTCATCTTCATCTGAAATTTGATGAGCTGCCCCAAGAGTCACAAGCCAAAAATGTTGGGAACAACCCATTTAACCTCAATGTTATTTTAGAAGATAAGCACAACATGTTTTAATGGTAAAATCTTAGTTTTGCAAGTAACTTCAGTTGTAACATAAGTTATTGGGCAGAATATACAATATCCCCCTGTAGAATGTAGTCAAGCAGTTTAAAAGCAAACACTCAGGGAAAGTACAAGTGCTTCAAACATGCACTTACTTTTTGACCATTGCATGTAAATTGCCTTCTCTATATCACTGAGTTGACAGGAGTGTAAAATGGAAATAAGTTTGACAATAAATCTATTTCCTAAATTAGTAGAAACCCATGTTATTTAAGAAAATGTAGAAATATGAACCCCGTTTTTCCTGACAATCAATGTTTGCTCCCAGGTTTTCCTTTGCAAACATGAAGCCATAGGTGAGACACACAGACAAATAGTTCAGCCAAATTGTATGAGTAATCTTTTGGCTTTGAAGGTCACTATGGTCAAAAAGAAAAAAATAGAATATTTTTAAATAAATGACAATCACAAAAAAAAAAAATCTGACTGACTTTTTAAACCATGCATTTTGAACACACTCTTTAATGTCTTCAGCGTTCACATGATTTTTGCTGCTTCAAGAAAAAAATTGGTTTGTGTAAGTCCATTATTGGCTGTGTCTACAGCCAAAAACACATCTTGTTTTACTTCATAAGAATTTTTGCAAAGAGCTGAAGAAAATAAAACCAGGAGAGAAAGTAAACCAGCATTGTTTATTTAAAATTATACTACAATATCAATTTTGAAGAAAAAGTTTTCAGGTTTAAAACAATGACATTTTGACAAAAAAAAAAAAAAAATTTCCCTCCCAGCCTTTTTCAAATGAAATGACACATTAGAACCTAAAATGACCTTCACAGTGAGTGTGACTAGCTGGAATGACAGGTCTGATCCAGAATCAGCCAACCTCAGACTCCTACTTTGAACTTTAGAAGATGAGGTATGAGAATGAAGTAAATTAAAAAAAAAAAAAAAAAAAAACACCACACAGACAACAAATGTAGTTAAGACAATATGGCCCCTTTCAGTGTATTCTCCATTGCTCCCCTATGTTTAAATGCAGATGAGTAACAAATAGTGATCACCTATCAGGGCAGCTGAGGATGGTGGTGATGATGTCACGAGAATTGTTTCTAATGCAGGTGACTGAAATAAAGACAACATTGTGTCAGGGTCATGAGAATGCACAGATGGAGGCTGGGTGAGCCCCGCTGCCCAACAGAATTAGACTGGATGTCCAAAAACTGCACTTAGCCAGAGCAGCCTCTACATCCACAGTGGGTGCACTCAATGATCCTTCCCTGCAGAGAGGGAAAAAAACAAAAAAGGGTTGTAAAATTTTTACAGAATTTATAGCCATATTTTCTTGCCTGTGTTAGTCATCAATAAAGACACCATGTGGTAAACTGTAATTTTTTATATTCTCTATTGACTAGCCTCTTTTTTTCAATATAACAACACAAGTAGCACTCACTGAAGTGTCTTTTTTTGATTGTTTAAGTTTAATTTAATTTACATCTGGTATGTAAAACACTACACCTTACAAAAAAAATAAAATAAAAATAGCATGAATGTCAATGGTCACTGACATTCCCTGTTGGGACCTAATATAGATTATCCGAGCTCCTCCCCAAATCGTGTTAAATGATTAACAATTGCAACCAGACAGAACCAGTTTGTAATCAACCTCAATCATCTTGTCAGAAATAAGAGAAAGTATTATTGAACCAGACACACTGCCCTAACATACATTACATATAACAAAATCGATCAGAACTGCTATACTAAAGTAGATAAATTGTCCAGAAATTACTGAATAGAAATTTTGCTTTTCCATGGCAATTTACTCACTGATAACATCTGACTTGATAATTGCAGCAGTGGCATGCTGCTAAACAGACCAGCTGGAATGACTGAATTTTGGAACATGGAATACCATGTTATACCATTTGAACCTTCAAATCATTGCAGCTGAATTAATTTGTTTCCTTCTTGTAATCCTGCAATTTCCTTAAAATTTTGATAACTGGTGGTTTTGTCTTTCCTCAGAGCATGTCAGTGATTTGAGAATACTAATACAGTGACTGCAAAGTCATAGAAGTCTGGCCTGATTTATCCTTAGATAATCCACCAAGGGTCTTCTGAAAATGTTATAGTGCTGTGTTTACTATAGTTTACTGTGGCAGTTTTAATGTGTATCTGTACCGACAACGTTATCCTGGGATTATTTTAAAAATTATTTTATATCAGACTTACGACTTCCAGCTTGCTCTTGGGGACTCTGCAGATACAGTTGGTTCCAAAGTTGGTGTCTCTTGTTTGAATGCAACGCAGACAGCACAGGTTCTCATAGCCCTGTTTTTTCCACTTGGCAATCAAGTTCTTGTCTGCGTAGCCTTCCTTTATACAGTATTCATACAGCTCTGCACATACACACACAGAAAGACAATACTGGTTTGGCATCTTGTGTACAGATTAAGTAAGTAAAAAATTTGTTTCATATGTCTGGTCAAAAACAACACCAGACAATTATACAACATATTTAAGTAGACAGAAGAAGAAAGAAAAAAACAAGGAGGAAATGGGAAACATTAGACTTAAAGTAGTTCAGTAAGGGAGAGAGGTAACCCTGCCTACCTCTGCTGATAGCTTTCCTTTTGTAGAAGAGGTCAAAGATGTATCGACTCCGCTGATGATGCAGCCTAAAAATTGGCCAAAGTGACTCCACCTTTCGCTTTCCCTCGTGAGGTTCTGTTTCAGCTGCGATGTAGAGGACAAATGAGAGAAATTAAAATTAAATTGCAATTACAAAGCCACTTTGGCCTATGTGAGGATGGTACAGAAGATGTTACATCCAACATGATTCTGTAACAGCCTTCGTTAGCATGTGAATATTGAGGAAGGCCTCTGATGTTGAGCGATAAGGCCTGGGTCTTAGATAACCCTCTAGTACATCGTGAAGGCTTGGGGGTGGGTCATGTCCAAATCCAAGTGGGAAAAGCATTTCTTCAGGGACCACATTTTTCACAACTGTTGAAAACACTTCTGTCTAAAGTATGACTGTAAAAAGTCAAATTTACTAGACATAGAACTACCTGGTAGAGCCAAAGGTAAAAAAATAAAATAAAAAAATACACATTAGTAACCTCCTACAATCGTGTTAATCAACATTTAAAGTAGTGTGTTCGTTTCCAAATCCCCAATAGGTCTCGTTTCACCAGCAACAGTCGAGGTTGAAATAAAACTGGTAGAAAAGCTTGAGTAAGGGCTAAAATTATTTCACCACCTGCAACCTCACGCTGCGCTTTGAGCCCGGGGGCCGAGTGTTGCGAAGACCAGTCGTCGGGACAATCGCGCTTTACCGACTCACCTTCTCTCATTTTCTGATCCAGCTCGTCCAAAGTGGGCTCAATGAGCTCCCAGCCGTCTGGTGGGGGCTTCCGACTCCTCTTAACTTTAGGCATTTCGCTGTGATATGTAAAAAAAAATACAACAAAAGTTCCTGGTGTTTTCGTTTCGATTGTGCGAATCCTTCTCTGGCGCTAGAATTCTACGTCATCGAGGAGGGCCCACCCTTTTCCGCTCTCGAGTGACGTCATCACGCCAAATACACTGTATTCACCGCCGTTTAATAACATCTTAAATCTTCTCTTAATCTGTCAGACTGTTGGCCCTAAAGTAAATATTTATTTAGGGAAGAATAAGGACGTCAAGAGAGATAAAACTAAAATAGATGTCTGTCTGTTGTTTTTGTTATATTGCATCACTTTAGCGCGCTAGCAAACTGCCTTAAAATAAACAGCGAACTGTAGGTTTGAAGTGTTTTATTAACTTGCCTAATTTATCCAAGCTTCTAGGAATTATACGGAAATGTGTATATTATTTCATTTATAGTGCAATTGTATTTACTAAATGTTTGTGAAGTTGCTGTTTTGTTTGATTTTTTGACAGGCATATCCCTGAACCACTCACAGGACTGTCCCGTTCATCGCTACTGTGAGTGTAGCCAGCTGTCAGTTTGTGCTGTCGCTTCAACATTTATGTTGTCTGTCAGTGTCCACGTGTTAAGGAGTTTATTATAAAGGCGTCACTTCTCAACATGCCCAAAGGAGGTAAGGCTGATTTAAAAACCTGCTACAGCCTGTTGAAATCAGCTTTTTATACATGTGTTAGCCTGCTGTTAGCCACCCTACGAACCAGGCGATTTGCTCCTGTAAAACAAGGATCGTGTCTTTAACTTACATGCTGTTACACAAGCACTGACAACATGTTTATAACCCGCTCTGCTTCTTTTGACACCTGCCTGTCCATGTCATTTGTCATCGTTGCAGGTAAGAAAGGCGGCCACAAGGGTCGCGTGCGGACGTACACCAGCCCGGAGGAGATAGACGCTCAGATGAAGGCGGAGAAGGAGAGGAAAAAGGTTGGTGTTGTGCATAACTAAAGGCTGTTCAATCGTGTGCCACACTATGGCCAAATATGTGCAGGTTATCACTAATGCACCGGTTAAACTTTTAAAAAATGCTGGATCCTACACTTCCCATGATGCCATTCAGTAGGGTCTCTTGACTGGAATGAGTAAACTGATCTTGAAGTTTAACGGTGCTGGAGATCCCCATGTCCCAAAGCACTACAGCCGCTGTTGGCACTTATTTTCTCTCCAACCTGGGTCCTGAACAGTCTGAAAGCGTTGCATTCGTCGTTTTAACACCATTTTCATAGGTCTTGATTATTTTTGCTTGCTTGGTGTAGACAGTAATGTGTCTTAGAGACAGTTTCAAGGAAGCTCAACAAATATAGTGGAGATTTTAGCTAAAATGAACAATCAAATTATTTATATTTTAATTAATGAATCCAAGCAGCATTATTCTTATCTGGGTCCAGTGGCAATGGGCTCTTCAACAAAGACATGTTTTTTTCCTATTTTCTCTAGACTGTGAGGAAAAACAAACATTTTTCTGGAGTCTTATGTCTCTTTTTGAGAGTTTTTCCTTATGTAATTAACACTTTGTTCATACAGAGTCTCAAGCCTAGGGGCCTCCTGACCCCTCAGGCCCCTGAGCCAGTGCCTCATAAACCTGTTCAGTAAGACTTAAGAATTGTGCCCCTGTTCATGGGTCCAGTCACGATAACTAATAATATTTCTAGACATTATTTTGAAATACACAGGGGAAATATCCACACAAAAAATGTGATTAAATGTCAACAAATCCATGTACTTGGCCTTTGTTATTCTTTGACTGGTGTACAAAGGTTTTTAACTTGTATGCTGTGTAGCACTGAAAAGGTCATAAAAAGTCTTACATTTAATTTAGTGAACTCTGTGTCTCCTCCTCTTACTTGCCTGGGTGTATTTTTTCTGTTATAGCAAGAGCAGGAAGAAGAGGGGGTGGAGGGTGCAGCTCAGAATGACACGGCAGAGGAGAAGTTACCAGCATCAGGCTCAGAGGACAGCGATGATGAAAATTCCCAGGTAACACCACACTAATTCTGGCACTCTTTCTCTTAGCGCACAAAAACTTCTTAACATGCACAACAGTAATAATGCATTTATTATCAGTATTTTATTATATTTAAAGTGCACTTTAATGTAAAGCTCCTTGTAACTTTTTTTGCCCCTCATGGAAGCTTCATATGAACGTTGCCATGCAGTCATTTCAGTATATCCTATGTTCAAAGCATTGTCTCTACACTGTATGAGCTGTTGGGATGTGTTTGCAGAGGAGGAGAGCGGGTGTGGAGGGTTTGATAGAAATCGAGAACCCCAACAGAGTGGCCCAGAAGTCCAAGAAGGTGACGCAAATTGAGCTTGATGAGCCCAAGCAGTTATCAAGGAGAGAGAGGTGTGTGTCTGTCAGTCGCTTCGTATCAATGGTACATAGGAATATAATTTTTGTCTTGTATATTATGTGGTAGGAATGTCAAAATGTCATCTGCAAACTCTGCCTGTGCACTGACGTGTAAAACTGCAGAAGACTTTAATTTTAACACATTATTTTGAAATTGGCTTGATAGTTGTATAGAGGAGAATGTCAACACAGTGTCATACCCACTTAACTATAACTAAAAGGCTAACAAGCTTGTATATGCCTATAAACACTCAGTGACCTTCATTTACTCTGTTTCCATTCAATGTTTTAAACTAACTTCATGTCACTATCTCCACGTTGACCCAAACGCACTCCTGCACAGAGAAGAGATCGAGAAGCAGAAAGCGAAGGAGCGTTACATGAAGATGCACTTGGCAGGGAAGACGGACCAGGCTAAAGCTGACCTTGCTCGCCTTGCCATTATCAGGAAACAGAGAGAGGAGGCAGCAAAAAAGAAAGAAGAAGAGAAAAAAGGTATGCACCTAGAGTCAGGCAAAACTTTTAATGAGGTAACAGTGCCTTTAACAACATACTGTAAATAAGGAGGGACATAAAATGGGAACACTGCAGATGATAACACTGATGTGGCCATTTTTTTTCACAATATTTCACAAACTGCACTACTCTGCAGAAAATAGGGCAAATAAATGTGGCCTGTTGACACATGCGCTCTTGTCTTGCATTCAAAATAAGTCACAGAACAGCTACAGCTGTCCACATTATATGACTATGCAAAAATGACTAAAATTACTATTAGTGATGTAGTGATGAACTCTGGGCTGTTGCGTGGCTGTCATGCCTTATTAAGCATACCCTCTTAATAGAGCTGCACAGATTCACAAACCCAGCCAAACTAGTTTTCTGAGATAGTGTTACTACTATCAGACTGGTTAGTCCTCAACTCTGTTTCCAGTCCTGTTTGACAATACAAGCAACAACACATCAATCCAATAGGGATTGGCCAGAAATGAGAAGTATGTTTTTGACTGTCTAAAATTAATTCATTGCTTCAGTGGTAAACCAGCCACCATTATCACTGTAAGCTGCATATTTGCTTTGCCAGAATGGGAAAGTGGCAGAGCATTAACTAAAGAGCTAAATGAATGAACTATTGCAGGGTGAGACCAGTAGAATTAAATATGGTCCTTACTCAGCCCCTCTGCACAGTGTATACATGTGCATGCGGTGTGTCAAGCTGACTGTGTGTATCTTTTATTTCCAGCAAAAGAAGCAGCAGCAGCAGCGGCTAGAGGAATAAACTCCCTGTCACTGAAATGAACCAGAGTATTTATCAAAAGCGTTTTCACATCTTCCTGGACTGGCGAAAAATATATATATGACTATTTTTAAAAGAAGAGCTATGAAGAATATTTGACATTACTCTAACATATGACCATTTGGAAAATGGTTGAGGAGACACCAGTGGAGAGGGGTTGTGTATGTTTTGGCATGGAACAATTGCCTCATTGAGGAAGAACAGCTACAATTGAGATCGGCCTTCACGTACACTTGGAATGAACCACGTCTAACCTATGAGCTTGTACATGATATTAATAATGGTTATACTTATCATTGTACAATTCCAACTTTGCTAACTGAGCTTTGCCACTATGTTTTTCTTTGGAAACTTACATTGTATATAACTGACTTGTGAAAATATTTCAGATTAATATGATGAAACCAGTAAAATTTGTGTGTTCCTTTCTTTATTTGCTTTATTCCCCTGTGAGAAAACTGTCACAAGGTTTGAAGAAGGCTTTCCCAACATCAGGTTCAAGAGTCCATGTTGGGTCCGCTGGTATGAATATGAAATAATCAATATTGCAGATGTTTATTTTGGAAGTGAAGGAGTTGCATGTGGCAGTTCAGAGAGGGCCTAGAAATAGCAAGTTATACAAATATAACTGAATGCCATTAGTTAAATTGTTATATAAAATGAAAATCAAAATGAGTTAATTAGATTTTTTTTTGTTCTTCAGGCAGTGTGGTGGTACTGGGATGATGTGTTCTCTAAGTATTTCTGAAATCCTGGCAGTGGATCTGACAACAGGGTCATTTTAATCTATGGTCCAGTATGTACAACATCTCTCAGACTAAAATTTCCAATTTAAGTACATCAACATTTTAAGAATGATGGAATTTTGTTTTGAGTAAATGACATAAATATAGAAAAGTTCATGACATGATGGATTAAGTATTAAAACAAGCTAATGTTAGCATCTTCTCATCTTCCCGGAGATTTACATTATGTATCAGATGTGCTGTCAAAATCAAAAATTCAAATGAGTTTCACAGATAATGAATAATAAAACAATGGTTAAATCCATAACGATGCATCATATTTTATAAATTGAGTACAATTTTAATCTGTAAAACTGATCTGCATCAATCTGAAGTATTAAGTACCAAGATGAGTTAAATACAAGTGCCACATAACTGTACTTAAGTATGGTACTTGAGTAAATATACTTAGTTTTCCACCATTGGACTTAATCATGACTTTAAGCTGTATTAACACTGCAAATGACTTTTATCTATATATTATCACAAATATTACTTTATATTGATCGTGTCACACATTTAGAAAGCTATGATTTCAGTGTAAACATGACCCCTCTGAGTCCATAACACAAGAGGACCATGAAGTAATTTACAATAGATAAATAAAATGAAATTCTACTTGACAGAGAGTTATTGCTGTAAGAGACTGAGCCGCGGCCCCCACCCCGGCCACAGGGGGGCGGTGACGTGCTCCATATGCCTAGACGGCAAAACGAGGAGGAAGCAGCGAGCTGATTGGTGGAAAGTTTGGCGGACTTTCTCCTGGGGAAGGAAGATTTATGTTGAAGCGCGGGGTCTAGTTTCAGCTCAGACTCACCTCTGACAGCTGCAGGAGCCTCCTCTCTCCCCACGGGTGAGTCCGCCTGTTCATGTGTGGTTGGCACAAAAAAAAAATAAAAATACACACAGTAGGAACTGTTTTAATTAGGTTAATGTTTTTATTGGTAACCGGAAGTGATTTTAAACAACAATTTACCGTAAAAAAGTCTTATTTTGTTGTTTTGAGTGACGGCAGCTCACACAGGACAACAGTCTTCCGGACAAAATGACAAAGCTAGATAAGTAGTTAACGGTTTGAATATTTATACACTGGTTCATACATTCATTTTTTTGGTGCAACTTAGCTTACTTTGAAATTTTATCAAACAGGTCTGTGTTTACAGTCTTGCGGTCGGTCGACCGCGCCACACCGTAATAAATGTCATGAGCTCGGCTGAGCTCTGTCCTGCACCGACTGGGCTGCAGGAGCAGCGGCCTCAAATAAAGATTTTGCAGCTTGAAACTTGGTGAACTGAACATGGTGTCTGAGTTACCAAATAACCAGTGTCACTTCAGTCCTCTGCACTTTACTCTGTGTAATGTTCAATGTTCAACTGATGAGGCCAGGTCACGCCACAGATGAGTTGCAACACTTCTGTTCGACAGCTGAGTGGTGGTACATGTGTCCCCCCCTTTGTCTGAGGCTTTGGACTGAAATAATAGATCTGTTTGTCAGCAGAACTTGTGGTGTAATCTTTACACACCAGTCATATAATATTTTATATATATATATATCATATTTTATTTATTTTTTCATATTTTTTTTTTAAATATGTGATTCTTATCTAATCTCAAGGTGAACAATGTTTTAAGTTGTTGTCTCCTTCAGATCTCCACTTTGTGACCAGAGAATCAACAACCATGTCTCTAACAAACAGCTGCAGTGTGAGCAAAGATACATGGGAAGCACACAACAAAATGATGCTGGAGCCTCTGGTGATCAACGACTCTGAGGTTTGTGGATTTTAAAGGTTGATCACCAATACTAACAGCCCTTTAAAAATATAGCTTAATGGACATTTAGAACTGCAATTGATGTTTGTTTTTAATATTATTTAGTCCAATTATTATGCACTTTTTTTTAAACCAGATTTTTAACCAGATCTTGTTTGTGACAAATTGTCATTTTACCCCTGAATGACACAGTCTTTGTGTTTCAGGTGTTCTCCATCATAAAAAAAGAGAAGCACAGGCAGACATATGGCCTGGAGCTGATAGCGTCAGAGAACTTTGCCAGCAGAGCTGTTCTGGAGGCTCTGGGCTCCTGCATGAACAACAAGTACTCTGAGGGATATCCTGGACAGAGGTACAAGAATTTAACAAATTATTTGACAAAGCCCTACGTTTAAATACATCCTAAACATTTAATAACAAATGTAATCAAATATAAAAAAGTATGTACGATCCCTGTGTTCAGGTACTATGGTGGTACAGAGCATGTTGATGAGTTAGAGAGACTCTGTCAGAAGAGGGCGCTGGAGGCCTATGGGCTAGACTCAGAGAAATGGGGTATCAATGTGCAGCCATACTCAGGTATCACATATTGATTTAAAAATCTAAAAGTGAATGTTTGGTGTGGAGCCTGAGTGACACAATCAGTTCTTCAAACTCTTCTGTTGTCCTTGCTTTTTCCATTTCCTCTAATCACTTCATCCTTGTTACTCTCTGATTTGTCACACTGTTATTCTCTGTAAGGTTCGCCTGCTAACTTTGCTGTCTACACGGCCATTGTGGAGCCCCATGGCAGGATCATGGGCCTGGACCTTCCTGATGGAGGTCACTTGACACACGGCTTCATGACTGAGAAGAAGAAAATCTCAGCAACTTCCATGTTCTTTGAGTCGATGCCGTACAAGGTATAAAGCAGTCATACACGCTTTGTCAACACACACTTATCCAGGAATCTGTACAAGACAAATCTATAAAGACAAATTTCTCATAGATGTGAACAAGTAACTGCCACAGAGGCCACATACTGTAATAATTTCTAAATACTGAATACTAAATGTAGAATCAAGGCACAATGTTCTCCTTCTGGTGGCAGTAGCACAGACAAGTACAGGAATAAATTTACAAAATGTATACATTTTTGTAGTATGAACATTTGTTTTTTATTTATTTTTTTTTAAATTTGACTTGTTCAAATGTGTAAATAATTTTGTTCTTTTGATATTTAGTGCTGTGTTTATATTGTGTTGCATATCAGAGGTAGCTGTTAGTGTGTCTTTGTTATGACACTGTTTACTGTTCCTAGGTGAATCCAGAGACTGGCTACATTGACTATGACAGATTGCAAGAAAATGCACGACTCTTCCACCCCAAACTCATCATTGCAGGTCTTTAAATTCACACATTTAAAGACAATCCCTTCAGAAACAATGAGTTATTTTTCCAAAGATGCTGAAAAACATCACATTTGCGTCTTTATTGTGTTCTTCTCCAGGAACAAGCTGCTATTCCCGCAACATTGACTATGCCCGCATGAAGCAGATCGCTAATGAAAATGGTGCTTATCTGATGGGAGATATGGCTCACATCAGTGGTTTGGTGGCTGCCGGTGTGGTGCCGTCACCCTTTGAGTACTGTGACATTGTTTCTACAACAACACACAAAACGCTGCGTGGCTGCCGTGCTGGACTTATTTTCTACAGGAAAGGTAGAAATGAAATTTACCCTTCTGTCCAAATAAACCACTTGTTTTTTTGATTGCCATTAGTACTTTATTCTGTCTGTACTTGTACTGTGTCATGTATTTAATTTTCCGTTTTGTCTCCTTCCTCCAGGTGTGCGGAGCGTGGATGCTAAGGGGAAGGAGACTTTGTACAACTTAGAGTCCTTGATCAATCAAGCTGTGTTTCCTGGGCTGCAGGGAGGACCACACAACCACGCCATTGCAGGTACCCCTCTATCCTCATTTTTATCTTTTTGCCTTAATCAATTTTCTATCAACAGACATGACAGTTAGGTCAGCATTGATCTTATGTCTGTCTGTGGCTGGCTGTCCTCAGGTGTTGCTGTAGCTCTCAAACAAGCCATGACACCGGAGTTCAAGGCCTACCAGTTGCAGGTTCTTGCTAACTGCAGAGCTCTGTCCAGTGCTCTTATTGACCATGACTACAAGATCGTCACAGGTAAGAGACACAGTGCCTCTTTACCAACACTGACACTGGTGATTAAAACTGTAACTTAACTTAAAATTGTAGCAGTTGCTCTTCTACATTGCATTCACCACAGAGAAAAAAATAGGACAATACTAAAGGAATTGGCCTTTATTTTCTCCTTAAATCAAAGCATGAGATCATGGTGGATAATGTAAATTGAGTTACCAATAATATGGCATTTCATTCATTGTTTCTCTAGGAGTCTACAGGTCAGACTGATAACATTAACAATGATTGACAAAAAATCCTTTGAAAAGTGGGGTAATTATTCTCCTAATTATGCAGCATGTCTCATAACAATACAATATGTTTTGTTGTAATTATGATGCCTTAAAGTCATAATTATAAAACAATTTTGTCTTTGATATATTCAGTCTTCTTCTTTACCCTTTAAAATAAGATTTCTGGTCCATGTAATGTCCCAATGTTTTCTGTCTCTTCCTGTGTAGGTGGCTCTGACAACCATCTGATCCTGCTGGACCTGCGCAGCAAGGGAACTGATGGAGGACGAGCTGAGAAGGTTCTGGAAGCCTGCGCCATTGCTTGCAATAAGAACACCTGTCCAGGTAGCGTGTGTGTGTCTGCTTATGAGTGCTAATGCAGACACACAATCATACATACAGTGTTGTTTGCATGAGAGTATAGCCATTTGTGAATGCCATTCTTAATTTTCCACATACATCTGCATAGGAGATAAGAGTGCTCTCCGCCCCAGTGGTCTCAGGTTTGGCTCTCCAGCTCTGACCTCCAGAGGCTTGGTGGAGGGTGACTTCAAGAAGGTGGCTGAGTTCATTCACAGAGGTAAACTCTCAGATGTATTTGAACTGGGGATTACGACCACCAGACCAAAATGATGACAGCAAAAACAGAACATGATTTTACAGGCATGCAATTGCTGTCCCTGCTCTTCTTTCCCTGTAGCTATTGAGCTGACCTTGGAGGTGCAGAGAAGCCTGGATCCTAAAGCCACTTTGAAGGAGTTCATTCAGGCACTGTCCCAGGGAGAGAAGTTCCAGCAGCGGTTAGCAGAGATCAGGGCAGAGGTGGAGGCTTTTGCTGGTCAGTTCCCAATGCCTGGCCTACCTGAGCTGTAGAGAGACGCAGTTCTGATACTGAAGGCTATTGAACTTATGATTATAATATTATATTGGCAATTATGATGGTTTGTTGTTTCATGTGTATATTTAAGCATATTCCCATTGAATGTGTCCCTCCTCAAATTAAGACCGTTCTTTTGAGCTCACAGCAGTCACACATTATACATTATACAGTTTGGAACACACTTCTCTTAATTATTCAGTATTGTTTCGGTGCCATTGCTGTTTTTATATATTTTTTTTTTTCCCTACAGCCTCAGTCTCATTTTTTACAATTACAGTTGAGCTTTAATCATTCAGAAAACTATTTCTTTTGTATTCCAGTTTTCTAGCAGACAGTGTTGCTTGCGCAAAGCATAACTACTAGTTTCATACATGAGCATCCTTTATCTCGAACTAGACATACAATATGATTGAATGATAAAAATAATTTGTTCAATTAAATTAAATTCATCATAATAAATGAAACAGCCTCTGAGCATAATCATTTCTAAATACTTTTAATGGTCCCATGTTGTTTAAAGTAGGATTTCTGTGTTTTTCATAATTAAGTGGATCTAGGTGTAATTTACTATACTGTATACTGTATATATACTGTGAAAGTATCAAAGTGCTCAGTCTACTGGGATGGTCTTCAAAAACAGCCTAAAATGAGCCAACAGGAATTTGGGATGTCAACTATAGAGTCGCTGGCCTACGCTATGCTCAGCGCAGTCCACCTGGAACCACCACCCAACCTTCCAAGATTTTTCCCCCTCCAAGTGTTCACCTGAAATATGTTATTTTTCCAGCCATCCCTTTTATGGATAATTATTAGTGTTTTGTTTGGTCTTTTGAACATTATAGTTGGATGAATGAAAAACTCCTCAGCTCATTTTAGTGCTACTATGGCTCTGACTGACCATGACCATTTGTGTTTCCATTTACCAAGACAAAGTTACCTGTGATTGGTTTGGCCATGTGTCAGAAAACAGGCACAGAGCCTCTCTTCTTTCTTTTTAAATGTTAATCAAGAAAGCAACATGTTTTCCAAGGGAATAATTGACTCAAACTCAGGATGATTGGGTAAGATAAAAATTATTGCAACCATCTGCTTCCACAGAACGCTAATAAAATCCTACTACAGTTTAAAAAAACAAAAAAAACAAAACACATTTTATTTAATAGTGATCACTTTAGGCTCCATAGTTTTCATCCACTGTGGCGGTTAATTAAAATGTCTGTGTCAAATGTTCTGATGACTTGCTCAGACCATCAGGAGCACCCAAGTCAGGGCAGTGTCTAAACCTCAAGATGAAACACTCATTTGAATACACTCAGATTAATGCTAGAACACCCTTTAAATGTTAATGCTAAATTACTGGTCCGAAACATTTCAACCAGCTGCAGAAAGAGTTTTTTATGATCTGGGTGACATCTGCGATATCATCAATTTTTTTTTTTTAGTTAAGCAGTTATTTCCAAATGAACTAATTGAGGAAAAAAATAATTGGCAAATGAATCTATGGGGGGAAAAAAATCAGTTCCAGCCTCTGAAGAGTACACTAGACAAGATGGGATGGGATGAAGGCATTTCATTTTACTAAATTGAGAGAAAAATATTTATTTTAGGGAGTAGTTTACTAAATTGTGAGCACAAATAGTCTTTTTTTTAAATTATTCTTTACTTCATGATATATAACCATATACTGAATACCTAGAAGTTCATGTCGAGAATCAAACTTTATATAAAACACACTTTAAGAGTTAGGCTAATGGGAAATGTGTACAAACATGAACAAAATTGAAAAATGTATATTTTTTGTTTTTACTCAAAAAGAGAGTGGTTGTGGGGAACTTAGGCTCAACAGTTTATATCTCAATAATTATCTCATAATAATGATCAAACCCCTCGGCGATCGTTTAGTCGAGCCTCGTTACGTCATCACGGAGGTCAGAGGTCAATCTGCGCGCCTCACAGCAACTGTTGAGAAAAGGCAGCAGTTCCGTGACAAACAAAAAGTTAAACTCCGTTCAATGTCCCGGCTGTTTCTTCAAATCAGCACCTTGAGATACAAAGGAACAGCAGCTTTCGTGGCTTCTCATCGGGGAGCTTGCTCATTGTTGCCGGTTAGCTCGGCTAGCCTCATTAGCCACTTTAGCTGATGAAGAAGTCACTAGCTAACTAGCTCAACTTTAAGATAGCTAGTAGAAACGGAAATTTCTTTGATCGCAGCGTAGTAAACCAGCGCATGCAGACATGCAGGAGATACTGGCTAACGTGGACCACATCAAGTTCGACCTGGAGATCGCTGTGGAGCAGCAGCTGGGAGCACAGCCGCTGCCCTTCCCCGGCATGGACAGTAAGTGCCCGGGTGCTAGCTTGTCCTTAGCGGCTTTCGGGGAAATTATAACGGCTGATACTGTTAGTCTGTGTCCTCAGCCTTTTTTCATCATTAAGGTTGTAATGTGTCTTTCTGCAGAATCCGGCTCTGCGGTGTGTGAGTTCTTCATGAGAGCAGCTTGTCTAAAAGGTAAAAACACAACATGACAACATTTCCAGTTGTGGAGCACTTAGCTCTGGATGAGTCTGTGCTGCATATTATGTAGTTTCACACGTGATGAAAATAACTGAAGTCTGACTGACGGTGAGAAATCAGGGTAATAAGAAATAACTTTTATAAAGGGATACTCCAGCAGTTAATTCACGAGAAACGTATTACAAAACGAAACAATGACCGATATTGAAGAAGATGCTTCTAGCCTCTAGTATGAGTCGAGCTCAGGAAAACCAGTGACCTAAACATCCTAGGTCAACACCTTCCTTCCTCCAGGGCCTCCCTGTCAGGGAATCAAACATCAGGGTCCACCAACCTAGCAAGTGTCACTCATGGTTATAAATAAGATGCGATCAACCATTAACATACAGTGAAGAGATGTCCACAGTAGGACTGGATGATCATACAGTGGAATGAATAGTACTAGTTAAAAGTGATTTAAGTTATTATTTAATTTGGTATGAACCTGTTGTCAGATGTTGTGTACAAAAGTGGAGCACACATTAAACATTGTTTTTTTTAACCATTGTCCTTAATACAAATATTTTTGCTGAATAATGCTGTCATTTTCTCACAAGGATGAAAAGACTCACCCAGATTTGTAGCTTGCTGTTCCTTTTAACCCCCCCCGCCCCTATTTAAAAATGACCTATCGATAAAAGCACTTAAGATGGTGGTTATCACTAACCTCTGTGATCAGTCTGAAGCGTTTCCTATAGCTGCCTCTCAATGAAATCCTTAAATACATCTATTATACATTTGTGCAAACCGTCTTAGTAGTAGATGCATGTGCAAGATGCCAGCATGTCAAGCTTCTCAATTTAATTCTCTTGTACCCTGGCAGTGGATTTGAGCAACATGCTATTGTTAAAAAAAAGAGATACGCGATTATAAAGATTATCAGGGATATGAATCAGGGAACTTGTTGCAATTGTCTGTGAATGTTTTTTGTTTCCACTCTCAGGCGGCATGTGTCCGTTCCGTCATATCAGTGGGGAGAAGACGGTGGTGTGTAAGCACTGGCTCCGAGGCCTGTGTAAGAAGGGAGACCAGTGCGAGTTTCTTCATGAATACGACATGACCAAGATGCCTGAATGCTACTTCTACTCCAAATTTGGTTTGTTGGCTTCCTTAAAATTTCACAGATGAGCTCAATGACTGAATTATTCCTTCCTCCTCTCCTGGCACGCTGGTTAATAATTTGAGGCTGTTTGTTTCTGTTTTAATTTTGTGTTGATCCTCACAGGTGAGTGTAGCAACAAGGAATGTCCATTCTTGCACATCGATCCAGAGTCTAAGATCAAAGACTGCCCCTGGTATGACAGAGGCTTCTGCAAACACGGTATGTCCCAGTTTGCTCTGTTTATCCACAGTGTAACCTGCTGGTTTGAATGTCTTCATTTGCACAAAAAACATTTTCTACCTGTGTTGTTACATTTTTGTTCCCAACTTTCTGTCTGTCTTCCCATCTCAGGTCCTGACTGCAGACACAGACACACAAGAAGAGTGATCTGCGTGAATTACCTGGTGGGCTTCTGTCCAGAAGGAAAATCCTGTAAATTCATGCAGTATGTTTTCCTCTTTATTTAACTACTATATGATAAAGCTCTTTCTGCCTTAATAACAGGACATGATCAATTATGTCATTCAGTAAAATATTCATAATACAAAAGGACACAAAACATCACCTTATAGTTACATAGATCTAACAGTGAGATGTTTCTTGTGCAGCCCTCGTTTTGAGTTGCCTATGGGAGCTTCTGAACAGCCTCCTCTACCACAGCAAACCCAGAACCAGACAAAGGTGAGGACACAAGCACAAACATCTGTTTTCATAAGTAATAACTGTGTAGATTGATCTCATTCTTTCAGGTAGCACAGCGTCTAGTCGAAATTAAACGATCCACTTGGCAGTTGCCACATTTGGAACAACTGAAGCTTCTACCTCAGTGCACTGCTGCATGACATGTACCTGTGACTTTGCTGCTGAACAGTGTTTCCTCTCTTCTGCTGCAGCCTGTACCTACCATCGGCCGCTCGTCGCTCTCTCTAATCCAGTTAACCAACTCCAGTCCAGGTCAGCGGCCACAGAACAACACAGCGATGGGTGCTGCTCAGCAAAATAACCTCACTGCCAACAGAGGGCCTCGTCCTTTGGACCAGGTCACGTGCTACAAGGTGAGTCATCTAAACATTTGCCTACTAATGAGGCCTTTGTTTTTTTTGTCTAAATATCAAGGCTCTGTGTAGTTTACCTAAAGGAGTTTGACATTTTGGTAATTACATTTATTTGCCTTCTTTCCAAGAGCTAGATGAATATATATATACCACACATTAAATTTTTATACAGTGAATTAAATAGTGAGCTTTAGAGGTATTTTGGATATGAAGATGAACGGCAGATGGCTGAATTCCACAGATGAAAAATGGCATCTTTTTGAACTATTCCTTAAGTAATACATTAGCAGTGTTGTTTCTCTGTGACTGAAGGGTTTATGAGGGATTATTTGAATTTTAAAAATGGATATCTATTTTGTGGTTAAAAAATTATATAATAAAATAAAAATCATTGTTTTGTCAGGTTTTAATGTAAAGTGGATACACTGTGGTAATTCCTCATAAAATCAACTGGATCTTTTTTATATGTGGGGAAAAACTGAAACATTTGAGAGAAATCGAATTTTTTGATGATTCAGTTCCAAACGTTTGCTTGATTCGTCTTCTCAAATGTTAGCATTTGCTCCTGTTGCACCAACACACTTCTATATCCAGCGATTATTCATACCTAATTATTTTCACATACACTCAATACTTGTCACTAGTGCCATTTCCAGATTCTTTTAATATTAATAATGAGAAGAAAATAGTGTCTTCATCTGTTTGTCTTCCCTGTGTCTGCAGTGTGGTGAGAAAGGCCACTATGCCAACAAATGCACTAAAGGCCATCTTGCCTTCCTGAGCGGACAGTAACCTTCAGCCTCAAGGTCCAAACACCACACTGCTGCAGGTCACTACCACCTGCTGTGAGGAGGAGACAAGACGAAGCCCCTTTGCTCCAAGGGGTGAAGCGCAACAAAGACTTTTTGCCTCTTACAAACTGGATACATGAAAATGTCAAAAAGGAACAGGAAAGACTCTGAGGTCATGACTGTGTGGCTACGATTGAAGGGCTCGACTCTGAATCAGTAGGCATTTAAATAGACATCACACCCAGGGTCCAGTCTGTAGCAAGAATCTCCAGAGGTGCAGCGCTGTAACGTGTTGTTTGTTTCCTCCGGTCATGTGACTGAACCTGTGATACCAGACCAGCGCTTTGAGCCTGCCAATTCTAGTAAATGTCTGACAATGTTAATAAAAACAAAATGGGAATATGATAAATGCCATCAGTTTGTGCTACTGTAAGTAACCACAGCCCAACTCCATCCTACGACACTACCTGAAATCTATTTGCCACACACACACACTTTACTTTTCAACTGTAACTGCATCTGTGGTTTTTAGCATTTAAGCTAGTGTGTAGAGTGAAGACCTTTTGCTCAGCACAAATTCTATCAGGATAAATGTCAGTTTTGACAGTGAGTCTGAACATATTCTTACAATCTGTACAGTGTGTGCAAATAAATGTTCTTGTTACAGATTTACCTGTCATGTCATTACAATAGTGAGGCAGCTGCTGTTTATAAAGTATTCAGAGTAACTGCTAGTTGAGAATTTTAACAATTCACAGCTTTAGTCGTAGACACTCAAACATGATGTACAACTATAACTCATTGTTTATTGGTCACAACAGTCAGATATTAACACAGAGCTTAGGATAGAAAGAGCAGGGGGAGTAAAGAGATCCAACTCGAACCCCTGATAGCTGCTGAAGGAGCTTAGTGGTACTTCCTCCAGCGATCATGTTCTAGAAAAGGACGAAAAAACAAGTTTTCCCCATCAGTCATGTGCTGTAAACAAACTAGTGCAGAATCAGATATGAAAGAAATAACATTCACTCTCAAAATAAGTTTAGCAGAAGGTAGGACACAAAAATTGGAATTATTTATTTCTTACTGATGTGTTCAAATTCCCATATGTAGCTGAGGGTCACGTAGCCAGCGAGCAGCATCGCTATACCACCAATGCCTCCCTTCCTCACATTAATGTACTTGTTGTAGTATCTTTCATAGCCTGGAAGAGAAGGAGACCATTGAAGGAAACAGCATAAATAACCTGAGGAACAGGAACATGGTGTCATTTTAACCTGAGTGAAGATAGTAAAAGGAAGGAGGAGAAATAGATGGGAGAAAAATCTTTAATTAAAAATTAACCAAGTTGAATCCCTTGCTAAGCCTGGAGTCTATACACTTCAAGTCCTTATCTATCACTGGAGTTGTATTTACAGATTACCTGTTTTACCCAGATATGTTTTAATTAAGCCGATCAAATATGATCAGTTAATTCAGCATGATTATCAGGTGACTGGTCTGTCACTGATTGTGAATAAATACATCCCCTAATGCAACATAGGACACTTTTAAATGGTAGATTCTCCCATCACCAACCTTTATTTTTCTGCAATACTGGATTGTTACTGTTAAGGAACCAATCACTTCCCCATCAGGTCATCTGAGCAAGAGATCATTTTGATTTAGTTTTCTAAAACACTGATAGATGATGTGGATTATCTGGACAATCCAACTATTGCAAGTTGACCATTAAGACGTAGGAGAGCTCTCTACTGCCTCCAACTTCCCTCAGACTTAAGGGACCTACTTTTACTGTTGAAATGCTTTGTGAACTAGGAAACGTTGACATGCACCTTATTTTTGGAGCTATTCTTCCATTGAAAAATGCAAACTGAAGCCAAGGACCCACAGTTGGAGCTTTTTTTGATCCCCCACAAACTTTCACTCAGTACATGTTTCCTCACCCCTGCGGGCGCCTGACATCATGCCGTTGGGAGTGAAGTCTCGAGCTGCCAGCCAGCTTCCCAGCTCACCCAGCGTCACTTTCATCAGTGGCTTCTCAACTATGGAAACTGGTCACAAGTGGAGACAGCATCAGAATCAATTACACATTGTCCATAGTGAACAAAACCTGTTGGAGCTCTGGTCATGAATTAACTTGAATCAGTGAATGTTTGCTCTTTAACTTGAATCAGTGAATGTTTGCTCTTTAAGAGTGATGTCTAAATTATGTTTCACAGGTAAGAAAGAAATTTTGCCTAAAGAGCTAAAACGATGTTAATCAGTTTGCCAACAGAATATTAATTATATTATTATTATTATAATATTCTTTGACTTGAGTTAGACTGATCGTTGGGTGAGGATGTCACCTTGGATTGTGTGGTTTTAATCAGTTTTCTGACATTTACAGTCAAATAATCGGCAACTAATACTGATAATCACTGGACACGACGCTTGGTTCTGCAAAGAAGGCAAACGCATCCAGTCTTTAACCACTGATTAATCTGCACTTCACTTGAAAATTGGAAAAGCTGCAAATCTGCTTTTAGATCTTTTTCCACCTCTTTCCCACTTCATCCAGCGGGGGCCAAATTTGACATTTAGCCCTTAGATGTAGGTAAAATACAGTTAGAATGAATGAAGTATTTATCCGCCGATTAAAAAGCAATGTGACGCAAATCACAGCCATTTATTGATAGTTCCTTGGGTTAACTTTGTTATAGGATTAATATTGAGGTGGAGGTTAACAAGCTCCTGTGCAAGCTAGTCAAAAGAAACGGTTAATTTAAATATTCAATAGCAGCAAAAGTGTAACAGCTTCGGAGAAATGGCATTAAACTCTTAGTTTCTGGTCGATAAACCTAATAGTGCAATGTCCCAAATCTTAATTTTAAAAAGTAAGTTTGTCAATGACACCTAAAGTCCTTGACGGGACCAGAGGATCGAGCGCGGCCTTCAGCCGGACTGAGGCCGTCAGCGGCCTCACTATCGGCCCGTCCGACAGAAACACACCCGCAGGCTCCGGAGGCCTGAACATAAACCGACAGCAAGACGCACAACGGGACATTTTTTCATTATTTTCAGCAGAGGACACGCCGCGTTACCTGTTTTGTCCGCCATCTTGACTGGTGCAGGGAGTTGGCAGCAGAGGCTGACGGGAATAAAACGAGAAGTGCATCATGGGAGAGAGTGTAGTTTTTTAATCCGTCCGCCAGAGGACAGCAGAACAAACGAGACCAGACTCTAAAGACGGGATAGAAAAGGGTTTTCAGTTTTATCACTCAGTGGTTTTCACTAATGTTTCCAGAAGAATAAACAAATCTTTATCTTTTCTTTTATGCTGAAAGTCCGACTGCACTGTTTTGTTGAACAGCCCGAGTATTAAACAGTGGGCTGGGCAAACACTATTAACTGTTCCATTAGATAATGTCCTTTATTTACTGAAGGAAACAAGATCATTTTAAAATGACTGGGGCCATTTATTGTTTTTGTAGGAGTATGGATTTGGTAGATTATGAAAAAAAAGAGGATAATTGATTCATCCTCAACAATCAGATTTTTCTTTTAATTCACAATAACTGATGTATACATCAGACTTCTTTTTCTATCTAAAACTGGGTCCAGATGATCTAAATTGTTTTTCATTTTTTTGTTGATGTCTTATCATAGTTGTTTCTAACAACCCCAAAGATGTCTAAATGTAGAATTAGGGGAAAATGAGACAAACCTCTAATCTTTTCTCTAAATCACTGGACAATGTTAGCCTACCTCTTCAGACTGAATACTAAAACAGTAATTCAATTAGTCAATTGACAGACAATAATTCTGCAACAACTGATCATTTGCATGATTTTTTTTAGGGAAAATGTGAAATGTGTATAACTGCAAATGGAACATCTGTGGATTTTGAAAATAATAGTATTTTACAAAGTCACCAACTGAATTAGCATTTTAAATGTATTAAATAAATAATGTTAGTAATCTATAAAGAAAATAATCATGCATCCATTGTCAAACACACACATACACATATAGACATGTGTAACTGTTAATCATGGATTAAAAGTAGACATTGTTTAATATTATGGGGTCACAGAGTAGGCTATTATTGAAAGAGATTTGAAATATACATTTTTGGCTCAGTTCTTCTCTTTCCTCTCTTTTTCTTTCTTCTCTTTCTTTCCAATATAGAGAGGAGGAAATGAAACAGTCACAGCAGAAGCAAACATCACAATGCACATTAAATCTGTGCATCATAAATTAATTGTATAAATATTTAATACTGATTGTTCTTTATTGTTGAGTAGAATAAGACAGGGAATACAGTCCTTGTTTTTTGTTAAACCTCTCTCTCCTTTAAAAGTGTTTCAAATCCTTTGCATTTTGGAGGGTTTACTTCTCTCCTGTCTCTTGTATCTGTATCAGAGATTTTTTTTTTTTTAAGAGAAAGCAGCTGATCGATGTGCAGCCGGTAGCAGTGATATCAATAATGTACCTGAAGATATAGTTAAGATCTTATTCAGGTTGGTGTTTGTGTGAGTGGCAGAGGTGGTGCCGTGGTAGATCAGGTCCCTTCTGAACACACCCACCGATCAATACACTCCTCTCTATCTCATCTCTCTCTCTGAAACACACACACACACACACACACACACACACACACACACACACACACATGCTGAGTGAATTACGGTGTGTAGTGATTTTGGCCTTGATCCAGCACTGAGTAGCATTAGACTGAGGACTCATACAGATGTCTAACACCCACTGCACCTTCCCCCCCTATCTTTTTCTCTCACTCTCTTTCCCATAGGTGGCTATATGAATACATTGTATGTGTGTGTGTATTGAAAATGGATGAATCTTTAACAGGTCTAGTCCTTGTTGATGCAGCTTTCTTCACTGTTTGGTGACCCAAATATCTTTCTTCTTCCCTTCTCTTCTCTCCTGTCTATATGTAGGAAATAATAATCCCTCAGAGCCTCCTGCATATGATCTGTGGCTCAAGGTGACAGCAAAAAGAAAAATAAACTCTCAAAAAGAGGAGCTGTCTCTGTTTTATTCTCTTTTATTTTTTTTTCATTTTGTCATCATTCACATTAAACAGAAAACGACTGCTTTTATAGCTGATAATAAAAACATTTAAAATGCTTTTATTACAGAGCTATAACTTTGAAATTGAATATGATTTAGAAAGGCTGTAATCAATATTTTAATGGAGACAAACCCTCAGAGAATCACCCAACTGCAGTTTAGTCAGCTCTATCAAGCTTTTTAGTGTCTTTGTTTTTGTTTTATGACTACTTTTTTGTAGCATTTTATTTTGATACTGAAAACCATAGATACAGTACATTTGCTTAGTCTTGATTTACTGGTTTCTGTGTATTCCAAGACCAGGTCCCATATTAAGAGTTTTTCATCCAGTGGCTAATGGGAGGACTTCTGCAGTTTTTCCATTGAATCATAGATGATCATTTATTATGTATGAACTAGACAGATATCAACTACAGCAGTTTTCCTATTTAGATCATCTTAACCTTTCAGGTAGTAAACTCAGCTGACAGATTTCAGGAGTAAGGGCTGTTGTGTTGAAGTCTGTTCCCACATCAGATTGTGTTTCCCTCCCATTAAAAGTTTTCTGCACCTCCCTCCCTCTGTGATTAGGGACAGGATAAAGTTGCATGTTAATGTTAGGGGACGCCCATCTTGACAGGCTTTCACACAACAAAGGGAATAAATCTGGAAAGCACATTGAAGACTAGGTCTATTATTTTTCTCCAAAATTGTTGGATTTCAGCTCACTCCCACACTCACCCTATAAGATTGGCATTTGAAGAAAGAAAGGTTGTATTTATTTAACTTTACTGTCTAACATACTTATGCTCTCGTTATCCACTAGCCTGAAAGTTCAATATTTTAGTTCACCATCTTATAATGTTGCTTTCAGCTTCAGCACACAACTGTTGTCAGTGGAGAAGTTGTTGTAATTGAACACAATCTGCACAGAACCAAACAACAGACAGACAAAGTTGATGACTATCGAGCTGGTGACTTAGTGGGTGGGGCATTTAGCAGCTATGATATTTCAGGTCTTTATGAAAGAGACCAAAAATAAACCTAAAAAGAGAATATTATGAATATTACACTGACAACTACAGATAGTAACAGTTGTAAGGTGGAAAGGTTGACACCACTGTTTCAAAATGAAGCTGGAAGGAGTAAGGAGTTAGTTAGTAAGGATTAGTGTAACTTAGCACAAAGACTAGAAATAGGAGGAAGCAGTTCGCTCTGTCCAAAGTTATAAAAATCTCTAAAGCTTAATAAGTAATATGGTATATCTCATTTGTTTAATCTGTGCTAAATCACAAGTTTAAAAATCACATTTTGTGAGTTTTAAAGCAGTCATGTGACTATTTCTTGGCTCAAGCTGCTGACTTTCTGGTGTCTCTTTCCTGGCAACTTCACGGTGGTGAAAGACTCCACGTCATTACACCACCTTCAGACACTGGTCTTTACGCTAAAAGAAGCTCACTGCTTGAGGTAGCTTCACATTTAGCGTACAGACATGAGAATTGTATCACTTTTATAGTCTAATTCTCAGCAATAATGAATAAGTGAATGATTGAATTACATTACTTTTAAAGTTGTGGCAGACAGACCACAAAGGCCCCTGTCTAGTTCTGTACTGATTTGAATGTAACCTATAACTTTTAATTGGGAAAAACTGTCCTAGTGTCTGGCAACACTCGCTCTCTTCTCCTCATGAAGGTCACACACTCTGTTGAACTAACATCTTGCGTCTCTGTGATTTACACACAGCACGGCCCAGAAACTCTAATCCAATCTCACTTTGTGCTGCTGAGAGGTGGCAGAATGCACTCATTCAAACTTGCACACACACACACACACACACACACACAGACAGACACACACACTAACGCCCACACTCACAGATGCAAACACACAGGGATGTACATGCACAATGGCAGACTGACATACTGAGGAGCCATGCAGAAATAGATGGGAACATACACACACACACACACACACATACACAGAAATTTCATTTGGGTTGTAAAGGTTACCAACAACACTGTAACATAATCTCATTTAGAGAAGTAAACTCAGGAGCAGGAGTGACCCTGTGGTCCAGGTTCACCTGCTTGTTTATTGGTTTTGTTTGTTTGCTACAGCACTGCCTCGGGCTTCAGTGTACTTCAGAGAAGTCTGTACCAGCTACACACACACACACGCACACACACACACACACACACACACACACACACACACACACACACACACACACACACACACACACACACACA